>OX422143.1:183910788-185110788 GCA_949129095.1 Volucella bombylans
GTCGACGAAATTAGAGCGAGAGATGTGAAGGTTCATGCTGAAGTATTTGCCCCAAATAGTCTCGAAAATAATTAATCTAAGTTTAATCCAAGCCAAAATTCCAGACAAACTCAAGATTGCGGTGGTAGGACCGATTTACAAAGGCGGGGTCAAAAATATCATTGCAAATTACAGGCCTATATCAAAGTGTCTGGAGGAAGTTGTGACGAGGCGATTACTTAAATTTGTGGACAAATACTCATTAATTCACCCAAAATAGTACGGTTCCAAAAAAATTAAAGCACAAATAAACTATTGGGAGAATACGATAAATGAAAGCCTGAACAGAAATCATCATGTCTTGGTACTCTTTATGGATTTCAGCAAAGCGTTCGAAACTCTAAATCACACAAAGTTAATACAAGCATTGAGTCGGCTTGGAATCCGGGGGAAATTGGCGAACTAGTTGCATAACTACTTGTCTGGTAGAACCTTCCGAGTAAAACTTCAAGATTTCTCTAGTGACGACATATCGACTTCTTATGGAGTACCACAGGGATCGAAACTAGGACCGCTTCGGGTTTTCACCAACAGCATTCCATTTGCATTTGCAGATGATTGTTGTTAGACATAGGAGTCTCAAAACTGAAATGGAAATATTGCAAACCGAATTTGACAATGCAGTTGAATGGTGCCATGATAACGGGCTTATACTAAATTCTTTGAAAACAAAAATGATGCAGATTCGATGCCCAACGGATCAAACAATCAGATTCAACAGCAACATTTGTCAAAGTACAGGACACGATATTGAAGTTATGGATAGCTACAAATACTTAGGATTGGTAGTTGATAGCCATGTCTAATGGAATAAACATATCGAGAAGCTTCGCTCTGACCTCAAAAAAGCTCTTTTTGGTCTGATCTATATGGGTTACTATTCTACGCATGCGATCCAGAAGCAGGTGTATTATGCCCTAGTGGAATCTAAACTAAGGTATGGTATATTAGCGTGGGGCAACGCGTCAAAAACCCATACCGATAAGCTACAGGAATTCCAAACCACGATCATAAAGAACATCAATTCCAGTGTACCACACAACGCTCTCAGGGGATCCTTCAAACACCTAGTTTTAGTTTTAGTTTTAAACGCATTTTATTTTCTAATCAATAACTCTTACATACTAACAAAAAATGCTTAAATGCTGGCTTACAATTACTTAACAATCTTATACTAACTTACTGGCCCCACACAGGCACTCTAAGCTACTCTAAATTCTTATAACTATGTCTTTCGACTTCATTTACATTTTCTTAGAACTATTTATTTTGTATACTTAAAGCTAAGAAAAAAAAATTTGTTAACAAAACTTAGCATATGGACATAATTTTTTATTTTTAATAAAAACTTAGTATCTAACTTAAAATAAACCTTAGCCTACCTAAACTAAATGTACAATACACACATAAACACACATAGACGTTATACACAATCATATACATATATCAGTATACACCTTTGTATACACTAACACATGCATATATTACTTAAATGCTAACCTAAACCTATGTAAGCTGGCCACCGCTATTTACTGAGCAAATAATTTGGTCAACTCTGCCTCATTAGTAAGGCTGGTCCGTAATTGACGGAAACGACGACGAAGCATCTTCTCCATCATTCAACCACCAGAAATGCTGGTGCTGCCGAACGACATCCCTCTTATCGCGATTCCCCACCGCCCTACTGAACCTGAGGCGATCCACACTGCCGTGTGCGACGTCTCTGCTGTAGTTGAGTCGCCTGTCCCCAGCTGTCCGAGCGACATGGTAGATTAACGGGACCGCTGATCTATCCTGGATCAACCCTATCTGATCAAGGTAGAGGAATGCTTCCGGTGGAACGAAGCCGTCAGAGCGCACACTCTCGTGGTAAAGGTAATTGGGGTAGTAAGCCCCAGATATTAGGTTATTCGTCGAGGTCACTGCTCTTGCAATGTGCCTTCGAGTCAGCTTAATTACGAAGTTGTCCACTCGTATTAGGTTCGCCCTGTTGTAAAGGACCTCATTAGGATAAAATTTTTTGTACTCCGACTCTGGTGTTCTATACAAGCGAAGACAGGCCCTAAGGCAAGCCCTCTCAAACACCCGAATCTTTTCCATTAAGCTTGCTCGTACATTGAACCACACGGGACAACCAAATACCAGCACGGGCCTGATAAGGGCCATGTAGCAGATTACCTTTACCCTCGCATCGAGTTGGCTGCTATAAAACAGTCTCTTTGTAAGGGCAAAAGCACCTTTAGCTCTGGCCAGAGCAGCATCTACACTTTTGCCAAAATATAGAAACTGATCTAGCCAGATTCCAAGGTATCTGACTACATTTCGACAGGCAAGAGGTTGTCCGTGTTCCTTCAAACACCTTCCAATACCAACATATACGGCAAAAGGCAGCTAAAACATAGCTTTCCGCCCATATTAAACGAGATTCCTCAACCATACTTAAATCGTAAATGTTAGGAAAAAACTTTTAAAACAATTCTGTTTTTCTCAATCATAAAAAAAAACACTGAACTATTGTGAAATGAACTTATTGTTGTGAAATGACATAACACGTCAAGATTGGGAGATTTATTCGTGTACCAGGAAGACGTTCTGCAGCATTGGCTTTATAAGAACGGACAGTATGTTATATTACGCCCTGTATACGGTGTGTAATATAATACGGTACAGTAAGCGAAGGTTGCTTCTCAGGCCTCAGCGCCAAGATCACCTGAACCAGTACCCGATATGGTAGCTATCTTGCTCTCTATCCCGGGGGCAGATGGCTCAGCTACAACGTCATTTAACTGAACAGACCGCGCGGGTGGACCAAGTATACGCTCTGCTGCCTGGCCTAACGCACCTTTTGCCGTACTGGGTACATACGTGGCGGAGCAAACCCTGAAGGTCCTTGCTGTGAATGTGAATTCACTGATTAGGCTCGAACGACGAGCCGCACTATTTAAGTTGCTTAAAGACCAAGCCCCCGATGTGCTTCTGGTTAGCGAAACTAAGCTTACCAAGAGACACAAAATGAGGCACAGAAGATACAAAATAGTACGGAGAAACCGACCCAACTCCACTTAGGGAGGTGGCGTGGCAATTTTCGTACGAAAAGGTATACGTTTTAAAAGAGTATACAGTCGTGTAGTACGTAGGTTCCGGGAGCTGGAAGCATGCATCGTGTACATCCCCCTCCGTAGTGGAAAGCGGTTGTACATGGTGTCTGTCTATGCACCTACGGCTACTCAATCCACTTTATTCATCTCAGAGCTCGAGACACTTTTTCGATTCCTGAGGCTGGAATTGGAAGACAACTATTATATTATCGGCGGAGATATCAATGCCAAACATAGTGATTGGGGAAATAATACACCAAATACTAGAGGGAACCTACTATTCAATTGGTGGGGTCAGTACAGTATAATGCATCGACTCGGCCTTAAGGCAACGGATAGTCCGTCATTTCCTAGACATGGGTCCTATTTGGATCTCCTGCTGTTCGACACACGAATACAACTGACATGCACAAACCAACAAACCATAAACTGTCTACGCACTTTTGTGTATGACAGTGACCATTGCGGTCTCAGCACCGAAATAACTGTTCCCAACGAAATTGCGGAATTGGATGAGTTTGTCAAAGGCATTCCTACAATTATAGTAGGGTGCGTTGGACACACTTCACTAGAACACTGACCGTCCAACAGAAATCTGACAAACGAGGAGATTGACAGGTATCTAAGACTAATGGACGAGACAATCAAACGAACAATGGACAAAACGATACCGGGGTATCAACACACTGACGAAGAAGACTTATTCCGCAACGCAACTATTGACGTACTGAACCGACATAAAAGTAGACTGCTGTCAAGCCTAAAAACCTTGAACAGACGGTTTACAGACAGACATAACCCGGAGATCATGACACTGAAGTCGTCGATTAAAAACCTCCAAACATTAATAAAGGAAAATTACAGAGCATCTGTAAGTTTGTATTGGAACAAACAAAGTTTGTATTGGAACTGTAAACACCAGCAACCCGAATATGTTCCCGCAAATAAATAAAATATTTCGGAGAAATAATCAGAACGACCTTCCATGTCTTAAAATCGCCAGAACGACGAACAACGAACAAATACTGGTGGCAGCGGGCATAGATCCGAATGAGGCTGTTGATGATGACAACTTCTTTGTGATCGAGGATCCGCAGGAGCAGGTAGAGGCTATAGGAGCGACTTTCCAGGAAGTGTACAAGGCGAATGTTGTCATTGGCCCGCACCACGATCTGGAGAATCGAGTCCTTGTGCACAATTTCTACCTTCGAAATGAAATTGTGAATTGGCGATTCGAGAGCTCGGGTTTCACACAGTTCAGTGACGAGAATATGGCAAATAATGTCATCACCAACGATAGGGTACTACCCCCATTCATTTCGAAGGAAGAGCTCCAAACGATCTTCGAATCACTTAGAAGTATGAAATCAGTGGGAACCGATGAAATACCGAACATTGTGCTTCGACATCTCCCTCTAGAAGCGGTGAACATTTATACCACCCTGTTTAATAATGCACATTATCCAGTGCATTGGAAAACTGCGGTGGTACATCCGATCCCCAAAAGGGATAAAGATACTTCCAATCCGGCGAATATCCGGTCGATCAGTCTTCTTCCAAGCATCAGTAAGGTTTTCGAGAAGGTGATCAATAGAGTCTTGACTAAGTGGGTTGAGGACAAAAATATAGTTCGGGATAATCAATTCAAGTAAGGTTTCAAGGCAATGCATGATATCATTCATGCTGCGTCGAAACTGGTTTCTGATATCCAATGGAACAAAGCCAAGAACCAGTGCACTGGTGCCTGCCTGATTGACTTGCAAAAAGCCTTCGATACCGTATGGTTAGAAGGACTCTTTTTCAAGCTGGACAGGTTGGGCATTGGTAAACCACTGCTGTATATTCTTTTTGATATGCTCTCCAGTAGACAGTTCGTCGTAAAGAATGGCAATGTGACTTCCGCTGGAACATTTAACATTTAAAACGGTCTGCAACAAGGTGCAGTAAATTCGCCGATCCTATTCAACATTTACACGAGTGATCTGATAGGTTCACTTCACCATGCCATGGCGTACGCAGACGACATAATCGCATACAGATCAGGTCCAATGACTGAGGTCATTAATATGCTTTTGCAACGTGACTTCGACAAAATTAAGCGATATTGCGATGACTGGAAGTTGAAAATCAATTTTCAGAAGTCGGAAACCATTTTGTTTAGGACGCCTTTGTCTGGGGCCTCTAGGGATACCAGAAAGAATTGGCGAAAGTTCTCGATGGTGCTTGTCGAAATGTAGTCAGATACCTTGGGATCTGGCTAGATCAATTTCTGTATTCTAACAAACATATAGATGTTGTTCTGGCCAGAGCCAAAGGTGGTCTTTCCCTTACAAAGAGACTGTTCTATAACAGCCAACTCGATGCGAGAGTGAAGGTAATCTGTTACATGGCCCTTATCAGGTCCATGCCTGTATTTGGATGTCCCGTGTGGTTCAACGCGAGAGCAAGTTTATTGGAAAAGATTCGGGTGTTTGAGAGGGCTTGTCTTAGGACTTGTCTTCGCCTATACAGAACACCAGAGTCTGAGTACATAAAATTCTATCCTAATGAGGTCTTATACAATAGGGCGAACCTAATAAGAGTGGACAATTTTGTCATTAAGTTGACTCGAAGGCACGTTGCAAGAGCAATGACCTCATCGAACAACCTGATCTCCGGGGCTTTCTACCCTAATTACTCGTATATGTATCACGAGAGAATTCGCTTTGACGGCTTTATTCCACCAGAAGCGTTCCTCTATCTAGATAGTAAAGGTCTGATCCAGGACAGATTGGCGGTGCCGTTAATCCTCCACGTATTAATCTTCTACGTATTAGATGTAAGTAGGTTTAAGTAGATTAAGATTTATTTTTAGGTAGTCTGTAGGCTTTTAGTTTTAAGTTTTATAAAAAATCAAAAAATGTCCATTCGCTAAGTTTTTTACTTATAATTTATTTTCTTAGTTCTAGTATTAAGTAATGTTAAAATAAAAATATAATGTAAGATTCGTCGAAAGACATAGTTTAAGTGTTAGGCTTAACTTAGAGTGCCCGCATGGGGCCAGTAAGTTAGAATAAGATTATTTGTAAGTAATTTAAGCTAATTTTTAAAGGTAAACTGACTGACTGAACTGACGGTGTGTAATATACGTGGAATCAATGCGGAGAAGAGTATGCGAGCGGAGAGAACTTTTGTTTAACGTTATAATAAATATTTATTTAAATTTATGTATAGTTAATGGCCCGCTGTGTAGCCAAATGCTGCGACCTCTACTATTTCTGTTTTAGTACCGAATTATTTTTGAACAATTTTTAAGTACAATAAAGGCCCGCTGTGTAACCAAGGGCTGCGACTTTTACTGTTTGGAGTAATTTTCAATCTCTGATTTGTTCTTCTCAACCCCTGCTTTTTATACTAAGTTTTATCCAAAATTCTGCTTGTCTACCTACGCAATAGCTTCAGTACAAAATAATTCCCACGATGCGTTTTTCATTTATTGATAAGATTTCCATTTAATTGTTCCAAGTGTCCCAGTTAGTTAGCCTTTCGTGTCAGCGCCCATGATCGTTCGTACGATCGGTCGGTAATTTGATCCTTTTTTGCATACAACGGCTTGCTGCCGACACTTAATGTCTGCTCTGTGTTGTTATTGTCGAGTCGGAATTTTTGCCTTGGACCCATTTAACACACTTCGGGGTGAATGCATTGGATTGTTTACAAGTGTTTCGCTTGTGGCAGCGTAAAGTGGATTCTCTACTGGGTTATGACGTTGGTATGGGAGTCACTTTTTCTGGACTTTGTATCACGATTATGGGTATAAATTATAATGTACTTGTTGCTATTGGAAGATGCGAGTGGTACTACTATCCCGTCAAATCATCCTAAGTCCCTTAACAGTCGGAGAAACTATAATCGCTTCCTGCTGACAAGCTGCTTTGGGTTCAGTATCTGCTGCATCTGTATGATGATGATTACAAAATTCAAGCGAGTAAGAAAGATATTCAATTTTTCAACTTATCGAAACTGTGTAGGTGTCACACTCTTGCCGTCGATGTCTGATGTAGGTTCTTTATCATTTCAAATTACATTTTAGATGGATTTTGAGAATGCGTTGCGGATGAAAATTTTCCTACTATCTTCTAACAATGGCCAACGCCAGCAATGCTATTCACATTCAATCCTAAAACTATTTTGCGAAGTACAGATACAAGTTACCTGCTCATTGCGAGTAATGTGAATGCGACGATGCCTACAGAACCAAAATTACAGATAATTACTATACTCACACATCCCAATGGCGCACATCGATGAAATTACGGTTAGTGAGTGCAGGTTTTAGTTTCACATGAGTACACAGAATGTTTAGATGCGCATTAGAAATTGCTAATTGAATTTTCGCCTGGATTGCCATTTACGAGTAGGCGTAGAAACTATTCGGAGCGGTGGTGGTGCCTCCGAATTCACCATTTAACTTTACAGCAGACGGAATTGGTGATAAAACTTAATGCAGCATAATACACGGCCAACATGTCGAGATGAGTGCGTTTGCTTGTTGCCACAGGAGCGGTGTTAGTTAAATTTGAATAAACAGGAGTTATGGCCCTGCCAAGTATTACTAAAATGAAGAAGCATCTCATTAATGGCTCGTAAACGCCTTACAACTACCGCAACCATATGACTGTAGGCTACTCCACAAAGGGATATGGTAATTTCCACAGCAAAACATGGGATTTCCATTATATACTCGTACATATATATATATGCCCATATACATCTACAACACGCCGTTTATTCAGCCAAAAGCCCTGTGAATCTTTTGATAAAGTTAGGTATAATAGCGAAAGTAAATAAAGAGCGCCTGTGATAAGTATAATATATTCATAAGGGTATAGGGTGGCAAAGATTTAGTTATAACATTTCATTCTAAGGACTTTCGTTACTCAAAGCGGGGAACAGACGTTCAACGCATAATGGAACAATTAAATGGATTTCTATTTAATTTCCTGAATGGAACCAGCAGCTAAATCTTTCTTACTGTAATACTTACTGTACGTTTGTATTGTCATGGATATCCTTTGTCAATATTATTTGCAACCTTTGTACTACGACTAGACATCTTGACCCATATGGGTGTTTGTTTCTGTAGCACTGGCATTCCGATGGGGGTAACAGTCACATTAGATTTTTATGTTTTTAAGTGTCAATGTCAATCTATCAAGGATAGCCTTACACCTCAAGCTTTCCGAAATCAGTGTTCAGTTACACAAATTCCTTGAGCACTTCGTTAATTTCATGGACCGAATGATTGCACAGCTAAACGGGGTTTTGGTCGTGTTGTTGCCAGAATTCACACCAATTAAACACTTTATGACATAAGGTCAACTAACTAGTTGACGCCGCTGTTAATGGAGACGCGAATTGGTCAGTTTCGCAGGCAAGCACATTAGCTTGGGCTTTGCCCGTCCAGAGCATTTGCAAGGCGATATTTTTCTAATCCCTTATGAAATTCGACTGAAGAATTGAAGCCGTTGGATCGTGGAAAACGTCGCACCTTCACCTTCGACGAGACATACACACGAGCAATGTCCGAAGTAGGATAGGAAAGGAGGACATCTTTGGTGGGACAGTTGGTATACATAGCCTACACGACACCATATGGTTTTAGGGTTGTTGACTTTGCGTCGTCGGCAGGCAATATAACTATATCATGCGAACGGTTTCCTCATCTCAATATACATAAAAAAACATGGCGATCTCTGAATCATTAAACGCTAAATCAAATTGATAATTTTGCAATAGACGTAAGACATGCCTCCAGTATTCACAACGTCCAAACGTTGCAGCCAAAGTGCGAATGCGGATTTCCCAAGCGGCACGAAAAGAAGTAGATATAACCTGGAAAAGCTGCAATCGCAATAGACCGCTAGCATTTTAGCCGAACGCGTATCTCGAAACCTTTCTACAACTCCTATGCCGCCATCATCAGGTACCAAAGACCAGTATCAGCGCTACCAACGAGCCATCAGAGACGCCGCAACAGATGTGCTGGGTTTCACACGACCACCGCCAAGTAATTGCTGGTTCGCAAGCAGATGTATACTAAGCGGGCTTCCAACGAAGGACGAGAGCTACTTGTGAGCTCTGCGAGCAGAAGAGACGAGAAGAATATCGGTTTCCAGAAAAAGAAAAGAGAGCACGGGAAGCGCGCAATGGAAAATATTGAGAGGTCGCACTCCAGGATTAATGTTCATAAGTTTTGCCAACAGGTAAAAGGAACGTGTCAAGGCAGGTGTAGAGATGTCGCTGGAATGAGGAAAAACTTTTTCTGCAACTTCCCACCATCAGGCAGAATATACCATTCAACTTAGACGATGATAGGTCCAAAACTTCCGTCTTCCTGACCAGAACAAAATAAGGATAGCAGTTCTAAGCTAAAATCCAACAAATCAGCTGCACCTAACGGTTTACCTGCCGAGGAACTGAAAGCTGCTAGAAATGACTTTTTAGAGAGCATACACCAACTCATTTCTCAGCACCATATGCCCGACTAAGAAAGTTCAATACCAAAACACTCAAAGTAACTTGGGTCAGTTGCAAGTAAGCACTTCAAAATTCTTTGCAGTAGAAAAAAAGACTGCATTTGAACAACAAAATATTGTTCTCATAAATGTATCAAAATAATCCACTGAATTTTCGATAGCGTAAATGGTAAAGGAGCTGAGTTTAAGTCGTCTGGTTTTATTGGACCCGATTGTCGGATTATAGAAGGCGAAGCGGAAGAAGTAATCGACAATTTAAAAAAAGCCAGGACTGTAGGGAATGATCATATTTTTTTCGAATTCTGTAAAACCTGACAACAGTATGCAATCGAGTATTTTAAACTGTGGATGATCCTATCCGATGTACTGTGTGTACGTCTCAAGTCTGGGCAGATCGACAATCGTCCAAACTTCGGCAAAGCCTGAAGAATACCAATAAATTTCGAGTCGAGTCTCACCATCTTTTCATCGACTTCAATGCCGGATATGACAACATTCATTGTTTTGAGCTCCACAGGGAATGGCCAAATTCAGCATCCTGGAAAAACTGATCGAATTGAGTTATGTGACGATGGAAAACAAGCGGTACAATGTGCAATTTGAAAACAGTTCCTCCGAACTATTCCAAACCTGTGGCGGATTTCGGCAAGGAGACGCACTGTCATGAGATTTTTTCAATTTAGTGCTGGAACAGATAATGCGTAGGGTATGTGTTAACACCGAAGGCACTATCTTCACCAAATGTCTCCAGCTGTTGGGATACGCAGACGACATCGATACCATCGGTCGCTCTAAGCACACCGTCATACGTTTTACGGCAGTTGAAGAACAGGCGAAACGGGTTGAACTTGAAGGAAATAAGGACAAAACCAAATACATGCCAACAAACAAAGAAGCATCTATCCACCGCCTTGGACAACAGTGACTCCGAAGTGGGTGAGGAGTTTACCTACCTCAACTGCACGAATGACACCCTAGTGGAGACGGCGAAGACTTACTATAGGAAATCGCTGCTACTTCGGATTGGCGAAACAAATTGGTTCAAAACTCCTAACTCGGAACACCAAATGGATTCTCCACAAAACATTCATCCTGCCAGTTCTACTCAATTAAGCCTAGTGCTGGACCATAAGTAGGAAAGCAGGGCAGAGAAAAATTCTTCGACGAATATTTGGTCCGTACATGAGGAGGGCGAATGGAGGAGAAGACACAACCGCGAACTCTATGAGCTGAATCAAGGTGTTGATGTAGTTCAAAAAGCTAAATCCTGTCGTCTATACTGGCTCGGCCACAATGGGCGAATTGATAACAACACTCCAACAAAGAGGTTGGTTACAGCCTCCAGGTTCGAGGCCACAAGAAAGACCCAACCTCCGTTTTAAGGACCAAGCCATCGCTGATGCCGGAGCGCTTGGTCTAGACCACTGGAAGCAGCGTGCCAGGGAATCAAGAGAGTAGAAGGCTGCTGTGTCTCAGCAAGAGTCTTCACGGGTCAGCAGTACTTTAATTACGTAAGTAGGATGCTCCGGGATGTTACCAGAAGGGGGACATTTTCCACTACATTACAAAAATGACAACAATAATTCAGAAAGCTCCTGGGCTGTTCCTCTTTGGAATTTTCGACATCTAAGCTCAACATATCTTTTCAAGAAGCTCATAAAAACAGTCCTTGAGATTGGCGAATACGAGTATATGCTTAATGCTCGTCCCCATGCCTGAAGCAAAAGGCATTTTCTTTAGTACATCACAATGCCGTGCACATTTTTGTGTCTAATAAAAAATGCATTCTGGCTTATCTTTCTAAAAACTGGAAAAACCTCACAAAAATTAGCACAATATGACATGAAAATCGTCCTTAGCGACTTTAATGCGAAGCTAGGCAAAGAGGGCATCTTTGGTAATACGATCGGAAAGTACAGTCTCCACGACATCAGCTTCGGAAACGGGCATGGGCTAATTGGCTTTGTGGCTAGGATTCAACCCACTCCAACAAACTTTCCTTTCCATTCTCGGTATGTGTGTCAACGACAATTTACGTTGGTTTCCATAAGTGATGTAAGAAATACTTCACTTCACCCCCTCTGATCAAGCCACAATATATAAGGCATTTATCCGCACGAAATTGGAGTACAATGCAAGGGTCGGGTGCCCCCAAAATATCTCTGCAGCTGCCAGATAGGATTCAAATCCGTGAGATAAAACTCATAGGTAATACTAATATCACTCAGACAATGGACACCCTCAAACACCGACGTAATGTCTCGTGTCTCACTCGCTATTTCCAACAGCAGCAACACTGGTCTCGCTATGAATGTTCGTCAGTATACCCTCAAGCCCACTTTCAGAGGTACAGTAAAATATTATGATTCGTTCCTAAGCCTTAAACTCGCTTACGGAATGTCTTGCCTAGCTCTTTATTTCCCAGTCATTACAACCTTCGTACATTTAAAACCAACGTTCATCTCTTCTCTCTTTCTTTCCTACCTGATTTTCCTTCGCACGAGTGCAAGCATTTAAATTCCATTACTAGACTGAAATTGAAGGCAAGTAGCAGGCACTTTTTACCAATCTCTTCCCTCAAAAGAATAAAACAACTCCTACAGATACACGCAGCTACCGGATTCATAACGGGTCGCTGCAGAGTCGAAAAACATCTTATGACTATAAGAATAGCACAGGACAACAACTGTCGCATATGCAACTAAGACGAAGCAGCAGAGAATATCCTTTGCCACTGTAACCACATAACAGAATACGACTACATCCGGGTTTATTAAAATTGCAGGCTTCATGAGTGAACTCTAACGTGAGTAAATCACAATTAGCCTAGCCTAGCAGTAGTGATAAGGAACATAGTCCCACTTTCCTGCTTAACCTAATCTTCCGAAAGAAGCGAGATCCCGTGAGCTGCAACAACTACGGGAGAATTAATCTCCTCAACATGCACATCTACCATATGTCCTGTCAGTTTCAGTTCAGTTTTTATGCATTTTTATTTTTTACCTTAAATTACTCTTATATGCTAAACAAAAAACGCTTAAAAATTAGCTTAAATTACTTACAAATAATCTTATTCTAACTTACTGGCCCCATGCGGGCACTCTAAGTTAAACCTAACACTTAAACTATGTCTTTCGACGAATCTTACAGTCTACTTTTATTTCTATTTTAACATTAATTAATACTAAAACTAAGAAAATAAATTTTAATCAAAAACTTAGTATATGGACATTTTTTAATTTTGTATAAAACTTAAAACTAAAGCCTACAAACTACTTAAAAATAAATCTTAATCTACTTAACCTACTTACATCTAACACAAACACAGACATACATAAATATATATATACATAATATGGATATACATAATATATAAATACATGTATATATATATATTTGTTTTCATTTTTTTTTTTTGGTTTTTATATTTTTTTTTTTCTTAAAAATTAACTTAATCCTACCTAAAACTATGTAAGCCGGCCATGGCTAAAAAAAAAAAAAAAAAAAAAATAGGCCGGCCCACTTTGCTTCACATGAAGCTACATACCCCTTCAACAAGCCACCAAAAGTTTTGGTGCTGCTGAGCAACATCCCTCTTGTCGCGACTCCCTACCGCCCTGCTAAACCGGAGACGCTCCGCACTGCCATGTGCGACGTCTCTGTCGTAGTTGAGTCGCCTGTCCGCAGCTGTTCGAGCAACGTGGAAGATTAGCGGCACCGCCAATCTGTCCTGGATCAGACCCTTGCTATCTAGATAGAGAAACGCTTCTGGAGGAATAAAGCCGTCAAAGCGAACTCTCTCGTGATACATATAATTGGGGTAGTAAGCCCAGGAGATCAGGTTGTTCGATGAGGTCACTGCTCTTGCAATGTGCCTTCGAGTTAACTTAATGACGAAATTGTCCACTCTTATTAGGTTCGCCCTATTGTACAAGACTTCATTGGGATAGAATTTTATGTACTCAGACTCTGGTGTTCTGTATAAGCGAAGACAAGTCCTAAGACAAGCCCTCTCAAACACCCGAAACTTTTCCAATAAACTTGCTCTCACGTTGAACCACACGGGACATCCAAATACAAGCATGGGCCTTATAAGGACCATGTAGCAGATTACCTTCACTTTCGCATCGAGTTGGCTGTTATAGAACAGTCTATTTGTAAGGGAAAGACCACCTTTGGCTCTGGCCAGAACAACATCTATATGTTTGTTAGAATACAGAAATTAATCTAGCTAGATCCCAAGGTATCTGACTACATTTCGACAAGCAAGTGGTTGTCCGTGTTGTCCGACGATAGAAAACTTCGCCAATTCTTTCTGGTATCCCCAGAGGCCCCAGACAAAGGCGTCCTAAACAGAATGGTTTCCGACTTCTGAAAGTTGATTTTCAACTTCTAGTCATTGCAATATCGCTTAATTTTGTCGAAGTCACGTTGCAAAAGCATATTAATGACCTCAATCTTTGGACCTGATCTGTACGCGATTATGTCGTCTGCGTACGCTATGGCATGGTGAAGTGAACCTATCAGATCACTCGTGTAAATGTTGAATAGGATCGGCGAATTTACCGCACCTTGTTGCAGACCGTTTTTAATGTCAAATGTTCCAGCAGAAGTCACATCGCCATTCTTCACGGTGAACTGTCTACTGGAGAGCATATCAAAAAGAATATACAGCAGTGGTTTACTAATTCCCAACCTGTCCAGCTTGAAAAAGAGTCCCTCTAACCATACGGTATCGAAGGCCTTCTCCAAGTCAATCAGGCAGGCACCAGTGCACTGTTTCTTGCCTTTGTTCCATTGGATATCAGAAACCAGTTTCGACGCAGCATGAATGATATCATGCCCCGCCTTGAAACCGAACTGATTATCCGGAACTATATGTTTGTCCTCAACCCACTTAGTCAGGACTCTATTGATCACCTTCTCGAACACCTTACTGATGTTTGGGAGAAGACTGATCGATCGGAGATTCGCCGGATTGGAAGTATCTTTATCCCTTTTGGGTATGGGATGTACCACCGCAGTTTTCCAATACGCTGGACAATGTGCATTATTCATTGCATTATTAAACAGGGTGGTGTAAATGTCCACCGCTTCTAGAGGGAGATGTCGAAGCACAATGTTCGGTATTTCATCGGTTCCCACTGATTTCTTACTTCTAAGCGATTCGAAGATCGTTTGGAGCTCTTCCTTCGAAATGAACGGGGGTAGTGCCCTATCGTTGGTGATGACAGTATTTGCCATATTTTCGTCGCTAAACCGGGTGAAACCCGAGCTCTCGAATCGCCAATTCACAATTTCATTTCGAAGGTAGGAATTGTGCAAAAGGACTCGATTCTCCAGATCGTGGTTCGGGCCAATGATAGCATTTGCCTTGTACACTTCCTGGAAAGTCGCTCCTATAGCCTCTACTTGGTCCTGCGGATCCTCGATCACAAAGAAGTTGTCATCATCAACAGCCTCATTTGGATCTATGCCCGCTGCTACCAGTATTTGTTCGTTGTTCGTCGTTCGGGCGATTTTAAGACATGGAAGATCGTTCTGATTATTTCTCCGAAATATTTTATTTATTTGCGGGAACATATTCGGGTTGCTGGTGTTTACAGCCCGAATTTTATTGTTCCAATACAAACTTACAGATGCTCTGTAATTTTCCTTTATTAATGTTTGGAGGTTTTTGATCGACGACTTCAGTGTCATGATCTCCGGGTTATGTCTGTCTGTAAACCGTCTGTACAAGGTTTTTAGCCTTAACAGCAGTCTACTTTTATTTCGGTGCAGTGCGTCAATGGTTGCGTTGCGGAATATGTCTTCGTTGTCAGTGTATTGATACCGAGGTATCGTTTTGTCCATTGTTCGTTTAATTGTCTCGTCCATTAGTTTTAGATACCTGACAATCTCCTCGTTTGACAGATTTCTGTTGGACGGTGGGTAGAACGAATTCGAGGAGAGTGCTCTCGTCAGTGATCTGGTGAAGTGTGTCCAACGCACCCTACTGTAATTGTAGGAATGCCTTTGAACAAACTCATCCAATTCCGCAAATTCGTTGGGAACAGATATTTCGGTGCTGAGACCGCAATGGTCACTGTCATACACGAAGGTGCGTAGACAGTTTGTAGTTTGTTGGTTAGTGCATGTCAGTTGTATTCGTGTGTCGAACAGCAGGAGATCCAAATAGGACCCATGTCTAGGAAACGACGGACTATCCGTTGTCTTAAGGCCGAGTCGATGCATTATACTGTACTGACCCCACCAATTGAATAGTAGGTTCCCTCTAGTATTTGGTGTATTATTTCCCCAATCACTATGTTTAGCGTTGAAATCTCTGCCGATAATAAAATAGTTGTCTTCCAATTCCAGCCTCAGAAATCGAAAAAGCGTCTCGAGCTCTGAGGTGAATAAAGTGGATTGAGTAGCCCTAGGTGCATAGACAGACACCATGTACAACCGCTTTCCACTACGGAGGGGGATATACACGATGCATGCTTCCAGCACCTGGAACCTACGTACTACACCACTGTATACTCTTTTAAAACGTACCTTTTCGTACGAAAATCGCAACGCCACCTCCCTGAATGGAATTGGGTCGGTTTCTCCGTACTATTTTGTATCTTTTGTGCCTCATTTTGTGTCTTTTAGTAAGCTTAGTTTCGCTAACCAAAAGCACATCAGGGGCTTGGTCTTTAAGCAACTTAAATAGTGCGGCTCGTCGTTCGAGCCTAATCAGTGAATTCACATTCACAGCAAGGATCTTCAGGGTTTGCTCCGCCACAAACGTGACAAACGGCTTGACCCCCACGAATTTGAGCCCTTCACACTCTTTCTCTTTCAGCAAGTGCAAGGAGCTCCTCCGGATCAGACGACGGTTCTAACCCCCTCAGCAGCATTGTTTGCAACTTCTCCCCCTTCGGGGTGTACGAGAAGAACTCCGTCGTCGTATCCTTCAGTAAGCTTTTAACTTTGTGGTAGCGCTCCACTGTATTGCAGTGGATCGCGTGCCTATCTGAACTTAGTTTTTTAATAAAGAAATTGTTGCCTATGGCCAACTTACATAACTCTATTGTATCCTTCAATTCCATGTTATATGTATTAATTGGAGGCACCCTTTGCTTAGTTGATTTCTGCTGCTGTTTCTGTTGTTGTTGTACTTGATGTTGTTGCTGTTTTTGCTGCTTGTGTGGCTGCTGTTTTTGTTGTTGCTGCTGCTTCTGCTGTTTTTGTTGGTTTTTTTGTGGTTGTACTTTCTGTTTATTCTGCTTTTGTTGCGCAGTGGTATTGTATTCTGGCTGAGACATATTTTGTTGTCTCAGTGTTTGTTTTTGTTGTTGCTGTGTTTCAGACTGTTTTTTATTTGACTGCTGTTGTTGTTCTAGAGAATTGTGGGTCTCTTGCAGTTTCCTCGTCCTTCTCGCAATTTGCTTGGCTTTAATTACCAGCACTCGTTCCTGCATCTGCTTAATGCTGCTGGTAAGGGAATTAACTTCTTCTTCTTCGTCCTCTGATTCCGAAGCCATCAGAGAGGCGAAGCTATTATTTGACGCGAAGTTGTGCCCTTCCGCACCATCGGAGTCACTACCATGTTTTTTACGCTTTTCCCCTGTTGTTTTGGTCTCTTTCCTCACACCAACCTGCATCTTCACGGGTGAAGCCGATAGGGCGATTCGTTTATCCGGGTTGGGATTCGGAATTATCTTACTCCTCCTCTTAGCCCTTGTTTCACGAGACAAGTTTCCCGTAAGAATTGTCTCGTCGGCTGATGTCTTAGCGGTATCCACTGATCCCGCTATTGGGGGAGCGGACCGCTCACTTTTATCCATCGCTGGATTTTATCTGCCTTGTTTACACTTTTCTTTCACGTGTTTTATTTAATAATGTCTGATTCCCCGTCGGGACTCGAACCCACGCCACTTTGGCTTTCGTTCGAACACCACTTCCACTGGGCTAATTGACCCTTTACAAAATGTTATCAAATACGGGTTTTCACGTAATATGGTATATTTCTCTTTTACTCAATAAAAGCCGAAACACGTTTTCACTCCACGACGGTCTGTGAACGACTACCATATGTCCTGTCTGCCGTATTATGTGAACACTTAAGACCGTTCTCCTCTATCATTGTGGATTAGGGTCAGGAAAGTCCACAACAGATCAAATTTTCACATTACGTCAGGACAAGTCGTCAGAATTGTGCAAAGCTCGCAAGTCTATTCCAAAAGCACCATCTTTCAAATGTTTGTTCAGATATTTGCACACGCAAACCACATTGACATAATTGGAAGGACACAGAGAGCTCTCTGGAACGTTTGCAACTATTGAAGCAGGAGCTACAAAGAAGGGAAGCAAGGTATGATATATACTGTCAACAAAAAGGAACAGAGGGCAATAGTAAGAGATTTTATCTATCACAGCTCCGATATCAACTCCGGCGACGACACCAGCCCAGAAATCATGTGAAGAACCACTCTTGCTTATCATTGCTTCTCTAGACTTAGAAGGCAATTGAGTAGTAAAGCCCTCTCGAGAAACCAACAAATCTTTGTATGACACACTGATCATCCCAATCTTGCTTTAGGGCGCAGAAACTTGTACATTAACGAAATCAGATGAAAATGTTCTCTGGTGCTTCGAGAGATAAGTTCTTTATGCAGTTTTTGGCTTCGTTTGTATCAATGGCGCGAACAGCCATTGCCATTGCCATCAGCCAACTTCATTTGCGCAACTCCAGACTGACCGCAATAGTTGGAGAGGTATGTATGTCAGCTGATGCCCTAATCCACCCCGGACTGTAGTGTCATCTAAGTAAATAAGTAAAATTGTTTGAGAACATACGTCGCAGCAAACATTACGATTAAGTCAGTTTAGCTAATGAACTACTTTTCCCCATCCACGAGGACAAAATTAATCTCTTACACCTACACCAAGGCATCGGAGAATTTTGAAAATACGGTTCTATCAGCTATGATTCCTATGGATTCGAATGGAATAATTCTCATGGAGTTTTTGAAGAAAGCAACCCCAATCATATGCCAGTACTACGGTGAATTACTCGAATGATTTGATAAGAAATTCAAAGAGATACGGCCCCATTTGGCAACGAAAAAAGTGTTGTTCCACCATGACAATGCACCAACTCACTCATCCAGAATCGCTGTGATCAAATTCCATGAATTACGGTACGAATTGTTGCCGTATCCACCATACTCGCCCAACCTGCCATGTATGTTTGCCTCCCAACATGAAAACGTAGATCACGGAAAAAAAGTGTTCGAACGAGAACGTGATGGACGAAACAGAAGCCTATTTTGAAAAGTCATATTTTTTAGATATTTTATAAAACACCAGAATTGTTGGGGAAAGCGTGTCGTCCTAACACAGATACGAAAGGATGACTCACAATCAATAATTTTTGAGAAAGAAACGGATTTTGTAACAAACAAATAGGCAAGTTCGTGAAAACAATTGAGCGTACTAGTAAGCAATATTCCAAGTGGGAGGGAGGCTCGGGATTGGATTTTCGACGAATCCGATCAGATACATTTCAGATGCAATGACGGACCCTTAGAATAGCTGGTGTTTTATACCATAAATTCCCAACTGATCCAGTGCTTTCTCTTTGCAGGACAGTTTTAACGAGACCGACTGCAAATGCTTGTATGACGAGGATCATAAATGTCATGTCGATGTTCAAATTTATTAGTGTGGCATTAGTAATTTAATGCGACATGCAACAATTATGGGAACATAGGGACGACACACAGGCCTTATGCCATTTAGTGTTTGCATTCGTTCATTGGAACATACATAGCAATAGATGAAACAACCACTTTGGCCTCAAACGAACAACCAAAAGCTTGTACGTATCCGTAAAACAACAATGCAGCAATGACGTGTATTTGTAAGGCTCTTCTATTCGGACGATAGCTTTGCTATTGCAATGCCACTAAAGTGAATGTCGTTCATCGAAGCAGAGTCTGTCGTCCTTATATTATCAATTATAGCATTCGTGGTGGCAACGATGACGATGGGGAAAGCTGTGTGCCATTCAAATGTTCCATTCAGTAGCCGACATTGAATATTCACTATCGAGCGAGGCAGGAGAGCTGATGATTGGTGGCTATGTGGTAGTGCCTGCAGTGCTTTCGGTGGCCTTTGGTGAAGGTGATGAGGCGCACATGAGCCTTTAATGTGGTATTTCTGTCGAAAGTGTGGTGCGGGCGAGTGACCTAATATGTACGTAACGTGCAAAAAGGATCAACAATGGCATACGGGCGGCGTACGAGTACATACGAGCATATCCACGTGTGCCGAATAATTGCTCGTGTAGTTTCTAGTTGATGTTTGTAAACGTAGAGCGTCGTATTTATTGGTTGCTTTACTTTTACCTCCTTCCATCTGTTATTGCCTGGAAACAAATTTCCTACGCGTCGCAGTCGCTGCTGGTGCTGCTACACCTGCTCCTGGCATGACGTTCGTCCTCCTAATACCCACTGTGTAGAGTTCCTCTATTTGTGCCAGATCCATTCAAATGTAATTGTAGGAAATTGGATAGTGGGTTTGAACGAAGGAATATTACGGGGGCAACTTGTGCACCATTACTTACCACCATTCTTGAAAACAAAAAATCTACATATGGTATTTCCAAAAGGAACAACGAGTATGGAAACGAAGTGCAATGCACGCAGCGCAAGTAAATTTTAATAAACCAGACTTCAGTGGAATACGGACGAGTATTCGCATGAAGTTCCCTGCCAGACCTCTTTAAAATTTCGACTGCAATTTAAACAGTAGATTTTTACTTCAAAACTAAGAACAAGAAGCTTAACTGCTGTTCTCCTTACAATAAACATTTGAATTTGGAATTTATTGAAATTTAGTTTGAAAATTGATGGACCGTATTGACGGTCTTTCATAAAATCTGGAAAAAGGAACACACAACAAATCGCCTGTTCTTAACAGATTAAGCGTAAAATTAATGGTGTGTGTTGATCTAAGGAACACTAAGAAACTTAACAGAGTTAAACACAACCTTTCGTTGATATGATTTATTACAGAATGCTCGAGTATTGAATAAGTAAATACATTCTAAGTATGAATTCATGATAACAGTGCATAGCTTATGCAGATAACATATAGTGTACATGAGATGTATCAATGTAATAAATGATACACTAAACATACCCATAATAAAATATACATAATAAGCAAATACATAACAATTAATAGACAATAAGATCAAAGTCACCAAACTAGCTGGATCCAGAGATCACACTCTGATATACCAGTTAGAGTTTGTCGAATTTAGCAACAAACTTACTTCACTTCTGAATCTTGTCCTAACTCATTCTGTAGTATAGTACAGAGGGCAGGAGTCAAACGCCCGTAATGATGGACCACGGATGTTAAAGATGCATATATAGGAAGTGTATCGAAACAATCATTTATAAAGCAAACATAATTTGCCAATTTTATAACTTAGTTTAAATTGTAATTTGCATTTGTTTTTAACTCATTCATTCGTTAATTCATTAGTCTTGACTCACTGTATGTATTCATATTATATACATTAACATAACAGCACAATGTACAGAATCTTATCATACCACATCGGATCATATACACGTTAATAGTTTTCTTTAGCAAAGTGCTTTAATTAAACGCTTACTTTATCGTTTGCTTTTATCGAGTGAAGACACATTCGGTGTCATCTTAAATCAATAAAATTCGTTAACCGCCTTATGTTCATAGTTCTTTTTTTCTTATTTATTTTTCGCTAAACATCGAACATAATTTTGGTGACCCCGACGTGATCGTCGATAATTCATCGTTTATCAAAAGCTAATTGAATTGCGTTTTTTAATCGGTTCGCATGTGCAATCCTGGGCTATTCGGACACTTGGACTTAACACGTGGTTTGTGAATCGTGAACTATTCGGGCATTCTGACTTTAACATAAAGCCAATTGTATTGGGCTTCTTGTCATTTCACACATGCACCTAACACAACGAATCTCGTGATCTAATAAATCGGATATTCAGTGGCAAAATCTATTGATACTAAGCGAGAGATTCTCAAGTTTATAAAGGTCAGGTAAAACCCTACAACAAGTAATCATACACTTGGAATTGCTGTAAGTATGGCTGAGAAAAAGATAAAGCAGTTAACAACTAGCCGAACTACAATTATAAATCAACAATCGCGGATAAACGAATTTGTTATCGATGGTAGGGCCGCAAGTGCTACTTTTGAGGAGCTTAATATCCGCTCCAAATCACTTCGGTCATACTATGAAAAATTTTGTACGGTCCAAGACGCGCTTGATGAACTAGTCGAAGACGAAATTCTTGCAAATATTCGCGCCGAGTTCGAAGAAACTTATTTCGTGGTTTTGTCTAAATTAGAAGTTCTAATAAAAAATATTAATTCAGCGTGTGAGACCAAACACGGAAACAGTAAAATAGAATCGCCTATAAAACTTCCCGTAATTGAATTGCCTTCGTTCGATGGTGACGTGACCAAATGGAACTCTTACTACCGGTCCTTTATTAGATTAGTGCATGAAAACGAATCATTAGACGATCATACTCGTTTTATATATTTAAGCCCCTCGATAGTCGGTGCCGCGCGAAAGACAATTGAATCTCTTGAAAGTTCTTCAGAGAATTACAGTTCTGCTCTTAAACTACTAGAGCGTCAGTACAACAACAAAAAGGTCAAAGCGCAAGAGCATCTAAAACAATTGTTTTTCTTTACGCCTACCAATAAGTCGCATACGGGTATTAGAGAACTTATCGATAGCTACAATTGTCATTTGAGAGCATTGGCTAGTTTGGGTCGTCCAACCGAAAGCTGGGACGACCTTATAGTTTTTCTTGTGCTAACAAAGCTTGATCCCTCAATTGTCCAAAAATGAGAGGAAACGGACTGCCCAGAGGACCGTTTACCCAGCTTGGAAGAAATGTTTAAGTACCTCAAAAAACTATGTCGTTCTATGGAAAGTCGAGCAGATCTAAAGCCTCAGTCTTCGCATAATTTACGTTCATCGATACGTAATAGTTCAACTCATAGAAAAACTTTGCATTTATCCACAAATTCAAAGGATAGTTGTTCCCTTTGTTTAGACACTAATCACAAAATATTTCAATGCCCTAAGTTTCTTAATCGTACTCCCTTTCAGAGGTTTAAATCCGTAAAGGAGCTGAAACTTTGTCTTAAGTGTTTGAAGTCAACCCATTCGATGACAGTCTGCCAATCAACCAACTGCAAAAAATGCGGTCAACCACATAACTCGTTGCTTCATTTTGAAAGAAACTCTTGCGGCGGACATAATTCGATGACTACAAATTCAGCATCAATTCCTCAAAATCGTAATACATCACATAGCGGGATAGTCGACAACGAAATCGCGATCTCATCAACATCTTCCAAATCGTCCTTCAATGCCTTGCATGTAAAACAAGAAGGCCACATCCTCTTGGCAACTGCAATAGTGCACATCGTCGATCGTCATGGAAGGCTACAATCATGCAAGGCGTTACTCGATTCCTGTTCGCAGCTCAGTTCTATAACGGAAAACTGTGCGCAAAGGCTTCAACTAACCCGTACCAAACACATTACACCAATATCGGGTATCGGCGGCGCAGAAACAAAATCTACTGAAAGGATTCAACTCGCAATAAAATCAAGGCTATCGGATTACTCCGCTGACATCGAAGCATATATCCTACCTCAAATAGGGGAACCTCAACCCACAATTTCATTCGACATTTCTAAGTGGAAGGTACCTCTTCATGTCAAGCTTGCCGATCCAAACTTCTTTCAACCATCTACTGTCGACCTATTGATTGGGGCAGAATTATTCTATGAGCTTTTACTTAATGAAAAAATTCATTTAAATAACTTTTTAATATTGCAGAACACCGTCTTAGGCTGGATTGCTACTGGCAAGTTTCATTACCCAACAACACCAAATCCTGTATTGTCGCTACGAAAATATCATCTACCTCATCGCTGGAAAACTTAGTGAGATCTTTTTGGGAAATCGAAAGGCATGATGAGCCTTCAGGAAAACTAACAGCTGAAGAAATCCAATGCGAAAATCACTTCTTGGACAACTTCGAACGTACCAACCTCGGACAATTTGTGGTAAGATTGCCATTTCGAGAGGATCCAGAAATTTTAGGTAATTCCTTTATTATGGCTACTCGTAGATTTTACAATGTTGAACGTAAACTTAGGAAAAATGAATTATTGTATCCGTTATATAGAGAATTTTTGATTGAATACGAAAATTTATCTCATATGGTAAAATTATCTTCGGACGACATTCCCGTTTCGAATTATTTCTTGCCACATCATTATGTTGAGAAACCAGATAGTAGCACAACCAAATTAAGAGTTGTATTTGATGGTTCTGCCAAAACCACTTCTGGTCAATCTATTAATAGTATACTTATGGTAGGCCCTACAGTGCAACCAGACCTATTCGCAACAATTATTCGTTTTAGAACCCATAAATTTGTGTTTACATGTGATATAAGTAAAATGTATCGCCAAATTTGATTGCACCCAGATGATCGCAAATACCAACTTATACTTTGGAGATCTAGCACTGCTGCACCGCTTGAAGTATTTCAACTTAATACAGTGACCTATGGGATGTCATCGTCTTCTTATTTAGCTACTAGGTGCCTTATTCAGCTCGCAATCGAATATGAAAAAACATTTCCAAGGGCATCAAAGATCGTAAAAAATGATATGTATGTCGACGATTGCATGACGGGAGCAAACACCCTAGAAGAAGCCGTAGGTATCCAATCTGAGCTAGTAGAACTGTTAAAAAAGGGACATTTCGAATTGAGAAAGTTTTGTTCTAACGACCAAACTCTTCTTAAAAACATTCCGTGCGAAAATAAGGAGCAGTTACTTCACATAAAACAAAATGACGTAGTTAAAGCCCTTGGGCTAATATGGCAACCAGCAGATGATTGCTTTCAATTTAACATCAAGCCCATGACATCTGGTATTTTATCGAAAAGAATAGTTTTATCAGAGCTAGCTACCATCTTCGACCCCCTAGGATTAGCCTGTCCTGTCGTTGTAAAGGGAAAAATATTTCTTCAAGGTATATGGAAGCAAAAGGAGCTAACTTGGGATTCGCCCTTGTCCATTTCTGAAACTCAACATTGGAAACTCTTTAGATCTCAAATTGCAGACCTCGAATGCCTTAAATTCAAGCGCTTTATTTTGTCTAAGCATAAACCAGTTACGGTAGAACTACATGCCTTCTCCGATGCCAGCGAGGCCGCATATGGAGCTTGTTGTTACATACGCACTGTCGACACAAGTGGTTGTGTAACAGTTTCACTCGTTTGCGCAAAGTCTCGTGTAGCACCATTGAAATTCACAACCTTACCAAGACTCGAACTATGTGCAGCCGTCGTTATGGTAGAGCTTGTAAAAAGACTTATATTTTTGATCTTCAAATTGATAATGTTTTTTATTATACGGATTCGAAGGTGGTATTGGCATGGATAGCAGGACCTTCATACTCCTGGCACACCTTTGTAGCAAATCGCGTTTCCCTAATTCAGGATCACAGCCGCTTAGATCAGTGGTATCACATTGAAGGAAAATTAAATCCAGCGGATCTGGTATCCCGCGGTGTAACCGCTAAGAAACTTTCGACATTGTTTTTATGGTTTCACGGACCACCGTGTCTGCAGAGGGGAGATATTTCAGAATTCCTTCAGCAAGATATTAAGGCCCCAGAGGAAGTTCCTGAACGCAAACAAAACAAGTCGGTTTTGTTATCCGCATTTAAAATCAAATCTCTGGTTGAAACCGTTGATCATCACAATTCCTTTCTAAGATTAAATCGCATATTTGGATATGTGTTTCGATTCCTCCATATTTTGAAACCTGATAAGAACATCTACCCATTAGATGCAACTCTTTGGCCCGAAGTACTTAGCGGAGGACTAAAACTTATAATTCGTAATGTTCAAATGTCATCATTTAGTAGAGAGTACCAAGATCTCTTACAAGGAAATGTAGTATCCAACAAGAGCCCTATTAAACCATTATCATCGTTCATTGATGAAGACAATATTATCCGCGTGGGAGGACGCATATGTAACACCAACATAAGCTTTGATGCGAAGCATTAAATCCTTTTGCCAAAGAACCACATATTGCCTCGATTAATTTTAACCTTTCTTCATATAGAACACTCGCATGCTGCACCTCAAGCGCTACTGTCGATCGCGCGACAAACTTACTGGCCGTTGGATGGACTAAGAGCAACTCGGAAGGTTGTCAACCGTTGCTTAAGATGTTTTAAGGTAAAGCCAGTTACCTATCAACATGTCATGGGCAACTTGCCATCGGGAAGAGTTTTGCCATCCCGCCCATTTACAATAACAGGCATCGACTTCTGTGGACCATTCAACAACCACTTTAAAATTCGTGGAAAACCACCAACAAAGGTATACATCTGCAACTTTATTTGTTTTGCTACTAAGGCCGTATACCTGGAGCTCGTCGGTGACCTCACAAGCGAGGCTTTTATCAATGCTCTAGAACGGTTTATATCTAGACGTGGAAAATGCACTACAATATTCTGCGATAACGCCACCAATTTTGCTGGAGCTAGATCGGAACTCCGAGAGCTTCGGAATTTGTTTTTGCTGCAGCACCACTCTGACTCAATACAAAGGCTGTGCGAAAAGGATCATATTAGCTGGCGCCCCATCCCCCCACGATCACCTCATTTCGGTGGACTTTGGGAGGCAGCGGTCAAATCTTTCAAGCACCATTTCTACAGAGTGCCAGGAAACTTAAAACTAACTTATGAGGAACTTCATACAATTGTTGTCAAGATAGAAGCCGTGTTAAATTCTCGACCAATAACTCCAATGTCGTCAGATCCAAATGATCTTGAGCCTCTCATTCCTGCACATTTTTTAGTAGGAGCACCCCTGGCATCTTTTCCTCGACCAAATTATTCTATGGAAAGTTATAATCGTCTATCTCATTTCAGGCAAATCCAACAGTCATATCAACATTTTTGGAAACGATGGTCGACAGATTAATTGCATCAGTTGCAGCAACGCAAAAAATGGACCTCGTCTCATCTTAACATCGATATTGGTACCCTAGTATTGATTCAAGAGGTAAACTTGCCACCACTTAAATGGATGACTGGCCGTGTAGTAAAAATTCTGCCTGGTCCCGATGGAGTCGTACGAGTCGCTGAAGTTCAAACGAAGGCCGGGGTATTTAAAAGAGCAGTATCGAGACTTTGTCCCTTGCCTATAGAAAATTCAATAAATTCTTGAAGATACATAACATCTTCAAGCTGGGTGGCTTATGTATCGAAACAATCATTTATAAAGCAAACATAATTTGCCAATTTTATAACTTAGTTTAAATTGTAATTTGCATTTGTTTTTAACTCATTCATTCGTTAATTCATTAGTCTTGACTCACTGTATGTATTCATATTATATACATTAACATAACAGCACAATGTACAGAATCTTATCATACCACATCGGATCATATACACGTTAATAGTTTTCTTTAGCAAAGCGTTTTAATTAAACGCTTACTTTATCGTTTGCTTTTATCGAGTGAAGACACATTCGGTGTCTTCTTAAATCAATAAAATTCGTTAATCGCCTTATGTTCATAGTTCTTTTTTTCTTGTTTATTTTTCGCTAAACATTGAGCAGGAAGAATTATAACTTCACTAAAATATCTGGATCAGAACATTACTAGAAAATCTATAAGGCAGCCTTAATAACCTATAAATGAGAAGTAAAAAATTCCCAACGTAGGTACTGGGGTATTTTGTGCGAAAAGATCACCAGCATAGATAAATCTTCTCTCCAATGTAACACGAATTTTGAGCGTACTAAGGCACCCGGATAATACCTCGGTTTACTCTGAAAAATCTTTGAATCTATCTTCAGTTACCTACCGCAAACCTACTTTGAAAAAATCTACTCCGACACAAATCAACCCGGACATGATTTGCGAGAGCTGCAAAATAGGCAGTTTGCAACTTCAAACTTCACAAGACACCAGGACCGGATAATACATTCTCTGGTTAATAACCGAATTCTTTTCAGAATTTAGACGCACCGTTTCAAATTACCGTGCAATTGGAAAGTTGCGCAAAGAGAGCCTGGAAACGTAGACCACTTATCTGCTCACTGGAAAATGATATTTACGAACGCGGTTGAACTTTCTCCACTTCCTTTCATATCTAACCCTTCTTCTTTTCCTTTTACTAACCCTTTTCTCGCTACACGAACTTATGCATAACGAGTTTCCCATTTTTACTGCATCGCTACTGCTCCGCTTATGGGGTTGGCTAATGTCGCAGATTGCAGAACGCGTCTGCATACTGCTCGGTCCTGTATCGCTTCGGCGGTTAGCCCCAGGCGTTGTTGTGCATTTGCCATCTGAGCAATCCAAGAATTCTTTTTCCTACCTAGTGTTCTTTTAGTAGGAGCGACCGTAGTTCATATTGCCTTCTTAACGGGATTTTTCAGCTAATTCTATCCGACTCAAGTTGTTCGATTACCGAATTCTTTATGTGTAGACTTCCTCTAATGTGCGTAGATCTAATGCAGTCGCGTTTCGTAACTCCAGTCGACATCCTTAACATTTTCATCTCTGCTGCCGTCATTTTATCTTCAAACGCTTCGTATATTGTCCACACTGCGAACCATATGTAAGAGCTGGCCGAACCATCGTGGTGTAGAGTTTTACCTTCAATTTAAGTGGAAATTTTCGGTCACAGGAGATTCCCGAATTTTCTCGCCATTTCATCCACCCCACGCTTACTCTGTGCCTTACGTCGTCGTCACATTTCGCTTCTACGTTAACGATTGATCCTAAGTACTTGAACCTAGTGGTTTTCGGAAGAACTATTCCGTGCAACATTATATCTGGAATAGGTCGCAGTGGATCCGAAAATGGGCAGGTCAAATATTCCGTCTTTGAGCGACTTATTTTAAACCCGTTTTTCTCTAGCGCCTCTTTCCATTTACTTAGGACGTTTTGTAAATCTACGACATTATCGCTTAGAATAACTGCGTCGTCGGCGAAGGGAATCGATGTTACATTTGCTTCGTGCATGCAATCTTTCAAAAGATAGTCTAGTACCACGTTAAAGAGGAAAGGGCTAAGAACGCTTCCTTGATGCACTCCGACACATACCGGAAATTTGTATATTCTTTTTTACCTACATAGTTTCCTTACATTTAATTTCATGAATTTCAATATGTTTTCTTACCAAAATCATGTTCATTTTTTCTTAGCGAGCGCGGCGTGTCAATCCAAACTACTATTTGTTTTATTGCATAAAAATATTCGTGTTTTTCATTCCCTTATTTATTATACTAATTATCTGTTTTCATATTATGAACCTGGATAACGATAATATGGTAAGACAGTCCCATTCCGACAACTTGCATGGATCTCTCCACAACATGATAAGGGTGCTTGGAGCTCAGAGCGATGGCATTCACATCTGCCATCTTAACGCACCAAGCATCTTGCCCAAAATTGACGAAATCCGCTATACTTTTGGAAATACCCGTCTCGATGCAGTGTGTGTATCAGAAACCTGGCTGCACAGCAACGTCCAAAAAGAAGTCTGTTCCCTTAATGGCTATGAAATGTTTCAAGCCAACCGAGATGGTCGCACTGGTGGGGGTGTTGCTATATACCTACGAAAACCACTCAGGGGTAAAGTCGTGCATGAATCACCTCCGGGGTGTCCTATTGATTATTTGTTTGTTGAAATTACATGTAGAGCTGGAAAGTTAATACTTGGTGTTGCCTATAGGCCAAACAAACAGTTATGCTTTACTCCATTGCTAGATGTTCTTGAGGCTATTTCATGTATTTCCTCAAACATAGTTATCTGCGGTGACCTGAATTGCAATCTACTGAATAAGTCTGAATCAGCCTCGTTTATCGGAAATATGAATTCGCTTCATTTAACAGCGGTTAACTCAAGTATTCCCACCCACTACTTGGAAGACTCATGTTCCCTTCTCGACGTTTTCTTTGTTGGTGACATTTCTAAAATGCTCTTTTATGACCAAATCGGTGCGCCAGGGTTTTCTAGGCATGACTTGATATACTTATCATTTAACATAGAACTATCTAGCAGCACCCCGGTACGATTTTACCGTGACTATAATAATATAGATTATACTAATCTGATTTCCGACGTTAACCGAATTTTTTGGGATAGCATCTATTACATGCCCTCTGTCGATGACCAAGTTATGTTCCTACAGCAACATGTGTTACAGCTATATGAGAAAAACATCCCTCTAAAAGCAATAGTACGCACATCTAAGTCCCCTCAATGGTTTAGCTCTTACATTAAAAAACTTATAGTCCAACGTGACACTGCCTATCGAAAGTGGAGGAGGTTTCGTCTTGATGAATTCCGAAATGAATATCGTTTATTGCGCAACAAAGTTATCTTGAAAATCAGATCTGCCAAAAAAGCTTTTTATAATCATAAGTTCAACCTATCTACCTCGGGAAACTCTATGAACATGTGGAAGAATCTTCGCGAACTAGGCATCGGTAGGAAAAATATGGTAGTCCCCACTGATGTTAACTGTGACCAGCTGAACCTGAACTTCATCTCCTCATGTGGTAATCCTTCTTGCAGCCCTGCTTCCCCAGAGCATAGCACTGAAAATGACACTGAAGGGGCTTTTTGCTTCAATAGAGTCACCGAAGTAGATGTTGTTGAAGCACTCCTCTCGGTAAAATCCAATGCTACTGGTCTAGACTGTCTTAGCCCAAAGTTTATAAAACTGCTTTTGCCTTATTTACTACCTCACTTTACTCACCTCTTTAATACTATATTCACTACTTCTACCTTTCCCTCTGAATGGAAAAAAATAAAAATAGTCCCGGTCCCCAAGAAAAGAATGAGGAATACGGTTGAATACAGGCCAATCGCTATTCTACCTTTCTTCTCGAAGGCCTTCGAAAAGTTAGCACTAAAACAAATTCGTTGCTACTTAAGAAACGAAGATCTCCTAACTATACATCAGTCTGGTTTTCGGCCTAAAAGGAGCTGTAACACTGCCCTGATATTAATGGTAGAAGAGATTCGTAACGCATTGGATAAGAATCATCCAACGCTTTTATTATTGCTCGACTTTTGAAGGCATTTGACACAGTCAACCACGCGGTCATTTGTAGTAAACTTAAAGACCTTTTCGCTTTTTCTTCTTTGTCCGTAGCTCTTATCAAGTCTTATTTAAGTGGAAGAAAACAGTGTGTTTGCATTGGTGAGAATAGTTCGAATTTCTTAAGTGTACATAATTGGAGTGCCACAAGGATCAATCCTGGGACCCACTCTTTTCTCCTTATACGTGAACGATCTACCAAACATTGTTAAACACTGCAAAATTCATATGTACGCTGACGATGTACAACTTATGATAAGCTGCCCCACTGATGAAACAAATTCTGCTATAGACCTCCTAAACGAAGATCTTGCCAGAATTTACGACTGGTCAATTAAACACGACCTTCGACTTAATGCTGATAAGTCTAAAGTAATTTTCATACACCGTAGAGCTCCTGATCTTCTCTCAGGCCTACAGCTTGTTCACATCAATCAAGTGCCCATAGAGTGGGCTGTCTCCGCTAAAAACCGTGGTGTGATTTTTAGTTCGAATCTCTCTTGGGATACACACATTAATTCTATCATCGGCAAGGTTTATAGTGGGCTTCGTACTTTATGGGCTACTCAACATCTTCTACCAACGAAAACTAAATTAATTTGAGCAAAAACTCTTCTATTACCTACTTTACTTTTCGGATGCGAGATCTTTTGCAAGCCTGACCACAATAGTCTCAGAAAACTTAACATTGTCTTCAACAATATCGCAAGATACATTTTCAACATCCGGCAGCGCGATCACATCTCACACTTTTCTAAACAAATAACTGGTTGCTCCTTCTCTAGCCTACTAAAATACAAATCGCTATGTTTTTTGCATAACCTTATAAAAACTCGAGAGCCAGATACCATTGTCTTACTTCTGAGCGTCAATTCTTTGTCCAAGTTGTCCGGCTCTGGAACTCTCTTCCTATTGACCTGAGAAGAATGACAAGCACGAATAAATTTAAGTCGTCCTTACTCGCACTACTGGCTACAACCTAATATGCAGAAAATAATATGAACATGTTTTTCAACTCTCTAACTACTTTTTCTGTTTTATAATATTTAATTCTTATTTTATTTACTTATTTCTTTTATTTTTAATATTAACTTTGCCATCTCTCTCTGTAATTTTTTTTTTCCCTTTTTTAATCTAAAGGCTTACAAATTATTGTATAAGATTGAATGAAATTCTCTCGTAAGTCCGGCGGTACATTTAACAGCAGTTTTGACGTTTCCATACATGTCTTGTATCATTCGTATATACGTTTCCGGTACCTTTTGAGACCTCAACGCGGTCCATATGAGATCACTTGGCACACGATCGAATGCCTTTTCTAGATCAATAAATACCATGTGCAGATCTTTTGACGAATCCCGATGTTTTTCCATTAATATTCGTAAGCTTTGGATTGCGTCCACCGTCGATCTTCCTTCCACGAATCCACACTGGCTATCGTCGAGGTTTATGATCTTGCGAAGACGTTCGTTTAAAACTCTTTCAACGATTTTCATCGTGTGTGACATCAGCTTGATTGAGCGGTAGTTGTTGCATTCTCGCGTGTCGCCTTTGCCAAAAAGCTACTTCTCCATTGATTCGGCATAGTTTGTCCGCATTGTATTTTATTCAAGAGTTTCGACATCCATTCACTGCCGATACATTCCATCTTCGACCAAAACTCTGATGGGATGTTGTCTGGTCCAGCCGCTTTCCCGCGTTTCATTTTTCCGATAGATATACTGATTTCTTCGATTGAAAAGTCAACAACTTCTTCTTCGTGGAAACTATTTGTTAAGCAGGTCCTTACAGTATTCAAGCCACCTATCGCGGATGTCCTTTTCGTTTGTTAGTAAGTGCCGGTAGGAGTCTTTGATGTATTTTGGCGACGTTGTTTCCATCGCATTTTTTCGCCTTTGCGCAGCGAGTTTAAAAATATTTGGCACTTTACTATTGTACGACGTTTGAACTTCTTGAATAGCTTGTCTTCTATCTGCCGATCGTGAGGATATTTGTTCCAAGTCCTGGTAAAGGTTTTCCGCTGCTGCTGCTCGGGTTTGGGCCAGGACTCTCTTTGTAACGTTTTTAAGTCGCTCATATTGAAGTGCAAGTCGAGACTTTTCGATATCGTTGCTCCGATCACATTTTGTACACTCTTGAAATGCTTGCTTCTTGTCGGTCACAACTCGTTTGGTTTCGTCATTCCACCACCATGTTTCTTTCTCGATGTGAAGATGCCCTGATATCGTTCCTAGAAGGGACTTTGCGTGTGTCATGCATGCCTCGTGCATGCTGTTCCACATTTCTTGAGGGCTAAATGAGTCTGCGATAACGTTTATATCTAACCCATTTGCATCATAAGCGCTTATATCTTCTTTTCATTATTTCTTCTTTTCAACACAATAATTGTGTAGAGAGTGATTTCCATATCTAAAACCTTTATTGCCAACTCCACTTAAAAAATTTACAATGGACACGCCTTCCACATCCATGCATTCTCTCTACACTCTGGTTTGGCATCTGTTATCTTTTCCACAATACATTATTCAATGGCAGTCATAGATAAACTAACCTGGATGTCAAACTCTACTAATCCTTTTGCAAACCCTTAACATTCGTGCAGACACACTGTGAGTAAATTCCAACACTTTTACATCTCTATAACTTTGTCAAAATTTGCTAGAATGAGAGTAATTTGCACGAGTGTGTGTAATGTGGATGATGTTTTTTTGGTTAAAATGTGCGCGATTGGAATGAAAAAGAGGAAAATTGCCATTGATCACAATTCGCACGTATTTGCAGACAGAGTCACACGGATAGTTGGCGATTAGTAGAAAACCGGTTTTGATTTTCCAATATCTGGAAAGTTTGACATCTAGGTTAGTTTATCTATGGACTCAGTGCAATCAACATCAAGGTATGGTTACGCTCGAATTTCATCTGCATCACTTCCAGGATTACTGGAAAAGAGGGCACATGCGCAAGAAATTGCATGGTGATTTGAAAGGGACTATAGCTCTCGGTGCAATACCTAGTGCCTGAACCAAGATAATCGTAGTTACATACCTCACTTATACTCCCGAAGGATCTCAGATATATGAAGTTGCCATTCTGGCTGTCATCCTTCCTCGATCTTCACATTGAGTGCAGAGTTAATCACAGAAAACTGTCGAACTGTCAGCTTGGCTATCAAGTTGAATCAGCAGAAACCGCGCTAAACGCTTACAATTCATCGCAAAACCAAAAATCGTTATCTGGAGAGCTATCAACACCTTTTGTCAGTTGTTCCATACACAACTGTCTTCAGGAACTGGACATACTCGTAAATGATTCTTCATTTCATTCTCAGCAACAGATTCATAAACGCAACCTTTGGTCGCTACTCTACAAAAAAGGAACACCACAGAAGAACACTGCAAGGAAGTGCACTCTTTCCTTTCCTATAGAACCTAGATCTCGACTTTTATTTTCTCGCACACACTTCGACTGGCACTTTTGAACATTCTCCTATGTCTTATGTAAACTTTCTTCTTTGATGTGTAGGTTTGACCTTAACCAAAATCCGCCTCATCCTCCATCCCAACGCTCATTTACAATGACATTCCAGCTGTCAGCTCTTTGGATAAGGCCGATCTGCTTGCTGCATACCTTGCGGCCAGTTCAGCACTTCCAGATTGTGCCTTATCTCCGCCTGCATTTGAGTGCGTCGAATCTTCAATGGGACGAATCTACTTTCGCACTCGTGTAGTAGCAAGAGTACTTAAAGATCTCAACATACATAAATCCGCTGGTCCAGATGGTACATCTCCCCTTCTTATGAAGAGGTGTTCTTCCTCGCTGGCAAAACCACTGCGTAAGCTTTTTCATCAATCCTACACTTTAGGACTCTTCCCGAGCAGATGGAAAACAGCATTTGTCCAGCCCGTCCCTAAAAAAGGCGAATCATCTTCTCTCTTCTCCTACAGACCCATTGCACTTACGTCCCTTCTTTCCAAGGTCATGGAAACACTGATAAATCGTCAGCTCATGAAATATCTCGAAACACGAAACTTTTCAATGACCGGCGATATGGTTTTCATAGGAACAGGTTCACTGGTGATTTGATGGCATGTCTCACCGAAAAGTGGAACCAAAGCGTACACCAATCTGGCGAAAGCAAGATAGTTGCACTTGATATTTCTAAGGCATTTGACAGAGTTTGGCATTAGGCTCTTTTGTTGAAAATGCGTGCATTTAGGATTGACGACTCTCTTCTTCAATGGATTAGAAATTAGATTTCGGAACGTTCAATTCAAGTTGTTTTGGACGGTTTCAAGTCTGATATTCACAAAATAAATGCTGGTGTGCCCCAGGGCTCTGTTCTGTCACCGACACTCTTTTTAATTTTCATTAACGATCTCTTGTCTGCTACTTCTAATCCAATGTATTCCTTTGCTGATGACAGTGCTCTCTGCTTTTCATATTCGTTCCCGGACTCACGGCCCTGCTCTTCGGCTGTAGTACGAGAACGGCAGCGTATGCTAAGCTCATTAAATTCCGATATCAACAGCATAACCAATTGGGGAACTATCAACAGAGTGGAATTTAATGCTTCCAAAACGCAATGCTGTCTGCTGTCGTTAAAACGAAATTTAAACACCCAGCCATTATCTATGAATGGCACTTGCATCGTCGAACCCGAAAAACTTTCCATTCGCGGTATGTGTGTCAATGACAACTTACGTTGGAATGACCACATATTTGATGTCGGCAAAAATGCTGCAAAAATGTCTAGGTTTCCTCAAGCGATGTAAGAAATATTTTACCCCCTCTGATCTGGCCTAAATATATAAGGCATTCATCCGCCCAAAATTGGAGTACAACTCCCACATCTGGTCAGGTGCTCCTAAAACATCTCTGCAGCTGCTAGATAGGATTCAAAACCGTGCGATAAAACTTATTGACGATACTAATATCATTCAATCAATGGACACCCTCGAACACCGACGAAATGTCTCGTGTCTCACTTTGTTTTATCGCTACTTCCACCACCAGTGCTCCACTGAAATCGCCAGTAGCATTCCGCCCATTAAAACTTTCAACCGTAACACCCGTCTCGCTATGAAGGCTCATCAGTATACCCTCAATCCTATTTTCGGACGTACTCTTAAATATCGTGATTCATTCCTAAGCCGTACAACTCGCTTATGGAATGCCCTGCCGATCTCTGTATTTCCTGGTCGTTATAACTTGCAAACATTTAAAAACAATGTACATCGGCTGTGAAAAATCACCTTACGGGTACACAAACCCTTTGAGCTCGCGCTCATTAAATAAAAAAAGAAAAAAGTTCAAATGGAATTAGTTCTGCCCTTATAATGGGAGATAGCTAGCACTGCAAAGAACTAAATATAGGACATCCCAGTCTACTAAGATAGGTATATTAGGTATATTCGCGGTCTTCCCCAATAAAGCCACTCCAGTAGACGTCAACCATGGGATTCCAGAACAAATGGATACAACGCGAATTCATTTTTACCAAGTTCATCTCCATCCTCAGAGACGGCTAGAAAATGAAGTAGGTCCAACGCCTAAAGCCAAGTCCATCTCGGGTATCATAATATACCAAGACAGTCAAGCATCGATCAGATTCCTAACTTCGAACACAATAATTGCGAGGGTTTGAGGATGCCACGCATCTCTTAATGAACTGGCCAAGCAGTACAATATCAAACTCTGTTTGGTATCGGGACACTGTGCAGCCTCACAATGTTAAGCCATCAATGTCATGAGTCTAACAAATGACATCTTTTCAAACGAACTCTAAAGCCACTCATAGAAAAACTGATCGGGATAGCTGCGAACATCTTGGCTTATATGGCCCATTTTCGGTAGGGGAAACCTATTTTTTGAAAAGAAATTGCGGGGAAGGTAAGTAAAAGGGCAAAGCGACGAGCAAAGTTGTACCCTCAGAAATAAATTTGAAAGTTAACTGACATTAGGAGTTGACTGCTTAACATTCGAAATGTTCGAAAATCTTCAAAAACTCTAAAAAGGAGGCGCGAGGATTCTGGATTAAGACCATACTGACTAGCAAAGTCAGTTTCCCTTTTTTTTTTTAAAGAACTTAACACTATAGTGGATGCCTGAGTACGTGTTAAGTTTTTAGGAAAATGGGACAGAGAGAGAAAGAAAGATTTTCGGGCGCAGTGGTTAATTCGCGCAAGTGTAACTCGACTTGTTGTTGTATTATAGGCAACCATTCGTCTTACATGAAATAAGCGGCCTGAAAAAAAGAATGTCTTTCGGGCGAGGCAGGGATTCGAACACCGAACCTTCCAATTTGGAAGCCAATACGCTAGTACTTGAGCCACGGCCACACTCTAATTAGAATGTAGAACAGTGCTCGCTATCCATGTTCAAAATTACGAAAACTGGTCTGAGAACAAGTGATGCACTTCACTGATGACTCTAACTTTTACCTGAAATCAGACGAACGACCAATGGCAGGAAGAACGTGTATGGACAAGGAATACGCGAAATGCAATATTGCTCCCAGAGTGACGGTTCCAACACGGTGTGGAGATTCATATGTTTCGGAGCCCGCACGAAGTTACGCGAGAAAGACGATGGTTTTTTAACAACAGGGCAGAGAATGTAAGCCAAATTTTAGAAAAAAAATTTTGTGCTGACTCCATTTTAACGCAAACAAGATTTTGGAGTATCCCGAGAGACCAAACTAACCACTAACCAGTATACTCCAGAGTTCTACTGAGCATGCATAACAGATAGGTAAGGCAGAGTAATCTGGACCCATGACCCTTTCCTTTTTTCTAATTTTGTTCGGCGGCGTAGTTCGTAATTAAATCTCTTCTTCGACAATTTATTTGCTTACTTAAGGTGGCGCTACAATCCGGTGTGAAACTGGGCCTCAACAGCTAGCTCGATCCTTAGCTAGCTGCCTCCAGTTTCGCATGTTAAGTTGGTTGAGGTTCACTTCCATTTCTGTGCGAAACGTGAGTCGGGGTCTTCCTCTACTGTGCTGTCCCTCGAGGGAGGATTCCAAGACTTTTCGAACCGGAGCATTGGTGTCCATGCCTTGTACACGAACCAGCCATCTCAGTCGTTGTACCCTCACTTTTTTGGCTAAGTTGATGTCGTAGTACATCCCGTTTAGTTCGTCGTTGTATCTTCTTCTTCACTCAACGAATTTTCCTCTCAAAGCAGCCAGAGTATCCTCATCCATTTTCGTCCATGCCTCTGAACCAAAGAGAAGGACTGGGATTATTAGGGTCTTATATAGGCTCACTTTTGTTGGTTAAAATAGGCCTTTGCTAGTCAATTGCCTTCTTAGCCCAACGAAGCAGCGACTGGCAAAAGTTATTCTTCATTTGATCTCAGCGCTGGTGTCGTTGTCTGAATTGATAGCGGAGCCTAGTAAAGCAAAGTCTTTAGCTACCTCAAAGTTATATCTGTCGAGAGAGACGTTATGTCAGAGACGTTGGTATTGGGCGTCCTACCTTGTTAACAAGATATACTTGGTTTTGCCCTCATTGATCGTTAAATCCGTCTTCGCCATTTTCATCTCAATACTCTCGAAAGAGCCTCTGACATCACGTTACTTTCTTCCGATTATGTCAACATCATCAGCGTATGCTAGTAATTGGACGGACTTTTGAAAGATTCTATCGCTTTGAAGAGCTCGGCAGTCGGCCCGTCCGCTTCATCAGCTTTGTTGCACTTAACCTTAGATATTGCTATTTTAACCTCATTCCGGTCGGCTGGACGGAATTGTTGGTTTACATCGTCCAGGTTGACAGATGTCTCTTGTGTTTTACATAGGTACCTACCGTGAGGGCTTAAGCTTGCGGTGCGTCTTCGCACAAGATATCAAAACAATGCGTTGATAAGCGCCCTTCAGGTAGTACAAGTACTACCACCAGTACCAGATTCGAAGTCTTCCCCTTTGGTGAAGGGTCGAGGCCTATCTAATATCTCCGCCATTCTGTGGGTCATGGCACCCGGTTGCAATGCAACACCACATCGAATAGACAAGTTAGTTCCATAGCAATCCCATGGTTGAGCACAGGTCGTAGCACACTATAACATATGCTAAGCCATGAGATGTCCAAGCTCGATTCGGTATACTCTTCCCGCGATTTAGGGTACAAACCTACAGCCACCACGATACTCCCACAAGGGGGCCAACACCTAGGTCAGGCCGAAACTATAGTTCCGGGTGCTCCTGACCTCCCGTGGTACCAGAATATAGCTTCCAGTCGAGCTTCACAACCTTAAAGTTACTTCCAGTTGGGCACCTCGCTGCCCAGGACTGGCGGCGTTTCAACAATTTGAAATTCCTATAATCTACCCGGTTGCAGCCTACTGCGTCTTCTATTAAATACCTCTTTTGCAAAACTACGGGCACTTTCGAGCCGTACGGTATCAGTGATAATTCCACTGACATCGTAAGCCTCACCATTAAAGGTGATGCCCATAGCCTGCAAGTTCCTAATGTCAGCGTAATTGGGGCATTCACATAGGACATGAACACAGTCTTCATAAGTGGCTCCACATGAGCAGCTCGCAAGCCCGCTAAGCCCCCTCTTATGCAAGAATGTATTAAGAGAGCCGGTCAACAAAAAGCCCAAGCTGAGGTTAAAATTCCGTTCAGGAAAAATTCTCATGGTTAGCACATCCCTTAGGAAGCCGTAAGTAACCCTGCCATTTTCGCTAGTATCCCATTTTGATTGCCATCTAGATAGAACACATGCGTGTAGCAAGGTTTTACGCTGCTTCAGGGATAGGCCATCCACTTCTTCCGGGGAAACTCAATCGGACTCATTTACGTCCAGGTTGACATGTTCATTATGCCCGACAGTGGTTTTTGGTTCATCATCGCCGGTATAGAGTCTATAAAAATGCTCCTTCCAAGTCCTAGGCATCGGCTGCAACTCTATTACTATGTTCTCCTGTTCATCTCTACAGGCTTCGGTTTTACTTTTTTGTAAAACTCATTCATGCAGCAGCATCTATCAATTACCTCCTGAGAAGGCGGTGTTCATCTCTCCTATATGCTCGTAGAGCTCGTAAGCAGCTCTTGTCCTTCTATGTAGTGCCGCTTTATATGCATCGTTCCTAGTTGCATGTACTTGCCGGCACTCGTGTTCAAATCAGGAGTTTCGTTGTTGCAGCCGAGTGAAACCCAGCACATCAGAGGCGCCATCTCTGTTGGCTTTTTGACAATGTTACCACTGGTCTTCATTACTTGATGGAGACTAAGGGAGACTCGGTCGGCAAAGTATTTGGCCATCTCCTGCGATTATAGTCGCCCGACGTCAACCTTCCTCACAGGATTGGCTTGCTTTTGTGGTGTTCTTGGCTACAACAACAAGGTAATGGTACGAGTCGATATTAACTCCTCGAAAGGTTTTGACATCCATAACACTGGAGGAGTGCCTTGCGTCGATTGCTAGTTATGGCAATGTTTCGCCCCGCAGCAACATCGACTAGCCTGAATCAGTTATCGGAGGTGATGTCGTACAGGCTATGATTTCCGACAGTGCTACTGAAATTACCGGAGCAATGCTCGTAAGTCTTGTCCAAGAGCTCGTAGAAGCCATCTTTGGTATCGTCACCTTTCTCCTCTGTGGCGGCGTGCGTGTATACAAGGCTAATGTTGGGAAATTTAGTCATAATTTCGGTTTTTAAGAGGCGCTCGTAAACATGCCTTAAGGTCAGCACTTCTTTCCTAAGTCTGCCTCTAACAAAAAATCCACATCCGAATAAGCGCTGCTTTTGCGTCGATAGCAATTGCCGTAGTAGTTGTCGCAGTTTTTCATCCTCTTTTTGTTCGGCCCATCCTATTACATTTCTTGCAGCAGGAAGGCCATCGCTAGCTGTTCTGCTGCACGTGGCTTATTAAGGTACCTAATATTACACGTACAGATCCTCGATTCATTTGCATGGCCTGTCAACAGTAAATCTGTCCGTATCCAAGGCTTGTTATTACTTCGTAACTTTTCGTTTTTCCATGGCCTGAAGGCCATTTCCATTAGACATAACTCTAAGACAACGACCGAAGACGGTAACCCGTTGGTCCATTAAGGCCTCATCCTCCACCAAGACACTGACACTACAAATATGTCGGAGTAGCCCTGATAAGGTCTCATTTCATTTTTATTTATTTGAGATATTTCATATGCTGAGGGGTGAGTGCCAGACGGATGTAAGTGCAATAGGTCTGTAGGAGGTAAGAGAAGTTTCGCCCGTTTTAGTGACAAGCTGTGCAAATCTGTTTCCATCTCCTCGGAAGGAGTCTTAAAAAGTAGAACTGATGGAGCAGCTTATGTAGAGGTTCTGCAGGCGTAGAAGAATATGTCTTGAGAAGAACGGGTCGTTTACCAACTGAGACTTATACTCGTAGTTCGTTTGTTTCTACACGTGTGTAGTAGTACGTTCAATAGAATGTTGTATAGTCAGAGACGTGTCTAAAAACATTGAAAGCGATCTGCTACCCCTCATCAATTGACTAAATCTAAGAAATGAATTCAAAATCCAACCAAATCATAGCTCTTCACGTTAACCATCATGGTCTACGACGATATTGGGTTGGAGTGTATGGAGATATTGCAACAAGTGTCATACTTCATTTCAATGAGGCCTATTGCCCCTCATACTCAAAATTCACTGGTTTGCTTTGCTTAACATCGTAATGTCTTCATCTTCATTTTCATTACACGGCCGCAAAGTATGGGGTTTTCTTGACAGAATTTTCTCATTTTTTGTGAAAACCTTCATACTTTGTTCTTGGATTTTCGTGTCACTTTGATCGAACGCTTTTTGTGTTTTTTTTTTTTTTGCCTTCGACTTACAAGCAACCATTTGTTGCGCACATAATGAGAAAAAAATCCACAATTTCACGTTTTTTTTTCAATTTCGTGGAGTGTCTTGACATTATGACTTGTAATGACTGGCAATCCCGAATTTGTAAATCACACAAACCTCAGCTATCGTACATCACCATTGACTAGTGATTGATAATACAGATATTGATCTGCTTTATCCGTGTCTACAATAATTTGTTCCGGAAAATTTATCTTTCAAAGAACTACTGAATGGGAAAAATCAATTCCAATTTGTAGATTGAAACACAACAAAAAAAAAACAACCCCCTTGTAGATGCGAAAACAAAATAGCCCCCCTCCATTATTAATTCGTCAAATTCCGATTCATCGGAAGGAAAGACAGTCGAACTCGAACTATGGGTAAATTCACGTTTGTCATGCGGTGTACGAGAATAAATACGATTTTCCGCACGTACGCGATCTAATAAAAACTCCGTCAACAGCAACAACTCAACTGCCAAACAAACCCCAACCATTCTCATATCCTCCCATATACGGGTATGTGTATTTATGCATTCCTGTCAGTTGTAGCAATTACATTCGCTTTGGATTGAGGTCAAGTGACTAGTAGACTAGTAAAAATATTAATTGACTTCCACAACGATACACTCGGTTTACACGCAAGTTTGTTTGGTGTCTTCACACCACCAAACCACCAGTATTCCCGAAGGCCATACTCGTGTCATCCTTTTTGCCAGAAATGTACTCGTACATATGCACGCTCTTGCATACTCGTTCATTTGTAAATTACCATATGTTTGGAAAAAAACGATTTCAAGGTTTCAAAGGTTTGCAATTGGCAGACCATTAGCATTTATGACCCAATTTAAAATCGCGATAAACTGGATGATGTAGCGATTGTTCCAGCGACGATCACAATTTATGATTTCATTATCATTTGGCGGGGAAAGCCCTTGAATCAACGAGAAAGATGCGGAAAACGAGCCAATCAACCAACCAAACCGCTAAATGCGAAATCAAACATAACGATCAATGATCGCCCAGGTAATTACCATAACTCCGCTGTACTACACCGAACGAAATTTATTCATTTATTCAAATGTTCTTCCCAAAGAGTTGTTATAGATACATCTGCCGGGAGAGAAAAACATTCGATTTGGTAAACCAATGCTTCAGTGGGTTTTGGGGAAATTTAACTAATTTTTAGTTTGATACTCGTATAAATCAACGACAGCGTTGATGTATGTAAAGGGTCTTTCATTAAGCGCTTCCTATCTTTAAATTTAAATAAAACAAAGTGTGTGTGTGATATGATCGACATTTTTTAATTGTTTGAATGGCCTATCGATGCCATTATGTATGGAATACGAGTATAACATCGTTCAAATGTCCGCCGCGGCTTCTCTGGGTGGCGCGCAACCGAAATATCCAATTTTCCATGACTCTGGCGTATAAATCAGGCTGAATTTGACCGATGGCATGGGTTGTGTTGGCCTTAGTCGCATGGACCTGCGATTTTAGAAAACCCCACAAGAAAAAGTCTAACGGGGTCAATTCGCACGATCTCGCTGACCAGTTCAATCGCTCATGCAGAATTTCCAATGTGGCGTGAGCTACGTGACACACACGTAACGCCGTCCTGTTGAAACTACATTTCGTGTCTATATCATCCAATTCAGACCAAAAAAGTTGGAGTTGCCGTTGACGGTGACGGTGATGGCCTGGCGAACGTCATTCTCAAAAAAATATGGACCGATGATGCCGCCAGCCCAAAATCCACACTAAACAGTGACTTTTTCGGGATGCATGGGACGCTGTTGGATCTCATGTGGATTGGCATCGTCCCAAATTCGACAATTTTGTTTGTTGACGTACCTATTCATCCAAAAATGGGCCTTATCGCTGAAGATGATTTTTCGACGAATATAAGGGTCAGTTTCCAATTGCCAGCGAACACACGTCGTTGTCTATGGTCGTTTACCTTCAGCTCCTGGATGCAAGCACAAGTTACCATGCAAAATTCGCCAACTTGTGGTCTGCGAAAGGCTGAGTTCTAGTGAGCGACGCGAAATTGGCTGCATCGGATTCTCCTGCACACTCTTCCGGACAGCGGCGATGTTTTCGGCAGATCTTGCGTTCCATCGACGCACGAGCGTTTGTTTATCGTTTACTGAACCAGTGGACTCAAATTTATCCACCACACTGCGAATAGTCCTCTCGGTAGGACGATCATGGCGACCGTAAAATTGTCGAAGCGCGCGGAACGTCACCCGAACAAAACACCCATTTTGATAGAGGTTAGGTTAGGTAAGAGTGGCTGTTGGAAATACCAACCTACTTAGGCCTATTGGCCCATTGTAATGCCACGTGGATCTATGATCTTCTTACTACTGGAACCAGTTTGAGCTTAAAAGCGTAGGGGACTGTTAACGTCTATTTTTTCTAGATCGTTTAGGTCGTTGTAGAAGAAAGCTCCTTGATGAAGCTTCCTTCCCTGAGAGAGAGCTGGGCATGTGCAGAGTAGGTGGGGGATTGTCTCCTCCTCTTCCTCGTCCATGCAGCTTCAACAGAAATCATTAGTAAAAGCGCCTTCTTGCGTGCTTGCCTATGAGGCAGTGTCCGGTAATGACACCTATTATGGCGCTGAGATGTTTCCTATCTAAAAGGATCAGACACTTAGATCGACTCAGATCCAGCCTTGGCCAAATCTGTTTAGTCGCTAGACATGTTTGCCCAGCAGTCCACCTAAGGTCCGTTCTTTTATTGGCATCTAGCTTTAGGGTTAGTTTGCACGTAGCGATTGGTATACCTATACTACCTTTGTCCGGTAGGATAGGTAGAGTGGTTCCAATTTTGGCGAGTTCATCGGGTCTGCAGTTCCCTGGAATGTCTCTGTGGCCCGGCACCCAACAGAGGTGAATGTTGAACTGCTCTGCCATCTCCATGAGAGATGATCGGCATTCAAGGGCAGTTTTAGAATATAATGAGACCGAGTCCAGGGACTTGATGGCGGCATGACTATCCGACAATATGCGGATATCCTTTGCAGATATCACGTTTTCTTTAATCGCCAAAATTTCCGCCTGGAACACGCTACAGTGATTTGGAAGGCGGAAAGAGAGGCTTAGATTTAGCTTATCTGAGAAAACACCGCCACCAACTCCGCTGTCGGTTTTAGATCCATCTGTGTAGAGATGGATTGACTTGTCCTCCATGAAAGCATCCTCCTCCCAGAATGATCTAGAGGGGAAGCTTACATGGAAGTTTTTGTCAAACCAAAGTTCAGGTATGGTGTAATCGGTGTTCTCTGTGAGGATTCCTAATGTATTAAGAATGTTGGCGTGGCCAAATGAATTATTTGTCCACTGTTTAGTCGCTTTAAGGCGAATAGCTGCAGTCGCAGCTACTTGCTTGCTAAAAATGTCGAGGGGTGTCAAGTGAAGCAGAATATCTAATGCCGCAGAGGGGGTAGACCGCAAGGCTCCGCTTGTGCATAGACATGCTGTTCTTTGGGCTCTGCTTAATTTAATGCGGTTGACTGCATTTTCCAAGGCCGTCCACCAGACAACCACCCCGTAAGTGAGTATCGGTCTTATGACCGACATGTATAGCCAGTGGGTTATGCGAGGTTGAAGGCCCCATTTGTTCCCAATGGCTTTCTTGCAAGAGAATAAAGCTATTGTAGCTTTATTGACTCTTTCTTGAATGTTAGGTTTCCAGTTTAGTTTCCTGTCAAAAATGAGACCCAGATATTTTGCTGTATCGGAGAAAGCTAAACTGGTACCGTTTATTGATGGAGGGTCTATGATTGGAATTTTATATTTCCTAGAAAAGAGGACAAGATCAGTTTTATGAGGGTTTATTCCCAATCCACAGCGATCTGCCCAGCGGGTTAATCTGTTAAGATTTACTTGGAGGAGTTCTTTAATGGTATTTAGATGTTTTCCTGAGACGGCTATGGCAACGTCATCCGCATAGGCAATCACTCTGCTACCACCCGCTTCCAGGTATATCAGTAGTTCGTTAACCACTAAGTTCCAGAGAAGGGGGGAGAGGACACCGCCTTGCGGCGTACCCCTACTGACATATCTTTTAGCAGAAGTCCCACCCAGTTTGGAGTTGATTATCCTGCTTGTTAGCATTAGATTAATCAGCTCCCCAAGTGAGCCACCTACCTGCAGAGTTGACCGGGCAGTCGTGATTGCGGATGTGTTGACGTTGTTAAAGGCGCCCTCTATGTCGAGGAAAGCAACCATTGTGTACTCCTTATATTGTAGGGATCGTTCGATGTGGCTAGTCAGAGATAGCAAAGCCGTTTCCACCGACTTTCCTGGCATGTTGAGCCGTAGACAGAAGTCTTGGATCAACTTTAGCTCGAATATGGATATCAATCAGTCGTTCTAAAGTTTTCAGAAGGAATGATGATAGACTTATAGGTCTGAGGTCCTTTGGGACTACATGAGAACATTTTCCAGCTTTGGGAATGAATACTACATTAACTTCTCTCCATAACAGTGGAATGTGGATAAGTTCTACACAGCTCCTCATAATATTTTCCAACACTGGTAAAATAATATCTGAGGACCTCTGTAGCTCGGCAGGTATAATACCGTCCGGACCAGCAGACTTGTATGGTTTGAAGCCATGCAGCGCCCAGAGCAGTTTGTCTCTCGTAATCAGACGGTTGCAGTAGGCTTGTTTGGGCTGCTACTGGCCGCGAGTTGGGAGCTACCTGGAAAGTGGGTGTCCAGAAGCAGGTTGAGTGATTCATCACTTGAGGTTGTCCAAGAGCCATCGGTTTTTTTCAAACAGCTGGGCATCATAGGATTTGTAGAGAAGATTTTTCTTAGCCGCGAAGCCTCAGAGGTTTCTGTGATTTTGTCGCAGAATGACCTCCAGGATTGTCGCTTTGCCTTCCTCAGTTCTTTTTTGTATAATTTGAGGGATTCTTTATATGAGTCCCAGTCGGTCACTTTTCTTGTGCTTTTTGCTGCGTTGAAAAGTTTTCTGCAGGTGTTTCTGAGCAGTCCTAGTGCCGATGTCCACCAATGTGGCTTTTTCTTGCCTCTTGGTTGAATAAGAGGGCAGGAAACGGCCATAGCCTGATTGAGAGTCAGAGTAAATTCCCTGACTTTCATGTCGAGCTCATTGGTGTCACGCGGGGGACTTGATAGTTTAGAGGATATCGTTTCCGACAGTATTCCTCTATATTTTGTCCAATCAGTTTTCCGGTAGTTCCGGAAAGCTGGTTGGCTGGGGGGAGCATCACTCAGACTGAATTGGATGTATCTATGGTCTGAAAAGGAGTGTTCAGACGATACCATCCAGTTTGTTAGCCTTTGGGTGATGCTGTCGGAGACAAGAGTAATATCTAATACTTCTTGTCGGTTTTTTGTTATGAAAGTGGGCTCATTGCCAATATTGCAAATTAAGAGGTTAGTACTTAAAATATAGTCTAAAAGTGACTCACCTCTATCATTGATGTCGGTACTGCCCCATACCGTATGATGTGCGTTAGCGTCGCAACCGATTATGAGGCCAGTTTTTTGCCTTCCCGCTTCCAGTACCACCCTTTCTAGGTTATCACCAAGGAGAGGGCCCACTTGGTCGTGGCCAAGGTAAGCCGATGCCAGCCAGTAAGAGCCTTTGGCAGTCTCTAGTCTGGCAACGGTTAGGTCGGGGTCACTGAGGTTGGGAAGTAGAAATACATTAAGGCTACGTTTCACTAATATACAAGTTCTAATCGTACCTTTGTCTCTTGTATAGAGCGGAACGTATGAAGGTGTCCTAAGTCCACGAACCACGCCTTCTGCAATCCATGGTTCCTGGATTAGAATTATGTCTTCTGCGCTTTTGGAAAGACGCAGAATGAGTGCGGCCGAAGCCTTTTTTGAGTGGTGGAGATTAATCTGGAGAAACCGTATCATTGCTACAGTCTTCCAGAGTCGCCTCCACCACGGTGTTGTTGAGGTCCTCCGATTCTGAAGATGTGCCCAAGAGCTCATCTTCTATCTCTGATCGTGTAGAACCTCTAATTGCTTCGTCATCGGTTTCCATTTCCGACAATGTGTCAGAAGAGGAGACCGACGGCTTGGTAGTCACCTCGGACAGATTGGAGTCGTCGCTATCCAATTCTGGAAAGGATATCGACGCTCCAAGATCCGAGGTTGTGAAGTCAGTTATTAAAGGAGGAGGAGGTTGCTTATCAGCATCCTTTTTGTACACCCTTAAATGAATGGACTCGAATCCGAACCGAATCATGCCTTTCGTCTGCGCCAGAGCATTAAGGGATTCCTTATTGATCACAATTAACGCGCATCTATAAGAACCCCTTAGTTCCTCCAGTTTCCCGACTTTCCAGTCATGAGTCGGAAGAGTCGGGTTGCTGAGCCGGATGATTTCCAGGATACTTTCTGGAGAGGAGGGTTCGGCTGGAATCCAGGTACGAGTTCGAGGTCTACTAGGAATGTCTTCCTTAGATGCGACCTCGAGTTTTGCACCTGGCCAAACCTCTCCTAAACCATCGATGGCCTTGGTGAAGAGATCGAGAGATCTCTGGTTGGAGCAAGCGATGAGCTTGACATGGCCTTGGTGCCAGCCAGCGTCGCTTGTGATAGGAGGTGGTCCTGGGTTTTCCCGCATGATGGCCAAGAAGTTGCTCGAGAGCTTCAGCTTGACCAGTTGCCACCGTTCCGGTGTAATGGAACCGTCGTCCTTTAGGACTTCATTATAAGACCTCAGAGATCTGCTGTTGGATGGCCCAGGGGTTGTAGAACTGTGTGTTTTGGGCCTCTTGGAAACCGGTATGGTTTCCTCCAACGATCTCTGACGCTTAGAGGAGTCTTTTGACGTTTTGGGAGCAGTGGAAGCAGTGGGAAATCCGTCTTTTAGGATGTTTTTAGCCCACTCAACCTTGCTCTTTATTTCCGCACTTCTCTCAACCTCCGGAATGGATCCGAAGGTTTTGATGATGCGTGAAGCATTTCGGCGTCTTATGTAGAGCGCCTTAGATGGAGCTTGCGGAGGAAGTGATAGGACCATGGCTTGCCACAGTCTGAACACTCCCTGAAGGAGTTTTGTGGCCTGCCACAAACTTGCTGCTGCTAGGGGTGGAGGAAGTGATAGAACCATGGCTTACCACAGTCTTAACACTTCCTGAATTCTTATTTTTTGGCTCGTTCCGTTTGCCTTTAGACGATGGCGCACCATGGCCTGCCACAGTTTTGCCTCTTCTCGGCAATGTAGGAGCCTTGCCGGTAGTCGGTGTAGTCACCGTTCCACCGCCCGGTATTGAAGGAGTACCGGCCTCGGTTTTTGTTTTCTTGGTTTTTTCCATAAATGGTCCCACGAGTAGCGGAGAAAGGGGTGTCCATCTGTACAGAGATCCGCTGTATACAGATAAGTCTAGCTAATCCGGAGGTCGCCAGGTATCCGGATACTCCGCTCGCGACTGAGCTATTTTTGGAGATACTGGGCCCTCGGCCAGGTTGATCTTCAGCACGGGTCGTATGACACCTTGATCCAGCCCAGGGGTAGGAGGGAGTGCTTTGGGAGTTGGGGACGGGGGGGAGGGAGCATCCTTTGGTTTCAGAACTCGTCTGGAGAATTTCTTCTCGAGATTCATTGACCCCACTCAGCCTCTACAACTCGACAAGTTCGATGCTCGCGGTAGAAGTATTTTGATAAAACAAATTTACCATTTGCACGTCTTGCTGTGCGCTATGTCTGTCCATAATGATTTGGCAAAACAGACTGAATAAATAACAGCCAATTTGACAGATGAAGCTTCAACAAGTCCCTATTGGAAGACCCTTTATACTGTATTGGGCCCATTGCCTTTACATTTAGGCGCTTATCAAAAGCTAGTTCACAAGCGAATGCTATTAAGCTCACTTTTATAACTCGATGTTAAAAAAGACTGTTGATCCGCTTGCACCATAACTAAAAATGCAACAAAATTGCTTTCATCTAATAGGGACTACATGGAACAATGAACATTGAGTCATGTTTTTAACGTAAACATCTGTCATGTAGGTTTATGTTTAAGGGATGCCCGAACATCCACGGGAGCAAGGATACGCCTTGTCATCGCTCTCCGTCATTCCACTTTGATGCCAATTCGGAACTGTGTTGGAGGCACTAGTTAAACCCTAGGTATGAGTCGAAGCCCACCTAAAACCTCATACTGATCTTAGGGTTACAGCACCCAGTACTTATTGCAACTCCACATTGGATCAAAGACCCCTCCCGCGATTTTGGTTTAAGCCACAGCCGCCATGACACTCCCACGAGAGGGCCGATATCTAACAAGTTATGCCCAGTCCGTGATCCGGAGGGGGGGGGGGGGGCTGACTCCCATGGTACCGTGATTTAAGTCATGGTAGGGACTACTGGTGGTCCTGTGACACCAAAAGGAAGTATGAAAGGTAACTTGTAACTGGTTAAATCGTAGAAACTTTCGGTAGCGTCATCTGTTACCATAGCCGTTACGATAGGACCAGTACTTTGCTCTACCACAACGCCATTGGTGGGTGAAGCCTTGATAATTGGGCTGGGGCCTGGAACAATATACACATGTGGTACTTTCAAATCCTTACAGTGTAGTGATACTTAAACAGAAAAGGCCAGAGTTAATCAGAAGAGAAGCTGTGGTATTCCGCCAAGATAATGCGTTACCAAGGGCCATAGCAGGGGGGGGGGGGGAGGGTGCTCGGAGAATGTATCTATAAAGATAAATAATTATAAATTTTTTTTTTTTTGCTAAACAAAATTGTTAACAATTTAAAATTTTAAATTTAATTAATACACCTACCTCTGTTACAATTAAAAATTCTGCACTATCCCCCATACTCTGATATCTAAACATTAGTACGGACATGGACACTCTTCACGTATATTTCTTATCATTTCTTATCATAAAGTAGGTACTGCTACTGCTATGTCTCACAGACGCACAGTGTTTCGACTATATGGATTTAGGTGGAAAAAAGTCATGCCACAGACTAGTAAAAACCGGTTATTGAGCTTCCAGAGAAGAAGGCAAAGATCTCAAATCTATAATATTTCCATGGTTTTCTCGCTCTTTGTCTAAACTAACGGTACATTTCCAATGAAGCAGTAGCATTTTGTTTACCGATGCCTCATTTGACACGTAGCATTTGTAGTTGGCGTTGTAATATTGAATCTAATTTTTTTCAACTTTAATCAATTGTTCCTGTATCATGGACATTTCTTCTGAAGGTATTTATGGTTTACTTCGTAATTTTTCTCTTTTTTATTAAAAAAAAAACATGCTATAGAAAAACAATTGTTTTGAATTTATCAGTTTTAGTTTAAATCATTAGCAAAAAAAGGCATGAGTACCAGTTTATCAGGACTTAAAATTATATGCATCTTTTAGAGAATTTAATCCTCTTTCCGAAAATCCAAACTGAATTTTGCGCACTACTTTGGAAATATTTTTATTTTTTAATTTTCAGATTCACTTTGCGTGATTTCGCGAACAGAATTTTTTGAGCAATGGATAAAATATCCCAAAAAAGTGAGGAATGGAAAAATTTACAGCTACATAGTTTTGAAGCACAATCTTCTTGTTTCTAATAATGAAAAACAGAGGCTAAAAAACAGTATTAGGTTGTGGTCGGAAAAGATTTTTTATAAGTGGGGTAAAGCAGGCCGTCGAGTTGAGCGATTTTTTTGTACGTATGAAGAATGGCTGAATGGATCAACAAGAACAAGAAAAGGCAAAGACTCTTGAATGGGTCTTGCAAGTTTCCATTGCTGTCGAGAGAACTTTGGGAAGGCAATTTGCTTTCCGTGGTCACGATGCGACGAATCACTAGAGGACAGCAATGACAATTTTCGACAAATTGTTCATTTGACTTCACGACACTGCCCTTTGGTATGGTGGATGAATTATCATTAGTCCGGCTACCCAAAGTGATTTCTTGGGAACTACAATAGACCTCAAAAAGCCATTGGAAATGAAATCAATAAAGCGGATATTTTTTTTTTTTTGTCATAGTTGACAAAACTCCAGACTCATTACATCAAGATCGACTTGCTATCAACACTCGATACTTAGTCCAAACAAACGAGAGACCTGTCCCTATTGAACGTCTTCTGAAAATGGATGTCGTCCTAACGAAAAAAACGGGAGAAGATTTGGCTCAAAAAATCGCAGTGACCGTTCAGTCACTAGGAATTTATGTGAAAAACATCGTCTTTCAATCTTTCAAACTGTCAGAAGCTCATCGGATCAACATATTCGTTGAAACAGCATGCAATGCAAGTGTGTTGATTAAAGAATTTTTTCAATGTTTTGGAAGCATTGTATGTTTTCTTTTATGGCAGCACAAAACGTTTTCGACGTATGCGTAAGGAATTGAAAATTGAAAGGTCAATGCAACTGAAAAATTTGTCAAAAACTCGATGGATAACTAGAGCTGAAACAGTCAAGGCTTTTTTTTTTTTCTTGGTTGCGCCAATGGATGTGGTAATCTTCTATAGATGCGGTTGCCTGTGCCAACAACATGCAGGATTCGCAACACCCGAATATTCGATGCCAGGAGTACGCCTACGTACTAATCCACACTCTGCACACTTCTACCACTCTCCCCGCGGAACTGCTGCTAGGTATTACTTCGCGGGGCTGGCAAGCAATTCTTGCTACTCCGGTGTTTCTATTTATTCGACTGGTTCTGCCGCTCTTCTTTCGGCTTCTATTCTCTGTAGCTCGGTCTGCACAGTTTTTACAAATTCGCAGATATTTAGCCAGTATTCTTCCGACTCCACCATTCTCTTAATTACCACTGATTTTCTCTCCAACCGTCCGCAAAGGAAAATTGAGTGCTTCATGTCCTACTCCTGATTTGGACCCTCGGGACAAAAGGGGGAGTTGTCATGGCCAAATCTGTGTAGATACTTTCGGTATCCGCCATGACCATAGATGAACTGCGTAAGGTGATAATTGCAGTTTCCTTGGGCTCTGTTTATCCATACATCGATTTTTTGAATCAAGGTATGAGTCCATCTGCCCTTTGTGGCATTATCCCATCGAGATTGCCATAGGGCTATAGAGCGTACCCTTTCTTCCTCTTTCATTCTCCTTATTGCCTTGGCATCAGTTGGCATTGAGGTTTTCTGCGGTAAATTCTCTTCATCTCGACCGCGAGGATGTCCGAGATCGTCCTATACCCGCCTATTGTCCTTAGTGCAACGAGTCGATATAACGCTGACAGTTTACGGCCTGTTTCTTTCCTTCTAAGCCTATCTGCCCAAACGGGTGCCGCGTATAGAATAACCAAGCTGACCACTTTAGCTTGGAGGATCCTTTTTGCGTATCCAGGTCCGCCAACATTCGTCAGTATTCTGGAGAGAGAGCCGCTTGTAACGCTGACGCTTTTTTCCTCACGTAGTCCACATGTTGTTTGAACTATAGCCAGTTGTCTTACATCACTCCTAGGTACTTTACCGCTTCCTTCGATCGGATGGTCTGGTTACCGACTTGAATATTGATATATTCCATGGTTTTCCTGCTCGTAATAAGAACGGCTTCTGTTTTTTGTTCCACCAGTTCGAGACCCGCAGATTCGAGCCACTGCTTCATTTGAACAATGGCTGCGTTTGTGGATAACTCAACTCCATAGGTGTGTTTTGCGATAGCTATATCGTCTGTGAATCCGATTACACTGACTCCTTCGGGCATCTTTAATCGCAACACTCAGTCGTACATTAGGTTCCACAGGAGTGGACCTAACACTGATCCCTGCGGTACCCCAGCGGAGATGGTATAGTACTTAACCCCTTCATCCATGTCATACCGTAACTAGTTGGCGATTATCTTTAGCAGGTAGTAGGCTGTTTCCAACCTTGCAAGTGATCGCCTTATTTGGGACCAGTCGGCAGTGTTGAACGCGTTTTTGACGTCTAGTGTCACCACCGCACAGTACTTTTTGGAGCCCCACCTCTAAGAATGCCCTTCTGTGGCTGCAGACGCAATGTCGACTACTTTTTGGATAGCATTGACACCTTCGAAATCCAAAGTGGTGGCTTGAGAGGTCTCCCTTCTTCTCTGCTAAGGTCAGCAGTCTGTCGTATATTATATGCTCAAGGATCTTTCCCATTGTGTCCAGAAGACATATTGGGCGATATGACGATAGTCCTCATTTGGGTAGTAGCACTAAGTGTTGCAACTTCCACGGTTCTGGGAACACTCACTCATCGAGACACTTTTGCAATGTTACGATGAAAAGATCTGATTTTTTCCGGCAGCAACCTTTAATGCTGTGTTCGGAATACCATCGGGTCCAGGCGCGTTTTTGTCTCCTATTCGATTAAGAGCTCTCTGCAGTTCATCCAGTGTAACGGCTGGGATATGTCCTACTTCTGTTTGCCGGACGATTGTGACCATATTGTGTAACCTTTTGGGAAACAAGTGCTCCACTATGGTTATCAGCATTTTTGGGCACGTTATTTGTGGAGACCTGCAGGATTTCATTTGGTCATAACCATTCTGTAGGCTGTTCACCATGGATTGGTATCCGCTTAGTCACATATACCTTTGAAGCATCTTGATTTGCTCTCTTTGATCGCCTTTGTAAACTCCCCTCTTGCCTGTTTAAAGCCTTCTAGGAAGTCATCTCTCCCTCTAGACCTTTGGACTTTACGTCTAGCTTTTAAACACTTTGACCTGAGTGTTTTTATTTCATCGTTCCACCAGTGGCATGGGGTGACTTTTCGATTTGCTGTTTTCCTGGGCCGCATCACAAGCCTCTACTATATTTTCTGTAAGTTGATGCTTGTATCTGTGGTAAAGCTATTCAAAATCTCCTCGAATGTATCCTTGTCGAACAGACTGTCCTTCTATTGTCGGTCCCTAATTTTTGGTCGCTGAGCTGATTTATTTCTGATATTTCTTACACATTAAGAATAAATCTTATAGTCTTGTGAAGTTAAAAATATGGAAAACAATTTTGAAAGAATATTTAAAAGTAAAGCGTGTTTGAAAATTAATAAGTTAATAAATAAAATATAAAGAAAATCAAAATTAAGAAAAGATCCCAAAAAAAGGATAAACATCGCTACGATTGGAAAGGAGTGTAAACTTTTTATAAAAAATTCGCATGTCGCCGATTTCTCTTGAGTTTAGTGGTAGTGAATTCCACTGTGTCGTATGGCAACTCTAAAAAATTGTCTTTCTGACACCAAATGTGGAAAGCGTGATATAATTATGCTGAAAGATCTCTGAGATGCCGAAAATTGGAATTCAAATGACATATTTAGCAGGTTCTTATACGTCCAATATCGCATTATACTATTAAAAGCTAAAAGCTACTTTTAGCTTTCTTTTACTTTCGGCGTCACAATTAGAAAAAATTACACATCCATTTAAAAGTGTTGGAATGGCTAGAGATTTAGCTGACAGCACTCTAGTTGGGAAGGGCGTATACGTTTGAGATGTCCAAAGCGATCGCAGAATTCCGTAGGTCTTAAGCTATGTTCAGACGATTGCCAGATCTGACAATATTGTCAGGTCTACAAATGTTCTGACAATGACCTACAAATGAGCTGACAATAGAGAACTACCTTACAATGCTAAATTGCCGGTTCACACGGTTGGCCTGACAATACTTTATCAGGCAACGTTGTTAGGTTAAAAATTGTCAGTTCACACGGTTGGCTGATGTTTGTTTAAAAAAAAAATTGCAGATTCGTTGACAGGCATTGTCAGCGTGTTTGGACGAAGGATTGGGTGGCCCGCCGTCTGCAGGAGAGACTTTATGCAAAATTGCTTGTCGAATTAAGAGCTGAGCAGCCAGAATTGTATCGCAATTTTTTGCGTATGGATTCTAAATAATTCGATGATCTTCTAACTTTGGTGACTCCGCACATCCAAAAGCAAGAAACGAATATGAGCGAGAGCATTTCAGCGGCTGAGCGGCTTGTGTTGACGCTATGATACCTAGCTGCAATATCTGTTCCGCATTCCTGTGTCAACGATCTCATCTATCATTCCAGAAGTTCTGGATGCAATCTACATAGTGCTCGTCAATAAATATCTTCAGGTAAATTAATTTCATTACCTTATGTAATGTACACAGAAATGCACAGAAAATGGTGTTTAATTCCAGACGCCGAGAACACCCGAGGCCTGGAATGTTGTTGCCAGCAAATTCAGCGAACTGTGGCAATTCCTAAACTGCATTGGAGCAGTGGATGGAAAGCATCCAATGTTGGCAGCATATTCTACAACTATAAAGGCACACATAGCATTGTTTTGATGGGCATTGCCGATGGGGAATATAAACTGCTGTACATCGACGTCGGCCGCAATGGGCGATTTTCTGATGGTGGTGTGTTCAACCGATGCACATTTGGCCAAGCGCTGGACACTAATCAGCTGGGCTTGCCAGGAGACAAATCACTACCCGGTAGAGAATTGCCTGTTCCGTATGTACTCGTTGCAGACGATGCGTTCGCCTTACGGCCGAACATATTGAAACCATACAGCCAACGTGGTCTCTCATTGATGCAACGAGTACTTAATTATCGATTGAGTCGCGCCCGCCGTATTATTGAAAATCTTTTCGGTATTATGTCGGCACGTCTCCGAATTTGGATGCCGAAATGTCAAAGAAAGTTACGCTTGCGTGTTGCGTGCTCCACAACTACTTGATTACAACAAATAAAAAGAAGTATACTCCGAGTAATTCATTCGACCATTATAGTGATATCGGCGAACATATCTTGGGTGATTGGCGACGTTATGAGGGTGTGGAAAGCAGTACATTGTATCCATTAGAAGGAACCCGTACTGAAACTCTATTCGAAGCCAAAGATGTACGAAATGAGTTCAAGATGTACTTCGCCGAAGAGGCTAGTAATGGACATTAGTTCATATTGTTCCTGCGGCTGCTTCTTCCTAGACGAAGGATATAAAATGAACAAAATATATATAAGAGAATGAAACTGAAAATGCACTCACTATCAGAGCAATTTCATCCATTATATCATTGAATGCACGTCTCAGCTTAGACCTTGCGAACGCAGCTTGTTCTGTGGTTAAGTTTTGCAACTCGGGGGCCATATGGTCGCATAAGGCATTGGATGCATTTTTCGGTTGTGAACGAATGGACTGCAGTGCTTTTACCGCCATTTGATTTAAACGGCTGCCATCTGACGGAGATGGCGATTGTTGCCGCAGCAATACTGAGTTTGCGTCCTTGACTGAAACATGAAACCAACAAATGCGAAGAAATAATTACCAATTCCATAGACGACGTCGATTGGGTAGACTGCAGAACTCTATCTCCTTCCAAGAACAGCATTGGTTTCAAATACTTTCGGGTAATTGGGACTAATTAGCTAGTACCTTGACCTGTTTTTTTTTCCCGATACTTGTCAAGGTTCCTATTAAAAGTTATGCGGAGATTCGACCATTTGCCCTTACAGTCGTTGAGGTTCATATGGATGCTGTCAGCGACTTCCTACCATAAGGCTTCCTTCGGCATTTTGTATTGTGCGCATCCAGCATCCCACAAACTGCGTCGCGTCTCAATTTCTTGAATGAGTTTCAAAATTTGGTCCTACGACCATTCACTCTCAACTTTCTTCCGATAGGATTTTTGCAATTTTGGTTTTTTTGCATATTTCGACTTCGTCGGAGACTGCGAAAGTGGTAGAACCTCAATTGGCCGAAATGTTGTATCGTTTTCGACATCGACGTAAAACAAAGCACCGAAACTTGCGTTCTGCAACACTTCCTTTTGCTCTTTCAAATATGAAAAATTATCTGACAATGAAAAAATTGTCAGACGTTATAATCATAGCTGTCATCTGACAATAGCAAATGTGCCTGCAAATGTCCTAAACACCTGACAATCGTCTGACAATGGCACAATTGTGTGTTCAGACGATTGACAGATACCTGACAATGCGTTTTCTGCAAATATTGTCAGACAAAATTTTAAGTTCAGACGGTTGTAAGATATTTGGGACATTTTTACAGTGACAGATCTGACAATATTGTCAGATTGTCAGAATTGGCAATCGTCTGAACATAGCTTTAGACACATTGTTATTGATGTGGTCGTTCGAAGTAAGGGTCCGGTTGAACACTATACCCAAATTCTTAGCTGACTCGACGTACTGAATATGTGAATTATTTAAGGTAATAACTGGGAAGTACGAAAGACTTAATTTGTTCCGGGATATAACGAGACATTTATATTTACAGGGATTTAGTGTTAAATTGTTATGCGAGGACCATTCAGAGCTGTTTTTTAGATCTTGGTTTATACTTTCACACACAGTTCTCAATAAGACCAAGAGGACAATTTTGATAAGCCTGGACATCGTCGGCTTAAATATTTTTATTTTTTTTTTTATTATTTTATTAATTCGTAAAAATAAAGAAATACAAAAGAATAAAGAATTCATAATAAATCTAAGAATTGAATTAATAAAGTAGCTGCAATCTATAGTTCAAAGGGAACTAGAAGCGAAAGCAGAATGAAACAATATGTTTACATTTAATTTTCAATTAATAAACACTAAGAATTTGTAATCTAGTGGGGTCTTAGCATTTCTATATTCTATAACATTTTTTGTATATAGGTATATTATTAGGCTTGATATTAGCTTTATGTATATAACAAAGAAAAATTTCATAAGGTTTATGAAAGTAAAACAGAATAATTTAAATTATAATGGATAATAAACTAGAAATATCCTCATAGCTTTTGTCTAAGAGCCATGATTTTACTTTCTTGAAAAAGATGGATTTATTTCTTATGATTTTAATGTTATTTGGTAAGCTGTTGAAAAGCCTAGGAGCAGTTGCCGTAAAGAAGTTAAAGAAAATTAATGCAATAACAATGCAGATTGTGATTTGGTACAATAGCAAGATTTAAATTGTTGACTCTGAGGTTATAGTTAGCAGAGAATCTATTTAATTGATAGCCCGACCTTACAAAAAATATCTTTAAGACTTTATAACAGTACAAATGTTTAACAGGAAGGACTTTAAGACTTCTGAAGAGAGGCAGACTACGATCACGACTCTTTTTGTTACAAATAAGACGAATGATATGTTTCTGCGAAACTAGAAGAGGGTTGAGCTTGTTGTTATGTGTGCCACCCCAAGAGGTTAAGCCATATTCTAGCCTTGAATGAACTAATCCATAATAGATACATTTTAGAAGATCTCGAGAGCAGTAGGACTTTAAAAAGTATAGTTGTCTTGTGGCAGCTATAAGATACCTCTTTAGTGCGCTAGTATGATCAGACCAATTCATTCTCCAGTCAAGCAACACACCAAGATACTTAAAAGATGAAACGCTTTGTATACTAAAACATTTATCAGCGCATGTACTCGCTTCAAAAAATGTTTGTGTTCTTGTGTTCGAATTACAAATATCTTTACTGTGTTTAAATTTGCTGCAGTTCGCACAATGAAAAAAGAAATTTCCAAAGTTTAACTTCCTTCCACTCGCACTAAAAAACATAATTTTTGTTTTGTCACTAATTACTAACTTATGTTGTTGGAACCAGTGGCCCAAGATTTCCAGGTCATGGTTTATATCAGAAATTAGATTTAACGCGGAATTACTTTGGAAAGCACATGCCATGTCGTCAGCAAATGCGTTGACTTTGCTACGATAATTTTGTGAAAATAGCGAATTGATGAAAATTAGGAAGAGTATTGGACCGACCACTGAACCCTGAGGAACACCTATAGAAATATTTTTAGTAGAACTTAAATGACCACCGATTTTAACTCTTTGCCCTCTATTAGATAAATAAGAACCGAACCAATTTTGCATTGTACCCCTAAAACCACACTTATATAGTTTTTCTAAAAGAATTTTGTGATCGACGGTATCAAAGGCTTTTGTTATGTCAACAAAAAGAGCAGCAGTCAAATTCCTGTTATTAAAACCATTATATATATTTGTACAGAAATTTAAAAGGGCTCCCTCAGTTGAGTATCCAGAACGGAAACCAAATTGGTTTTCACTAAAAAAAATTGTTTTTTTCTAAAAACTTTACCATTCTATTTTTAATAGCCTTTTCGAAGATCTTCGAAAAAACAGGAAGTAATGATATTGGCCTATAGTTATTTATTAAATTTTTATCACCTTTCTTAAATAATGGTATAACTGCGGCTTGTTTTAAGTCATCTGGAAAAACACCACTCGAAATACTTTTGTTATAGATATGGCATAAAATGTCACAAATGTTCAAAGCTATTCTTTTTATAAAATTATTTGAAAAGCAGGTAGATGTTTTAGAATTGGAATTTTTTAGTGATAGAATGATTTTATACAGTTCCGAGGACATTATTGGATCAGTATAAAAACTCTGTGAGGAGGATACAACATTATCTGAACAATCACACTCAGGAAGATGATTGCATCTGTCCGAGACCACTTTGCTACCAATAGAAACAAAGTAGTTATTAAATTTTTCAGCTAAATCCTTGGGGTCACGAATGGTAATATTTTCATCATTAATACTATGGACTAGAGTGCTTATATACGTTTTGTTCTGAATTTCTTTAACCAATTTCCATTCCTTTCTCGAGTCACCTTTAACTTCTCGAAACTTATTGAAATAATAATTACTTTTACACCGCGTAACATTTTTTGAAATATCTTTACATAGTTTTTCGTAAGTATTGATAATATTAGTGTTATGAGGGGATTTAGTTTCCTTTTGGTAAAGTTTGTTCTTTTCTTTAATTTTAATAAGCAACTGAGCAGTTATCCAAGGTTTTAATCTTTTCATTTTATTCTTACTTTTCTTTACTTCTTTCGAACAAATGATGACGTACTTATACAATGTATCCATAAATTTGCTGTAAGCTATGGGAGGATTATCTTCATATGCATCATCGATATGTAAAACTGTAATGCTATCCTAAAATACCTTCGAATATCCGGTCGGATAGTCTTGACATTTTCAAAACGCGGCAATTCTCATGTCCCCAGTTAAGTTTGCCCGATTTATCTGCTTAATTCCAATGATATTACCCAAAATCCTCATAAAACATGGATTTAATATTTGTCCTTTTTAATAAAGCTCATTAAAGAACACCGTCTAAGGCGGAAAGACTTAAACTACATGTTTTGAAGCAAATGCTTAAGTAAATTTTTCTATGTACAGAGGGTTTTAGGTTAATGTGTCGAAGACTTTAAGGCGAGATTCCTTGACATATTTTGTGAAAAAAATTCTACGAGAGATTGTCTCCTATTGAAAATAACATCTTTCAAAAGTGCGCTCGTATGGTAGATTAGATTGGATTAAGCAGGGAGGTGGCACTACTTATCACTGCGGTTAGGTTAGGCTAATTGTGATTTTCTCAAATTTTAATAAACTCTGACGTAGACGTGTTCTGCTTAAGTGGTTACAGTAGCAAATGATATACTCTGCCATTTCTTGGTTTTCGTTGCACATGCGACTGATGTTATCCTGTGCTATTCCCACAGTCATATGATATTTTTTGACTCTGCAGTTATCCGTTATGAATCCGGTTGCTACGTGTATCTGTAGGAGTTGTTTTGTTCTATTGAGGGAGAGGATTGGTAAAACGTTGTTGGCTTGTTTGTCACCTTCAATTGCTGACTAGTAATGAAATTCAGGTACCCTTAAAATGCTTGCATACAGCGCGGATGAAGGAAAATCAGGGAGGAAAGAAAGAGAGGTACCGATGAACGTAGGTTTTAAATGTTCGAAGGTTATAATGACTAGGTAATACAGACCTAGGCAGGGCATTCCATAAGCGAGTTATACGGCTTAGGAACAAATCACGATATTTTAGAGTACGTCCGAAAGTGGTTTTAAGGGTGTACTGATGAGTATACCTAACGAGATGAGTGTTGCGGTTAAAAGTTCATCTGCTACTGGTGATTTCTATAGGGCACTGATAGTGGAAATAACGATAAAACAGTGTGGGACACGATACATTATATCGGTGCTCGAGGATGTCCATTGTCTGAGTAATACTAATATCACCTATGAGTTTTATCGCAGTGATTTGAATCCTATCTATTAGGTGGAGAAATATTTTGGGGGCAACCGACCATTGCATTGTACTCCAATTTCGTGCGGATAAATGCCTTATATATTGTGGCTTGATCAGAGGGGGTGAAGTGAAGTATTTCTTACATCACTTAAGGAAACCTATACGTTTATGTGGTCATTCCAACGTAAATTGTCGTTGACACACATACCGAGAATGGAAAGTTTATCGGTTTCCACGATGCAAGTGTCAAGTGCCATTCATGGACAATGGCTGGGTGCTTAAATTTCGTTGCAACGACAGCTTTGTATTTTGAAAGCATTAAATTGTACTCTGTTAGTGGTTCTCCAATTAGTTTTGCTGTTAATATTGGAATTTAATGAGCTTAACATACGCTGGCGTTCCCATTCTACAGCCGAAGTAAGGGACGAATATGAAAAGTAGAGAGTACTGTCGTGAGCAAAGGAATATGTTGGATTAGAAGTAGCAGACAAGAAATCGTTGATGAAATTTAAAAAGAGTGTCGGAAACAGAGCGGAGCCCTGGGGCACACCAGCATTTATTTTGTGGATATCAGACTTGAAACAATCCAATACAACTTGAATTGAACGTTCCGAAAAGTAGTTTCTAATCCATTGAGAAGATCCCAAATGCACGCATTTTCGACAAAAGAGCCTGATTCCAAACTCTGTCAAATGCCTTTGTTTTTGTCCGGTTGTTTGGTGCTGGCTAGTGTTTTGAGAACTATACTGCAGCCCCAGACAATTTTTGTGGTTAGGTGTCAGAGAGAATATAAATGTTCGTGTTGGTGGCAAATCCCCAACGTAGAGCTCTATTGCGTTTATCTCAGCTTGAAATACAGAGAGAATACTGTCCATACTTGCGTACAGTGAGGTATTGGTAGTTTCTCCGTATAAGCCTGCTCCAACACCTTCGTCTGCTTTATATCTGCCAGTGTACCACACCAGTGGATCGCTTTTAAACAGGAGCTCTGTTCCGAGTTCTGTCGATCAGGGAAGGTTACATTTCCTTGAAGTTATAGTTGAAATTGCATTTTTTTAGAGAGTTTCGGCTAGGTAAACTATTTTCGAGTTATTCACATCCCCTAAAATAAGCATATAGTTGTAGTCGTTAGCCAATTCTTCTTTCTGTATGTGAAAATGAAGGCTTGGGAGGTTCAGTAGAGCCTCTAGCGGTGGTTGCTATTCTCATTGCACACAGGCAAGTCTTTGTTCATTCTTATACGACCATATTGGAGATGCATAAGTGACCATAGGTTCTGCAACAGTGTCATTTTTGGGTTAAAGCTTCAGTTTTCATCCAGTGGTCCATAGTGAGATCCTGGCTATTTTTTGATACATCTTCCAAGTGAATTTTGATCCAGGGTAACAAATAGGAATTTCACTTAACTTGAAAACTTTATGGTTTTACCGAAAAAGTGGTCGATTTTAAGGTTGGTCCAATTTTCTTCTCATGGTGCACAAGTTAGCAACAATTTTCAATGCCCTCTGGAGCAGTTCTTACAATAGATTGTTTCTTCGAATTTGCCTCTGATAAGGATCCCATTGTGATCAGCTTATCCTTGGACGTATAATTCGTCATGTTTAGCAGTTCATTTACTACGATGGACCATCTCAATCTTCGTGGTGAGTTCCTAACGAGCATGCGTTGTCGATTTTCCTGTTTTTATGAAATGGATTTCTATGTAGTGATCCATCACTGATATGTCTGGGTTTAGGAAAAATGAGGTGTGCCTAATTGGTCTGTGTGATTTGTTACCTCTTTCCGACTTTTTGTTAAGTAACTCCATGCGTACTGGTAACCTTTTTAGAGAAGTGCTGAGAACATTCCATCTTCACCAAGGGCTTTGAATAGGTCAATTGAATATTGATGGCCCATTTTATTTCAGTCTTTGAACTATTCCAGTCGTCTCTAGTCGGTCTATTGGTCTTTCTTTGGATAGGATTATTGAGAGCAATGGATGTGGTGGTGAAATTTGGGAAATGGATTTCGACTAAGAGCTGTAGAATCTGTAGACCGGTGTATATAGGTGCCATTCGGTGTTTTCATTAGTCTGTGGATACGAGCGCTGCTTCGAATGTCACAGAGATCTTAGCATAACTTTTTTCATGATTCCCTCTTAGTTCCTTCTAATCGGTTATACTTTGTAAGTGTTTCAAAGTGCTCAGCCCATTCTCCATCGCGTTTCGCCCTGTTAGAAACCTTTCTGGTCCTAATTTGGCGAATTTATTATTCCACCAGGGAGTAGAGGGGTTGCCTGACTTTTCTTTCTCTGGAGCAGCCTGACGATAGGCAGATTTAAATGCAGCGTTGAGACTGTTGTAGCAATTGGCAGTGGATTCTATGAGTTGTAGGCCATATGTGTCCCAATCCGTGGATCTAGGCTGTCTATGAGATACAGAGATCTTGAAGCCTAATAGGATGCTAAAATAGATTTTTCGATGATAAAAAATCGATGTTTCAGTTGAAATATGCCAGTTTTCAGTAAAAATTTTTTATAAAATGGGTGCATAGGGTATGGTCCAGGACTTGTTCTTTAATTCTGTTTATGAACGTAGGGCTATTTCCGTAGTTTAGAATTTCAAGATCTTTTTTGCAAATAAATTCTAGGAGAGACTACCTCTTTTGTTGATATTCTGCTTGGATGGAATCTGCACCAGACACGAGATCATCAATGTACATATCTTTCCATATCATTTGAGCTGCTAGTGGATATGTTGCCTTTTCGTCATCAGCGAGTTTCTGCAGCGTACGATTTGCCAGATATGGAGCAGGAGATGTGCGAAACATTAAGACATTTACCTTGAAAAGTTTGATTGGAGTTGGTAGTATGCATCATCTGGAAGAATCTTGATCTGGCGATACATCTTCTCGATGTCTGCTGTAAAGGTAATTTTGTTTGTTCTCCATCTTAAAACAATTGATATAAAATCCGTCTGTGTTTTAGGTCCCGTCATCAGATGATCATTTAAAGAACTGCCCTCCGCAGTTTTGAAGACTCGCAGTTTAGTGGTTGTGCTCGATTCCTTGTAGACGGCATGATGTGGCACAACAAAATGGAAAGGCGATTTAAGTGTGGGGTCCTGGGTGATGTTCACTTCCTCCATCTGGTTGAGCTGTAAGTATTCCTGTATACATTTATTGTAGTCCTTGTAAAGTGTTGGGTTGGTAAGCAGTCTTTTTTCCTGCCTTTATAACATACTTAAGCTATTCTTTTGGGTTGAAATGAGTGCTGGACGCTGACCTCCTTTGAAAGGGAATGCAACTTCAAAACGCCCTCCCGGCAATCGCTTGACATTTTGTAAAAAATGTTCCTCGCAAGCATTTTCTTCTTCATTCAGGGCCTTGTCGAATGGTGATTCCTCAATTTACCAAAATTTCCTTAATTGTGTGTCTATGTCGGAAAATTGGGTGAACACCTGAATTGAGGGTGGTGTTTCGAGGGGAACTTTACCTAATATTACCCAGCCAAACTGGGTTTTTTGGGCGATCGGTGCATGTCAGGTAAAACCGCCTCATAAAATATTTCATTTCCCAACAGTAAGTCGATACTGGAGGGTCGGTTAAAGGTAGGGTCTGCTAATTTCAGACCTTGTAGGTGTGCCCATCTATTTGGATACACTTCGCGACTCGGCAAAAACCCTGTTAAGGTTTTATAAACGTAACCTCGTGTCGAAGTCCTAAATTCTGAATATTTGGAATCCAGGTTGAGTTGACTTGTCCTAAAACTTGGACATCAAAGAACGTTTTATGATTTTTCAACCTTAAAAGTTGTACCGCTGATTCGGTGATAAAAGTTGCAGCTCGCAAGCTAATATAGTCGCCATTAGCAGATTTCACCTTGACTATAGCTGTTGCCAATAAAATTTGTGTGTTGGTATGGTCGTTAGTGTGGAAGCAGTTTGCCGATGACTGTTGTTCATCAGAAGGATGAAATGAAGCTGCATTTGGATTGATTTGGGTTGATATATGGTGTGTTTGATATTGGTTTTGGGGCATAAATGTATTGTTATTATTATTTGGGTAGATATGAGTGGATGGTTGCGACGATGCTTGAGCAGGGGGGAATTGGTTAGTGTTGTGTATTTGATTAGAGTGAGAGAATGATTGCTGTGTGTTGTAATTTGGTTGTAACTGAGTAGAAGGGAAAGCTGATTGTGGGTGAGGCTTATACAGATTTGAGTTATTGTTTGTGTCAAAATGAAGCATGGAATTGTGACGCTTTTTTGCAAAAATGGCAGGATTTGTTGCTCGGACAACTATTTGTTTTGTGGCTATAAGCAAAGCAATTAAAACAATTAGCTAATTGTTTAACAACACGCTGCCTGGTTCTTACATCCATATTTGAAAATTTGTTACAGGCTCGGAATGAATGAATACCTTCGTGGCAAACCTTGCAACTGCAATTTTCCTTTGCTACCGTATTGGCATGGAAGACTTTCTTTTTTGTGTTTTGTTGCTGATCCACTACCTCTAGTGTTCGAAATTTTGTTTCTAAAAACTGAGAACATTCTTTGAAAGTAGGAATTTCCTTGTTTGTCCCCAGAGAAGACTCCCACGATGACTGAGTTGATTTCGGAAGTTTCTTTAACAGCAAGAATATGATAATTACATCCAAATGCTGCACTGGCAAGTCAAGATTCTTCAGTGAATGTAAAATTTTCGTCCAGTTATCCGAAAGTTCACGGATTCCGATGGCAGATTCTTCTCGGACGACTGGTAATGTACCAGCACTTTCTTTACAGCATGATTTTAAATAATGTAGTTTTTCTATTTTAGATAAGGATGTGTTGCTGTGTACGAGTAGGTTAGGTTAGGTAAGAGTGGCTGTTGGAAATACCAACCCACTTAGGCCTATTGGCCCATTGTGATGCCACGTGGATCTATGATCTTCTTCTTCAGCCAGGACAGAGCTTATTTAATCGCCAAAATTTCCGCCTGGAACACGCTACAGTGATTTGGAAGGCGGAAAGAGAGGCTTAGATTTAGCTTATCTGAGAAAACACCGCTACCAACTCCGCTATCGGTTTTAGATCCATCTGTGTAGAGATGGATTGACTTGTTCTCCATGAAAGCATCCTCCTCCCAGAATGATCTAGAGGGGAAGCTTACATGGAAGTTTTTGTTAAACCAAAGTTCAGGTATGGTGTAATCGGTGTTCTCTGTGAGGATTCCTAATGTATTAAGAATGTTGGCGTGGCCAGATGAATTATTTGTCCACTGTTTAGTCGCTTTAAGGCGAATAGCTGCAGTCACAGCTACTTGCTTGCTAAAAATGTCGAGGGGTGTCAAGTGAAGCAGAATATCTAATGCCGCAGAGGGGGTAGACCGCAAGGCTCCGCTTGTGCATAGACATGCTGTTCTTTGGACTCTGCTTAATTTAATGCGGTTGACTGCATTTTCTAAGGCCGTCCACCAGACAACCACCCCGTAAGTAAGTATCGGTCTTATGACCGAGATGTATAGCCAGTGGGTTACGCGAGGTTGAAGGCCCCATTTGTTCCCAATGGCTTTCTTGCAAGAGAATAAAGCTATTGTAGCTTTATTGACTCTTTCTTGAATGTTAGGTTTCCAGTTTAGTTTCCTGTCAAAAATGAGACCCAGATATTTTGCTGTATCGGAGAAAGCTAAACTGGTACCGTTTATTGAAGGAGGGTCTATGATTGGAATTTTATATTTCCTAGAAAAGAGGACAAGATCAGTTTTGTGGGGGTTTATTCCCAATCCACAGCGATCTGCCCAGCAGGTTAATCTGTTAAGATTTACTTGGAGGAGTTCTTTAATGGTATTTAGATGTTTTCCTGAGACAGCTATGGCAACGTCATCCGCATAGGCAATCACTCTGCTACCACCCGCTTCCAGGTATATCAGTAGTGCGTTAACTACTAAGTTCCAGAGAAGGGGAGAGAGGACACCGCCTTGCGGCGTACCCCTACTGACATATCTTTTAGCAGAAGTCTCACCCAGTTTGGAGTTGATTATCCTGCTTGTTAGCATCAGATTAATCAGCTCCCCAAGTGAGCCATCTACCTGCAGAGTTGACAGCGCAGTCGTGATTGCGGATGTGTTGACGTTGTTAAAGGCGCCCTCTATGTCTAGGAAAGCAACCATTGTGTACTCCTTATATTGTAGGGATCGTTCGATGTGGCTAGTCAGAGAGTGCAAAGCCGTTTCCACCGACTTTCCTTTACAGTAGGCATGTTGAGCCGTAGACAGAAGTCTTGGATCAACTTTAGCTCGAATATGGATATCAATCAGTCGTTCTAAAGTTTTCAGAAGGAATGATGATAGACTTATAGGTCTGAGGTCCTTTGGGACTACATGAGAACATTTTCCAGCCTTGGGAATGAATACTACATTGACTTCTCTCCATAACAGTGGAATGTGGATAAGTTCTACACAGCTCCTCATAATATTTTCCAACACTGGTAGAATAATATCTGAGGACCTCTGTAGCTCGGCAGGTATAATACCATCCGGACCAGCAGACTTGTATGGTTTGAAGCCATGCAGCGCCCAGAGCAGTTTGTCTCTCGTAATCAGACCATGAATTTTGGTCACGGTTGCAGTAGGCTTGTTTGGCTGCTACTGGCCGCGAGTTGGGAGCTACCTGGAAAGTGGGTGTCCAGAAGCAGGTTGAGTGATTCATCACTTGAGGTTGTCCAAGAACCATCGGTTTTTTTCAAACAGCTGGGCATCATAGGATTTGTGGAGAGGATTTTTCTTAGCCGCGAAGCCTCAGAGGTTTCTGTAATTTTGTCGCAGAATGACCTCCAGGATTGTCGCTTTGCCTTCCTCAGTTCTTTTTTGTACAATTTGAGGGATTCTTTATATGAGTCCCAGTCGGTCACTTTTCTTGTGCTTTTTGCTGCGTTGAAACCTTTTCTGCAGGCGTTTCTGAGCAGTCCCAGTGCCGATGTCCACCAATGTGGCTTTTTCTTGCCTCTGGGTTGAATAAGAGGGCAGGAAGCGGTCATAGCTTGATGGAGAGCCAGAGTAGATTCCCTGATGGTGGTGAGTTCTCTCTGAGAAAGATCATCTTCGCTTCCTTGGCTCCAACCGAATCGGAAGAAATGGTGTCTCTAAGTAGCAGCATAAAAATGCTACAGCAAAGACTTCTTGCCATAAAGGAAATGCATATGCTCAGAAGGAAGAGGGAAGAGCTAGTGCAATCCCAACAGCAACAACAGACTCAGCTAGCTCAAAAGCAGCATCAACCCCAAACAAAAACAATAACACAAGTGTTACAACAACACCAACAAAAACTAAATAAACACCAGCAGCATCAACAAGAGCAGCCACAACAACGGCAACAGAAAAAACATCAGCAATCACAACAAGAGCGGCAGCTACAAAATCAACAGCAACCACAACAACAGCAGCAACCACTAAAACGGCAGCAGCCACAACAGCATCAGAAACAACAACAACAGCAGCAGCAGCAACAACAACAACAACATCAACAGACACAACAGCAACAGAAACAGAAACAACAAAGGGTACCACCCATAAATACATTCAAGATGGAGCTGAAGGAAACTGTAGAACTATGTACGAGTAAGTTGGCCATAGGAAATAATTTTTATATTAAAAGACTTAGCACAGATAGGCATGCGATCCACTGTAACACAGTGGAGCGCTATTACAAAATAAAAAATTTACTGAAGCAATCGACGACGGAATTCTTCTCCTACACCCCGAAGGGGGACAAGCTGCAAACAATGCTGCTGAGGGGATTAGAACCGTCGACTGATCCGGAGGAGCTCCTTGCACTGCTGAAAGAGAAGGAGTGCGAAGGGCTCCATTTCGTGGGGGTTAAGCCATTCACCACAGCCAGAGCCAAAAGGGAGAAGCGGCAACTGCCCATTTTCCTGGTCCAACTAAGTCCCACCAGCAATTTGGATGGTCTAAGGAGTATTAAAGTCCTAGACTACCAGGTTGTCCATTGGGAAAAATTAAAAAGGAACGAAAACGTTTTACAATGTGTTCGCTGCCAAAGATTCGGGCACGCCGCGTCGAACTGCGAAATGCAGCCTCGATGCGTGAAGTGCGGAAAGAACCACAAGTCCGAGGAATGCGCTCTGGGTAAGGACGGAGCGTCTGAAAAAAGCCAACTCTCTTGTGCTTTATGCAGGAACACGGGACACACCGCAAATTATCGGGGTTGTCCCAAATTCCAGCACATCAAAAGAATAAATCTGGCCCGGCAGCAGAAAGTGGAAGTTAAACGTGCACTCGTGCAGGCACAAACACCAGCCGTTACTCCCCATGTTACCTACGCCCAAATGGCGGCAGGTAGGGGAAATGCGGCACAGCAAGCGAAGGTTGCTTCTCAGGCCCCAGCGCCCAGAGCACCTGAACCAGTACCTGACATGCTAGCTATCTTGCTCTCTATCCAGGGGCAGATGGCTCAGCTACAACGTCATTTGAATGAACAGACCGCGCGGGTGGATCAAGTATACGCGCTGCTGCCTGGCCTAACGCACCTTTTGCCGTAATGGGTACGTACGTGGTGGAGCAAACCCAGAAGGTCCTTGCTGTGAATGTGAATTCACTGATTAGGCTCGAACGACGAGCCGCACTATTTAAGTTGCTTAAAGACCAAGCCCCTGATGTGCTTTTGGTCAGCGAAACTAAGCTTACCAAGAGACACAAAATGAGGAACAGAAGATACAAAATAGTACGGAGAAACCGACCCAACTCCATTCAGAGAGGTGGCGTGGCAATTTTCGTACGAAAAGGTACACGTTTTAAAAGAGTATACAGTCGTGTAGTACGTAGGTTCCAGGTGCTGGAAGCATGCATCGTGTGTATCCCTCTCCGTAGTGGAAATCGGTTGTACATGGTGTCTGTCTTTGCACCTAAGGCTACTCAATCCACCTTATGCATCTCAGAGCTCGAGACTCTTTTTCGATTCCTGAGGCTGGAATTGGAAGACAACTATTTTATTATCGGCGGAGATTTCAACGTCAAACATAATGATTGGGGAAATAATATACCAAATACTAGAGGGAACCTACTATTTAATTGGTGGGGTCAGCACAGTGTAATGTATCGACCCGGGCTTAAGGCAACGGATAGTCCGTCGTTTCCCAGACACGGGTCCTATTTGGATCTCCTGCTGTTCGACTTACGACTACAACTGACATGCACCAACCAACAAACTATAAACTGTCTACGCACTTTCGTGTATGACATTGACCATTGCGGTTTCAGCACCGAAATAACTGTTCCCAACGAAATTGCGGAATTGGATGAGTTTGTTCAAAGGCATTCCTACAATTATAGTAGGGTGCGTTGGACACTCTTCACCAGAACACTGACAAGAGCACTCTCCTCGAATTCGCTCTACCCACCGTCCAACAGAGATCTGTCAAACGAGGAGATTGACAGGTATCTAAGACTAATGGACGAGACAATCAAACGAACAATGGACAAAACGATACCTCGGTACCAACACACTGACGAAGAAGACTTATTCCGCAACGCAACTATTGACGCACTGCACCGACAGAAAGTAGACTGCTGTCAAGACTAAAAACCTTGTACAGACAGTTTACTGACAGACATAACCCGGAGATTATAACGCTAAAGTCGGCGATTAAAAACCTCCAAACATTAATAAAGGAAAATTACAGAGCATCTGTAAGTTTGTATTGGAACAACAAAATTCGAGCTGTAAACACCAGCAACCCGAATATGTTCCCGCAAATAAATAAAATATTTCGGAGAAAAGATCAAAACGAGCTTTCGTGTCTTAAAATCGCCCGAACGACGAACAACGAACAAATACTGGTAGCAGCAGCAGGAGGCTGTTGATGATGACAACTTCTTTGTGATCGAGGATCCGCAGGAGCAGGTAGAGGCTATAGGAGCGACTTTCCAGGAAGTATATAAGGCGAATGACATCATTGGCCCGAACCACGATCTGGAGAATCGAGTCCTTGTGCACAATTTCTGCCTTCGAAATGAAATAGTGAATTGGCGATTCGAGAGCTCGGGTTTCACCCAATTCAGTGACGAAAATATTGCAAATAATGCCATCACCAACGATAGGGTAATACTCCCGTTCATTTCGAAGGAAGAGCTCCAAACGATCTTCGAATCACTTAGAAGTAAGAAATCAGTGGGAACCCTCTAGAAGCGGTGAACATTTATACCATCCTGTTTAATAATGCAATGAATAATGCACATTATCCAGCGCATTGGAAAACTGCGGTGGTACATCCCATCCCCAAAAGGGATAAAGACACTTCCAATCCGGCGAATCTCCGCTCGATCAGTCTTCTTCCAAGCATCAGTAAGGTTTTCGAGAAGGTGATCAATAGAGTCCTGACTATGTGGGTTGAGGACAAACATATAGTTCCGGATAATCAATTCGGTTTCAAGGCGGGGCATGATATCATTCATGCTGCGCCGAAACTGGTGTCTGATATCCAATGGAACAAAGGCAAGAAACAGTGCACTGGTGCCTGCCTGATTGACTTGGAGAAGGCCTTCGATACCGTATGGTTAGAAGGACTCTTTTTCAAACTGGACAGGTTGGGCATTATTAAGCCACTGCTGTATATTCTTTTTGATATGCTCTCCAGTAGACAGTTCATCGTGAAGAATGGCGATGTGACTTCCGCTGGAACATTTAACATTAAAAACGGTCTGCAACAAGGTGCGGTAAATTCGCCGATCCTATTCAACATTTACACGAGTGATCTGATAGGTTCACTTCACCATGCCATAGCGTACGCAGACGACTTAATCGCGTACAGATCAGGTCCAAAGATTGAGGTTATTAATATACTCTTGCAACGTGATTTCGATAAAATTAAACGATATTGCGATGACTGGAAGTTGAAAATCAACTTTCAGAAGTCGGAAACCATTCTGTTTAGGACGCCTTTGTCTGAGGCCTCTAGGGACACCAGAAAGAATTGGCGAAAGTTCTCGATCGTGGGACAGCACAGGCAGCTACTTGCTTGTCGAAATGTAGTCAGATACCTTGGGATCTGGTTAGATCAATTTCTGTATTTTAACAAACATATAGAGGTTGCTCTGGCCAGAGCCAAAGGTGCTTTTGCCCTTACAAAGAGACTGTTTTATAACACGGCCCTTAACAGGCCTATTCTTGTATATATTTGGATGTCCCGTGTGGTTCAAGGTGAGACCAAGTTTATTGGAAAAGATTCGGGTGTTTGAGAGGGCTTGTCTTAGGACTTGTCTTCGCTTATACAGAACACCAGAGTCTGAGTACATAAAATTCTATCCCAATGAAGTCTTGTACAATAGGGCGAACCTAATAAGAGTGGACAATTTCGTCATTAAGTTGACTCGAAGGCACGTTGCAAGAGCAATGACCTCATCGAACAACCTGATCTCCGGGGCTTACTACCCCAATTATATGTATAACGACAGAGTTCGATTTGACGGCTTTATTCCTCCAGAAGCGTTCCTCTATCTAGATAGTAAAGGTCTGATCCAGGACAGATTGGCGGTGCCGTTAATCCTCCACGTATTAATCTTCTACGTATTAGATGTAAGTAGGTTTAAGTAGATTAAGATTTATTTTTAGGTAGTCTGTAGGCTTTTAGTGGGCCCCCGCCCAATTATCAAGGCTTCGCCCTTTAATGACGTTGTCTAATAATGAACGGGGGCAGAGCAAAGTACTGGTCTTATCGTAAACATCTTCAGATGACGCTACCGAAGGTTGCTACGATTTGATCAGTCACAAGCTGCCGGTCATAGGTCTTGTTGGCGGCTGGACCACCGGTAGTTCCTACCAGGACTTAAATCACGGTACCATGGGAGTCAGGAGCCCCCCGGATCTCGGTCCGGGCCTGACTTGTTAGAGGTAGGCCCCCTTGTGGGAGCGTCATGGTGGCTGTGGTTTAAACCCAAAATCGCGGGTAAGAGTCTTCCTATGGTTTTCCTTGGTTTTCCTTTTGGTTTTCCTTGGTTTTCCTTTGGTTGACTCAATGTGGAGTTGCAATAAGTGCTGGGTGCTGTGACCCTAAGAACAGTAAGAGGTTTTAGGTCGGCCTCGACTCATACCAAGGGTGGAACTTGTGCCGGCAACACAGTTCCGAATTGGTATCAAATAATAATTATCATTGTGAGCGATGGCAAGGCGTATCCTTGCTCCCATGGATGTATGGGCATCCCGTAGGTTTAAGCCCACACGGCAGGTACTTACGTTAAAAAACAAGAGACATCTGTAGGCTTTTAGTTTTAAGTTTTATAAAAAATCAAAAAATGTCCATTTACTAAGTTTTTACCTAAAATTTATTTTCTTAGTTTTAGGATTAATTAATGTTTAAATTACAAATAAAATTAAGATACGTCGAAAGACATAGATTAAGTATTATGTTTAATTTAGAGTGCCCGCATGGGGCCAGTAAGTTATAAGATATTTTTAAGTTATTTAAGCTAATTTTTAAGCGTTTTTTGTTTAGCATTTAAGAGTAATTTAAGTATATAAATAAAAATGCATAAAAACTGAAAACCGAACTGTTTTTGTTTAGTTTTTTCTTTGTTTTTTGTTAATTTTTTCATCTTTAATAAAAATACAGCTTCGAATAAAACATATTTAAAAAAGTTAAAACAAAAATTATGAGGGTTTTCCGAAATCATGGAACGTAACCACTCTTTTTGCACTAGTTTCTTGTATCGTTTAACACCCCCGTGTTAAGTGAGGTCTACCTGTACACGTATCTTCTAGAAATTAGGAAATACTGATTTACCACTGTATTATCACTTTTATTTGTCAATTATTTATGCCCATAAATTTGATGAAGAACCCCCTTAAACATTGACAATTTTCCAATATTTTAGAAACTTGTTTAAAAAAAAAACGACAAATTCCCCATCGCAGATTGAATCTATTTGAATCGTTTATGTCTTTTCTCCAAGTGTATCGACCGTAAAAAAATAAAAGAGCACCACAAATGATGTGTTAAACCAGAGGTACAGGTAACCTAAAGTACAAACTGTTAGAACATAATAACTGGCGAGAATTGTCGTACTCATATATCAGTTCATGTCATGTATTGGTAGACCAACTCATCGAAGTCGTTGTCAATCGCGATCATCAAAAAATAAAAAATATAAAAAAAAAACTTGTTTGATCGGCTATTGCGGGTACTTTTTTTTGTGTTTGGATTTTGTTAAAAACCAACACTAGAAGTTGAGTCGGCAGTTAGAAGATGTACAAACGTTGAACTAATCGGCCAGACATCATAAGTTGTTAGTAAGTTCGCGAAAACGAAAAATCTTAAACTTCAACTAAGTATGAAGTCCTTCATACTAGGATTACTTTGTGCTTGCACATTGCTACTGGCATCGCTTCCTGGAGGTAAATAAAATAAAAATCAAGGGCTACAGGTAGTTTGTTGTAATTCTAAGTTTGAAATAGTGTTAACTTACTCCTTTGGATCTATCATATTGTATTTCGCTAACCATTTAATTTTGATATGTGACTGCTTTCAGCTTTGTGATTTTTTATTCTCTTATACACAGAACATACACACATATATGTAAGTGATATTCGGTATACCTAATTGTAGAATCAACAATGAAGTGCTAATTGAAAAATAATCGAAACAAGAATGTGTTGACAAACCCTAGCTGCTTTTACTTGTACTTCTAAGAAAAACGCGTAATTTTTCTCCAGAAGTCGAAAAACATTTTAAACAAATTGCTAATGAGCAGCACCTTTTGATTTTGTGATAAAAGAATACAAGAATAGCAACTAAGAATTTGAGATCATTTCGAAAGTGTTTTCCAGACAAAAAGTATGCTTTTAAATCACCATACATAAACTTATATAGGGGATGCTGCATTTTGGGATCTTAAACGCACGGCAATGTGAAAATGATATCCACTGAACCCTAGGTGGTCTATTCAAATGCACTTGAACTGCTTTAGAAGTAAACCAGAAGAGATTCGTGTCTTTAGTTACAGAACTATATTATTCCTATTAAAAGAAGTTTCATATTTTCGTACAAGTGACTCCGCCAACTTCTCTAGGTCAGATAGATCCCGAAAGATTTGTGTACAGTTCTACATGGCTTGATATTTCATAGAAGTAAAACTATAAAGTCCGGCCGGGATCGTTAAACAACTGTTTTACGAGTAAAACACCCGTTCTACAGTACATATAGCTTTTATGTGTATTCAAAAATAATCCAGAAAATTTCAAGGTTATCGTGTCATACGACCAAAGAAACGAAACTGTTTGTTTTATGTCCCAAAACACCGTTAAATACACCTTGACTAAATAAAACCAATCATTTCAGAGGCACGTTGTTTTTGTCGTCTTCCTTTTGAGTCTCATTAGGCAAAGTGTGTAATTTTTAAAACGCTTCAACACTTGAAACTCGTTCTTGTTTTCTTAATAAAACCAGTTTTTCAATACTAAATCGAATTTCTAAGGAAAGGGGAAGAACTAAATAAATAAATCTTTGGATTACTTTCGGGGTTGTATTGATTTTTAATATATGACAGGTTTGGTCAACAGTAATTGCTAATCATCAGTTTATTTAGAACCCGTTTGTATAACCCGATTTGACAATTAACAATATTGTACTACATATGTCTTAATTGGCAAAATTTGTAGACCCCCAAAATGGAATAACTGGTTTTAACTTATTTGTTTCGTAATTAAATTCTCTTAGAGTTTTTGTTTTTCTTCTAGAAAAGGAGTGCTAAAATTTGAAAAACAGCTATTTGTTGTTATTTGGGAAAATTCCACAAATTTTTATAACTTCTTAGGCTTCTTTCAACAAAATTTGTTCGATGTCCATCTAATTCATCGGGAAACTTATAATCAGAAAATTCTATCAGGCGTGTGCATAACTCTTTCTGCTTTACTGTGCCGCTTAAATGAGTTATTCGTTTAATTACTCTGAATCAGTTAAGCATCTACAATTTAAAACTTCACAAGACCGTGACGCGAAACTTACCGAAATTCTATTCTGTGTTCTACGAAAGAATAATTCTTACGTTCATGATTCGAATATGGAGGGATTTATAAGTATGTAGCACAAGTTGTCCCTTTAAAGCCGAAACCAACCTCTTTTACATCCGATTGATGCAGCAGTGATGCATTTACATGAATATTAATAACAACCGCACAGATCTAAGGTACCCTCTTCCATGATGAAAAGCCCGCGGCATGTCAGGAATTATTTCTCCGCCGACATATTGAGCCCAAATAAGTTTGCTACCCTTCGTAGTAAATATAAGGTTTTCCAATAAGGACTTGACAACTTTTTTTTAAAAAATAAAACGCAAACCATTTGAAATATTTCAAAAACTTTATTATCGGCTTGAAGTACAATCAACACATTTATGAATGGAACTCGGCTTCGTTTATATAGCCACCGCGGGCACGTTTGCAGCGGTCGATTCGTTGGACCCAATTTTCAACGACTCGACCACACATTTCGGCCGAAACGGCCGCTATTTCGCGTTCAATGTTGGCTCTGAGCTCTTCCAACGTCGTCGGCGTGTTGGCATAAACCAATGACTTAACGTAGCCCCACAGAAAACAGTCAAAAAGTGTAAAATCACACAAACGAGGCGGCCAATCGACTGGCCCATGTCTTGAGATAACACGCTCACCATACTTACTCTTCAATAAATCGATTGTAGCATGTGCTCTGTGGCTTGTGGCATCATCCTGTTGAAACCACATATCGTCCAAGTCCATATCTTCCAATTCGGGCCAAAAATAATCGGTGATCATGGCGCGATAACGCTGCCCATTCACAGTAACGTGACGATCGTTATCGTCGACGAAAAAATATGGTCCAATAACGCCGCCGGCATGCAAACCGCACCAAACAGTTCTTTTTGTGGATGAAGTGGTGACTCATGAAGCACATATGGATTTTCACCCGACCAATAACGCATATTTTGCTTATTGACGAACCCATTGAGCCAAAAATGAGCTTCGTCACTGAAGATGATTTTGCGATGAAATTCATCATCTTGGTGCATCTTCTCCAGAACCCAATCGGAGAACGTACGTCGCTTCAAATGGTCCAGCGGCTTCAATTCTTGAGTCAGCTTGATCTTATACGTGTGTAAACCAATATCCTTAGGCAAACTACGCCATGGGGGTGGCCGTAGTGTAGTGTTACTAGCAATCGCTTCTCACTCGGAGGGTCCAGGTTCGAATCCTGCCCATGGCAAGTCAGTTTTTCATTTGTGTAATTGGAACTCAGACAGAAAAATTCTGCGTGTGAAGGCATAACACTGACACGTAGATTTGGCTGTTGTAGAATTTCAAGCACAGAAAAAAATACTGTGAATTATACCTCGAATCACTCTGAGTGAAGAAAAAACTCTCCGTCCTATTCCGACTCCCACCCCTGGAGAACGAATATCGAAATCAAACACACCTGAGTTTCAAACCACTACAAAATAATTTTCCTTTCTCTTCCTTCTACCTTTCTGCCCGCGCCCTGGCAACAGTAAAAGGGTATTCTAACCCCTTAGGCACGCGTAAAAAAAAATAATGTGGTCTGAGCGATGCCCAATTCTTGAGAACGCCGAATTGACTGATTTGGATCGCTTGCTACGGACGCCTGAACGGCAGCAATATTTTCGATACTTCGACCAACCCGTTCTCTCACTGACACGGCAACATCACACAACGAATATGTAGACCCAAATTTTTGCACTAAACTTGTTATGTCCTGTCTACTAGGGTGAGAATTATGACCGAAAATTGAAGTTAACGCTCTTAAAGTTGCAGTCACCGACTCCGAATTTCGGTAGAAAATTTTTATAATTTGCAGACGTTGCTTGTTCGTGTACTTTACCATGATGAAAATGTTGAGTTTACTGAATAAATTTGATGATTAGTGAAAGAGTGCGTTCACTAATTAAATTCAAAGTTGTCAAGTCCCTATTGGAAGACACTTTGAGTAAACTAAATTTCCATTTTTGAAAATTTCGGATAATGTGGACTTCTGGATGAAACTAGTTGGACTACCAGTGTCCAAAAGAGATAAAAATTCATTAAATTTTGTGCACTTATTTCCACTTAAAACAAAGGCAACGCTTACCAGTTGTACTGCATCAAGTCTGCTTACAATTTCATCATCGTGCTCACTATCCTCATGTACAGCTGCAACTCTGCTAGACTTCAACACTTTTGGTCAGTTCTTGTGAGTGTGTCCCATTTCGGTGCAACGGAAACTGGAGACAATTGGGCGTTTTTCCTTCGGGCAGTTTACGGCAATGTGGCCGTATGCTAGTGACCGTAGGTGTAGTAACAGCATTACGTCCTGATGTCGCTGCATTTCTTAAAACGGCTGTTGGTTTGGCCATTCTCCTTTTCTCATAGCGCGGAAAAAGTTGTTTTAATTCGGCAATTGACTTTGCGGAATAGAGGATGGATACATTTGATTGTGTGTCGTCGAGGCCATCAATTATAATCTCCAGAGGTTCAGCGTCGTCGATATCAGAATATGCACTTATCACCTGCATTGAAAGAACGTAATGCAGCAGGGATTCACCACGCCGGCGGGATCGCTGGGCCAGCTGCCGGTAAATTTCGTGTCTGCTCACACGAACCTTGCAGTTCCTTGCAAGAGCCGACGACGTGCTGCCAGATATTTGAATCACTCGTCGCATCCAAGGCACAGCAAGACATCTTCAAAGTCCATGAATTGTCACCGGTAAAGGAGTGGATCGCGTTTTCGACATCGGAGAAATCGACCAGCCGCCTCGGGGTTTCTATCTCCGCTAGCTCCTTCCTTAATTCCGCAATATGCTTCCTTCTAAGAATTCGCTGTAGTTCTCTCTCTTCTTCTGCATCAATCTCGGAGGGTATCTGGTTTTCCTGAAGTAGACCGTTATCATAAGCGTGGTCACAAAGTTTGAGGGATGTCGTCAGTTGCTTCGTGAGCGCCATTTGCATTAACGCCGGAGGGTTCGCTTATGAGCACTTAACGCTTATGATCTGGTTCTTACCAGGGTGGATGATACTCGTACGCTGGTTCCACGCTGAAGGCATGTTCTGAGGGTTTCTCACTCGCATATTATCCGCTTGTTTTTTGGACATCGAAGGACTTTTATTTACTTTAATCATTATAACCGATTAATTTTAATTTCTTTATTTATTTTTAGAATTGTATTACAAAAAAAATTATTCCTTTCTTTGCGTGACTCGGCGCTTCGAAATATGTGCTTATTCACACAAAAACTTGAAAGAGAAAGAAAGTAGGAAACGGGAGACAATATGTCACTCACCAGGGTCCATTTTTTGAGCGAACATAGTTGCGGTTGCGCATTCGCGCGATCCCAGGGTAGTACGGACATTTTCTTCCTCCATCTGCTACAAATATAGTCTACTACAATATATAAATACATATTTTTTTAAAGGAGCCGATCTGCCAATTGTGGGGGCACTAAAATATCTTTTGTACAACAAAATCAGTATTAAGGAGCCAAGAGAGGTAATTCTTTTGATGAAATTGAGAATCTCTTTGATGGAGATTTTGAGAACTTCTCCAAGAGTTACAATTTTTATCGTCTCCTTAAGGCACTTAGACCCATCCATTCACATGAAACGTGTTACGCAGTTTCGCCGTCTTCCATACAAAGATGGCATTCAGTTTCTTGAATAAGAATGATATCGAAGGCGGCAGTGCCCACATATTTATAACAGCCTCACTAGTTTTCCATTAAAATTAAAGATAAACTTATCAAAGATTTTCTGCTGCTGTTGACCCCACACAAACTGAGCGACGTTAACTGATCAAAATTCTCTATAAATTGGTTGTAGTAGTTTAATTTACCCAGGAAGGCTTCTAATTCTTTGAGATTCCTTGGCCTTGGCAGCTCACGGATGGCCTTCAACCTCGTCTCCGATGGCCTTATTCCCTTGGCATTAATTACAATATGTGGCCCAAATACATGATCTTCGAAGTGTTGAAGTAACTATTTGTTCGATTAGACACAATTATGTCATCGAAATAAGAAACGCAGAAGTCCAGATCAACAGTCAGTTGTTTTATGTAACGCTGGAATATCCCTGTAGAACTTGCTGTCCCGAAAGGCAGTCGCTAATACTGCAACAATCGCATCTCTGCGTTAATAACGCACAGATGTTTTGACTCTTCGTCTAGTGGAATTTGAGGGTATGCTTCTTAACTACTACCACCGGAGCCGCCCATTGGCTAGTTTCTATGGCTCATATAATCCCCAGATTTGCTAATCAATCAAGTGCCTTCTTTACTGCAACCTTCTGAGTGCAAGAACTGGACGGTATTTAGAATATTTAGGACATTTGTCAGATTCAGAGTGAGATGAGCAACAAAGTCTCTGCTGCGTCAAACATCAGAACTAAATTGGTATTGTTCGCACACCTTGTGCCTCTATTCCAAGTTGCTCTCGACTGTTACCCAAAACCATCAAAACCTCTTCCTACTTCGGGTAATTGATTGTAAAACTGAATGCATCAAACATGTCCAACCTCATAATGTTAACGGCTCGACTGTCGTCCACCACAACCAAGTCAAGTTGCCACTGCTCATGTCGCCAGCGCACATAAGCATTGATCACTCCTCTTACCGGTATAGATACATGCCCAAATGCTTTAAAAGCACGTGAAGTGGAGAGTAACGTCGGTTCACTCAGTTGCCGATAGCCATTCAGTCCTAGAAACGAAGTTGTCCCCCCTGTGTCCACTTCTTGACAAATTATTGGATGACTGTCTATCACCAAAGTCCACATCAACTTGCGACCTTTTCTCTCTGGCTGCCCAGTCCATAAAACTACCTCCAGGGTTGCTGCCGATGTTCTCTCTTTAGCCTCTGAAAACAAAGCCATGTCTTCCAACTGATTGATAGATTAAGCCGTTTTTCTACCTCTGTCTCCCTTCTGCTGATTGCTGATTCTATTTCGTGATTTCGATCGCTTGCGTCGGCAATTATCCTCACGCAACGATGCAGAATACTGCATCCTGGACATGACTTTATTTCTCCAATGGCCCACTTCTTTCTCATATTTTGGACCCGTCTTATATCGAATATAAATTACACCAACCCAATGACGAATTCACACCCGGCCCAGATGGCCTCCCTGCCATATTTCTTAAAAAATGTTCTTCCTCTCTTTCCCTTGCCCTTTCTAATCTCTTCCGTCTATCCCTTTCACAAGGAGAATTTCCTCAGGTTTGGAAAACCTCCTTCATAACCCCGATCCACAAGAAAGGATCAAAGAATGAAATAACCAACTATCGTCCCATCGCTAAACTCTCCCATATACCCAAACTCTTCGAAAGTATTTTGTATGAAGCTCTAAGCTTCCAATGCAAATCACTTATTTCCCCTAGACAACATGGCTTCTTAAAGGGTAGGTCAACCACCACAAATCTCGTTGAATTCGTATCCTTTGCCCTCTCTGCCCTAGAGAATGGCAATGAAGTCGATGTAGTTGCAACCGATTTTAGCAAAGCCTTCGATAAAATCTCTCATCGGTTAATTATCTTTAAATTGTCTGCCCTCTGCTTTGAACCCATACTGTTAAAATGGATATCATCTTACCTCGAAAACCGTTTTTACAGTGTTCGTTTTAGGTCAGCCCAGTCCGCTCCATTTTTGGCTACCTCTGGAGTCCCACAAGGCAGCCATCTCGGTCCCCTTCTTTTCATATTAACCATAAATGAACTCGATATGATCATCAAACACTCGTCTGTCTCCCTCTACGCCGACGATACCAAATTTTTCAAAACCATTTCCTCCTCCCATGACTCTTTCCTCCTTCAACAAGATCTTGATAGTTTCTCGATCTACGAGTAGTGCCTCAAAAATTCTTTGGAACTTAACATCGCCAAATGCCAATCCATCACCTTCTCACATAAGCGGAACCAATCTCCTCCCTGACTCTATCTTCTTCATAACCAACCTATCTCCTCCGTACAGTCTCTTCGCGACCTCGGCATTTTGTGTGACAGCGAGCTCAACTTCCGTTTACATATGGATGAGATAATCCTCAAAGCCAACTCTGCACTAGGTTTTGTAAAACGGTGGTCCAAAGAATTCACCAACCCATACGTGACCAGGTCTCTCTATATTACCTTTGTTCGCCCCCTCCTAGAGTACGCCAGTCAAGTATGGTCCCCATATCATCGTGTTCATATCTCGAGAATTGAAGGCATTCAGCGCCGTTTTCTTCGATTTGCTCTTCGAGGTATGCCCTGGGACGATCCTTTTAATCTGCCCCCCTATCAAAACCGTCTCAACCTTATCAACTTAAACACCCTTGAAGATCGCAGAGATGCAGCAGACTTTCTCTTCATTCATCGACTCCTTTCAGGTCACGTTGAATGCGCGTCCCTTCACAACTCCATTTTCCTCAACAGTAACCCTCGTAATCTACGTACCCCTCGACTCTTCTATCTACCAACCCACCACACCTCCTATGGCGCGAACGAACCAATCTCCCGTATGCTACGTCAAATCAACTAAAACCCTGCCGTCTTTGACTTCCACCGCACCACTTCCTACCTCAAATCTGTTCTCCTTCCCCACTCCAACCAACCTTAGTTTTAAGTTTTAGTTTAAGTTTATTTTTTAAGTTATAGCTTGTATTAAGCCGAAATTAAATTAAAAAATTACCTGTCCTTCCTTTACATTTTTGGCGTTGCGAGAAAAATATACCTCATCTGAAGGATTTTTTAAAATATCAGTAAAATATCAGGATGTTCTCTATTTCATCTAACTTGGGGTTCTTACGCTGAATTGCAGCACTACGAGTACGAACAACATCATGGGGATCATCATATCAGCATTTGGTTGACCGCAATTTTCCCTAGCGCAAACAAATGAGCAATCTCTGGCCAAACCGTTGGCCAACAGCTTCTCCATCCCATACATATGGCAAATGACTTTTGTTGAAGAACCGATATTCCAATTTGTAAAACCGAGCCTCATGTGCTAGGGTGTCGAAAGCTGCCCGAAAGTCGACGAAATATTTGGGCTTACATATTACATATTTCCGCAATATTAAATAATGCAAATACATGATCGACTGTAAAATATAGTCCTTTCTAAATCCTGTTCGAGACTCCTGCCGGTTTTATACAATATAAATATGATATCGGGCGTATGCGCTCCAAGGCTAGCTCGAGTGAAGCGCTGCAACTGGAGCCGTATATCAGCAATAACATGGCGAATGTTGACTTCTAAATGGTCCAATGTCTCTAGTTCATCGGCATAAACTAGTGACTTCACACAAAACCTAAGAAAGTAATCTAAAGGTGTGAGATCACAGGTTCGTGGAGGCCAGTTCGCAGGTCTATTACGCGAAATTATGCGCTCAGCTAATGTTTCCCGCAATAAATTGATGGTGTCGCGCGCCGTGTGGCATATTGCGCCATCTTGTAGAAACCTAAACTATGTTACGTGAATGTCATTTAACTGAGCAACGAAGAAGTCAGAAATCATGTTTCTATAGCGCTCTCCATTGACGGTAACATTCTGGATCGCATCTTTCTTAAAGAAATATGGGCCGATGATTCCACCAGCCAGTAAAGCACACCAAACTCGTCTCCACAAAGGCTTCTGGGTTTTTCCCACTCCTAATTCGGTAATCTTGCTTGTTTATATTTCTAGTTAACCAAAAATAGGCCTCATCGGAGAACAAAATTTTGCGTTATGAGGATCCACGTGTAATGGTCACACGGTTTCAACTCTTGCACCAGCTGAGTTTTATAAGCTTTTAAGCCAAGAACTTTCCGTAAAATCTTACATAAAGTGGATGGGCATAGCTCCAAATTCTGAACAACGTCTATAACTTCTTCTGTTCGCACTCTTTGTCGTCTTTGGGGATGCGTATTGTCCACTAGAGTGTGCGTGGTGCGAAAACGATTCATCGTGTTCCGAATAACTTGCTCAGATGTACGATTAAGTCCACGGTAAAATGGACGTAGGGCACTATAAGTTTGACGAACCGAACCACGGTTTTCAGAATAAGTATGCACAATATGAGCGCGTTGTTCTGGCGTTAATCTATTCATCGTAATAATCTATTCTATTCAAAACGTACTAACCACAAATCTGCTTTCAACTGTCAAATTGACAATCTGTAGAAACAATGTTGTTAGTGAGCAGCAAAAAACTTGGTAGAGGGGTTTAAGAAAGATATTCCTCGGTAGTTTGTAAGATCTGGCAGCCGGCAGATTTTTTCCATCATCATATGGTATGTCTTTTGTCTATTGACGCCAATATACCGACGGGTTTCAAACTGAAATTCTTCGCTTGACTTCATCTTTTCCCATTGGTCGCACTCAACGGGTAAAAATTGGAGCTTCGCTTTCATGAACGATAAATCGTTGCTCCGGTGTACCGCAAGAGAGTCATTTAGGCCCTGAACTTTTCATTATTTTTATAAATGATCTCGTTTCGGTCATCAAAAATAGTCAGTGTTTATTGTATACAGATGACTTTATAACATTTTTAGGAATATTGTCATTTGATAAAATTGGATCAAAAGCGTATTATTGAATGGTGCAACGCCAACGGCTTGACACTCAACATGAATAAATGCAATGCGATTTCTTTCACCAGAGGTTCGTCTTCTGACGAAATTTAAGAACTCAGATGTAATGTTGGACCCTTCATTCTCGTTTAAAGCCCATATTGAATATTTCGTTGTAAAACCCAATTTATGAAACAAAACGGAAAGGACTTTAACGATCTATTTGCTTTATTGTCGCTTTCACTGGGTTGGTTCGATCTCTCCTTGAATATGCCGATGTCACTTGAAATTCTATTGAAAAGGTTCAGGGGAGTTTTACAAAATATGTTTTTTTAGAAAATACATTGGGTGCCTTCGCCAATAACAAAGCGATATGCCTGCTACTTGGAATTAAATCCCTGAATTCCAGACTACAGATGCATGATGTAATGTTTGGGAGAGACTTACTGTGCTACCACATAAGATGACCGACAATGCTCTCGATGGTACCCATATATGCTCATTTATTACCACATTCCAGCTGGCTTTCATTGAACAGAGCCAATCTGAGCCAATGGTTTCCTTTTTGTATCACGACTCCTCATTTACTATAGCGCATTTTCAATGTAACGAATCTACTTTCGTAAGTGGGTTGAAGCAAGAGTTTGTAAAGATCTTAATATACGCAACTCAACTGGTTCAGATGACATATCTCCATGGAATTTGTCCCTGTGGACTAGTGGCGTCTAACTATCTGCAATACATTACCCTGTCATTGTGCATTGTCCCTGTCTTTATAGAATCGCAACACCTTTCACCGTGCTTGGAGCCAAGAATTCTGTTAATCCTGACTTTTTAGCCATTTACTCGTATTTTAAAACTCATATACTCGTATACTCACTATTTTCACACAAATAATTTTCGATGTCTTTTTCTATTTTTAGGTGAATGTCAATTCCTAGCCCGTGCTTTAGGTATTCCACTTGCTCGAAACCAAGGGTTCTATCCACAGCAGCAGTCCAATGGCCAACAATACCCACCACCAGAGGGCTCCGTTTCAACTGCTGATAGCAAAGCTTATAACCACGAATTGGAGCTAGGTAAACTCAACTTAAACAAAGGTATTAGTAGTTCGCAATCGGTTACTCAAACAGGCGATGGAAATATCGACTCAGAGAGAAGTACTTCCCTGACAAGGGGCCTTCAGGTTGGAAAATTTGATCTATCGGGCACCCTGACTGGAACGAAAGCTATTAATAATGGCAAAAGATCTGGAAGTCTTGAACAAAATTTAAACATTGGCAAACTTGGCATTGATAGTAGCCTATCACGGCAAAACCTCAAAAATGGTCTAGGTATTCAGCGGTCTGCGGATGGTGGTTTAGACTTGAATCTTGGACTTCTTAATATCGATCTTTCTCGTAGAAAGCAACAACCACAAGTTAGTCAAACTGGAACTAATGCAGAAGTGCAGGCAGTAGGAACTGGAGCCAATGCAAATGCTATAAGTAATACCGATAGCCAAACTCAGCAATTAGGAAAACTCTCTAGCACAAAAACATATTCACAATCGAATGCTATAGGATCCGTGCTTAAAGGTTTCACTGGTGGCCAAGCAGGGAGCACTACTAACAGCGCAAGAACAGGAGGGTTCCGACGACGACGGGACACCTTAGTTATTCGTTACTCTTCACCTATAGAAAGTGTGCGTGGTCTACGAATTGTTCGCCAAGCTCCCTCTGAGCAACAGGCAGGAGCTAATACTCAAAACCAGAATGTAGTTAACGATCTTGGTAAATTCCAAGACAATACTGGTTCAAGCATTGCATCAAATCTTGCAAGCGATGGCTCTGTGGGCCAACTGAGTGCGGCAAACACCGCTCAACAGAATTACCAAACCGCAGGTGGATCGGGGGATAAGAATGCTGCTCAAAGTCAATCATCAAATTTTGGCGCAAATTGGAATCAAGCAAATGCAGCGAATGCCGACACTAGTCGAATTACAACTGCTGACTCAGACAGGAACCAAGCAAACAGCGGCGCAATGTCAAACCAGCAAAATAAGTTTGGATTTGCAACGAACAGTGCTCAAACTAACACGGGCGTCTTCAACGAAGGTGGTCGACAGGGATCTAAGAGTGATGCCTTCGGCCAGTCAAATTTCCAAGGGGCTAATGGCGGTGCGAGCGGAGCTCAGACCGGCGCTAACAGCCAATCTGTCAAAGGACCTAACGGTTCAATTAGCAATTCTGCCTCTAGCCAAGCTTCCAGTTTCTCGAACAATGGTGGCCCTGCTTCTGCTTCAGCTACATCCGTTGCAGGGAGTGGAAAACGCCGACGAAGAAGCCTGCGATTTACCCGCGACGCTACACTGACTAATGATCATCCAGGGAGTTCTACTAACAGCGCAAGAATAGGAGGGATACGACGACGACGGGGCACCCCAGTTGTTCGTTACTCTTCACCTGTAGAGAGTGTGCGTGGTCTACGAATTGCTCGCCAAGCTCCCTCTGAACAACAGGCAGGAGCCAATACTCAAACCCAGAATGTAGTTAACGATCTTGGTAAATTCCAAGACAATACTGGTTCAAGCATTGCGTCAAATCTTGCAAGCGATGGCTCTGTGGGCCAACTGAGTGCGGCAAACACCGCTCAACAGAATTACCAAAACGCAGGTGGATCGGGGGATAAGAATGCTGCTCAAAGTCAATCATCAAATTTTGGCGCAAATTGGAATCAAGCAAATGCAGCGAATGCCGACACTAGTCGAATTACAACTGCTGACTCAGACAGGAACCAAGCAAACAGCGGCGCAATGTCAAACCAGCAAAATAAGTTTGGATTTGCAACGAACAGTGCTCAAACTAACACGGGCGTCTTCAACGAAGGTGGTCGACAGGGATCTAAGAGTGATGCCTTCGGGCAGTCAAATTTCCAAGGAGCTAATGGCGGCGCGAGCGGAGCTCAGACTGGCGCTAACAGCCAATCTGTCAAAGGACCTAATGGTTCAATTAGCAATTCTGCCTCTAGCCAAGCCTCCAGTTTCTCGAACAATGGTGGTCCTGCTTCAGCTTCAGCTACATCCGTTGCAGGGAGTGGAAAACGCCGACGAAGAAGCCTGCGATTTACCCGCGACGCTACACTGAGTAATGATAATCCAGGGAGTTCTACTAACAGCGCAAGAATAGGAGGGATACGACGACGACGGGGCACCCCAGTTGTTCGTTACTCTTCACCTGTAGAGAGTGTGCGTGGTCTACGAATTGCTCGCCAAGCTCCCTCTGAACAACAGGCAGGAGCCAATACTCAAACCCAGAATGTAGTTAACGATCTTGGTAAATTCCAAGACAATACTGGTTCAAGCATTGCATCAAATCTTGCAAGCGATGGCTCTGTGGGCCAACTGAGTGCGGCAAACACCGCTCAACAGAATTACCAAAACGCAGGTGGATCGGGGGATAAGAATGCTGCTCAAAGTCAATCATCAAATTTTGGCGCAAATTGGAATCAAGCAAATGCAGCGAATGCCGACACTAGTCGAATTACAACTCCTGACTCAGACAGGAATCAAGCAAACAGCGGCGCAATGTCAAATCAGCAAAATAAGTTTGGATTTGCAACGAACAGTGCTCAAACTAACACGGGCGTCTTCAACGAAGGTGGTCGACAGGGATCTAAGAGTGATGCCTTCGGCCAGTCAAATTTCCAAGGGGCTAATGGCGGTACGAGCGGAGCTCAGACCGGCGCTAACAGCCAATCTGTCAAAGGACCTAACGGTTCAATTAGCAATTCTGCCTCTAGCCAAGCTTCCAGTTTCTCGAACAATGGTGGTCCTGCTTCAGCTTCAGCTACATCCGTTGCAGGGAGTGAAAAACGCCGACGAAGAAGCCTGCGATTAACCCGCGATGCTACACTGACTAATGATCATCCAGGGAGTTCTACTAACAGCGCAAGAATAGGAGGGATACGACGACGACGGGGCAACCCAGTTGTTCGTTACTCTTCACCTGTAGAGAGTGTGCGTGGTCTACGATTTGCCCGCCAAGCTCCCTCTGAGCAACAGGCAGGAGCTAATACTCAAACCCAGAATGTAGTTAACGATCTTGGTAAATTCCAAGACAATACTGGTTCAAGCATTGCGTCAAATCTTGCAAGCGATGGCTCTGTAGGCCAACTCAGTGCGGCAAACACCGCTCAACAGAATTACCAAAACGCAGGTGGATCGGGGGATAAGAATGCTGCTCAAAGTCAATCATCAAATTTTGGCGCAAATTGGAATCAAGCAAATGCAGCGAATGCCGACACTAGTCGAATTACAACTGCTGACTCAGACAGGAATCAAGCAAACAGCGGCGCAATGTCAAATCAGCAAAATAAGTTTGGATTTGCAACGAACAGTGCTCAAACTAACACGGGCGTCTTCAACGAAGGTGGTCGACAGGGATCTAAGAGTGATGCCTTCGGCCAGTCAAATTTCCAAGGGGCTAATGGCGGTACGAGCGGAGCTCAGACCGGCGCTAACAGCCAATCTGTCAAAGGACCTAACGGTTCAATTAGCAATTCTGCCTCTAGCCAAGCCTCCAGTTTCTCGAACAATGGTGGTCCTGCTTCAGCTTCAGCTACATCCGTTGCCGGAAATCGCCCACAAAGAAGCTTGCGATTTGTCCGCCATGCGGATTTCTACTTTCCCAATGAATTTCCTATACACTCGGTTCATGAACATCACCTCCAACGACATGGGCACCATAAATCATTTGAACAAGCAGGATTTGGCCAAGGAGGATTCGGCCAACAAGAATTTGGCCAGGGAGGATTTGGTCAGGCGGGATTAGGCCAGGAAGGGTTAAGCCAGGCAGGATTAAGCCAGGCCGGATTTGGCCAGGAGGGATTAGGCCAGGGAGGAGTTGGCCAGGGAGGAGTTGGCCAACAAGGACTAGGCCAGGGAGGATTTTCCCAAGGTGGATTAGGCCAGGCAGGATTTGGCCAGGCTGGTTTAGGCCAGGCTGGATTAGGCCAGGGAGGAGTTGGCCAACAAGGACTAGCCCAGGGAGGCTTTGCCCAAGGTGGATTAGGCCAGGCAGGATTAGGACAGGCTGGATTAGGCCAGGCTGGATTCGGACAGGGAGGATTTTCCCAAGGAGGATTAGGCCAGGCTGGATTTAATCAGGGAGGTTTTGGACAAGGTGGATTTGGACAGCAAGGAGTCAGCCCAGTAGGTTTCGGTCAAGGACCTATTGGTATAAATAATAACGCCAACGCTCAAGGTGTTGCAAGTAGCAATAATCCCCTTTCCCAGCAACAAGCTGGAGCCAATACACAAAACCAAAACATAATCAACGATCAAGGCCAATTCCTAGATAATACCGGCTCAAGTATTGCATCGAATCTTGGAAATGATGGTTCTTCCGGACAACTTAGTGCAGCCAATACTGCTCAACAAATCTTCCAAACAGCCGATGGATCTGGAGACAAAAATGCAGCCCAGAGCCAATCACTTAATTTCGGTCAAGATTCCACTCAGGCAACCGCCTCCAACGCTGACACGAGTCAGATTAAGAACGCTAACTCGGATAGAACTGAAGCAAATAGTGGAGCGACAAGCAATCAACAAAACCAATTTGGATCAGCAGCGAACACGGCTCAAACTAACACAGGAACTTTTAATGAAAATGGCCAACAGGGGTCCAAGAGTGATGCCTTTGGCCAGTCAACTTTCCAAGGAGCTAATGGCGGTGCGAGTGGTGCTCAAACTGGCGCTAATACCCAGACTTCGCAAGGACCAAATGGTTTATTATCCAACTCCGCCTCTAGCCAGGCATCCAGTTTTAATCAAAATGGAGGTCCTACATCGGCTTCGGCATTATCTTCTTCCGGATCTGGACCCAATGGCGCTTTCGGCAATGCAGATGGTTCGGCAAATACCAACTTTGGCGGAAGCAATGCAAACGCACAGGGTGGAGTGTTTGGAAATCAACGCAGCCCACAATTGTTCGCCGGTGGCCAAGGTTTTGGTTTCTTTGGTTAGAATTTAGAATTAGAAAACATGTTAAGCACAAGAGGAAAAATAAAATTTTCCTTGACGCACTGTGTTGAATGAATTTTTGATTTTTTAGTTTTTTTTTTGGTTTGTTTGCTTGGAGCACTCCTGCACATTTTCACTCTGCATTATCTATATGAAGCCAATTTTGTATAATTTATTTATAGGTGCTCGCAGGAGAAAGGGCTTACCGCAGCAACGCGTGAATCAACTTAGCGAACCACGCACATTTGGCACGATTTTCGATCTCTTTCAGGGGCTTTTCAATAACAACGGAAACTGCAATCCATGCCCTCCTTACGGACCTTCAAATCAACAGAATTGTTGTCCTCAATGCTGCAATGTTACACCACAACCGCAACCTCTTCTACCGCAACCTGGGCCACAACCTGGGCCGCCACCTCCGCCACCACCACCACCACGACCACCACCACCACCAATACCACCACGACCACCACCAATACCACCGCCACCGCCACCACCGCTACCACTACCACCTCCACCGCCAGTTCAAGTCACATCAACTGTATTCTATCCTTGGTACTATCAGCAACCATCATTTCCTTGTTGCCCAACATGTATACCGCAAATTGGCGCATTCCCCTGTGGTCGCAGTGTCGGCCAACCATTTCCGCCTCCCAACTACTACTACTACTACGGCTGACATGCAACACGATGCTGCCCTCACCCGAACCCTGAAAAAACGACTGAAAAACATTGAAGCCAGCCCAATTACCATTTAATCCACAACCCGCTCACTTCGCCTATTCCCATCATAAGCTCACGAAATTTACGAGTATATCCCGATTAACGGCATATTATTGTTTCCGTACTTTTTCCGTTAGTTTCAGCCTACGGATCTCGTTCTTTCTCCTGCCGTAGTTAGTTTGCTCCACCATCAGGCGCTTATTCAAAAATGGAGGACCAACTAGGAAGGATGTATTCGTATGTATCGTTATCTACCAGCAGCCAGAGCTGCACACAACCAAAAGACCAGTCAGCCGAGAAGAAATATTGACAAAGTTTTCGGGCACAAACTTTTCCAGCAAACAGGATACAATGTTATCTATTCAAGGTGGCATCCTTCACGTATTATATTGCTCTACCTTTCGTCCTTGTGCTCTGCCATACTTCATTCGCTATTGTACCATCCGACATGGCCAAAGCAATTGTTTTCATTTCGTTTTTCTTTGTTGCTCTTCTTTGGAGAATAAAAATGGAAATATATGAGTAGTTTCACTGGCGAGTAATTAATACAAATTATTCGGAAGAAAATAGACGGCTGCGGATGGAAGAAATATGTGAACAAGCAAAACTGCAGGTGGATAGATGGAAATTTAGTGAGTTTAGGTGGAATTTGGAGGAAGTTTTGAACCAAACCAGCTCCTCATTGTGGTATGGTGATGGAACTAAAATTCGAAAATAAATTTGTAAGTTGTGTACGAGTATTTTAAAATATTTATGCACATCCACACTGATTTACGTGTAGATTTGCTCTGAGCTTGGAGCACAACAGTCAGTGGATGGGTATTCTCTGGAAATTAAATTATTAAGAGTGCTCGACCAAATTTCCCAGAACCAGAAATTTTATGGGAAACTTGTTGTGAGCTTTGGCATCCCATCCCAGAACGAGATGCAAATGGCGACGGTACAAGAACTGGAGGAATCGCATCTAGGTATACAAGATCTCTGGGGAATTAGGCGGAGGCGCATCCACGAGTCTCTTGCAATCCAACCCCCGTGAGGCTGTTCGATTATCGCTGCCACTCAATCTCTGGTGCTAACGCCTGAAATAAGAAGATATTTCATTTTGGAACTGATCAGTAAAGCAGCCGCTGGATAAAGGTGTACGAGGCACCTTCAGCACGGGGTGCCGTGACATAATGCCAAGCGACATAAGGCCATATTATTTTGAGACATAAGAGAGACCCCACAGACTCGCTTATAGGCGCCTGCCAGACAGTTGTTGACATATCCTTAGCGGAGCGACGAAGTCACGTGAGTGGCTAAACCCTGCAGAGAAAAGGATGAAATCCTGTTATCGAGCGAAGCGAGTCACCCAACCCAAACTTGAGATACGCCAGACTCGATTATAGGCGCTTGCTTCATAGTTGAGGGTCACACTTACTAGGATTTCACACTGGGGTGATTAGGGCGTGTAGTTCACCGGTCATTGAATACAATATTGTCGTCCTTTTTGTAGACAATACGTTAATCAGGTAAGCAAAATCAGATATAACATATAGTGGAAAGTAACATAAAGTCAAATTGGCCTTATGTCGATTGGCGTTATGTCACGGCACCTCAGCACGGTGCAGGTTTCCCTTCAATATCTGGAGTGTAGCCATCATCGCTTACAACTATTCGCAGGCTTACCTATGCGGCTCTGTTCATTATCGCATGTCCGCCGTGTGGGAACCTTATCAATGGAGTGGCTTTTGAGTCTCACTCTCGTAGTACGAACTGCGTTATCTGCAGCTTAGTTCCTCGGTAGAGGTACAGGAACTCTATTTTTGGGTCTATTCACTTCAGTTGAAGGGAACTCACGTGTTCTATCAACTTCAGCTACAGCTTTATGGCAAAGGCTATGTGAACGAGATCTTTCTTTTTCACATTTTGCAGGACACTCCATTTCTTGTGCTTAGACCTGGTTCTGTGCATCCAAAGATGCAGCTGCCAAAAGACGGTTTCTGATCTTATTGCCAAAGATCAATCGAAACATCAATAACTTCCTCCTGTGTTCGAGCCAAACAATAAGGCGGTTTGGATCGATGTTTTCCGGGACTGACTGTAGAATTTCCTGTTTAGACTCTCTTATCTTCTGGGATTGGGGGAGTAGAATCATAGGATCGGGTTCCTTTAGCATCTGTGCCGTTGTTGTCGGTTTTGGCAGTGGCAATCTCTAGAGCAGGTTTCTAGAATTACCATGTTGCAAGACTTGTATGAAGGTAGATTTTTATGACTTGTTCTCAGAATCTATGACTACTTTCGTGGTAATGGATGGTACACATAACTCATCCGATAGAATGCTGCGTCGCTCGGAAGGAACACGTCAGCAGACGATCGATTGGTAGTTTCTGCTGCAGGGAGTTTCCCACGAGTAATCGGGATAAATAAATCACCTAACAGCAGAGCCCTTTTTGCTAAGAGAAAGGTTGGTAATTTAAATCGGAGGTAACTCGGTATCCGAAGTTCACAAACTGCGCTTGCTGTTTCATTAGCTTCCGGTGTTAGAACACGTACATGGATAAAAGACTCTTCAATATGACAAGGCTTGCGAGTGCATGGAGTACACATAGTCAGCAATATTAAAGGGAATTCATTAGCCGTGAAATAACCACCGTCTCCCGGTCGCGGTCGTCTGGTGGAGGCAATGAGTGTTCTTGTGCCGATTACTGATTAATGATTATGTGATGATGAATTGACTAGTCTTTTTATGAAGACTGGAGTAAATGCAGTGATAGTTCATTAAGGATAGGACTGATCAGGCTTAAGCTTGAATCTCACTACTCCCATTTAATTTGAATCAGGTGGACTTGCGTAACCTGTTTGATTGATTTGACTTTCAGTGCAACTAAAGGGTGATTTTTTGGCTGTTTGGTTTTCACTGTTCTATTTTCGACAGCTCACGCCTGATTCGTGACATGTGTCAGTTAGCATTGCCATTTCATTATTTAAAGACCTCCGCCCGAACAACGCTTACAAATCCTCTGTGAAAAATGTTTTTTATGCACTTCGACCATTTTATGGTCGTCATAATCAACCTACTGAGCAAACAATTCAAGCCGTAGTGACTAGATTTCGCACCAATCTCAAGCCATTGGACATCAAGCCATCTACTCGTATGCGTAGAGTGCGTACAGTGGAAAATATTGCTGCTGTATCTGCCAGTGTTAATGAAGACCGTGTATTCGTCGCCGTTTGCAGCAATTGGGATTGTGTTACTCGACTACGTAGAAGATTTTACGGAAGGATCTTGGTCTAAGTCTTTACAGAATACAGCTCGGGCAAGAACTGAAGCCGAACAACCTGTTACAGCGTCGAATTTTCGGAAAGTGGGCTTTAGAAAATCTGGAGGAAGACCCTCTTTTTCATCGAAAAACTGTCTTCAGCGACAAAGCTCATTTCTGGTTGAATGGGTATGTTACTGAACAAAACTGCTGTATTTGGTCCGATGAGCAACCTAAGGCAATACAAGAGCTGCCAATGCTCCCGGAAAAATACACTGTTTGGTGCGGTTCATAGTCCGGCGGAATCACAGGACCGTGTTTTTTCAAAGATGACCGTGAGAACAACGTTACCGACAATGGTTTCGGCTGTCGTTCAATGATTTCGAACTTTTTTTTGCACAAAATGCACGAGCTGAACCTGGTCGACCAGCACGTGAATCGATGGATCAATTGGGCAATGAGTTCGATGAGAAATTTACCTCTAGTTTTGAACCAGTGAATCGGCTACGTCAAATCGCTCGTCTATGCCGATAAATCAGCGTCAATTGCAGCCTTAGGAGACACTATTTAGCGAGATACCGGCCAATATGCTCGAAAAAGTGATTCAAAATTGGACTCTCCGTATGAACCACTTAAATGTCCCTTTACCCGACAACTTTCACCCTCCTCTTCTTTTCTCATTTTTCCATAACTCTCCACCCCAGTCCACTTCTTCTTCTTACAACTCCTATAAAGCTAATTTTCGTAAAATCAATATCTGTCTTAGCAAATCTTCTTTTGATTTTACCAATCTATCCTTATCTGATGCTGTCTCCATTTTCTACAGTGAAATATTTAATTCCATTTCTCTCCACGTCCCCTTTTCTCGGCGTAAAACATCATCTATTTCCCCTCCATGATACAAGAGAAGACTTCGCTCTTTACGAAACAAAAGAAACAGTTTTTCTTCGCAACAATTCTTATTCTGACTACACTGACTATCTTGGAACTTACCTGCAATTCACCCAGCTCTATAACTGCCTTCATTTACAAAAAAAAATCAGACGGTTATCGCCTCTCTCTCTCGTTCGATAATATATCATCGACCGACCCACATACTATTGCCAACAATCATTTGCAGACAACCTCTTCGTACCTTCCCCATTTCTCCACTGGCCCCTCTCTCTCACAATCTTTTGATCCCACACTTATGGAAGAAAAGTTACAAAGTCTCAATGATGAATTTTTACCCGGGCCAGACGGGCTCTCAGCAATGTTTCTCAAAAAGTGTGCCTCCAAGCTTTCCTCCCTGTTTCATCAGTCCCTCAAACAAGAGGAATTCCCCCAAGTTTGGAAGACCTCTTTCATAGCCCCGTTCTACAAAAACGGATCAAAGAATGAAGTAACCAACTACCGTCCCATTGCTAAGCTGTCTCACATACCTAAAATGTGTAGTGCAAGTCGCTTATACCTCCCAGTCAGCATGGATTTCCGAAAGGTGTTGTAGATCAACTACTACAAATTTAGTTGAATTCGTATCCTTTGCGCTTTAAGCCCTAGAAAATGGCAAATATCACATCAACTGATCCTTTTCAAATTGTCTTCCCTCGGTTTTGACCCCATATTGTTAAAATGGATATCTTTTGATCTGGAGAACCGTTACTATAGCCTTCTCTTCAGGTCAGCCACATCTGGTGACCTACAAGGCAGCCTTCTAGGTCCCCTCTTTTTCAAGTTAACTTTAAATGATCTTAAGAGGATTATTAAACGCTGCCCCCTATCCATTTACGCCGACGACACCAAGATTTCAAAAACTCTTTCTTCACCCCAAGACTCTATTCTCCTTCAAGAAGACTTTGATGCCACTTGGTGTCTAAAAAATTGCTTAGAGCTCAATGTCTCCAAAGTCCAATCTCCTCCTCGATTTTATTTTTTGCATGACCAACCTATACCCCAGGTTAAATCCATTCGCGACCTTGGAATTTTATACGATAGAGAGTTAAACTTCCGTGCGCATATTGATGAGATAATACTTAGAGCCAACTCATCGCTTGATTTTATCAAATGATGGTCTAAAAAATACTGCAACCCTTATGTGGCAAGATTACTTTAGATTACCCTTGACCGGCCCCTTTTAGAATATACCAGCCAAGTCTGGCCCTCTTTCAGCAAGTCGATATATATCCCGAATTGAGAATACTCAGCGTCGTTTCCTTCGATTTACTACCCTGGACTACCCTGGGATGACCCTTTTATCTTACCTCCCACCGCCTCAAACTTCTCAACCTAAATACTCTCAAGAAACTTAGAGACCTAGCTTACATTCCCTTCATTCATTGACTTCTCTCTGGTTGTGTGGATTGCGCTTCCTCTTACAATTCTATTTGGTTCAACACTAGCCCTCGTAATTTACGCTCAAACTCAAACCTCCCCTTTTTTGATTTTAACGTGAACACTTCTCGTCTTAAACTTGATCTCCTCCACCATTCCCATAATTGTTGTTAATTTTTCAGTCCTAGTTTTTAAGTTAGTATTTATTAGCTTGTATCAAGCGAAATAAATTTGGCGTTAGCCCCCACCAAGCTAAATTAACAACGTAGTCGTGGTCAACATTTATATAAAATAATCATTAAAAAATAAATGGCAAGCATAGATTTATCAACTCAGATAAAAACTGTTTACACTTTTTCAATTTTCCTGTACTTTTTTTGACAATTAAAAACCAAACGCTTAAAAAAACATCCACTATAAAGGCTGGTCCATAATTAACGCACGATGTTAATTGGAAAAAAAAACAAAAAGTTTTCAGAGAATTATCTTAATATTTTTTTATTGTGATAGAAGGATCTATGACAATTATGTGTGAAACAAAATATCGGCCAAATGCTCGTCACGGCTTCGGTGGCATACCTCTATCCGATGGTCCATATTGTCAATGACTCTGAGACATAATTGAGGTTCAATGTCGTTAATTTGCCGAATTATCTCAGCCTTTAGCTCTTGAATTGTTCTTGGCTTATTGACATACACTTTTTCTTTTAAATATCCGCAGAGAAAGAAGTCCAACGGCGTCAAATCACATGATCGTGGCGGCCAATTAACATCGCCACGACGTGAGATAACACGGCCATTGAATTTCTCGCACAAAAGAGCCATTGTTTCGTTGGCTGTTTGGCAAGTGGCACCATCCTGTTGGAAGCACATATCGTCCAGGTCCATATCCTCAATTTCTGGCCACAAGAAGTCGGTTTTCATCTCGCGATAGCGAACACCATTGATGGTAACTGCTTGGCCGACCTCATTTTCGAAGAAGTACGGCCCAATGATGCCGCCAGCCCATAAACCGCACCAAACAGTCACTCTTTGTGGATGTATCGGCTTTTCAACAATCACTGGTGGATTCTTATTTGGCCAAATGCGGCAATTCTGCTTGATGAAGATGATTTTTCTTTGTAAAGTCACCATTCACTTCTGTCTGTTCAACCAATGGTCAGTAGGCTTTAACTCTTGAGTCATTTGAACCTTGTAAGTGTGTAAATTCAAATCTTTATTCAAAATTCGCATCAGTGATGTTCGTGAGATGTTCAAGTGTTGGGCACGACGACGAGTCGAGGTTGACGGATCTTCTGCTACACTATCGCGAACAACAGCAATGTTTTCCGCAGAACGAACTGGGCTAACATGCACAGGTGTTTTTACATTTCCTACAGACCTGGTTTGCTGAAATTTGCGCACAATTCTCCCGTGTGGACACATTTAGTCGATTATGCTCACCAAAAAATTCACGAAATGCGATTTGAACGACCATTTTCGTAAAAAGCTTCAACAATCTTAACGCGCTGCTCAATTGTGTACCTTTCCATGGTTGAATTTGTCAAACACAGAAACAAAGAAATGTCAAATTAAGTTGGGCAAAAAACTTGACGTTAAGGTGTTACTCACAATTAACATCGTGCATTATGGTTGGACCGATATTATTTTCCCCAGATTGATGTGTACTTTGGTTCCACTTTTCCGTGAGGTATGCCATTAAATTATAAAATGGACGGATTGTCGGGGCACTGCAAGGATTGCAACCAAATAGCTTGCTGCCCTAGTCTTTCTGTATTCTAAGGGAACCATCAACTTTAACAAAAGCGCTAAAAACAAGGCAACGGATGCCTCGAGAAAAAAGATACAACTGACTGCCCAAAACATGGTAGCAACAATCAAGTTCGTAATGTAGTGCTTACTTTACCTCCTCGTGGTGGTCCCCAAGCTAAAATTGCAAGTGCGAGATAGTCTAGAGTCTTATGTCTAGACTAGGTAACCTGGGCCAGCAATCCGAGTTACCGAAATTCGCCCGCTACGAAAACCGAAACAATGCCTCGGATATGGACTGATAACTCGTGAAGGGTGAAGGACCTCAGAACGCCAGACTCATTCAACTTGAACATGAGTTCATGCGATATAGGCTGGATATATTGGGAGTAAGCGAGATAAGATGGTTAGATGCGGATGAGTACAAATCCCCAACGCGTAACACTGTACTACTCTACACCGGAAGACCAACCGGAAACCCCCGTTGGAGTTGGACTCCTGTTATCACCCACACCACGCAGAGGCATAATCTCCTGGCAACCCTCACGGTGATAGGATTTTAACGGCCAGACTCCGGACTAGAGTACTTCGCGTCACAATTATACAGTGTTATGCCCCTACAGATGGTTCGTCTGAGGAAGAAAAGGAGACCTTCTACAACCAGTTGGGAGCTGGATTTAATGCAACACCCAATGGCCGACATGGTCATGATGAGGGACCTGAATGCCAAGGTAGGCAGCTACAACGAAGGCCTCAAACATGTGATGGGACGTCACGGACTAGGCATTCATTGACTTTTGCAACGCAAATCGCTTTTTCATAGGTGGCACCATGTTTGAATGAAATCAGTTGGGTGACAACTGACAGGCAAGCAACCTACAACCAAATTGACCATTTTGCCATCAGTCGCTGTTTTAGAAGTTGTATTCTAGACGTCCGAAACAGAAGAGGAGCGGACGAAATCACCATCTTATGATTGCGACTGCTGCCGTTCGAAGATCCAACGACACGAGAATGCCCATGTTCAACATCGACCAACTAAGAGATCCCATATTGCGCCAAGAACTAAGGGACCATATCTCACGTGGAGTGGAAACAATTAGCAGCATACAAGATCATTGGTATGCTGTGAAAACTGTTTTCACATCTGGTGCAGAAAGGATTGTCGGTCGATCGCAGGGAAGACATAGGGCGTAGCTTACCGATGATACCTGGATAATAACTCGAATTGCAGCAACTCCAGCAGCAGGGAGGATCGAGCTAGAGTCCCTATATCGCATGAAGATGAGAGAAGTATAGCGTAGTGTGCGGCGTGACAAGCGCAATTACATCATCAGGAGAAGCAGCGTTTACAGAATCACCAAAGAGCTAATAGGTGGCCGAAACTCTACTCAACACCCAGTGAAAGGCCTAGATGGTTCGTTGCTCATATATTGCTCACAATCGCCAGTAATATGCACCCAAGTCCGACTGAGGAGTCCGTAGAAAGAAATGCCCGAACTCGCATCACTACCCCCAGTAAGGAAGAGATCATTACCGCGATCAAAGCACTGAAACCAATAAGGCGGTAAGACTTGATAGCATACCCGCAGAGCTTTTTCGAGCTCCCACTTGTTGAGAGAACCTGGGAGGCCGAGAGTTTTCCGGACAAGTGGAAGAGAATGATCGTCAGGCTCCCTAAAAAAGTCAACCTAATGCAGTGCGAAAACTGGAGAGGCAGTTTTCCTGCTGTAGCTAAGATAATAGCTCGAATTATTCTGGAGTAAATTAGACATACTCCGGTTTCCTCTCTGGATCCTTCTGTGTCGACCGCATCAACACCCTGCGGATCATCATCGAGCAGTGCGTTGAATATCGATCGCCACTCCACCTGCTGTTCATCGATTTCGAAAAGGCGTTTGATAGTGTCAATCGGGAACTTATTTGGCGTGCCTTGCGCAGGAGAGGTATCCCAGATAAATTAATATCAATTATTAAGGCTACGTACGATGGGTCCACATGTCACGTTTTGCACAGAGGAAAGCTGTCTGAGGAATTCGAAGTCCAAAGTGGAGTTCGTCAAGGCTGCATTCTTTCACCAATATTGTTTTTATTAGTGATCAGCGATGTGCTAAATGCGGCTTTATCGATGGGAAATGGAGGAGTTCGATGGACTCTTACATCTGAACTCAAACACCTTGACTACGCTGACGATATATGCCTACTATCTCACAGAATAATGGACCTTCACTAAATGACAGTAAATGTGGAGAGGGAAGCGGACGTCGTTGGGCTGAAAAGTAACTCGGCAAAAACAAAAATGATCAACGTGGGACCGAACTCATCAATTCATACTCGTATATGCATTGCTAGACAGACGGTTGAGAGAGTAGAGAATTTCCAATACCTTGGGAGTATTGTCTTGTGGAGTACTTATAACAGGAAACGCGTGTGTCTCTGAAGAACAAAACTGAATGACTGATTTTATTCTACCTTAACCTGGTTTTTCTTTCACACGTCTAAATGTCAAGTTTATTTACATATAATTCTTGTTGTTATATTTATGAGGGGGCATTTCCAGATGTTGCGTATGCCACAGTCTCAACAGATGGCGGAACCGAACTGGATATAGCCAGCCGAATAGCAAAAATGAAGTCTGCGTAATGCAATTAGCTTAAACACCAAGCTACGACTGTTTGGTTCCAACGTTGAGTCCGTGCTGCTATATGGATGTGGTACTTGGAGATTGACCACTACAAACCGTATCTCGAACGAACATCTTTATGAGAGAACCGGCCATGAACCTGTTCGCACAACCATACAACGACGAAAGTGGCAATGGATTGGTCACACTTTCCGAAAAGGTGACAGGTCCATATCTAACCACGCGATGCAATGGAATCCGCTTAGTCAGGATGGCAAGATACGCGGCGGTCCTAGAAGTACATGGCGTAGAACAGTCGAGAAGGAAGGGAGGCACATTGCCAGAAACCGCACACGATTGCGCTTAGGCGTCATATGACATAAGTAAGTAAGTTTTAGACAATGCATAGGTAGTTTATTGCAAATTTGGCTCTTTTCCGCCAAATCCCCAGTGTGTGCCGTCTGAAAAGGACTAAGCCTCTCGATCTTAAACTTCAATGGAAAATCGCCTGCAACATATCTTATAAAGCGCGAAAGAAGAACTGCTTGTTGAGTGTGAACTCAGTCGTAGTCTGTATAAGGGAGGTGGTTTTTAGTGAACAAGAATCTCACACTACTAGAAGCACTGGGCGTGTGGTGTATATGAAGAACAACTTACGGCAGGACTAGCTATATGCTGGATGAATGAATATCGACGATCTGTAGTGGCGTCTACGCAGTAGCCTAAAACCGGTCATAGACATTCAGACTAAACCTACGAATGTCGATGAAGATTAACTAAAGAGAAGTAATAATTCACCATAACCGATAAATAATTAACCGGTTAATGCCAGCGGCGAACAAATTTTTAAATTTCAAATTTTTTGTTTTTTTTATTGGCATGAATAATATGTTGGTATACATTAAATTACAAATTCCGTTTTATAATTATGATTATTAAAAACTAGTTATGGTAACGGGCAAGATTACGACGAGTTTGCTTGGTTCCTCGGTTTTCTTGGTAGGGGTACAAGTACAATGAACTGTCTTCAAAGGGAATGTTTACTTTTGACCGGAGGGCAGGTGTTTTTGGGGAATCTGAGACGATTTGCTCATCGGTTTCCTCGTCGGCATAAAGGGGTTCGTCGTCATCAACAATCTTAATGTTTTGTTGATCCTTGGTTGCAACCAAGGCCTGCAAGGCTTGAGTGATTTCATTTTTATTAGATAATTCAGTTGGGATGGCCAAAGCAATGTCTTGGTTGCTGTTAATGCTTCCATCAGCATTCGATGAAGTCAAGGTACTTTCGTAAACTGGAATCAAATCAGCATCTTCTCCATTTTCTGATCTCAATAAAATCAAGGAGATTGGGATCAACTTTTTCAGTTTCAGCAACAAAAGCTTCTTGGCAATGACGGGATTGGGAAGCACACGTCCTTGTTGAATGTCCCTGGATCGAACCCTGTTCCTTGATGCATCTGCTATTAGATCTACATCAGAATTACGCTCGTAAAATCCAGATTGCCCAGTTTGAATACTACGCGTATAAGCTGTAAGAAATTACGAAAATTTATTAAAGAATTTTAAATACTACGAGTATGTACGATTAGTACGTTAACATACCTTGTGAGGCCAGACAAAGCAGGCAACAAACTGCAAAAAGATTCTTCAATGCCATTTCTGTTGAACTGATCACGACTGAGTTTTTGTATCGAATGTCTTTCTCAGCCACAGCTATGTCGTTATATACTGCAATTTAGAATTGCATTAGAATATCGCCAGAACAGAATAGCCACTAGCTAATCATCGCGGAATGCTAATAAGAATACGAATATTGATAACACCATTAACCCCATACCAACGGTTCACTATGTAAATTTTCTATAACCCAGGGTTATTGACCGAATTAATGCTGGCTTCGATGGACCCACGAAGAATTCCATTTAGAATTAATTCTCAGAATCCCAAAATAGAGATGCCATTTATCAACAATGCCAACAAATTTGATTCTGTATATTTGCAAGTCTTTTTCGCATAGTAAAGCGGGCAACTGGAACACTGAAATAGCTTTCCTTTCATTTTATTCGAGTATGATACTTTGGATTAGTATTGACCGATGTAAAGTAACTCACATGCGGTAAATGATACGATCATTACAGTGAACCATCCTGGTTATGTAATAGCTCTCAAACTATTACATTTCCGTGGCCATAGCAACAAGACAAAAGTTCCACATGTCAATGTGAATGTACGAATAAATCGTTTAAGTTGAGCCTGAGGCTGTTCAGAACTATAGAGACCAGAGACCAGAGAGCCTAAATCAGTATTTGAATATAGAATGCGACATAATTGGTAAAGTAGGATACAGAGTGTTAATTTTGAAACCAGCTTATTCAAAGTCTAACTAACGCCCTCGGAATATTTCCACAGTATTTTGACGTCTTAAATTCTGTCAGTTTCATGACAGTTAATTTAATAAAATAAGTAAAATTCGGATGCTATCAAAACAGAGCACTCATAAAACCCTATTCCTTTGCATTGCTTTTCTAAGAATTTCATAAATCCAGAAATTGTATCACCAAGCTAAGGAGTTTCCTGGTAGGAATAGCAGCTCTAGAAAACTTAAGAACATTGTGTTGCAATTCCCGCTAACAGATGATGCACTGGGAAACAAAAAAAAACGGAAAACTCTTCCTATGATAAAGCTGCCGTTCTTCGAAGTCGGTAAAAGACCCAGGATTTCGATTATGTGGCACTTTTTTAAGTTGGAGAAATGAAGTGGGTGACGAAGGGTTCCACCAAAATAGACCGTTGGCTGGTGAAAGTGTTGCTTTTGACGACTTAACTTGGAAAACCGAGAAGCTTGAATGGAACTTAAACAGAAAATATGTACTAAAGGGTTTCCAATAGGGACTTGACAACTTTGAATTTAATTTGTGAAGGCACTCTTTCACTAATCATCAAACTGTCACTGTCAATTTATTCAGTAAACTCAACATTTTCATCATGGTAAAGTACACGAACGAGCAACGTCTGCAAATTATAAAAATTTTCTACCAAAATTCGGAGTCGGTGACTGCAACTTTAAGAGCGGTAACTCCAATTTTCGGTCGTAATTCTCGCCCCAGTAGACAGGCAATAACAAGTTTAGTGCAAAAACTGCCGAGCCAGTGAGGCAACGGGTTGGTCGAAGTGTCGAAAATATAGCTGCCCTTCAGGCATCTGTAGCAAACGATCCAAATCAATCAATTCCACGTCGTTCTCAAGAATTGGGCATCGCTCAGACCACATTATGGCGTATTTTTCGTAAGGATCTTCGTTTACACCCACACAAGATCAAGCTGACTTAAGAATTGAAGCCGATGGACCATTTGAAGCGACGTACGTTCTCCGATTGAGTTCTGGAGAAGATGCGCCAAGATGATGAATTTCATCGCAAAATCGTCTTCAGTGACGAAGCTCAATTTTGGCTCAATGGGTTCGTCAATAAGCAAAATATGCGTTATTGGTCGGGTGAAAATCCACATGTCCTTCATGAATCACCACTTCATCCACAAAAAGAACTGTTTGGTGCGGTTTGCATGCCGGCGGCGTTATTGGGCCATATTTTTTCGTCGACGATAACGATCCGTCACGTTACTGTGAATGGTAATTTATCGCGCCATGATCACCGATTATTTTTGGCCCGAATTGGAAGATATGGACTTGGACGACATTGGTTCCAACAGGATGATGCCACAAGCCACACAGCACACGCTACAATCGATTTATTGAAGAGTAAGTTTGGTGAGCTCAGAAACGCCTGCAGAAAACTTTTCAACGCAGCAAAAAGCACAAGAAAAGTGACTGACTGGGACTCATTCAAAGAACCCCTCAAATTATACAAAAAAGAACTGAGGAAGGCAAAGCGACAATCCTGGAGGTCATTCTGCGACAAAATTACAGAAACCCCTGAGGCATCGCGGCTAAGAAAAATCCTCTCCACAAATCCTATGATGCCCAGCTGTTTGAAAAAAACCGATGGCTCTTGGACAACCTCAAGTGATGAATCACTCAACCTGCTTCTGGACACCCACTTTCCAGGTAGCTCCCAACTCGCGACCAGTAGAAGCCCAAACATGCCTGTTGCAACCGCGACCAAAATTCATGGTCTGATTACGAGAGACAAACTGCTCTGGGCGCTGCATGGCTTCAAACCATACAAGTCTGCTGGTCCGGACGGTATTATACCTGCCGAGCTACAGAGGTCATCAGATATTATTCTACCAGTGTTGGAAAATATTATGAGGAGCTGTGTAGAACTTATCCACATTCCACTGTTATGGAGAGAAGTCAATGTAGTATTCATTCCCAAAGCTGGAAAATGTTCTCATGTAGTCCCAAAGGACCTCAGACCTATAAGTCTATCATCATTCCTTCTGAAAACTTTAGAACGACTGATTGATATCCATATTCGAGCTAAAGTTGATCCAAGACTTCTGTCTACGGCTCAACATGCCTACTGTAAAGGGAAGTCGGTGGAAACGGCTTTGCACTCTCTGACTAGCCACATCGAACGATCCCTACAATATAAGGAGTACACAATGGTTGCTTTCCTAGACATAGAGGGCGCCTTTAACAACGTCAACACATCCGCAATCACGACTGCGCTGTCAACTCTGCAGGTAGACGGCTCACTTGGGGAGCTGATTAATCTAATGCTAACAAGCAGGATAATCAACTCCAAACTGGGTGAGACTTCTGCTCAAAGATATGTCAGTAGGGGTACGCCGCAAGGCGGTGTCCTCTCTCCCCTTCTCTGGAACTTAGTGGTTAACGAACTACTGATATACCTGGAAGCGGGTGGTAGCAGAGTGATTGCCTATGCGGATGACGTTGCCATAGCCGTCTCAGGAAAACATCTAAATACCATTAAAGAACTCATCCAAGTAAATCTCAACAGATTAACCTGCTGGGCAGATCGCTGTGGATTGGGAATAAACCCCCATAAAACTGATCTTGTCCTCTTTTCCAGGAAATATAAAATTCCAATCATAGACCCTCCTTCAATAAACGGTACCAGTTTAGCTTTCTCCGATACAGCAAAATATCTGGGTCTCATTTTTAACAGGAAACTAAACTGGAAACCTAACATTCAAGAAAGAGTCAATAAAGCTACAATAGCTTTATTCTCTTGCAAAAAGCCACTGGGAACAAATGGGGCCTTCAACCTCGCATAACCCACTGGCTATACATCTCGGTCATAAGACCGATACTTACTTACGGGGTGGTTGTCTGGTGGATTGGAAAATGCAATCAACCGCATTAAACTAAGCAGAGTCCAAAGAACAGCATGTCTATGCACAAGCGGAGCCCTGCGGTCTACCCCCTCTGCGGCATTAAATATTCTGCTTCACTTGACACCCCTCGACATTTTTAGCAAGCAAGTAGCTGCGACTGCAGCTATTCGCCTTAAAGCGACTAAACAGTGGACAAATAATTCATCTGGCCACGCCAATATTCTTAATACATTAGGAATCCTCACAGAGAACATCGATTACACCGGATGCTTTCATGGAGGACAAGTCAATCCATCTCTACACAGATGGATCTAAAACCGACAGCGGAGTTGGTGGCGGTGTTTTCTCAGATAAGCTAAATCTAAGCCTCTCCTTCCGCCTTCCAAATCACTGTAGCGTGTTCCAGGCGGAAATTTTGGCGATTAAAGAAGCTCTGTTCTGGCTGAAGAAAAACGTGATATCTGCAAAGGATATCCGCATATTTTCGGATAGTCAGGCCGCCATCAAGTCCCTGGACTCGGTCTCATTGTGTTCTAAAACTGCCCTTGAATGCCGATCATCTCTCATGGAGATGGCAGAGCAGTTCAACATTCACCTCTGTTGGGTGCCGGGCCACAGAGACATTCCAGGGAACTGCAGAGCCGATGAACTCGCCAAAATTGGAACCACTCTACCTATCCTACCGGACAAAGGTAGTATAGGTATACCAATCGCTACGTGCAAACTAACACTAAAGCTAGATGCCAATAAAAGAACGGACCTTAGGTGGACTGCTGGACAAACATATCTAGCGACCAAACAGATCTGGCCAAGGCTGGATCTGAGTCGATCTAAGTGTCTGATCCTTTTAGATAGGAAACATCTCAGCGCCATAATAGGTGTCATTACCGGACACTGCCTCATAGGCAAGCACGCAAGAAGTCTTGGCGCTTTTACTAACGATTTCTGTAGAAGCTGCATGGACGAGGAAGAGGAGGAGACAATCCTCCACCTACTCTGCACATGCCCAGCTCTCTCTCAGAGAAGGAAGCTTCATCTAGGAGCTTTCTTCTACAACGACCTAAACGATCTAGAAAAAATAGACGTTAACAGTCTCCTACGCTTTATTAAAAGCTCAAACTGGTTCCAGTAGTAAGAAGATCATAGATCCACGTGGCATCACAATGGGCCAATAGGCCTGGGTTGATATTTCCAACAGCCACTCTTACCTAACCTAACCTAACCTAAGTATGGTGATCGTGTTATCTCAACAAATGGACCAGTCGATTGGCCGCCTCGGTCGTGCGACTTAATGCCGCTTGACTATTTTCTGTGGGGCTACGTCAAGTCATTGGTTCATGCCAACACGCCGACGACGTTGAAAGAGCTCAGAGCCAATATTGAACGCGAAATAGCGGCCGTTTCAGCCGAAATGTGTTGAAAATTGGGTCCAACGAATCGACCGCTGCAAACGTGCCCGCGGTGGCCATATGAACGAAGTCAAGTTCCATTCATAAATGTTTTGATAGTACTTCAATCCGATAATAAAGTTTTTGAAATATCTCAAATGGTTTGCGTTTTATTTAAAAAAAAAGTTGTCAAGTCCTTATTGGAAAACCCGATATAAAGGGTCACCGTATAAGAGTCAGTTTTAAATGCGGAAGCTGTGCGAAAAATGTGAATCGAAAAGAAACTTCAAGTGTTGAAACCACACTTCTTCGGCGATGACAAAGTAACACATACTCGTATGACGCCAAAAACAAACTAAAGGGTCCGCCATCTAATATTTTTTTTTTCAATTAGTGCTTATTTCGTGAATGGTAACACTTAGCTCATGTCTGATTTGACAGATAATTAGTTTTATCCTTCCGCTAAACCACCATGGTTGTGTATGTGCTTGAACAACGCTGGGAAATATTGCGACATTACTTTGAAAATCATGGTAATGTTGCAGAATGTGTGCGAAAATTGCGTACGGATTTTGGAAGAAGAGGAGCACCGTCAGCTCCGTATGTTCGTTATCTTGTGAAAAAAGTGAAAGAAACTGGCATCCTCATCGATAAACCAAAGCTTGAAAAGCCAAAAATAGTGCGTACACCCGAGAATATTGCTGCTGTGCCAGAAAGTGTGCGTGAAGCGCCATCAACATCAATTCATCGTCGTTCTCAACAATTGAACACTTCGGAGACATCATTGAGACGAATTTTGCATAAAGACCTTGGTATGACGCCATACAAAGTCTAATTGGTTCAGGAGTTGAAGCCAACTGACCATCCAATGCGTTTTCGCTTCGCTAAGTGGGCCTGCGATCGACTTAGAGAAGATGCCGATTTTGCCAAAAAAATCATCTTTTCAGATGAAGCTCATTTTGATCTTGGCGGGTATGTAAACAAGCAAAATTGTCGCATTTGGGGCACAAAAAACCCGCACGCATACATTGAAAAGCCGATACACCCAAAACGAGTCACTGTTTGGTGCGGATTTTGGTCCAGAGGCATAATTGGGCCATTTTTCTTCGAAAATGAGCAGGGAGTGGCTGTTACAGTCAAAGGCGATCGTTATCGGGGCTGTTTTTGAAGATCGCATTATCAGCCGCAGAGCTGATGTCGTTTGGCTACCTCGGAGCTGCGATTTGACACCGTTGGACTATTATTTGTGGGGTGCCGTAAAAGATAAGTGTTACGCCGACAAGCCAGAGACAATTGACGCTTTAAAGGACAATATTCGTGAAGCCATTGGTGAAATACATCTGCACACAACCGATAATGTGCTTAAAAATTGGACCGATCGTGTAGGCTACTGCATGGCCAGCCGAGGCAGCCATTTGAATGAAATTATTTTCCATTATTAACCGGAAGGATAAAACTAATAAAATAAAACTATTGAAAAAAGTCGGAGCTCCTGTCAAATACTTCCATCTATAAGAACGTTGGAAAGGAGATTGACTTTGGGATCTATCAGAAACAGAGAGCAGTTCCATCCAAGAGGAGGGCTGCAAGTACTGAATTAAACTTAGCAATTCTATATTGAAAGTTCCTCTTGGAAGTCACGATTTCTGAGGTTTCCAAGCCGAGCCATTTGCTGCATCTACGATAACTCAGTAAAATGGTAGGTGTGCTGTCACATTTTCATACCATATACCCTCCACTTAATGGAAAATATAGACCAGGAACGGTCTATGTCTATATGCTCTTCGAAAGCAAAACTATTCTAATGTCGTTTTTAACACGATTATCTTTGCAGTCTAATTTTGAGCCACTCTTTCGGGTACTTGGATCGCTGAATATTGGCTTCCAACGCCAGAATAGCTCGCAGTTTGCCACTCTACACCAAAGACTTAATATAGCCCAACCTTAAGTTATTTAGTGGCGTAGAATTGAATGTTGTCGGGAGCCAACTCACTGGCTGGATGTAATGTTGTTATTGAATCGAATTCTCAGTAGGCACTCAGCAGGCACTCTTGCTGGATCCACATATCATCTGGATCGATCTTGTTCATATTTTTGAAGAAATAGTCACTAACTAGCTAACAAGTCCCTCCAGTTAGCCCGGTCTTTAGCTAACTGCCTCCAGTTGCGCACTTCAAGACCCTGGTACTTGTGTGCGCCACCTAAAGTGACATCTTCCTTTCCTTTGTCCCTCCGCGTTAGATTCGAAAATTCTGCGGGACGGAACATTGGTGTAAATACGCTCTGTACATCCTAGCCATCTCAGGTGACTGATGCGCAGTTTTCTGACTAACTCGAAGTCGCTGTGCAGCTTGTAGAGTTCGTCGTTTAATCTCCTCAGCCTAAGCCCGTCAACGTAAATGGGACTAATATTTTTCGAGGATTTCTCTCTTAAAACGACTTGCTTCAGCACCATAAAGTAGGACTGTTATTATCAATGTCTTACATAGAGTCTCATTAGGGATTTTGCATTACTACACAATTGCCCAAAGAAACAGCGATTGCCAAGAGTTTATTGCTGAGGTCTTGTTGTTGACAAAGTCCCCTACCCTCGTGACGTTCTTTCCAATTCGTCGATATTATGTGTACCTTCTTGTTGACAGCATATACTTGGTTTTACCCTCATTCAGCACTAAATGGCAGCATCCGTTTCAATACTAGGTACCGATGACAACCCACTGAGTTCTCCAAATTATGTCGATTTCATCGGCGTACGCTAGTATTTAGTTGCACAGACTTTTGAAAAATTGTGCCTGCAGTGTTCACATGTTAGTTCCGCACAATATGTAGAACCTTTTCCACATCGAAGGCCTCATTACCAACCATAGTGAGCGTTCTCAATCGCCATTCTGCACAGACGGATGAACTTGGCAGGGTTGCCAAAACTAGACATGGCTCTATATAGCTCATCTCTATAAGAAATGTCATTGCGGCTTAAAAATCGAAAAAATGGTGGTGGGTATCGATTTGGACCTCCTGAGTCCAGTAAGCGTGAAGATACCAATCAGGTTTTTGGTGAAGATAAGATCTTGTATCCGCTGTTTAGGGGACTTACTCGTATATCTCTATAGTTGGTGCAGTTGAGAGGTCCTCCTTTTTTGTGGATTGGCCATAGGGTGGTGGGCATGGCATACATTCCTCTGACCAGATCTGAAAATCGAGTTTGTCTATGGTCTCCACAGTCATTTCCATCAGCTTTGGATATCTTGACGGGTAAGCCATCAGGCGCAGCTGCTTTGTTGGTTTCCAGCTTATATATTTCTATCCTTTCTTCGTTTTGGTCTGGTGTAATGAAACTATCATCGCCTAAGTTGAATGGTCTATTCTGCTCACGACGGGATGTTGGGCTTGTTTACCATTATACAGTCTGAAGAAAAAGTGTTTCCATATTCTCAGCACCGACTGTAGCTCTACTATCAAATTTCCTTTTTATCTCTACGGGTCTTCGTTCGATTGTGTATTTCATAGTGTACAGACGTGTTTGTCAGACAACGATTTAACGATCTTTTAACGACCTTTTAAGTGCAATTTTGCTTTACGATTTTTTTTTCTCTCTAATTTTTTTTTCTTTCTCAGTTTTTGTTTTTTAATTGAATTTAATTCCATTACTTTAAATCTAAATTAAAGTGGCAATTTATCCGTAAAACTGTTTTTTTTTTGTTAAAAGTGTGCTGTGCATACCATCGTAGAGGACGCATTCTCAGCATGCCTCTAAATGAAGGCCAAGGATTATTTGAAACCAAAAAATAAACCTTCCTCATCCTCACCACGCAGTAACCAGAAAAAACTGGAAGCAGCACAACAACTTTTGAAGCTGCATCAGCTTAACGACGATGTTAAGGCTCACAACACTGAAACATTTTCAGTGAAAACCGCAACACCTAAAGCTCAAACTGACAATATGGATATATCACCACCTAATGAATGGCGCACACCAAGTAAAAGGCATAGGGCTGGAACCGTATTGACTAACACCACAAATGAGCATACTACTAACTCCATGGTAACCAATTTGCCCTACTACAGGATATCAGCGTTCGGAGCGTAGGGATATTACCCCGTGAACCTGATTCTGGACACCCATCATCAAAGAGTAATCACCCCAATCCAACCCCTACTCAGCAAGGATCTCTACAGCATAAAGCAGATACTACCAACAAGCCATCAACTATCATACCTCCAAAGGAATCCAATCTAAACCAAGTCCAAAAACTGGCTAAGGGTAAGTTTTGTCCTCCAATTAGCATGTCAAATATTGATATCCGTAAACTTACGCGTGATCTTCGAGCTAAAAATATTGAATTTAAAGTGGTAAACCGAGGCAGTAGCAGTATAATTCACGTCAGGGACCGGGACGTACATCGGGGGCTGATGGAGCTGCTCAGAAAGAACAAAGAGGTGAGTGCTTACTCCTTCACTCTGAAGGAGGACAAGGCAATTAACCTAATTCTAAGAGGCTTAACCCTTGACTACCAGGAAGAAGAAATTCTTGAGGAACTCAGGGCTCTCAACCCTAATGTTGACAAAGTTCTGAGATTCTCCACCGAACGCTCTAGACGAGAAAAGATCTCCTATAACCTCTTCCTCGTCAAGCTCCTTCCGGGTACCTCCCCTGATGATCTTCTAAAGATCAAATACTTATTTAATACACAAATAATTTGGGAGAAACCCAAAAGTAACAATGGAGCTCTACAGTGTAGACGCTGCCAAAAATTTGGACACCTGGCCAAAAACTGTGCCAATAATTACAAGTGTGTTAAATGTAATAACTCACATGAGCCCGGATGCTGCTCCAACAGCAAGGGAGAAGGTTCAAAGCCAACCTGTGTCAACTGCGGGGGAGATCACGCTGCTAACTATAGGGGCTTTACAGCCTTCAAATAGTACGAACTCCAGAGGAGGAAAGCTTACCAAAGAGCACGAGAAAATAGGGAAAAGACTAAGGACTTGAAGAATCTTATCCATGCTTCTTCTTTTACCTCACCAAAAATCTCCTATGCTAGTCTCTTCCACCAATCCACGGATCCCCCTTGTGATGTCAACCCCCTTCACAAAACGAGCAATAACTCCCTGAACAAGTTTTTTGAATTATCCAAAGATCTTTTCGGGATGGAAATAAATTCCCTCCTGGGGAAAATTGATAAGTTCATGCAAAATCTAGACAATTTTGACTCCGTCTTCCAAAAGAGATTAGCCTACCTCGACCTTGTCAATCAAATCATGTTAAGTCAGAATTAATCATGACCATAAAATTCCTATCTTTCAATATCTCGTCATTGATAGAGCACAGCAGAAGAATTGAATTACAGAAAATTCTGCTAGCCAACAATATTGCGATTGCATTCATCCAGGAGACACACCTGAGTTCCAGAATGTATGTTAATCTGGACACTTATAACTTTATCCCTAACAATACCCAGCAAGGTGTCGCTATAGCCATAAAAAAAAACATTGACTACGACCCCGTTGATTGGAGCTCCAACCTCTTTCCTTCCATCCTTCTCAGCATCAAAATACAAAATAATAATGTCCAAAAAAAACCTCCTCATTGGTTCTATTTACATACCTACTAATCGCCCAACTTTAAAAAATTAAATGAATTAGTCAGCTCTTTTGATGGTGCTATCCTAGGGGGAGACCTAAATGCCAGAAGCCCCAATTGGGGAGATACTAGGTATAACATTAATGGCTCCAGTCTCGAAAACTGGCTTGAAAACCATAATCCATCTTTGACTAATCTGACTACATCCTCCCCCACCTTCCCAAGCAGTTCCTCTTTTCTTGATCACTTCCTGGTATCCAATCACCTTCTAAATCATTTCAATCAAAATTATTCCATAACATCTCTCCCGACCTTCACGGAACATTTCCCTCTTTGTCTTCAAATCAGTATCGAAAGTTCAGAAATTGTCTTATGTGATTTAAATACCTACCAGTCATTTAAAGATACCAATTTAAAGACAACTTCAACGAAGATCTTGATTCCATTCTCAGAAAAAGCTCTCCCCCCGAGTACTGCAACTTATCTAACTCAGAAATTGACAGATTCATTGATATTTTTTCCGATTCCCTTAACCAAACTGTAGCGATGCACACCTTCAGGGAAATACCCTCCTGTAAAAAATATAAAAACCTCCCGGATGATATAAAACACTTATCATATCATATTTCACAACTCTCTTAATAGAGTAAACGATTCCTACCTAGCATTATCATCAAGGATCTCGCTGCTAAAAAAAATAATAAAAGACAAGGTCAGGATCTGGTTAAATAAACAATTCCAAAGAAGAATTTCCAAAATTGCCCCTAATCCGGGGGCATTCAAGGACGTTTTTAGAATTATAGGAAAGAAAAAGAGGTTCCATTGTGAAAAAGTGACAGTAAACAGTGAGACTTTTACTAATGAAAATAGTATAGTTTCTGCCTTTGAACATTATTATAAAGAGATTTATAAAAACAAAATCCCAGACTTTAATCCCACAGTCACAAACAATACCATACACCAAGTTTAACAGATTAGATTTTCCAAACCTACTCATATCCTCAATTTTGAAATCGACAACTCTGCCCTCTCACCGACTGCCCCTTTCTTCACTAACAAAGAGGAAGTGCAAACACTTCTAAACCAATTAAACTCTAAGAAGTCAGCTGGCCCGGACGGTATCACCAATTTTGTTCTGAAAAAAATATCATCTACTTCCTTACAATTTTGCTCAATAACTGCATTAATATAGGATACTTCCCGACTGCGTGGAAGATAGCCACAATTATTCCTATACAAAAAACGCGAAACAACCATGAAATAAGTAATTTCAGACCGATATCTCTCCTTTCAAACGTTGGCAAACTCCTTGAAAGAATTATTCTCAACAATGTGTTCTGCCCTGAGGATAACCCCATCGATTTTATCCCAGACCACCAATTTGGCTTTCGTAAAGGACACTCTACTGTGCATACTCTCCTGAAATTCCACAATGACATCACACTCAACCACTCGAAAAAGCTTTCGATAGCATCTGGAGAGACGGGCTCCTTTTTAAGATATCGCAGCTAAACTTTCCTCAACATATTATCTATCTTCTGGATAGCTTTCTTACCAATAGATCCTTCTTCGTTAAAATCCAAGGCACTAAATCCCAGAACAGCGTCTGTGACAGTGGTGTCCCACAGGGCTCTATCATTGGCCCCTCTCTCTATAATATATTCCTTTTCGACTTCCCACACTTTCTCAATAATAACAACCTGTCTACAACAGGGCTACTTTATGCCGATGACACCATCGTCTACGCCAGCAACGCCTTCCCCATCCCCGCTTGCCGTTCCCTAGAAAACCATCTTAGGATTATCAATGATTATTATAAAACTTGGGGCATTAGCATTAATAAATCTAAATCCGAGCTGATTTGTTTCAGGAATGCCAGCGGTAAAGGAGCTGAGGGCGCGGTTAGAGAAAGCAGAGATCTAGCATTACGATTAGACGGCTGCATAATACAGAATAAAACTCAGATTAAATACCTGGGTGTGCAGTTCAATCACCTGTTTAAATTTAATAAACATGCCAAAGCCACTCTTGGAAAGGCACGAAAAGTATCCAACTTGCTCATGCCCTTACTAAAGAATAGCTTCTTACACAAAAGAACAAAACTCCTTCTTTACAAAACACTCGTCCGACCCATAATGACCTACGCATTCCCGATATGGTTCAATATCTCGCCTTCCATAGCTAGGGACTTTGAGATTCTTGAAAGAAAGATTCTTCGACTTTGTTCTGGTAAGAAATTCACATCAAGAAATAAAAGGCACTCCAACTTATTCATTTACAATGAAACTAATGTCACGCCGTTTATTAATTACGTTGTTCAACTCATGATAAAATTCTCCAACAATCTTAATAACATTGACAACGATCTCATACGGGAAATTCCCCTCTCCCAAGGCCACACTAGCTGGTCAAACGAAATCTATCCTTCACCAGTAAGCGTCACATCCCTCGAACCCGAAGCGACATCCGGTGTTACACCTCTATCCTTTTATTTAAAGGCCATTCCTGGCCAAAATCGAGACTAACTGACTAATGTACCTTATTGCTGCTACATCATAAAATGCTAAATAGTTATAAAATAATTGACATGATTGACAGCACAAAACTTTCCTTCTTTTTACTAATTAATTTCATTCTTACAATACAGCACAATTCGTCCTCGGTTTCACTCTCCTAACCTACACGTAAAAGTGTGCCGATCTCGAATTGCTTTATCATTAATATGTAATCAATATAAATTTTATTTATTAACTACTTCGTTCCGTTTTCTGGAATGTTTTGATTTGTTTACGCTTACAAAAAAATAAATAAATAACCTCTGTGATATATGCATACATACTCGTATAACAAGACTGATGTTAAGTTCATAGGTTTCGGGACACTTGGTTGAGGATGGCAATAGCATACTGGTATGCATTTGTTCACTCTTACTCTTGTGTCCCTCTTCGATTTAAGTAGTAGTCGTAAGATATTTATTTAGATTAAGTGACAACTGTCAAATGTGAGCAAGAGCAGTTCATCCATGTTATCCAGCCGTGTGGCATTTAGTAGTATAATGTAATAGAGCAAGCAGGCCATACTTACAGAACGAAACAGAATTTGTAAACCTTTAGTTATGTTTTTTTTATATTAAGTCTCAATAAAGTACTTGAATACTTGAATACTCTACGGGTCTTCTTGATTTAGCTTTCCATGATCTAGAGACCGCCAAAACCGTGTGCTTGCTGTAGTGATATTTCGTCCCACCGCAATGTCAGTAAGCGGACTTGGTGTCGATTAGGATTTGCTTACCAACAGCCCCACCAAAGATGTCCTTCTTTACTCTTCCTCCTTCGCCTAGTACGATTTTAACGTCATACTTCGGACATTTTTCATATGACATGTCGAGGAGCTCGTAGGAACGTTCATTGGTAGCGTCGTTCTTGTCTTCCGTAGGGCCATGACCGCTTATTTAGTGAATTTACCCTTAATGCGGATTTTCATATGATGCTCAATCGTCACATCTTCTTGATCTCTTCCGTAGAGGGTTATGCGCGCTATGGTGGTGTAGACCAGTATTATGCTACTAGCCGAGCACGCCCTTGCCATTTCAGCCTGCATGAGGAAACCCTTACTCAGTTACCGGAGACCACCACTGGTATGTGAGGCAAACACATCGCTATGAACTCGATTGTTGCACTTCTGTCCCAAATCAAGTTGTAAGACAATCAATAGTTTCCCAATCAACGCCACGCAGGTCTCCACCGCACACATTTTCGAAAAATAAAGACAGATGATGCCATAAGCGTGAACACCACTCTAAACAGTGCACGCTTGTGGGTGTAATTGAGTCTCATGCATCTCTTTGGGACTTGTCTCATTACCAACACTGCGTTGACGGTTTTTTTAGCTTTGCGCCACGTAGAGTGCATGTAATTTGAAATTTATGCGTATCATGTTGGAAGGCGAGCTTGGTTCGTCGATCATGCTGATCGAAAAAATCACACAATCTTCTATACGTTTGAGAATAGATTTTCAAAATAAGCTTGAATGATATGGAGGCGTGAGTCTACTTACGACGATTTGTCAAACATGATTGTCAAAGAATTATGAAAAATCACAGCATTGTTCAGCAGTCATCCTTATTGGAAAAGCCGTCACTCAAAAATAGCACACTCTTTAAGTACACAACGCATTTAACTTGGGGTATGAAGGCCAAAATTTCTGTCCACTCCTGCAAAATTAAGAAAATATAGCAATGTCTAGACATCAGCATAAAAAGGCTGCCCGAACTAATGGCCACCTGCATTACCAACCTATTTCCAAGATTTATTCGCAAGTAAGTATGCCTGTCAAATGAAACCTCAGCTTCATTTTCCCGATCCACAGAATGTTTGCCCGAATGTGAACGTCTGAAACCATTTGTCAACAATTTGATTGCCCCTAGCATTATCGATTTCAAGGCCGCATATGACAGCAACTGTAGAGACGAGCCATACAGAGCCGCTTCTTATTTTGACACTCCTGGCTGATTCATCAGATTAAACTGAATGATTATGGTAAAGGTCCGCCACCCTATTAAGTTTGGAAGCAGTCTCACTGCGTCTTTTAATGTCAAAAAAGGTTGAAGACGAGGTGAAGCGTAGCTCAACACAGTTCCGCTTTGGTAGTACACTACTAATGTGATTGGGTATGCGGTGAATGTATGACCATTCAGTGAACTTAAGCCTACACGGCAGGTGTTCACTTAAAACACATAACACATGCTTAGACCCACGCCGCGAAGTCACCGCCACAGCTGATGTAGAATAAATTAATTGGACACTTTATATGATATGATAGAGCTCTTTTCTCTCTATCTGCTATTCTTCACACACGTTTCTTTGTAAAATGGGGTCATCTGCTATTCGTACCGTAGAACATACGAGTACATCTCTCATACCACTGGCACCTAAGCTATAAACACACAAACTATAGCCCGTTTAATTGGACCACCAGAAGGCAATTCCGTCTTTCTATTGGGTGACTGACCGAATTTTTACTGAAGTTTTGACAGTTAATTGTTTTGTTTATATTCTTTCTACTACTTATGTATTAAATAAATGTTTGCATATAAATATGTTTTAAACAAGATTCGGATCCGCATCCCAATCCGTATCCATATACAGGGTGTTACAGATAAAGTATAGGAAACCTTACACCGCGTCTCCACGAGACACAAATATGTCAGACTAAATTTCAGACATTTCGTCTGATGTTTTTCCTTTTAACTTAGGTGAGCAAATTATTGCATGACATTTAATTTAATTTTTTTTTCACATTCCGCAGTCAAACTGACACGAGCTGTCAAAAAAATTTCAGAGTTGATGTCTGCAGAGATGGCTGGAGTAAAGACCAGACATTTATTTCTTGAAATATTTCTTGTCTGCAAGCTACCCGTCTCCACTGGACATTTTGATTTCATAAAAATTTTCTTAACACATCTTTGGGGGAGAGAATTTTATATCATAGAAGTGACCAGAAATGCATCCCTTCCATGATGAAGCAAAGTCTTGTGTTACCCTCTTTTCCTTCTCATCGGCAATCCATGTCTGCTAATGGATTAGAGAATCAGTCGTTCATAGACCTCGATAAGGGACAGACGTGTTTCGGCTTCTTTCAAGTGAAAAAAGTAAAAAAGTGTAATAAAAGTGGAATTGAAAACATTTTTGGCAAGTGCTTCGGTGGCGCAACAGTAGTGGTGTCGCCCGAGAAACCAAGGGGCGTAGGTTCGATCGCCGGTATAGGACAGACTTTTCATTTAAAAAAAAAAGTTAATAAAGTAAATCAAGCAACAATAAAGTGAAATCGAACGATGAGTGGAAGGGAGCGGTCCGCTATTCCAATAGCGGAACCAGCAGCAGAGGTAACCATGTCATCGGATGATGAAGCGGCTACATCATCAGGCCATAACGCATCTGGGAATCCAGACAATACGAAAAAGAGGAGGAAGCTGCGGCCTACTCCAAACCTCGTCAAGCGCCCTTCCCTCTCAGTTTCCTCCGAAAAGCTGCCCGGTGGAAGGAGGGAAGCGGCGACAAGAAGAACAACAAGGGCAGCAAACGACGAATTCCCATACGTGTCTGACGGTGGGGAAGGTCACTATATGGGCGGTAATAACTTCGCAGCGCTAGCGGCTTCTGAGTCCGAGGACGAAGAAGAAGAAGTGAAAGCTCTAAGCAGCCATATCGATGAACTGCAATTACAGATACTGGCCATTAAAGCCAAACAAGTTGCGAGAAGACAGAAGGAGCAGCAGCAAGAACTCCAGATCTCTCAGCAACCACAAAAAGCATGCGTGGAGCAACCACAGCAACAAAAAGAGAAACAGCCGTCAAAACAACAAAAACTACAGACACCGACACAAGAACAAACAACAAAAGATGCACAACCACTACGAAAGCATAAAAAACAACAACAGCAACAAAAATCGCAGCAGCAGCAACAACAGCAGCAGCAGAAGCAACAACAACAACAACAACCGAAATCAACTAAGCAGCGGGTGCCTCCAATCAACACTTATAAGATGGAGTTAAAAGAAACAATTGAACTATGTAAGTCGGCCATAGGAAACAATTTTTACATTAAAAGACTTAGTTTAGATAGGCATGCGATCCACTGTAACACAGTGGAGCGCTATACTAAAATAAAAAACTTATTGAAGGAATCGACGACGGAGTTCTTCTCCTACACCCCGAAGGGGGACAAGCTGCAAACAATGCTGCTGAGGGGGATTGAACCGTCGACTGATCCGGAGGAGCTTCTTGCACTGCTGAAAGAGAAGGAGTGCGAAGAGCTCAAATTCGTAGGGGTTAAGCCATTTGTCACGGCTAGAGCCAAAAGGGAGAAGCGGAAACTACCGTTCTTCCTGGTTCAGCTAAGTCCCAACAGCAAACTGGATGGTCTAAGGAGAATCAAAGTCCTAGACTACCAGGTTGTACACTGGGAAAAATTAAAGAGGAGCGAAAACATTTTACAATGTGTTCGCTGCCAAAAGTTCGGGCACGCCGCGTCGAACTGTGAAATGCAGCCTCGATGCGTGAAGTGCGGAAAGAACCACAAGTCCGAGGAATGCGCTCTAGGCAAGGACGGAGCGTCAGAAAAAAGCCAACTCTCTTGTACTTTATGTAGGAACACGGGACACACCGCAAATTATCGGGGTTGTCCCAAATTCCAATACATCAAAAGAGTAAATTTGGCTCGGCAGCAGAAAGTGGAAGTTAAACGTGCACTCGTGCAGGCACAAACACCAGCCGTTACTCCCCACGTTACCTACGCCCAAATGGCGTCAGGTAGGGGAAATACGGCACAACAACCAAAGGTAGCTTCTCAGGCCCCAGCGCCTAGAGCACCGGAACCTGTACCGGACATGCTGGCTATCTTGCTCTCTATTCAGGGGCAGATGGCTCAGCTTCAGCGTCAAATACAGGAACAGGCTAAGCGGGTAGATCAAATATACGCGCTGCTGCCGGGCCTAACGCACCTCCAGTCGTAATGGGTACGTACATGGCGGAGCAAACCCTGAAGGTCTTTGCTGTGAATGTGAATTCACTGATAAGGCTCGAACGACGAGCCGCACTATTTAAGTTGCTTAAAGACCAAGCCCCCGATGTGCTTTTGGTTAGCAAAACTAAGCTTACCAAAAGACATAAAATGAGGCACAAACGATACAAAATAGTACGGAGCAACCGACCCAACTCCATTCAGGGAGGTGGCGTTGCGATTTTCGTATGAAAAGCTATACGTTTTAAAAGAGTATACAGTCGTGTAGTACGTGGGTTCCGGGTGCTGGAAGCATGCATCGTGTACATCCCCCTCCGTAGTGAAAAGCGGTTGTACATGGTGTCTGTCTATGCACCTAAGGCTACTCAATCCACCTTATTTATCTCAGAGCTCGAGACACTTTTCCAATTTCTGAGGCTGGAATTGGAAGACAACTATTTTATTATCGGCGGAGATTTCAACGCCAAACATAGTGATTGGGGAAATAATACACCAAATACTAGAGGGAACCTACAATTCAATTGGTGGGATCAGCACAATGTGATGTATCGACTCGGGCTCAAGGCGACGGATAGTCCGTCGTTTCCCAAACACGGGTCCTATTTGGATCTTCTACTGTTCGACTCACGAATACAACTGACATGCACTAACCAACAAACTACAAACTGTCTACGCACTTTCGTGTATGACAGTGACCATTGCGGTCTCAGTACCGAAATAACCGTTCCGAACGAAATTGCGGAATTGGACGAGTTTGTTCAAAGGCATGCCTACAACTATAGTAGGGTGCGTTGGACACACTTCACCAGAACACTGACTAGAGCACTCTCCTCGAATTCGCTCTACCCACCTTCCAACAGAAATCTGTCAAACGAGAAGATTGACAGGTATCTAAGACTAATGGACGAGACAATCAAACGAACAATGGACAAAGTGATACCTCGGTACCAACACACTGACGAAGAAGACTTATTCCGCAACGCAGCTATTGACGCACTGCACCGACATAAAAGTAGACTACTGTCAAGACTAAAAACTTTGTACAGACAGTTTACTGACAGACATAACCCGGAGACCATGACACTGAAGTCGTCGATTAAAAACCTCCAAACATTAATAAAGGAAAATTACAGAGCATCTGTAAGTTTGTATTGGAACAACAAAATTCGGGCTGTAAACACCAGCAACCCGAATATGTTCCCGCAAATAAATAAAATATTTCGGAGGAAAGATCACAACGACCTTTCGTGTCTTAAAATCGCCCGAACGACATACAACGAGAACATACTTACAGCAGCAGGCATAGATCCAAATGAGGCTGATGATGATGACAGCTTCTTTGTGATCGAGGATCCGCAGGAGCAAGTGGAGGCTATAGGAGCGACTTTCCAGGAAGTGTACAAGGCGAATGGCATCATTGGCCCGAACCACGATCTGGAGAATCGAGTCCTTGTGCACAATTTCTACCTTCGAAATGAAATAGTGAATTGGCGATTCGAGAGCTCGGGTTTCACCCAGTTCAGTGACGAGAATATGGCAAATAATGTCATCACCAATGAAATGGTACTACCACCGTTCATTTCGAAGGCAGAGCTCCAAACGATCTTCGAATCGCTTAGAAGTAAGAAATCAGTGGGAACCGATGAAATACCGAACATTGTGCTTCGACATCTCCCTCTAGAAGCGGTGGACATTTATACCACCCTGTTTAATAATGCAATGAATAATGCACATTATCCAGCGCATTGGAAAACGGCGGTGGTACATCCCATCCCCAAAAGGGATAAAGACACTTCCAATCCGGCGAATCTCCGCTCGATCAGACTTCTTCCAAGCATCAGTAAGGTTTTCGTGAAGGTGATCAATAGAGTCTTGACTAAGTGGGTTGAGGACAAAAATATAGTTCCGGACAATCAATTCGGTTTCAAGGCGGGGCATGATATCATTCATGCTGCGTCGAAACTGGTGTCTGATATCCAATGGAACAAAGGCAAGAAACAGTGCACTGGTGCCTGCCTGATTGACTTGGAGAAGGCTTTCGATACCGTATGGTTAGAGGGACTCTTTTTCAAGCTGGACAGGTTGGGCATTAGTAAACCACTGCTGTATATTCTTTTCGATATGCTCTCCAGTAGACAGTTCATCGTGAAGAATGGCGATGTGACTTCTGCTGGAACATTTAACATTAAAAACGGTCTGCAACAAAGTGCGGTAAATTCGCCGATCCTATTCAACATTTACACGAGTGATCTGATAGGTTCACTTCACCATGCCATAGCGTACGCAGACGACATAATCGCGTACAGATCAGGTCCAAAGATTGAGGTCATTAATATGCTTTTGCAGCGTGACTTCGACAAAATTAAGCGATATTGCGATGACTGGAAGTTGAAAATCAACTTTCAGAAGTCGGAAACCATTTTGTTTAGGACGCCTTTGTCTGGGGCCTCTAGGGATACCAGAAAGAATTGGCGAAAGTTCTCGATAGTTGGGCAGCACGGGCAGCCACTTGCTTGTCGAAATGTAGTCAGATACCTTGGGATTTGGCTGGATCAATATCTGTATTTTAACAAACATATAGATGTTGCTCTGGCCAGAGCCAAAGGTGCTTTTGCCCTTACAAAGAGACTGTTTTATAACAGCCAACTCGATGCGAGGGTAAAGGTTATCTGCTACATGGCCCTTATCCGGCCTATGCTTGTGTTTGGATGTCCCGTGTGGTTCAACGTAAGAGCAAGTTTATTGGAAAAGATTCGGGTGTTTGAGAGGGCTTGTCTTAGGACTTGTCTTCGCTTATACAGAACACCAGAGTCTGAGTACATAAAATTCTATCCTAATGAGGTCTTATACAATAGAGCGAACCTAATAAGAGTGGACAATTTCGTCATTAAGTTGACTCGAAGGCACATTGCAAGAGCAATGACCTCGACGAATAACCTGATATCTGGGGCTTACTACCCCAATTACCTTTACCACGAGAGTGTGCGCTCTGACGGCTTTGTTCCACCGGAAGCATTCCTCTACCTAGATCAGAAAGGGTTGATCCAGGATAGATCAGCGGTGCCGTTAATCTTCCATGTCGCTCGGACAGCTGGGGACAGGCGACTCAACTACGACAGAGACGTCGCACATGGCAGTGCGGAGCGCCTCCGGTTCAGTAGGTCGGTAGGGAGTCGCGACATAAGGGATGTTGCTCGGCAGCACCAACAATTCTGGAGGCTAGATGAAGGAGGGGAAGTCTCGTCGTCGAATTCCTCCAGTCCTACGTAGCTCCATAGGGAGCAAAGTCGGTCTTCTGCATATTTTTTTTTTTAGCCGTGGCCGGCTTACATAGTTTTAGGTAGAATTAAAACTAGAAAAAAAAAAAATAAAAAAAAAAGAAATATATATTAGAACGGAGGTGAGTAACACCCTCTAAAATATGGTATAGGATTAGATAGTTTAAGTAGGATTAAGTAGGTTAAGAAATAGTTGTAAATAGTTTATGCGTTTAGTTTTAAGTTTTATAGTATAACCAAAAAGTCCATATACTAAGTTTTGCTACTTAAAGTTTATTTTCTTAGTTTTAGTTTTAATAAATGTAAAACAAAAATAAAAATAGTCTGTAAGAAACGTCGAAAGACATAGATTAAGTACTCGTATTATGTTTAACTTAGAGTGCCCGTATGGGGCCAGTAAGATAGAATAAGATTATTTGTAAGTCTAGCTGTAAGTGTAAATGAATTCCAAAAATAAAAATGCATATAAAATGAAAATGAAAAAAATGGATTAGAGAATTGTATAAATGTACGAGTACCTGCTAGGCTTTCTAGCTGTTCTCAAACTTGTAACTTTTTCAATGTATCAACGGATATTGACACTTGTATAGCAACAATTAGAATTAATTTTGAAAGCCTTAAAGCAGCTATACACAATGAAAATGATGCCTCCACAGCTTTAATTTGTTCTGTAACTATTGTACTTAAACGATCACGTTGAGATTTGTTCTGTAGTGTCAGATACGAGAAGGAGAAATAAAAGAAAGTTAAGACCTTGGATGTCGGATTTCGTGCTGAAATATAGACAAATTTCACAGAGCTAAAGGGGACCTTAATCTTTTTAATTGATGAAAGAACGTGCACTTTGGTACTTCTTCAGACTTGCCTTACATCAGTAATACAGTTTTTACTAGTGCTGCCTCAAATTCCACGGCTAATGCTGACATCGGTACATTACCAATTAATGCTTGCGCAGAAGGATGTCTCAATAAGTATTTCTTCCAAAGTAATAGCTTTTTCTTTCGACCTATATCTCCTTTTGAACTACACAGGAATGCCATCCACTCGAAATAGCTATTCAAATGATCCTTTGAAGAAAATTGCATCAAATATTTGTGATGTAAAGGTTGTTTTTTTTTAGAGGTATCCAAATTCAATATGAAATAAAACACTCAACCTATTAGGGTATATCATTTAAACACAGTAACTTATGGTACAAAATCGGCACCATACTTAGCAATCAAGTGTCTTCAAGATTTGGCTCTAACTACAACGAGTCAATATTCATTAGGAGCTACCATTATCAGACGCGATATATACATGGATGACATTTTAACGGGAAACGACGATTTACAAGAAGCATGCCAAATGAAGACCGAATTAATTAATTTGCTCAAACAGGGGCAATTCCCGTTACGAAAATGGTGCGCCAACACACCAGCACTACTAAAAGGATTAGCTAAAGAAGACTGTGAAGTTGAGACGATACTATCCGATCAATCCGAAGCATCAGTTAAAACTCTTGGACTAACCTGGCTTCCAACATCCGATCAATTCATAATCAAAACTAAATGGAGAGGTGCTATAAAGGTCACTAAACGGACAATTCTTGCGGATATCGCTCACATCTTCGAAACCCCTTAGGATTTGTGAGTCCGGTAATCATTCTGTCAAAAATCTTTTTACAAGAATTGTGGCGATTTAAACTGGATTGGGATGCTGCAGTTCCAATGGAAATACACACCAAATGGCTACACTTCAGGACAGAACTTCAACACCTAAACAGCCTAAAAATACCTAGGCATGTAGTAGTGCCATCCGCAACTGATATCCAGCTTCATTGTTTTTCAGATGCCTCACAACGGGCGTATGGAGCGGCTATATACATGACATCATCAATTAAAGACAGTCAATATAATCATAGCCAAATACATTCAGGAAACCACATTCTCAGACGATATTAAAGCACTCAAAAAATTTGGACAAGTACCTGAGAAAAGCCGATTAAGTCCATTGTCTCCATTTATCGCCAATAGAGGTGTTGTACGTGTAGGTGGTCGACTGGAGGCTTCTAAATTGCCATACGAGGCAAAACACCAGATCATCTTGCCCAGCTCACATTTATTTACGAAATTATTGATGACACATCTGCACCATACAAACCTCCACGCAGCTCCACAAGCATTGTTAGCTTTCGCAAGGCAAGACTATTGGATAGTGAGAGGAAAACGACTCGCTCAAACAACCGTACACAACTGCATACGTTGTTTTAAGGCAAAGCCAAGGAATATTGAACAATTTATGGGAAATCTACCGCCAGAACGAGTACAACCTTCAAGACCATTCACCAACGTAGGAGTCGACTTCCTGGGTCCAGTGTATATTCACTATAAGATCAGGGGAAAACAGCCAACAAAGGCTTATGTATCGGTATTCGTATGCTTTGAAACGAAGGCTGTGCATCTGGAGTTAGTATCAGATCTGACAACCCAATCGTTTATTGGTGCCCTAAAAAGGTTCGTGGCTCGCCGTGGCTTACCCGCCAAAATTTTCTCGGACAACGCTACAAACTTCATGGGAGCTCGGAACGAACTCAATGAACTGCATGCGAAAATATATGATGAAGAAGGTCACAATACTATATCCGCTCACTGTACAGAAAAGGGTATTGAATGGAAACCCATACCACCACTATCACCTCATTTTGGAGGTCTATGGGAAGCTGCAGTAAAGTCCGCAAAATATCATATGAAACGCATATTTTCGGGAACCACATTAACTCAAGAAGAACTTTCCACTGCATTAGCTCAAATTGAGGCTGTACTTAATTCGCGACCACTAACACCGATATCACCCCAACGATTTAGAAGCTATTACACCGGGACATTTTTTAACCGGCGCACCATTAACAGCAATAAATGATCCCGTTTCGAAACCGACAAACCTGTCAACTGCATCAAGATGGAATTTAGTAACATCCATAAATCGAGAATTCTGGCGCAGATGGAGCAAGGAATACTTACAAGAAATCCAAAACCGTTACAAATGGAAACACCCTCAAGAAGATGTTCAACCAGGATCTCTAGTGTTGATTAAAGATGATAACTTACCTCCACTCAGATTTCGAATGGGAAGGGTATTGCAAACAATACCAGGACAGGACAAGCTGACTAGAGTTGTGGACATCAAGACATCCAATGGAGTGATTAGGCGATCTATCTTCAAGATATGTCCACTACCATCCGGAACACAGCAGACTTCAAGGCTTGAGGAACCCTTAAAATTACCAAGTCGGCCAGCAAAGAGGAAGTCCTTCAACTCATCACAACCGAAACGAAAAATAAAAATTAATCCTGTCTCCTCTCTTATGATCGGTTTAATAATCATTGGCACAGCATTTGGACAAGCAGCAACTCAAAGTTTGGTAGAAGTTGAAAAATTCACAAATAATCCGGGGATGTACTTTAAAGATTTGGGTAAAGTTAATTTAATAACGGACGAATGGAATCTCTTTGTATACTTCAACATGTCAACCTATTGGAATGAGTATCAAGGATTAAAGGAAGGCATTCAGGGGCTAAGAAAAAGGTGTGAAATGCTGAGACAGAACCCAAACAACTTCTGTAAAGCAGTAGTGAAGCAACTAGAACACCAACTCCTGGAAACAGAAAGGCTGAATGAAATTTTAAAGCATAGAAATGGAATCGCAATACGAAAAAAGAGATCTCCGTTTGATATCATTGGGACAATTGCAAACAAACTTTTTGGTATTCTCGACCAAGACTACGCACAATACATCGAAAACACAATTGAAGAAGTCAACAGAAACGAAAAATATCTACTTCAACTAAACAAAAACCAAACATCGATAGTAGAATCAACCGTTAACGTTCTTAACAAATCAATGTCCTCAATTAAGGAACAATTCGTTTTGGTAAATAATCAGTTAACAAAGGTCTATCAGTCCGTCAACGAGCTTAACTACGCAACAATCGAAGCAGAAACGTTTAACTACATTGCAATATATACATCTCAAATAATGGGCAGTTTCCAGCGGACTCAACTAGCCATCCTTGAGACCATTACTGATACCCATCAAGGAAGAATCAGCTCCCTTCTTCTATCACCAAGACAACTACTGAAAGAAATCGACAACATACATAAGCACATACCACCCACTTTAACTCTGCCGGGATATGACGAGCATAATCTACCTAAACTTTATGAGTTACTTAGAGTTAAAACGCGAGTAACCACATCCGCGATTCTATTTCTCGTCAAACTACCACTATTAAGTAGTCAAAGGTTCCAGATCTTCAAGCTTATTCCACTACCGGTCCAACATAGTGATTCCTTCATATTCATTCGGCCATCGACAACATTTCTGGCCATAAGCCCGTATCGAGACCAATATTTTCCATTATCTCACGATGAGTATAAGGAATGCTTGCAAACCGACGATGATAAATACCTGTGTAAGCAACGCCATCCTATCTTCAACACTCACTCGACGGAACATCAGTGTGAGATTTATCTACTTAACCACGAGAAACAGTTATCAGCGCGATGCCTGCTTAAAACATCAAAACCAGGGAAAATGTGGATCCAATTACATAACCCAAACTACTGGATTTTTGCTTTTAAAGAAGAAGAAACGCTTTCTATAGTCTGTGGCGCTAATATTTCGAATACCAAACTTAATGGAGTTGGATTACTAAAATTAGCTTCGAATTGCGTCATTAAACAACCGACGATGACGATTAATGCCCATAATTTTTACTTAACGAATGCTACTTCATCTTTTGTGCCAGCCTTAAATTTAACCCAGCTATTGAGGAACTCTATGCCAGAAATATCTCATGAAACATCTGAGACCAATGAGTTCCTTATCCGCGGAGACGAAGACCTGGTAGCAATCCAAAGGGAAATTGCAGACTTAAAACCTAAACAAATACTATCGAAACCTATCACTCATCATGATGTGCACCAATATTCCATTAGCTACCTGTCACTGTTTGGCGTACTTATCCTGATCATCATCTTCGTCATCCACCAAAAAAGAACAAGAAAACAACGATGTCCAATTCAAGAAAATATCTTTGAGCTTCAGGATCTCAAGGCCGGGGAGGATGTTTAAATCTTAATTTAATTAAAAAGAATTTTTCTTGTAAGCCTCACTATATTTCCTTTCTTTACATACATACTGTAAATTCCTATGGCTCCTATCCATATTATCCGTTCCCACACTCTATTCTGCTAAATAAACAATTTTACCAGTCTAAGTTCTGTTCCCACCGAATATTCTGCTGACGTATGGGTTTTTGCTCGCACCTGCAATATCAAATACAGTATTAGGTAGCAATGCCCAGACGTAACAGAATACACCCATAGAATTACATTTTGTTTGTTAAGTAGTATTTAAGGAATTAAAATTTTTAATAAAGAGTCACTCGCAATCCAACCGTGTTGTCTAACTTTAGATCAAAAGAGATCTAACACGAATGTTAATGTCTATGGTATTAGTTTTATTTAATGGATAATTTTATGCCATTTGACATTGGGCATATGTGTGCACGGCTAGCTCAAAAGAAGCGCAATCCGCGCCGTGTTGGAACCAAAGCTCTGTCACGTCAATGCCATTCAACAGAGGAACGAAGAACTCAACATTCTCGCCAGCATCGTACTTAAACAAATATGGGCCGATAATTCCACCAGCCCATAAAGCACACCAAACAGTGAGTTTTAATAGTTAAGGGCGTCTCAATGCTGTATTTCTCCACTCCTAATTCGGCATTCTTGCTTGTTTACATTTCCATTTAACCAAAAATGGGCCTCATAGGAGAACAAAATTTTGCGTTGAAAATGAGAATCAAGCTTTGACCAAACCTACGACGCGTATAGTGGTCACGCGGTTTCAACTCTTGCACAAGCTGGATCTTATAAGCTTTTAAGCCAAGATCTTTCCGTAAAATCTTCCACAAAGTGGATGGGCATAGCTCCAATTGCTATGCACGATGGCGAATCAATTCATTCAGATTCTCCTCAACACTGCGCTCCACAACGGCAATAACTTCATCTGTTCGCGCTGTTTGTCATCTTTGGAGATGCGTATTATCCACTAGAGTGTATCGTGTTCCGAATAACTTGCTCAGATGGACGATTATGTCGAGCGTAACATGGACATGGCGCACGATAAGTTTGGCGAACCGAATCATGGTTTTCAAAATCCAAAATCATAAAATGGCAGAACGTACTAACTACAAATCAACTTTCAACTGTCAAATTGACAGTCTGTAGAAATAGTGCTGCCAGTTAAGAGACCAAACCTCTAAAAAAAAAAACACCCTTTATACATTATTCTATGATATATCGAAACTTTTACCGATAGTATGAGTACGATGTACTGCACCTTTGGAAAGTAGAAGTTTTGTTGTTAAGTCCATAACATCTTTTGAAGTCTTAAATGCCATTGGTTCCCCATGGAGTTTTTTCTTTTTTTTTTTAGAAAATAGCTTGACAAACAAGAGAATAAGATTACTTTGAGAAAGCCTGTGTTAAGTGTTGTGGAAAGTTATACTTATTTCTCTCCATGGAATGGATGGTATTCCAAACACTTCATAATATTTTGCAATACCTAGATATCCGTGCGTGTTCGAGTGAGTCTTCCCTGACAGTCCATCTCATTCTTTCCAGCTGTCAACAAAATATTTGAAAAACTAATGAAGAATAGGAGAGTGAGGTTCTTAAATAAAATGAAGTTCTTCAATCCAGTTCAATTTGGATTTCAAAAAAGAAAGTCAACGGAAGATGCACTCTTACCGTTTAGTTCTCGAACAATGTCTAACCTTGATGGCAAGAAATGTACAGCTGGTCTATTTATTGATATAACCAAGGCGTTCGATATGGAACAAGCAGGATTCCATGCTAAATTGGTTACGGTCGTATCATGGAAATAGGTAGCAACTTCGCGGGGCAGAAGTTGGTAACAGAAGTAGTTAGCGGCAAGGAGAAATGGAGGGCAACAATAGACACCGGTGCCACGGCCTCAATCATCAGGGGAGATCTTGTGCAGAAGTCTTGTTTGCAGCTTGCAACAGCGACGGGAGTACTTGTTAAGAAATGTGGTGAAGTCTGAATAAAAATCCAGTCGGCCGTAATAAACTTCTCTGACGTGTTTCTGGTGGCTGACGTATGGGACAAGTGCATCATTGGTACAGACTTCATGAAAGAAGAACTACGAGTAGTAGTCGACTTTTTATTTTATTTTACGGAAACGCCAATACTTCCGTCTTAACAATCGTCATTTGCCGCAATCAGATTCTAGAGCCTTCGCCGAGGCAATTGTTTGGGCAAAGCGTAAGGTGTGCCTGGTAGCCACTGATTATATTTGATGGAGCCAGAGTATAGGAGAGGACCTTAGTGGTTGGTACCAGTCATCAAAAATTAGACCGAGCGCTTTAAGCACTGCCAGCCAAGTCGAGGATGCCATTTGAATGATGTGCTATGCCACACATAATGGCATGAACATACGAGTAGCTTCAAAAAAGGGGTGGCCGTGGTGTAGTGGTACTAGCAATCGCTTCTCACTCAGAGGGTCAAGGTTCGAACCCTACCCATTTACAAGTTTTTCAAATAATTGGAACTCAGACAAAAAAATTCTGCGTGTGAAGGCAAAACACTGACACGTAGATTTGGCTGTGGTAGAGTTTCAAGCACAAAAAAAATATTGTGAATTATAAACTTCGAATTACTCTGAGTGAAGAAAAAACTCTCCGTCCTTTTCGGACTCCCACCCCTGCAGAGCGAATATCGAAACCAAACACACCTGAGTTTCAAACCACTACAAAACAATTTTACTTTCTCCTCCTTCTACCTTTCCGCCCACGCCCAGTCAACAGTAAAAGTGTATCAACCCCTTAGGCGCGCGTAAATTATACAAAAAAAAAAGCCAGAATCAAATTTACGTCTCACACCGATGTTGTTTTATTTAAAAAAATTATTCCTACTGTTCTTATCTGGTGGGCCCCCGCCCAATTATCAAGGCTTCGCCCTTTAATGACGTTGTCTAATAATGAACGGGGGCAGAGCAAAGTACTGGTCTTATCGTAAACATCTTCAGATGACGCTACCGAAGGTTGCTACGATTTGATCAGTCACAAACTGCCGGTCATAGGTCTTGTTGGCGGCTGGACCACCGGTAGTCCCTACCAGGACTTAAATCACGGTACCATGGGAGTCAGGAGCCCCCCGGATCTCGGTCCGGGCCTGATTTGTTAGAGGTAGGCCCCCTTGTGGGAGCGTCATGGTGGCTGTGGTTTAAACCCAAAATCGCGGGAAGGGTCTTACCTTGGGTTTTCCCTTGGTTTTTCCCTTGGGTTTTCCCTTGGTTTGACCCAATGTAGAGTTGCAATAAGTACTGGGTGCTGCGACCCTAAGAGCAGTAAGAGGTTTTAGGTCGGCCTCGACTCATACCAAGGGTGGAACTTGTGCCGGCAACACAGTTCCAAATTGGTATCTAAAATAGTGAAAATCATTGAAGAGCGATGGCAAGGCGTATCCTTGCTCCCATGGATGTATGGGCATCCCGTGGAATAAGGCCGTAAAGGCAGGAGTCCACGCAAATCAAGAGACGTTCTGTTCTTATCTGGTCACCCTTTACATGTAGGCTTTGCTGTGAAACTAAGGAGTCTATGGAACACTTATGTAATCACCAACTGTCCGGCACTGCTACATAGATCAGTAACATTTCTAATTAAATCCATGGAGAGGATCTAAAGGCGATCACACGAGAAAAGGCTGATCCAATTTCTGGAAAGATTAAGCAACTAATAGAAGAAATAGATCAATTTGCTCGCAGTGCAAAGGGTTTAAAAAAAACTTCAAATATTATATATGCAGAAACCACAGAAGTAGATAAACTCATCTGCGGTCTAGCAAGCTTGCGGCATCTCCCAGCCTTTACAGTCCGATCCTGTCATGTCGCAAACTATGAAGAAAGAATGTGATATTCTAATTTGAAAGAACGTTTCCTATAAGAATTTTTTGCAAAGTGTCCAAACATATCGGAAGAATATGTAGGATGCAGTCGTTCATTGATCTCCGTTGAGTTTTAACGTGTTTCGGCTTCCGAATGAATTGTGAATAGAGTATAGTGTATAAAATAAATCAATAAGAACAGACATTTGAGGATCTTTTTACAAGTCTCAATTAGCACAGTGGCAGTGTGTTCGCCCGACAGACCATAGGTCGTGGGTTCGCATCCGAGTGGAAAAAAAAAGAAACTTTTTTATTTTTCATTTAATTTAAAAATAAATAATTAAAAGGGGGAAACAAAATCACGCGATGTATTCTGGAGAGCGGTCCGTTAAGCCAATAGCGGGACCAGCTGAAAAGACAGGCGATGCATCAAGTGGTTCAAGCCAACCAGCAGTAGTGGTCGAACCAAAGAGGAAGAGGAGGAGGAAGCAAAGGCTTACTCCGAACGTAATAAAGTGCCCTTCCCTGTCAGCATCTACCGAAAAGCTGCCTAGCGTAGCGGGGGAAGGGGTACTACCAACAACATCAAAAAGGGCAGCAGCACAACAAATGGCACCGAAAGATAACTTCCCATATGTGGCTGATGGTGGAGAAAGCCAACGTAGGGAAGACGAAAATATGTTCGCATCTCTGGCGGCCTCTGAGTCAGATGACGAAGAGGAAGAGATAGAGAACATAAAAAATAATATTAAGCTTCTCCAGCAAAGAGTGTTAACTATTAAGGCTAAAAAAATAGCTAGGAGGGAGAAAGAGCAGCTAGGAGAACTTCTCGTGTCTCAACAGCCACAACAACAGCAACAACTAGCAGCAAAAAAAGGCAGCACGTAGCTACTCAGCAGCAACAACAAAAACCAAAACAGCAGCCTAAACACACACAGGCTCAAAAAATCAATCAACAAAAACAACAACAACAGCAGTAGAAGAGCCAGCAACAACAACAACGTAAACAACAGCAACCACAACAACCACAACAACAACAATATCAACAACGACAACATCAAAAGACATCTAGAACAAGGGTTCCACCAATAAACACTTATGAGATGGAACTCAAGGAAACGATAGAATTATGTAAGTTGGCCATAGGCAATAATTTTTATATTAAAAGACTTAGCGTAGATAGGCATGCGATACACTGTAACACAGTGGAGCGCTACCATAAAATTAAAAGTTTATTGAAGGATTCGACGACGGAGTTCTTCTCCTACACCCCGAAGGGGGAGAAGCTGCAAACAATGCTGCTGAGAGGATTAGAACCGTCGACTGATCCGGAGGAGCTCCTTGCACTGCTGAAAGAGAAGAAGTGCGAAGGGCTCCAATTCGTGGGGTTCAAGCCATTCACCACAGCCAGAGCCAAAAGGGAGAAGCGGCAACTGCCGATTTTCCTGGTCCAGCTAAGTCCCACCAGCAATCTGGATGGTCTAAGGAGTATTAAAGTCCTAGACTACCAGGTTGTCCAATTAAAGAGGAGCGAAAACATTTTACAATGTGCCAAAGGTTCGGGCACGCCGCGTCGAACTGCGAAATGCAGCCTCGACGCGTGAAGTGCGGTAAGAACCACAAGTCTGAGGAGTGCGCTCTTGGTAAGGACAGAGCGTCTGAAAAAAGCCAACTCTCTTGTGCTTTATGTAGGAACACGGGGCACACCGCAAATTATCGGGGTTGTCCCAAATTCCAGTAAATCAAAAGAATAAATCTGGCCCGGCAGCAGAAAGTGGAAGTGAAACGTCCACCCGTGCATTTGCAAACTCCAGCCGTTACTCCCCATGTTACCTACGCCCAAATGGCGGCAGGTAGGGGAAATACGGTACAGCAAGCGAAGGTTGCTTCTCAGGCCCCAGCGCCCAGCGCCCAGAGCACCTGAACCAGTACCTGACATGCTAGCTATCTTGCTCTCTATCCAGGGGCAGATGGCTCAGCTACAACGTCATTTAACTGAACAGACCACGCGGGTGGATCAAATATACGCTCTGCTGCCTGGCCTAACGCACCTTCTGCCGTAATGGGTACGTACGTGGCGGAGCAAACCCTGAAGGTCCTTGCTGTGAATGTGAATTCACTGATAAGGCTCGAACGACGAGCCGCACTATTTAAGTTGCTTAAAGACCAAGCCCCCGATGTGCTTTTGGTTAGCGAAACTAAGCTTACCAAAAGACACAAAATGAGGCACAGAAGATACAAGATAGTACGGAGAAAGCGACCCAACTCCATTCAGGGAGGTGGCGTTGCAAGTTTCGTACGAAATGTATACCTTACATTTTCAAAGAGTATACAGCCGTGTAGTACGTAGGTTCCAGGTGCTGGAAGCATGCATCGTGTATATCCCTCTCCGTAGTGGAAAGCGGTTGTACATGGTGTCTGTCTATGCACCTAAGGCTACTCAATCCACCTTATTTATCTCAGAGCTCGAGACACTTTTTCAATTCCTGAGGCTGGAATTGGAAGACAACTATTTTATTATCGGCGGAGATTTCAACGCTAAACATAGTGATTGGGGAAATAATACACCAAATACTAGAGGGAACCTACTATTCAATTGGTGGGGTCAGCACAGTGTGATGTATCGACTCGGGCTTAAGGCGACGGATAGTCCGTCGTTTCCCAGACACGGGTCCTATCTGGATCTTCTGCTGTTCGACTCACGAATACAACTGACATGCACTAACCAACAAACTACAAACTGTCTACGCACTTTCGTGTATGACAGTGACCATTGCGGTCTCAGCACCGAAATAACTGTTCCCAACGAAATTGCGGAATTGGATGAGTTTGTCCAAAGGAATTCCTACAATTATAGGGTGCGTTGGACACACTTCACCAGAACACTGACTAGAGCACTCTCCTCGAATTCGCTCTACCCACCGTCCAACAGAAATCTGTCAAACGAGGAGATTGACAGGTATCTAAGACTAATGGACGAGACAATCAAACGAACAATGGACAAAACGATACCTCGGTACCAACACACTGACGAAGAAGACTTATTCCGCAACGCAACCATTGACGCACTGCACCGACATAAAAGTAGACTGCTGTCAAGACTAAAAACCTTGTACAAGCAGTTTACTGACAGACATAACCCGGAGATCATGACACTGAAGTCGTCGATTAAAAACCTCCAAACATTAATAAAGGAAAATTACAGAGCATCTGTAAGTTTGTATTGGAACAATAAAATTCGGGCTGTAAACACCAGCAACCCGAATATGTTCCCGCAAATAAATAAAATATTTCGGAGAAATAATCAGAACGACCTTCCATGTCTTAAAATCGCCAGAACGACGAACAACGAACAAATACTGGTAGCAGCAGGCATAGATCCAAATGGGGCTGTTGATGATGACAACTTCTTTGTGATCGAGAATCTGCAGGAGAAGGTAGAGGCTATAGGAGCGACTTTCCAGGAAGTGTACAAGGCGAATGTTATCATTGGCCCGAACCACAATCTGGAGAATCGAATCCTTGTGCACAATTTCTACCTTCGAAATGAAATAGTGAATTGGCGATTCGAGAGCTCGGGTTTCACCCAGTTCAGTGACGAGAATATGGCAAATAATGTCATCACCAATGAAATGGTACTACCACCGTTCATTTCGAAGGCAGAGATCCAAACGATCTTTGAATCGCTTAGAAATAAGAAATCAGTGGGAACCGATGAAATACCGAACATTGTGCTTCGACATCTCCCTCTAGAAGCGGTGAACATTTATACCACTCTCTTTAATAATGCAATGAATAATGCACATTATCCAGCTGATTGGAAAACGGCGGTGGTTCAACCTATCCACAAAAGGGATAAAGACACTTCCAATCCGGCGAATCTCCGCTCGATCAGTCTTCTTCCAAGCATCAGTAAGGTTTTCGGGAGGGTGATCAATAGAGTCCTGACTAAGTGGGCTGAGGACAAAAATATAGTTCCGGATAATCAATTCGGTTTCAAGGCGGGGCATGATATCATTCATGCTGCGTCTAAACTGGTTTCTGATATCCAATGGAACAAAGGCAAGAAACAGTGCACTGGTGCCTGCCTGATTGACTTGGAGAAGGCCTTCGATACCGTATGGTTAGAGGGACTCTTTTTCAAGCTGGACAGGTTGGGCATTAGTAAACCACTGCTGTATATTCTTTTTAATATGCTCTCCAGTAGACAGTTCATCGTGAAGAATGGCGATGTGACTTCTGCTGGAACATTTAACATTAAAAACGGTCTGCAACAAGGTGCGGTAAATTCGCCGATCCTGTTCAACATTTACACGAGTGATCTGATAGGTTCACTTCACCATGCCATAGCGTACGCAGACGACATAATCGCGTACAGATCAGGTCCAAAGATTGAGGTCATTAATACACTTTTGCAGTGTGACTTCGACAAAATTAAGCGATATTGCGATGACTGGAAGTTGAAAATCAACTTTCAGAAGTCGGAAACCATTCTCTTTAGGACGCCGTTGTCTAGAGCCTCTAGGGATACCAGAAAAAATTGGAGAAAGTTATCGATTATTGGACAACACGGACAGCCTCTTGCCTGTCGAAATGTAGTCAGATACCTTGGAATCTGGCTAGATCAGTTTCTGTATTTTGGCAAAAATGTAGATGCTGCTCTGGCCAGAGCTAAAGGTGCTTTTGCCCTTACAAAGAGACTGTTTTATAGCAGCCAACTCGATGCGAGGGTAAAGGTAATCTGCTACATGGCCCTAATTAGGCCCATGCTGGTATTTGGTTGCCCCGTGTGGTTCAACGTGAGAGCAAGTTTATTGGAAAAGATTCGGGTGTTTGAGAGGGCTTGTCTTAGGACTTGTCTTCGCCTATACAGAACACCAGAGTCTCAGTACATAAAATTCTATCCTAATGAGGTCTTATACAATAGGGCGAACCTAATAAGAGTGGACAATTTTGTCATTAAGTTGACTCGAAGGCACGTTGCAAGACCTCATCGAACAACCTGATCTCCGGGGCTTACTACCCCAATTATATGTATCACGAGATAGTTCGCTTTGACGGCTTTATTCCTCCAGAAGCGTTCCTCTATTTAGATAGCAAAGGTCTGATCCAGGACAGATTAGCGGTGCCGCTAATCTTCCACGTCGCTCGAACAGCTGCGGACAGGCGACTCAACTACGACAGAGACGTCGCACATGGCAGTGCGGAGCGTCTCCGGTTCAGTAGGTCGGTAGGGAGTCGCGACATGAGGGATGTTGCTCAGCAGCACCAAAACTTTTGGTGGCTTGTTGAAGAGGAGGATGCTTCGTCGTCGAACTCCTTCAGTGATATGTAGCTTCATGTGAAGCAAAGTGGGCCAGCCTAATTTTTTTTAGCCATGGTCGGCTTAATAGTTTTAGGTAGGTTTAAGTTAGATTTTAAGAAAAAAAATATATATAAAAACAAAAAAAAAATAAATAAAAATATAAAATGAAAAAAAAAATATATATACATATATTTATATATGACGTATATATATATTATGTATATATATATATATGCATGTAGATATAAGTAGGTTAAGTAGATTAAGATTTAGTTTTAGGTAGTATGTAGGCTTTTAGTTTTAAGTTTTATAATAAAATTAAAATAGTCCATGTACTAAGTTTTTGAACATGTTTTCTTAGTATAATAGTTAAATCACTAAGTTATAAAACCCGTCATAAACGGCGAAAGACATAATTTTTAAGTATTATGTTTAACTTAGAGTGCCCGCATGGGGCCAGTAAGTTAGTATAAGATAATTTTAAGTTATTTGAGCTAATTTTTAAGCGTTTTTTTGTCTAGCATGTAAGAGTAAATTAAGTAATATAATAAAAATGCATATAAACTGAAAAAAAAATATGTAGGATGCAAACTAAAGTTATATAACAAAATAATAAAACACTACATCTAGTTAGAGGCTGCTTAAAAAGGTATATTCAATAATAATAAGTGTTTCCTCCTTTATTGTGTACGTATGGTATGACCTACAATTGTCTACTTAGCATTGAACTCGTAAGGTTGTGAAGGTAATGCATTTGCAAGTTTTTCAAACATCGTTCGTTCAGATCTGATGATCTCAACCGACAGTCGTAATCATGTGTGCATCAACGATATCATTCTGCTGGAAAATAAATCCATGCCCCCTGACAACATCCACAGTATACTCTAGCATTCCCAAGTATGTTTGCCCCAAGCCTCCTCAAAAATTTCGAATCAGTCTGAAATAAATCTAAATTTCGTAAATCTTGCCTATAACAGCGACAACCAGCCGGCCCATCACAATTAAGCCTTTTTCTATTACTGAAAATAGCCCTTCTCCATTTAGTGGTCCAACACATATGATCCTTGGCAAATTTAGATCGATTGTCCATGTGTCCGGAATTCAGCGTAGCTTTTTGAGTTTTTTTTTTTTAGTAAAACCTAGGAATGGAGTCAATTGAAGTATAATATTTGTCGGAAACAACGAGCTCATCATCATCATCGCGACTTTTGGAACAACTTTCGGTGCCTGTCCAACAGTCTGGAATCTTCATTTATAAAATGATTTGAAGTTGGAAAGTTGATTTGAAGATCTGGGCGAATTCCGAACAACTAGTAATTTTATATTTTTCTTATTTTGTTAAATAACTTTATGCGTGCGGTTTGCTAAGAGATGGCGTAACTTGTATTATTCCATTGTTATTATTCCATTGGAACATGCGTTGGAAAACTACTGTCATTCATTTGAAGCGTAAACAACAATAATTTTTCTTCACTCAAATATGTCGAACTTTGTGCCTGAAAAAGTGTTTTTGCGGGGAGTTCTTCTTCATTACTTTAATATGAAGAAAACTGCTGCCGAAAGTCATCGTATTTTGGTGGAAGTTTATGGTGAACATGCGCTAGCTGAGCGAACGTGCCAAAAGTGGTTTGCACGATTTAAAAGTGCCGATTTTGGCTTGAAAGACGATGAACGTCCTGGGCAGCCAAAAAAGTTTAAAGATGAAGAACTGGAACCATTACTCTATGAAAATTGTTGCCAAACACAAGAAAAGCTCGCAGAATCTTTGGGTGTCACTCAAGCAGCCACATCAAAACGTTTAAAAACATCTGGATATATTCAAAAGCAAGGAAATTGGGTTCCACATGAACTCAAGCCGAGAGACGTCGAAAGGCGGTTTTGCATGTCCAAAATGCTACTGGAACGTCACAAAAGGAAGTCTTTTTTGCGTCGGATTGTTACACTGGTGATGAAAAATGGATCCATTACAAAACCCCAAGCGCAAAAAATCATATGTGAAACCCGGCCAACCAGCCAAATCAACGGCAAAGCCGAATATCCATGGCGCGAAGGTAATGCTCTATATTTAGTGGGATCAGATGGGTGTGCTGTATTATGGGCTGCTAAAACCGGGTGAAACCATCAATGGACAACGCTAACGAACACAGTTAATCCGTTTGAAGAGAGCAGTAGCCGAAAAACGCCCGGAATATGCGACCAGACAGGAGGCAATAATTTTACATCATGAAAACGCTCGGCCCCACGTTGTTATTCCGGTTAAGAACTATTTGGAAAACAGTGGATAGGAAGTCTTATAGCCCATACCTTGCCCCTTCTGACTACCATTTGTTCCGGTCGATGCAGAACGCCCTCACTGAAATACGGTTCACATCAGAGCAGAACATCAAAACTTGGCTTGATTCATTTTTGGCTGCCAAGCCGGCGCAGTTCTTTTGGGATGGGATCCACAAATTGCCAGAAAGATGGGAAAAAGTCATAGCTTCAGATGGGCAATACTTTGAATAATACTATTGTACATGAATTACAATAGTTTTAGCTATTTTGTGTTTAACCCTTTGTCGACCGACGGTACTTTTAAGTACCAACATGTTTCACTTCAAATAAAATCACTATACGAACAAATTTGGACTCTAAGACCCAACGAGACGTTTAAGTACCATTTTAGCTCTATGTATTTTGCTGTTGATGTATGTTTACCTCAGTTGGGCCACAGATATAACGGTTCTTTCGATATCATAGTAGACTTTGAAGGGAGCAAATTTAGTTGATTTTGGTGTTTATCAACTAAAGTGATTCTTGCACGTTTTCGTCAAGAAAACACGAAATCAGTTGAAAAAAGTTGGTATTTTTATACATTTTCATCAAAATAGTAAAGTGGACTGGTAAGTACCGTTGGGTTGTGTGATCATTTTATGTGCAACACATTTTCTTTTTTTATTTCTTATTTATTTCGAGTGTTTTGATAGTTATTCTGTTTTTCCGTATTATTTTCGTGTAATTAGTGCATTATGTCAAATTTCAAGAAAGTCGTAATGAAGGATGACGAAATTTTCGCTATGCTTGAGGAATTACCTTTGGACAATGGTGACAATACCGACCTCGAATCCGAAGACGAACTGGATTTAATTACAATTCGTGAATCAATCAAAGCTGCTCCTGAAATGGAGGAGGAGAAGGAGCCAAATGATGTTGTGCTTCAAGAGGAGCTTGAAGAATTGTTGGGCAATGGCGAATATTCGGAAAATCGTCCGGGATGTAATCATTCGAAGCAAAATATGCCCGGGAAACGTATACAAACTGAGGACGAACCAAATCGCCAATGGAAAGCTAAGAGTTGTGAATCGGAAATTCCTGAATACTGTTTGCCCGAGGGTCCTGTTGATGGATTATTTGAGAACTGCGTCAACCCAACTGATTTTTTTGTATCCTTTCTGGAAGGTGTGCTGGATAATATTGTCCAGCAATCCAATCTCTACGCCGTTCAGAAAAGCAAGATATTTGATTTGAAGGGTGAACTGTTGTCATTCATAGGGATAAACTTTCTCATGGGATACCATAAACTTCCTAGCTGGAAGCACTTTTGGTGTGAAAGTGAGGACTTGGGAGTTTCTTTGGTGGGCAAAACGATGAGCCGCAATAGATTTGATGCTATTCTTAGTAATTTGCATGTGAACGACAACAGCCTTATTCCAAAAAATAATAAAGATCGACTTTTTAAGCTTCGTCCAATGATCGATTCCTTAAACGAAAAGTTTGGCAGTGCTTACCATGTGACAAGACAGCTTTCTGTTGACGAGTCTATGATTCTTTTCAAGGGCAGAAACTGTATGAAACAGTATAATCCCATGAAACCTATCAAAAGGGGGTATAAATTATGGTGCTTAGCTGACCAACATGGCTATGTTAAGAAGTTTACTGTTTACCAAGGAAAGGACGAGCAGCTTGAAAGTAAATACGAGAACTACGGTCTTGGAGAAAGAGTTGTCTTGTCCATGACAGAAAAAGAGTGGGGAAATGATAAAATCATCTTTTTCGACAACTACTTCACATCGGTGAGATTGCTAGAGAAACTGAAAACGGAAAAAACTCTAGCTTGCGGCACAATTCGGGCAAACAGAAAAGGCAATCCAAAAAATTTGAGAGACGATAAAAAAATGAAAAGAGGAGATTTCGACTATCGTTCTTCGAAAGATAAGATCAGTTTTTACAAATGGAAAGACACTAAAACGGTACTGTTAGCTTCAAACCATCACGGTAAAGAGCTTTCAACTGTAGCCAGAAGGGATAAATCGGGAGCGCAGCACTATGTAAGTTGCCCTAAAGTTGTAAAAGACTATAATACGTTCATGGGAGGAGTTGACCATGCTGACCAACTTCGATCCGCATACGGCCTTGACCGGAGATCCAAGAAGTGGTGGCATCGTATTTTCTGCAACAATGATTCGCATTATAATTTTAAACAAAGAGAAAAAATGTAACATCCCTTACTTTGCAAATAATTTTCTTTAAAATTACTGCTGCTTACTTACCAACCTCGCAGTTGAAATATGAAATTTTACTGCAATTGTCAGTGGCTCTATATAAATTTCGTAGAGTATATTCTTAACCGTATTATGTATTGCATAATTAAAGTTGTTCGAACGGCCTCCTAAATCAAGTCATTTCCGACCTTTATCTAGTAAACTAATTGGATTTTCACATGTATTATTATTGAATAATGTAATACTTATTATTGTAAACCATTTCTAATGTTGCAAACAATTATAATTCAAGAAATAAACGTAGGACGAAACAAATGTGAAACAACAAGCTAAACTGGCATTATTATGTACAATATTTTACAAAAAAGAATTTGCATACCTTTAGGCGGTAAATTAAAAAAATATTACACGATGGCATGTCGCTGCGCGAAGATAAAACAAAACAAAGGACCACTCTTCGACTCATATTTCATCTGGCCTTTCACCTTTATATCCGGGTGCTTAGGATACTGGGCGTGGAGTTCATTACATTTTTAAATTTAAACTTAAATTATTGCACACTTTTGGCATATAAATTTCATGGATATAAATAAATGTGCGTTGAAAATGCTTTGAGTTTGAGGGTATCCTTGAATTTTTTTATTTTATTTATAATTAGCGCGCACTCAAGCGGTTTTTAGTATCCTTAAAATGTTTGCATACAGCGCGAGCAAAGGAACGCTGGGCAGGAAAGAAAGAGAGGTACCTTGGTTTTGAATGTTTGAAGGTTGCAATGACTAGGAAATAAAGAGCTAGGCAGGTCCGGAAATAATTACGATATTTCAGAGTACTTCCGAAAGTACTGAGTACTGATGAGCATTCGTAGCGAGACGGGTGTTACGATTAAAAGTTAGAAAGGGTCGAATGCTGCTGGCAATTTCGGTGGAGCACTGCTGGTGAAAATATAAAGGAACTAAGTGAATCGAATAGTGCCCTACAAGAATTGGAAACAGAATGAGAACAATTGTGCAGTGATCGTGTGGCATTGCGAGAAATCTTCCCAAGTGGAGAATCGAAAGTGGTATTGCCTTGTAATTTGCAACGTATGATTTGGAATGTACAAAAAATTTTCCACATCAACAAACGTGTACCGACAGATTTGAGTCCGTTGCGCGTCATTCATGGCATCAGAGATTTACTAAAGCGCTGTGTAATTGTGGTTGGTAATGATCGTCTTTCGAAGCAGGCTAACGAAAACGCCACATTGCTGTTCCAGTGTTTGATGCGTTCGACTTTATGTACGAAATATGTCGCAGAAGAATTTCGCCTTTCTACAGAGGCATTCGGGTGGTTGATTGGAGAAATTGCAACACGTTTTCAACAAGCTCAAGCTAATCCGGGTGAAATGGTGGGTGCGTTAGCTGCTCAGTCACTTGGTGAGCCTGCCACACAGATGACATTGAATACTTTCCATTTTGCTGGTGTATCTTCGAAGAACGTAACATTGGGAGTACCACGTCTAAAAGAAATCATCAATATTTCCAAACGACCTAAAGCTCCATCACTAACCGTATTTTTAACCGGTGGTGCCGCTCGTGACGCAGAAAAAGCTAAAAATGTACAATGCCGTTTGCAACATACAACACTTCGAAAAGTCATTGCAAATACTGCGATTTACTACGATCCAGATCCACAACGTACCGTAATTTCAGAGGATCAAGAATTCGTCAATGTTTACTACGAAATGCCAGACTTTGATCCAACACGAATCTCTCCATGGCTATTACGTATCGAATTAGATCGTAAACGTATGACAGATAGAAAACTGACCATGGAACAGATTGCAGAGAAGATCAATGCAGGATTTGGGGATGATTTGAATTGCATTTTCAACGACGACAAACTTGTTCTACGAATTCGAATTATGAACAATGAAGAGAATAAATTCCAAGACAACGAAGATGAGGCAGTCGATAAAATGGAGGACGACATGTTCTTGCGTTGTATCGAGGCTAATATGTTGTCTGATATGACACTGCAAGGTATCGAAGCAATTGGCAAGGTGTATATGCATTTACCACAAACAGACAGTAAGAAACGTATCGTGATAACAGAAACAGGAGAATTCAAAGCCATCGGTGAGTGGCTTTTGGAAACTGATGGTACATCGATGATGAAGGTTTTAAGTGAACGTGATGTACGAGTAGATCCAGTGCGAACATTTTCTAACGATATTTGTGAAATTTTCCAAGTGTTGGGGATAGAAGCTGTGAGAAAGTCGGTGGAGAAGGAAATGAATGCTGTGTTGCAGTTCTATGGGCTTTACGTGAACTATCGACATTTAGCCTTGTTGTGTGATGTAATGACAGCTAAAGGTCATTTGATGGCTATTACCCGTCACGGTATTAACAGACAGGATACTGGTGCTCTTATGCGTTGTTCATTCGAAGAAACCGTCGACGTGTTGATGGATGTATCTGCACACGCTGAAACAGATCCAATGAGAGGTGTATCTGAAAACATTATTATGGGACAGCTGCCAAAAATGGGAACTGGTTGCTTTGACTTGCTCCTTGATGCTGAGAAATGTCGCTTCGGTATAGAAACTCCAAGCACATTGGGAACAAATTTAATTGGAGGCAGTGGTATGTTCTTTGGAGCAGCATCGACCCCAAGCATGACTCCGCCAATGACACCATGGTCACAATGTGGAACCCCACGATGCTTTTCGCCTACGGGTGGAATAAGTGCAATGACTCCGGGTGGACCAAGTTTTTCACCAACCGCAGGATCGGATGCTTCTGGAATGTCACCGAGTTGGTCGCCAGGACATCCAGGTTCTTCACCCAGCTCTCCTGGACCACCGTCACCATTTTTCGCACCATCACCAAGCGCGTCTCCAGCATATTCGCCAACAAGTCCCCATTACACTGCATCATCACCTGGTGCAGTTTCACCAACATATTCACCAACTAGCCCCTTCTATGCAGCAAGTCCTCGTTTTTCATTAACCACACCCAATTTCAATCCACAATCAACTGGATACTCTCCAACATCAAGTAGCTATTCACCAACGTCACCGAATTATTCTCCAACGTCAAACTTTCCCACTTCAACACCATCATTTTCTGGAGGAGGAACCAACACATATTCACCAAATAGTGCTTATTCTCCGACTAGCAAAAATTATTCGCCAAACTCACCGAGTTAATCTCCAACTTCACCTTCGTACTCGCCCTCAAGTCCTTCTTATTCTCCCACATCGCCATGCTACTCAGCGTCTCCATCGTATTTACCTTCATCGGCAAATTACACTCCTCATACACCTTCTTATTCGCCATCATCTCCACATTATTTAGCATCTCCACATTATTCACCCGCTTCACCAGCTTACTCTCAAACTAGCGGCAAGTACTCACCAACTTCGCCAACTTATTCGCCTCCGTCTGCATCATATGACGGTAGCCCGCAATACACTCCAGCATCGCCACAACATTCCCCGGCCAGTCCCAAATATTCTCCAACTTCACCACTCTATTCACCAAGTTCTCCGCAGCATTCACCGGCGAATCAATACAGCCCTACTGGAAGTAATTATTCGACAACTAGTCCTCGGTATTCGATTTATTCACCGAGCAGCCCGAAATATTCGCCTAGCAGTCCAACGTTCACATCAACTTCAAAGAATTACTCCCCAACTAGTCCCATGTACTCACCAACGGTGCAATCTACTGGATATAGCCCCACAAGTCCAGCTTATTCACCCAGCAGTCCTACATACGAAGAAACCGACGATTAAATATTTTTTTTTTTTTTTTTCATTTTCTTTTCTGTTCTTTCAATTTTATTCACTTATTCAACTTGAAGTAAAATATTGAAAAAAAATTTTGTAATGACGAAATTTTCTTAAATGTTTAAAGTAGCAATCAATAAAACACTTTAAAAAAAAGTCAAAACTTTCAAAAAAAGACACAACAAGGTGAGACAATAGACATTACGTCTGTTCGAGGTTGTCGAATGACTTTGTAATATTGACATCACCTATGAGTCTTATGGCACGGTTTTGGATCCTTTCTAGGAAGTGCAAGGAGGTCTGAGAAGCATCTGACCATTCCAACGTAAGTTGTCACTGACACACATAAAAAGCATGGGAAGTTTATCGGTTTCGACGATGCAAGTGCCATTCATGGATAGCGGTTGGATATTTAAATTTCGCATTGCGTTGTGGAAGTACTCAATTCTACTCTGTTAATAGTACCCCAATTAGTTATGCTGCTGACATCGGAATTTAATGAGTTTAAAATAAGCTGTCGTCCCCGTTCTGCAGCCGAAGAACAAGGACGTGAGTCCGGGAACGAATATGAAAAGCAGAGACTACTGTCGTCAGCAAAGGAACATATTGGATTAGAAGTTGCAGACAAGAGATCGTTGATGAAAATTAAAAGGAGTGTCGGAGGCAGAACTTTTGTGAATATCAGACTTGAAACCGTCCAAGACAACTTGAATTGAAAGTTAATTTCTAATCCATTGAAGAAGAGAGTCATCGATCCCGAAAGCAAGCATTTCCCACAAAACAGCCTGATGCCAAACTTTGTGAAATGCCTTAGAAATATCAAGTGCACCGATTTGGCTTTCGCCAGATTTATGTACGCTTTGGTTGGACTTTTCGGTGAGACATGCCTTTAAATCGCGAGTGGACCTACGGTCATTGAGAATTTTTCGTGTTTCGAGATATTTCATGAGCTGATGGTATATCAGCATTTTCGTGACCTCGGAAAGAAGGGTCTGCAGCCGGAGAGAGAAGAAGATTCGGCTTTTTTTAGGGCTGGACAAATGCTATTGTATTTTCTATCCTAAAGAGAAGGTGTAAAGAAAGGCTTCCGCAGTGGTTATGCAAAAATCCTGGAACAGCTTTTCAGAAGAAGGGGGATAATCCATCTGGACCTGCGGATTTTTGTATGTTAAGATCTTTGAGTACTCTTGCAACTACACGCGTGCGAAAGTGGATTCGTCCCATAGAAGATTCGATGCAGTGTAGGCGGAGGCAAAACACAATCTTTCAGTGTTGAACTGGCCGCAAAATGTGCAATAAGCAGAATGGCCTTGTTCAAAGAGCTGACAGCTTAAATGCCATCATACGAGTAAATGAGCATTAGGATGGAGGATGAAGTAGAATTTCTAATATTTTTGACGAACGACCAGAAGCTTTTACTACTTTTGGAACTTTGTAGATTTTTTGTCTCAGCTCTTTTTTTTTTTTTGTTTTTTTTTATAATTTACGCGCGCCTAAGGGGTTAGATACCCTTTTACTGTTGCGGGCTGAAAGGTAGAAGGAAAACTGTTTTGTAGTGGTTTTGAAACTCAGGTGTATTTGGTTTCGGTATTCGCTCTCCAGGGGTGGGAGTCCGAATAGGACGGAGAGATTTTTCTTCACTCAGAGTGATTCGAGTGTCTTCACACGCAGAATTTTTCTGTCTGAGTTCCAATTACACAAATGAAAAACTGACTTGCCATGGGCAGGATTCGAACCTTGACCCTCCGAGTGAGAAGCGATTGCTAGTACCACTACACCACGGCCACCCCACCTTAAACGTATTGAAAAGCGTTGCAGTCATTCCAGGCTCGTTTGACCTTTTTCCGGGTTTCCTCTGTCACGTTGGTCTTGAAAGACCAATAAAACTTTTCCCAAATCCTGACATTTTCTCTACAGCTCGAGACGTTCCATGCCTTCTCTATTGATTTGATACTCTTTGATAAGGGATCTCATTCCAAAGAGAATAGTGTCTATGGTCATACCAGCGTCCACGTCGTTATCAAGGAAACATAACTACCACGTAAATTTGTCGAAAAGGTATTAAGTCCGCTCCAATTGGCTTCATCGTATTGCCATACTGTTCTTTTAGGAATTGTTTCTCTAACTGAGGTCAGAATACGAGAATTTAGCTGATATGACACAATGGTCCAACAAGCCTAGCCTAGAGGAGGAGCACATCAACGGTGTACTTATCAGGGTGAGAAGTTAAAAAAAACAAGTCCAGGGCATTGGCGGTATGATTATCAATGTCGGGTATTCGCGTGGGCGCATTTACAAGCTGCGTTAAGTTGTTTTCCGCAGCGAAGTACTTAATACACCGTCCTCTGGGTGTTGTCAGTCCAGAATGTCGAAGCCACCCAGAATTGTGTATACTGAAATCGCCCGTAATAACGATTTCAGTATGAGGATACAGGGATACAATCCTTTGAATGGAGTCTGGCAGGGCATCAAACTCTTTAAAATTCGAGTTGCTGTCCTGTTTGAGGCTTCTCTAAATAAAACAGTAGTGTATAATTTTCTTCCGGAGATGGAATTTTAACCAATTCCTGATTGGAAAAGTTACTACATTGTGGTGGAGTTTGGTAAGCTACATTGTAAGGAGTCAGTTGGCCACGGAGGCATCCATGATGCAGGATTAGCTGGCAGTGGCACGCTCGCCCTTGCTCAGCTCTAGCTCGTCGGATTGGGTTGATTCTTGCCACTACCCCGTACATCGCAACTCAATTTACCTTTTTGTTTCGTGCCGAATTATAAAAAAAAAATGAAAACAAGGATAGCCTGGAGAAAGCTACGTTATTTTAAAGATAGGAGGAGAGACAGATGATAGAAAAAAAAGAAGAAAAGAAACAGCAGGATCACATCTGTGCGCCATCACCACTGTGCAAGACTGGGACTAGCGCGATGTAGCTAACTAAACCTACACTAACCTAATCCCTAACTACCGAACTTAAATAACGACTTTTAACTAAACATAAAACTAACTTAACCCTACACCGAATAATATGTCCCAGGGTCATACAGCGATGACAGCTCGTCACGACCTGAAATAAGCCGTGTGTTGTTGGCTGAGGATGGCCAACCTACCCTTATCGCGCTTGAATGTGACCAATTGCTATCATTCTGGCCAAAACTTTGAATGGTAGCCTCTAAAACGAAGTTCCTCCCAGTCGTTTGGTATCGTTGATCTGTGCCATCTACATGATTTTTTCTTGCAAGAGCATTTGACGTTTTCGAACAGAGCGATCATCCTTAAATGCATGTTATTACGCAGTGCAAATTTCTGGCTGCTTTTTTGCAGCGCATATGACGTTTATGAACATGTCCTGCTAACACTGCATTATCGAACATGCTGCAAAGGCAGTTTGATTTCTAATGTCGTTTTCGAACAAATGACTTTTGCAGCTTGCGTTTTTACAAAAGCAATTTGATGCAGATGACGTTTTCGAAAATGGTCGATTGTTCCACGGTTTTCTCACCAAGACTACTGGCGAACTCCAGTAGTGACTGCTTCCTTCGATTACCCCTAGTTCGACCATTCGATCCAGCTCGTCATATAACAGTTTTTGTATTGCTGGCGAAATGGAGTAATGTCGTTGTTTGACAGGAGCTTGGTGGTCGTCTACTTCAATCACATGCTCTAGAGGCTTCGTCTTGCCTAACCCCAGAATTGCGAACGACGGAAAAAGTTGTTTCACCTTCTCCAACTGCTCGGTTAGTGGTTGGGTGAGCACTTGGTTTGGGGAATCGTTTTCATTTGGCGATGGCAAGTCTAGTCTCGATATACTCGTAATGTTAGGAGCGACCGCGAAGCTCTTTCAAAAGTCTACCCCTAAATACATTTCCTGTTGTAAATTCGGGACCACGAATATTTCTAGGTCCCTTGTTTTGCCATGCCATGAGACAGGAGAAGTAAACCGTCCAAGTATTTGCTGATGGTTGCCATCAGCTGTCCGTATATCGGTCGTCATTTTAGTCAGTATAATGTTATGTCTCTCCAAAAAGTCTAGCGCCCCTTTTCCCAAGCAGGTTATGGATGCGCCACTGTCTAGCAGACCGAGGACATCCTCTACAGCGATATTCACTTAGGCGAACGGCCTGTTGTCGTGTCTTGTTGTTATCACAGTCTCGAATATTCTCTTTAGTCGTCGTCTTTTTCTATTATTCTCCACAGGCACTGTCACTTCTTCTCCGAAAATACGCTTCCTCTCTTCGTTGTACTCCACTATTCGTTGGTGGAGAGAGTCTTCCGTTGAGGAACTTCCGGGTGTGTCTGCGCTGTACTCGTAAGTGTTGTCGGGTCACGCTGCAAGATGCTTATTGGCTGGGCTTGTCGGGGTTCGCCTGGGTTATGGTCGGTTTCGACGGATGACCCCCGGCATTCCCGCCGATCTGCAGGTTTCCCTGACACTTAATACAGTGGAAATTAATGTTCCCTTGCCCACAACTGAAGCAAGTCAACGTATGGAATCCAGAAGGACAAGAATGTAGATTCGTCAAATTTATCGCCGGCTCAGTTTTGTAGACGTTCGTTCTGTTTGTATCGTTGGTCCCTAGTTGGTAAGTATTTTTCTGCTCTTCTACACTCATCGCGCAGGTCTTGTATGCTCCGTATGGAGCAACCGAAGATGAATGTAGCGACACGGTCCTTAATGTTGTGTCGCAGTATGTCTACCAGGTCCAGTTCGTGCAGTCGGTTGGTCATATGGATTGTCATCGACCGTATGTCGACGTAAAAGTCGTCGAATGTCTCCGTGGCCAACTGACTCCTTACAACATCACTACGCACGTAAATGGCGATACCGCGGTGTGAGAAGAATAATGGCACTAGCCCGAAGCCAGGTAGCTTCAGATCAGAGTGATCTGAGAGGTGTAATTTAGGCCCGGGTCAATCCCGGACAGCTTTATTGAGCTTAATACAAGCATTGAACTTAAATACTATACTTATAAAACTAATAAAAATTTAATTGTTAGAGCTGTGGAGTGGGGGTAGGGAGCGAGGGGAATAAAGGGCAATCTTAAGGGAGTGTTTGTTCAGGTGATAGTCAAAGATTGACTGGAATTTGTTCGCTTCGCGAAGGATTCGTAATTAGTTCGGTGGGAATTAACTCGGAAGAGAGGTACAGTTCTTAGATTACGTGGATTAACATTTAAGGAGATGCATTCGAGGAGAGCCTCAGAGTCAATGTTACCATTTAAGAGCTGATGGACAAAAACTATATCACAAACTTCTCGTCGTGTAATGAGGGGTTGTAAGTTAATAAGTTTCAGTCGATTATGATAGGGGGGGGGGGGGGGGGGGGTGTAAATTGAATGGGTCAGACCAAGGAAGTCCCCGTAATGCGAACCGAAGTAACCTACGCTGTACCGATTCAATACGTGCAATTTGCGCAGAATAATATGGTGATCAGACTGGACTTGCATACTCGAGGAGGGGCCGAACAAATGTGGTGTAGAGTGCTTTAGCCACATATGGGTCGTCAAATTCCTTAGACCAGCGCTTAATGAAGCCAAGAGTTGAATTGGCTTTACTAATAGCTATCTATGTGAGAGCGAAAGTTCAGTTCGCTATCATAAATAATGCTTACATCGCGCATTTCGGTTAAATTAGGAACAAGCTCGTTATGGATGAAATATGCACGAGAAGGAGTTGTATGACGTTTTTTAGTGAAAGTTAAAGCTTGACATTTGTTAACATTTAACTCAAGAAAATTATGAAGACACCAAGTGGAAAATCGATTGAGATCATCTTGCAACAGAGAACAGTCAGAGGGAGACAATATGTGACGGAAGATTTTGATATCGTCAGCATAGATGGAGATAAAATAATTGTTAACGATGGTATCAACATCATTAATTGTTAATATAAATAACAAGGGACCAAGATGACTTCCTTGGGGAACACCCGAGGTGGCTTTGAAAGTTTTAGATAATGTAGACCTAAACAGGACACTTTAGTGTCTATCATTTAAGTATGAGGAAATCCACGTAACGAAATCTGATCGAAATCTAAGGGCGCAAAGTTTTAAAAGAATTACTTTATCGAAAGCTTTGCTGAAGTCGGTGGTTATTACATCTACGAGTACTTCTTTGCCATCTTCTAATGCACATAGAGTACTTGATACAAATTCAATGAGATTAGTGGTAGTGGACCTGCCCTTAACAAATCCATGTTGGTTTCGTGAAATCACTGGTTTACAATAAAAAGACATAGCATCATAAATAATGCTCTCAAAGAGCTTGGGTATTGTGGAGAGCTTCGCAGTAGGTCTGTAATTTAAGATTTCATCTTTATGGCCTTTTTTATGCAGAGGGATTATATATGAATTTTTCCAGGAATGGGGAAAGGCGTATTGAGATAAGGAAAGTCTGAACAAGGCAGTGAGAGGTTCTACCAAGTAGGCGGCGCACTTTTTTAGAACTATGGGGGGTACACCATCAGGTCCAGCGGGATACTCACTTTTTAGATTACCTATCTTTTCATCTACTAATGCCATTGAGATATCCACCGAAGTAAAGGATGTTTGTGGACAGCTGTTCAAGTATGAGAAATAAGATAGATCGGGGTTTTGGATGTGGCAAGCAAACGATTGGCTAAAGAATTCGGCAAAGTTGAAGAGAAAATTGAAATTAGCTTCGAAAATTAAAGTTGTAGACGTGTTCAAAGCAAAAAGGTTTTGAAACGTTGGACGAAAACGTCATAGAAAGAGGCGGGTGGTGAGAATCTAGAGTGGTAAGGAGGTGCTCGCTGGCGGAGACTATGCTGTTATCTACGTCAGTGGAGACGATAAGATCGAGATGTCTACCAAGATAGTTGGTTATGCCACTTAACTGAAAAAGTCCGGAGCCCAGGAGACAGTCAATAAAAAGAATTTCTTTCTCCGAACTTGCATTGCTGGCGGTGTAGTATGAATCATCAGTGCATATCCATTTGAGTCGTGGTAAGTTAAAGTCACCCGTAACGACAACAGTGTCATTTGCGTCAGCTTTGGCAAACAGGGCATCGAATTCGTCAATAGCTAGTTGGTAGCTGTAGGTTGGTTGCGATGGTCGAATGTAGCAACAGCAAATAAAAAGATTGCGCTTAGAAATAGGAATTCTTACGCATTCAAATTCAAAGCAAACTGTAGATAGTTGCTTAAATAATTTAGAATTAAGGCGAGTAGGTACAGCCAAAAGTACTCCGCGGCCAGTTGATTCGTCGTTATTCATAAGGCCATCGTTTCGGTGGACATCATAATCATGGGTAAACAACTCACTATTCTTAAAATTAGAGGAAAGGTTGGTCTCAGTAAGAGCGAAGATATCGTACGGCAGTTTTTGCCAAGTAATATAGACTTCAGATGTTTTTGTGCGAAGTCCTCTAACATTTTGATAGTAAATGCTGAGGAAATCAGGGAGTGCAAATAGAGGTAGAGGTTGGTTAGGAGCGAAAATAGTTCTTAAAACTAGAACGCGTTCTTTGAAGGTGCCAGAGTCGCTTTGAGCTGACATGGGTGGCATAAGAGGAGAGGTCGTTTGCAATGTCGGTAGGCGTGATATTAAAGGCTTCGTGAAACCGTATGAAAATCTGACGTAGGTCTTTTGGGTTTGTGGGAAGTCCTTCTTGCTGAATGGAAACTGGTTGTGCCATCAATGCAAATGGAATCAGGCTTATCGTGTAGATAAGCTAGATAAAGGCGAACGTTTTCGTAAATTCTACGATCTCTTAGCCGGGATTGAATGTAACGGTCATCATCACTCGAAGCGGCGAGTTGCTTGGTTATCTTGATCTTCGGTGGGAGCATAGGGTCTATAAAAGTTGTAGGGTTTGTATCTGATTTAGACGGAGGGGACGGATTGAGGGTGTGGGAGTAAACGAAAGTAGGGTAGGTGGACTTATTAGAAGCCGAGTTAGTAGAGTCAGTTTTGCTTTCTTTGGCACCGGGCTTGGATGGGAGAACAAAAGATACCCGTTTGTGCGATGAATTATTTAGCTTAGAATTATTGGAGGAAGGGAAAGGAGATGTGGAACGAATCGCTTGGGAAAAGGAGGATTGGGGGTTGGCTTAACACTAGGCTTAGATTTAGTCTTAAAATTAATTTCCGTTGCGTTCATCTTGTCCGTTGTAGGCTTTCGGTAGATTACATTTTTACGGTTGATTTTCCTCATTGTTAATTTCTCTAGCTTAAATGATTCGGATGTGGAGTTCTGGAAAAGCCATTCATATTTTGAAGGAATAATATGGGGATCTACTTGTGTTTCACTGAATTGGCCATCGCCAGAGAGTAAAACCGGCTTATTTTGCGGTTGGATTTGGGCCTGCATCCGTATGAAACTGTGCTGACGCCGGACGACCATAGACAACGCCGTGAGTTCCCTAATTGGGCGCTGGAAATGTTCTCTGACGAGGCCCAGTTTTGGCTCTGCGGCTATGTCAACCAGCAAAATTTCCATTGTTGAAGCGAACACAATCCACAAGTCCTCGGCCAAGCATCAATGCATCCACAAAGATTGACTGTTTGGTGCGGTTTATGGCATGGCGGCATCATCGGACTTTAATTCTTTCGAAATGAGGAAGGAGACACCGTTACCGTCAATGGCCTCAGGTATAGAGCGATGTTAACCGACTTTCTGTGGTCAGAGCTCGACAACATCGATATATCCGAACTGTGGTTCCATCAATACGGCGCTACATGCCATACAAGCGAGCCAACGCTCTACGTTGTGAAGGACAATGAATTGACCGCCGCGATCAGGTCTTTAGTCTACTCTAACAAGCAAACCAACCAACTACACTTCCTAACTATTTTAGAGTTTTACTCAGAATAGTCGGTGGCGCAATAGTGTCGCCTACGGTGTGCAAAGGGTTACGTTCACCGCTTCTAAACCCTCTTCCGTTGAAACTTCAATATTGTAGGATATTTTACCATTTTTTGATCTTAAAAGGAACTCAGAAGGAGTACTAGTTCTATATCTGAATGCCCCAAAAGGGTGCCTTTTTCTTAGCCCAGTCTAAAATAAGTGATTAGTGCTTAACGATGTTGAATAATCTGTAAAAATGGAGTTTCGTCTCTCGAAATGACTGTCTGGCAACCTTGCAACCCTTATGTATCATTTTATTTATGCCTTAATGTGTGTCGCTTATTCAGTTATTTGTATGTTTTTGTTCGGCAAACACCCTTTTATGAAACCACGTTTATCTGGGCCTAAGCCTACGTACCGAGTAAATCTCTATTTAAGAGCATAATTCAAGTCGTGCTCCACTTCTTTTCTAAAATGTTACTATTCGCACCGTGGAATGAGTCCTTTTTTCGGCAGTGTCCCATTAACGTTAAATATAAGTACACATACACATGTGTGTACAGACACACGCGCATACACAACTCGTACGTTCACGAATTAACGCTTTTTCTCTATCTCTAAAAGGTATCATCTTCTGTCTGCACTACTCAATCATCCGTCCGTCCTCGGGAAGCTAGAGACCGAGTGCTAAAGAGCTCTATGTAGGATTCCCTGAACACATTAAAACGGATATTCCGCACACAAGCAATTTTCCTGTGACATTTCTATCTCCATTCGGTGGGGATTACAGTAACAACCATGGTGGCGAACAAAAAACATCCTTTCTGGGGATATCCACTACATGTTGCATATAGAATATTTATACCGCGCGCCGAACAACGGTGACAACAACATACAGCATCCCAGTATGAGTTTAATACGACATCACGTGATGTGTAATAATGTATTACTTGACACACGGAGTGTGAGGGTCGGGCCGAGTAAGGTTGGGCTCAGCCGTTGGATGAATGGCGCGATAAAATGAGAAATACAGCTTCCTCTGTAGTAGGGAAACACTATGTGGACTATCGGTTCGTCCTTATAGATTTTTGTCTGAAAACATGAATTTCCGGTTATATGGGGTAATACGAGGTGCATTAAAGGATCTCCTTAACCACCCAACAGCGCCCTACCAATTCCGGTAGAGAGAATGTCATCATAAATTATACGCATTTCAATGGAAAAATGAGTGATGTCGTGTAGAGGTGGAACGTGGAAGGATGATTTAAATTTTTCTTTTCTATAATCGTCAAGTGACAGTTGGTCCGGTTCGACCAAAACATCTTGAACCAACTGATGTTATTGCCTGTTGTGGATGACAAATCTTTTGTGACCAAACAAAGGACTCGTCTTCTTTTTCTCATAAAAACAATTAAAGTTTGAAATAACTTGAAGTTGACACTTTGACGAAAGCGACGCTGGACCTCTTCACAACAAAAATGAAGATCCTTACTTCATCCCATCCAGCCTAAATAATTGGACTGAGGTGAGAAGTAAATGATTCAGAGCAAAACGAAAATGCTCTCGTCGACCTCTACTTGTGTAAGAAGACTGCAAGTTCAAGGTGGGATCTGCGGTGGGATCTATTATGACGGACGTAGGACCAATCCTGAGTCGAGGCCGACCTAAAACCTCTTACTGCTCTTAAGGTCGCAGCACCCAGTACTTATTGCAACTCCACATTTTGTCAAACCAACAGGAAGACCCTTCCCGCAACTTTGGGTTTAAACCACAACCACCATGACGCTCCCACAAGGAGGTCTACCTCTTCAAGTCAGGCCCGGACCGAAATCCGGCTCCTCACTCCCATGGTACCGTGATTTAAGTCCTGGTAGGGACTACAGTGGTCCAACCGCCAACCAGACCTACGACCGGCAACTTGTGACTGGTCAAATCGTAGAAACATTCGGTAGCGTCATCTGAAGATGTTTACGATAAGACCAGTATTTTGCTCTAGCCCCGTTCATTATTAGACAACGTCATTGATGGGCGAAGCCTTGATAATTGGGCGGGGGCCCAAGCGGATGGACAGATGTCTCTTGTGTTTAACGTAGGTACCTGCCGTGAGGGCTTAAGCCTACGGTGCGTCTTCGCACAAGATATCAAAACAATGCGTTGATAAGCGTCCATCGGTTAGTACAGGTACTACCACCAGTACCAGATTCGAAGTCGTGTGTAAGGCACGAACTTCCCCTTTGGTGAAGGGTCGAGGCCTACCTAATACCTCAGCCATTCTGTGGGTCATGGCACCTGGTTGCAACGCAACTCCACTTCGAAGAAACCAGTTGGTTCCATAGCAATCCCATGGCCCAGCACAGGTCGTAGTACACTACAACATATGCGAAGCCATGAAATGTCAAAGATCCATTCGGTCCATTCTCCCCGCGATTTTGGGTATAAACCTACAGCTACCACGATACTCCCACAAGGGGGCCAACTCCTAGGTCAGGCCGGAACCATAGTTCCGGTTACTTCCAGTTGGGCACCTCACTGCCCAGGACTGGCGGCCTTCCAACAAAAAGTTCCTACAATCTTCCCGCTAGCTGCCTACTGCGCCTTCTATTAAATACTTCTTTTGCAAAACTACGGGTTCTTTCAAACCGTACGGTATCAGTGATAATTCCACTGATATCGTAGGTCTCACCATTAAAGGTGATGCCCATAGCCTGCAAGTTCCTTATGTCAGCGTAATTGGGACACTCACATAGGACATGAAGCCAGTCCTCATAGGTAGCTCCACATGAGCAGCTCGCAACCTCGCTAAGCCCCCTCTTATGCAAGAATGCATTAAGGGATCCATGCCCGGTCAACAGAAAGCCCAGGCTGAGGTTAAAATTCCGTTCAGGAAAAATTCGCATGGTTAGCACATCCCTTAAGAAGCCGTAAGTAACCCTGCCATTTTCGCTAGTATCCCATCTAGATTGCCATCTAGATAGAACACATGCGTGTAGCAAGGTTTTACTCTGCCTCAGGGACAGGCCATCCACTTCTTGCTGGGAAACCCAATCGCGCTCATTTAGGGGGAGACCTTTTCTGATCTTGAAAGCAATAGCACGTCGCATCACTTCCAGATCCAGAGGTGGCACTCCCAGCAACACCTGCATTGCCTCTGTGGAGACAGTGTGGCACACCGGTAAACAGCCAAGCAAGGCGACTCTTTGACAAGTCAGGATCCGCCTTTGGCCATCAACAGCCATAACTCTGTCGTACCATACCGATGCTCCATATGATGCACAGGCAACAAATAGGCCATCGTATATGATACGAACAGAACGCCTGTTGAGTCCCCAGTCAGATCGCAAAATGCGCCTTACCTGGCCTACGGCACTCAGCATACGTAGTCTAGTACGAACCAGGTGAGGCATGAAGTTCATACACTCACCCATTGTTATGCCCAGATATGTGACCTCAGTCACACATCTAATGCCAACGCCGTTCAAATGTATCTTAGGAGCCCGACGTCTTACGTTCAACTTGCCCTTGAACTTCATTAAGACTGTCTTATCCTGCGACACACTTACACCTACGCTTTCTCCCCCTTCAGCAACGACTGCTAGAGCTCTTTCTCCTACTGCCTCGATTTCGGCCCTAGACTGGCCTTCAAGGATGAGGAGCAGGTCATCTGCATAGGCGCAGCACCCACAGGATCCATCATCAGGTTCCAAATAAAAGGACCACAGATGGACCCCTGGGGGCAACCTCTCTCAACATTAATTGAGACGCTGTCGTGTGCACTTACCACACTCGCTTTTCTGTCGGAAAAGTAGCTTCCCCAAAGCCCAATTTCCCGACAGCCCAATTCCTGCAACCTGGTTACTATTTTCTGCCAGTTCAGGTTATTAAAGGCACCTTTGAAGTCAATAAAGATGCCTATAACCACACTGGCCCTGCTTCTGAGGACTCTGTCTTTTACGAAAGATCATGCATCCTCGACACACTTGCCTCTTCTAAAGCCGAATTGGAAGGGGGACATTGGTTCCGCCATGCTCTCTGAAACCCTTTCCACCATAACCCTTTCGAGTACTTTTCCCAGTACCGGAAGCAGGCTGATGCCCCGATAAGATTTAGGGTCAGACCTATTCTTATCGGTGGACTTCAGGAGCACAACCACCCTTGCCACCTTCCAATCCTTGGGGAAGTAGCTACAAGTAATACATTTGCTGTACAGTCCGAGTAGGTATTCTGGGACGGCCTTCCAGATGGCTCTCACCATCTCTCCGGTCATTCCATCAGCTCCAGGAGATCTCCTAGAGCGAAGAAGTGAAACACCATAGTCGACTTCTTCAGTTCTTAACTCCGGAGGGATCGGAGGCTCTTCATATGAAGAGTCCTCAAAGCGCTCCTCTCTCGGGAAGAACTGACCAAGCAATGCAGTAAGGCAGTCTTTCCATGTGGATAAAACCGTATTATCCACACGTATGCCTTCAATGTCAGCAGTCTTTTTAGCTCTACGGCAAATCTTGTATAGTTTGCCCCAGGGATCGTCTCTATTATTAGAGGCAAAGTTTCTCCAGTGAGACTCCTTTGTGCTGACAATGAGCCGCAAAGCGGATGGACACCAGAGTCTCAGTCCGGAAAGTTGTCGACTTCAGCCCACGACGATGTCATCTTAAGTAGTGCACACAAGTAGAAAGAGATCTCAGCCAACTTCGTATGCGTAACTGGGAGCAACTGGCAATAGGCAACGTTAGCTATAGAGGCATGTTGTCTGAGGTCTTGATCCATCTCGGACTGTAACGCCATCTTCCTAACAAATGGACGCTGCTATGTCAGTTGGGATTCCTTTCCCATTGCTGAATGCAAAGCCAAATAGGAGCTGTGCCGCCTCTACGATGAAGAAGGGCACCACTCAACAAGGTGCTCAAAACCGGCTAAATGCCATATTTGCTCCTTCAAGGGCCGAATACATAATCACCGTATGGTATCGGGTTTATGCTGCCGCTCTTGCCCGGATAAATGCCAGAAACTAGTATGACATTCAACTTTGTGGAATTGAACTGCCAGGGTGATATCTCCGTTATAGTAGACCTGGGAGCTCAAATGTGTGAGAGGAACTGCAGTGCTGCCCTGGTTTAGGAGCCCTATGCTTCGAGGGGAATTTAGGATTCTACTCTCTTCTATGCGAGTTTTCTCTGATACAAGGTGCAATGCTGCAGTAATTGTAGGGGATGCGAGGCTTATATTCACTGTTCAAGATGCAAGTGAATGCGGCGTATGTATTAGAGTAGAAGATTTACTTTTCCAACGTTTACATCCGGTACGTGTAGGAAGTGCGTTCACTCGTTGGGAACAACCCTGTCATTGCCGGCAGTGACTATAATGCGATATCCCCTTTGTGGCATACCAAGATGTAAAGGCACTTGTCTGGGTACCGAAACCAGCCACGAAGTGAGGTGCTTAGTAAATGTCCTATATTGAATGATATCCAGCCTCTCAATCGGCCGAGTTAGTTGTTTAATTTAGATACGGCTGGTCGAAGAAGCAACATTGATGTCACATTTACAAACGAATCCTTTCTTTTAGAAGGGAAAACTCCGAAAACATAAATGACCACAACTGAATCCAAGTTGAGATCAGTTATGGGGAGGCTGTTGGAGCGCACAGGTGTGAAAGGATATGGTGCACTCGGAACGCTGATTGGAAATGTCTATGGTTCCCATGTGCTTGCAGAAGTAACATCGGTACCCCTTAAGGTGTATGGAGACCTGAGCATCGATCAGCAGGTGGAGTACATCAATGAGTACAAGTGACGTATCAACGACGATCTCTTTGAGAGGAGCCGTAAGGTAAGTCTTTAAAGAGTGAAGAAGAATGATAGCTTGAATGACTGTGTGAGGGTCAATGGATGACCCCAGAATTCCAATTATTTGGCACCTCAACATGTCAGACTAGAGCTGATTAGGAAGAAATGGTGAATATAGTACTCGAAATTGTTGTGAATTGGACTGACAGTGTGGGTGTGCATGCATCGAAGGAAAAGAGTCTCAGAATGTTGCTTAATAGCCAATTGTCCATAAGTTGACCTCCCAAGATCCGCTTAAATAGTGACAGACTCAGATAATAATAATAATGGGCAAAAGGCTGAACTTCTTACGTAATTCTGTAAGACTCAGAGACCGATTGACCACTGTTGTTGGAAAGTTAAGGCGCATTATGCGCATCGTGTATGGTGGCCTTTTTGTTGCTTGTGTGACATTTGGCGCATTGTCTCTACGGAGCCATTGCAGGTGTTGTTAGAAGTATCTCCTCTTGACTTGGAGGCGATCCGAAACAGAATCGCCTTCAAGGTAAAAACGGGTATCTCCCTAAATGAGCGTGATCGGGTGTGTGATATTGGAGTTGGACGAATGCGTCATATCTATATGACGACCTAAATAAGAGCATAACAATAAGGCCTGGGTTACCACCACTTAATGAAGAATGTCTTGTTCATGTGTTAGCGTCCTGAGCTGAGCTTTAATCTCACCTTGGGCTTTCTTCTTACTGGACATGATTCCTTCAATGCTTCCTTGCATAAACCGAGGCTTAGCCAGGTAGAAGCATTCTCGTATGGAGCCCCTTTTCAAGACTTGATCCATTTTTTTTGTGAATGTCTTCAGTATGATGATTTTAGGGATCTTCAAGCAATGGACGTAAGTTTTGAAGATGGTCTTTGTTAAGTTAGCGGGGTTCTAGCTGACAACGCACAAATAATAGGTGTGTGAATATGAATGTCGATTTGACCAACAGATGGCACAACTACTTCAAATGGTTTGTGTCAATGATAACAAATATGGTACTGTCAACAAAATCCAGTATGTCATACGTTGTCATTGTTCAAATAACTTGTTTTTTTATCGCCTTAAAAATGTCGAATTTTGTCGCAGATAAGGACCATTTGCGGGCAGTTTTATTATATTATTTTTTTTTTCAAAGAAAACCGCTGCAGAAAGTCATGGATTGTTAATGGAAGTTTATGGTGAACTTGCTCTAACTCGAAGGCCACGTGAACATTGACTTATTCGTTTCAAAACTTGTGATTTTGCCATCGACAACTATTTGGAAAATATTAATTGGGAAGTTCTGTTCCACTCGCCGCATTCACCAGACTTGGCTCCTTCTGATTACTACTTGCTTGGATCAATGTAGCACGAACTTTCGAAACAGCACTTTTATACTTAGGAAGAAGCGAAAAATTGGCTTGATGAATGATTGACTTCAAAAGACAAGCAGTGACATTGGCTCGGAATCCATCCCTAATGATGGCCAATACTTTGATTACTGAACTCATTCATTTTGTTGTTTAAATAAATCAATTGTTTGAGCAAACAAATCGACATTTCTCATATTTACGCATTCAGCACTATGCGAATATAGTTTTTACTGGGCGTCGATCTAGGTAGCTATACCCTAATGTTAGTGAGCAGGGTTAAAAAGCGGCCAGTCCTGGGCAATAATACTTCCTACTGAAAGTAACAGATTGCAAAGATCAACCGGAAGCTATATTCTGGTATCACGGGAGGTTATTAGTCCCTGGTGCTTCGGTTCTGGTAGAAATACTTCACCTATTCCATAACCATGTGCCTTTAAAAACAGTGGTGATGCGCAATAGAATTTGTCCATGGCTTACGTCTGAGGTTCATAATGCCATTAAAGTTCGTAGGAAACTCGAAGCAAAATTCAAAAAATCTGAATTGGGTAAACTTCTGTCGATCACATAGTTTCTCAACTTCTATCACGAGACTCTCTAAGAAAAGATATTTTTTATCTAGGATGGGAACGGGCCAAAATCCCAAAAATCTCTGGAGCAACTTACGAGTACGCTCGGTTAGTGTTTCTAAAAACCATGTTGTAGACGTCTTACCTGATGTTGATGATCTTAATGATGCTTTCTTATCCACCTCATTAGAAAGTATAACTTCTCTACCCAACCTTCAACATTTTTCTGAAACACCCACAGTTTTTGAATTCGAAGCTCAGTCGCCGTCTGACTTTCAAGCCGTAAGCTCGTCTTTCAGTATCGCTCTCGCTTCTTTTTCTCAATTTGCACCGGTATTATCCCTGTATTTGTGACAACTTTCTCCACTATTTTTGTTTCTTTCCGGCCTCCCAAAAATATATAAACAGTGTGATCAAGTGCGTAATCAATTATGGACCTTGGGCCAACTGTGCTCTCGGGCAACAGGTTTGAGCTGCTTAACAAAGAGCCTCAAACTGTGCCTGAACCAAATGTGAAAAAAAGAAAAAAACATAACCCCACACATATTGATTTTGACAATACTTTACAAATTAATACAACTCTTTCGGACCCAAAGTATATTACCATTTCATCAAGTGAAGAAAAAATGCCTCTGTCCTCTTTTAGTATATTCTTACTAAAAAAGGCCATCGACGGTATAAGTACTGCGTACGAAAACATAACGGAATTACGCGACGGCAGCCTCCATCTACTTGCAAAATCCCCCAAAATAGCCAATCTGTTCCTTAACCAAAAAAAACTAGCTAATTTGTGTCCCATCTCGGTCAAACTCCATTCTAACCTCAATTCCTGCAAAGGTACAGCCTACGCCCCATGTCTTAGTAACGTGCCTGAACAAGAAATAATAAACGAAATGAAATCCCAAGGCGTAACGGATGTCTTTAAATTTAAAAAGATCACACCTGAAAACAACCTTCTTGCCACCGGACTTGTTCTATTTACATTTGATCGCTTTCGTCCTCCCTCTACTGTCAATATAGGTTGGTATAACGTGAAAATAGAAGAATATTACCCTAATCCTATGCGCTGTCGCAAGTGCCAACTCCTCGGCCACACAAAAAAAAGATGCACTTCTTCAGAATCTTGCGAAACCTGTAACCTACCCCTCCATCAACCGAACAACTGTACGCGCACATCATGCGCCAACTGCTCCGAAGAACATCCATCGTCTTCAAAAAACTGCAAGGCATACATCAAGGCTAAAGAAATTCTAAAAATTAAAACGGTGAATAAATGCTCTATGTCTGATGCAAAAAAAAAATATAAAGAACAAAATCCGATTCCCCTCCTTTCTAAAACATACTCTTCAATAGTACAGAGCTCATCTATAGCAATCAAACAAACAAGTTCTTCATTAAATCCTACACCTCCTTCACCTCTGTCTCCACCCACCACTTCTTCCAAATCATCTGCTCTCTCTATTCCAAGAAGCAATACAACTAAGGCAATCCCCCAAACCCTATTTACAAATTCATCAACAACAAATAGTAAAAACACAAACGATCAAAAGATCTACGGTACTGGCTCGATTACTCCCACAATACATACTCATGTCTCTCAAAACACATCTTCTGATTTCCCCACACAACAAAAAAAATATAATAACAATAACAATGCACTACCCACTAGCGACAACAACAGCACAGATACTTGCTCTTTCTCACAAACACTTTCAACTGAAACTACAAAATCACATACACATTCAAGCCTTTCGTCTCCTTTAACAAAATTAACAAACTCACTCCTATCACAAAATAAATACTACTTACCTGACACTCATATAAATCACGATGATGAATCAACCTAGAAATGAACTTCCTTACAAAAACCAGGCCTCCGCGGACGATAATTTAATACAAAAGATGCCTTCAAAATCTGCAAAAAATTTTCTCTTTCAAAATAAAAAACAAAACTCTTCACCTTCAGTATGCCAAAGCTTTAGTGTTCTTCAATGGAACCTCAATGGCTACTTGAATAACCTACACGAATTGCAAATACTCATAAAAGACATCCAACCAAAAGTTATTTGCTTGCAAGAAACACATCTCCCAACCGGCCGCCACCCATTTCCCCCCAAACAATACTCGCCATACTTCCACAATGTTGACTCGGTGTCGACTTCAAAACAGTGCGTTGGAATCCTCATCCATAAGTCAATTCCACATTCAAGCATCACAATCCATTCAAACATATCAGCAATAGGAGTCCAAATCAATTTAAATATCCAATTTACAATTATCTCCCTTTACATCCATCCAGATAAATTTTTTTCTACAAAAGACCTCGAAGACATCATCAAAGGTATTAATAACCCAGTCCTTATAACAGGTGATTTTAATGCATGGAGTCCATCGTGGGGTTCTGAGAAACTTAACAAACGCGGCAAAACTGTCGAGCATTTTATTGCTAACTCTGGGTTAGCTATACTTAATGACGGTCGACCAACCCACTTTTCCACCCATAGAACGTTTACCCACATTGATGTTTCACTAATCACGCCCTCTCTCAGCAATTAAGAAAACCCATAAAGTTTATTCTCGACAAGGCCAACTGGGATTTATTTCGATTTACAGTTACTAAAGAATTGCTCGCAAGAAAAAGATCCTCAAACACCAACAAAGAATCTGCTTTGATTCACTAATCTATACGCACGGCAGCAAACGAAGCAATCCCCCAAACCTAAAATAAAAGGCATAAAAAATCACCCCCTTGGTGGAATAAGGAAATAAGCTCTTTACGTAAACAAAAACAAAAAGCTTGGTACAAGTTTAAACAATCCTCTACTGATCCAAACTTAGTCTTATACCGCAAACTAAATGCAGAATTCCGTAAAAAAGTGAAAGCTGAAAAAAGGGCATAAGCCCAAGGGCAACGCCCCAAAAACTTTGGGCCGAGATAAAATCGCTAACAGGCACATATTCCCCATACAAAATTGAAACAATTAAAACAGTAACTACAGCGCTGACATGTCCCAGAAAAATTGTAGAACACTTTGCGGATACATGGGAACAATCTTCCGACGACTCCAACTTCGAAGACGCTTTCACCAGTGGAAAACAAAGAACGTTTAACGATTTAAACCTATCTTTTAACCCCAGTCTTTCAGCTATTTCCATTGAATCAGAAATTAATATGTTGGAACTCACTTCGTGTCTGCAAACAGTCAAAGGAAAAACTCCGGGATTCGATCGCATTTCCTATGCAATGTTAAAAAACTCTCCACAGGCTCTTAAAACACGTCTCCTGGAACTTTACAACAGAGTATTTGACACAAGTATAATCCCGCAAGCCTGGAAAACGGCAAACATCATTCCATTACCCAAACCAAATGGAGACCCCACTTTAACCTCTGGTTATCGCCCAATATCCCTCCTTCCATGTACCGGGAAAATTCTGGAAAAAATCATAACGAAACGCCTATTTTGGTTTCTCGAGAAGGACAAACTAATTGACAACCGACAAGTCGCGTTTAAAAAAGGGAAATCCACGTTAGATGCTCTTCTTCATATTGACCATTTCATTTGCTCAACATTGTCTGAACGAAATCATGCCACTGTCCTTGGCCTTGATTTTCAAAAAGCTTTTGACAGGATCGGGGCACATGTTGTTTTGGATCAATTAATAAAATGGAAAATCGGACCAAAAATTTATAAATACATAAAATCCTTTTTGTCGAACAGATACTTCCGAATAAAATATAGCAACATTCACTCAAACCCACATAAACTAAACAATGGCATCCCCCAAAGATCACCACTATCAGTGGTTCTATTCATCATCGCTTTTAACGAAGTTAACAACATAATAGACAGTTTCCGCAACGTTGAGCACTCACTCTATGCTGACGACTTAATTATTTTTTCTAAGAATAAAAACCTGCACGAATTGGGAAATATTTTTTCTCGGATTGTAGAAGCTCTCCTCCAATGGGGTAATTACTCGGGATCGGTAATTTCAAATTCAAAATCTGTAACATTTCACATATGCAAAAAACACAATTGTTCAAAATTTATTCAAGTTAACTTAAACAATAGTTTTATAAAAAATGTTATTACTATGAAATTTCTAGGCATTACATTCAATTCTAAATTTAGTTTTAAGCATCATTGTATCCATTCAAGAAAAAGCTTAACTGCCAGAGTCAATTTAATTAAATATTTATGCTCCAAAAATAGTTTCTCCAACATCAATACTATCATAAATTTAATTAAATCTATAGTACTTTCAAAAATTGACTATGGCTTACCAATTTACGGTAAATGCTCAAAATCATCTTTGGGATCTGTCACAACACCTTATCACGCTGCCGCCAGAAGTTGTATGAGAGCCATACGTTCAACTCCCATTATGAACATACTAACCGAAGCTGGACTCCCGCATTTAACGGACAGAATAGATTTCCTCACTTCAAAAATAATAACAAAAATAAACTCTTCACAAAAAACAGCCATCCATTCTGAGGTCAAGAAGATCCTAAATCGGAAGAGACACCAAAAAATTCAATCCACACTATGCCGGGCAATCACCTTTGCAAAAAATTTTAACGTACCAATCTTTCAAGATCACACAAGGTTGAGCCAACCACCTTGGAATCTACGAAACTACACCACAAACACCGACATTTGTAACCATCCAAAACGCTCAACTACGGACGACATCTACAAAACTCTTTTTCTGGATATGCTGGTCAAATATAAATCGCTTGGATGGAAAATGCTATTCACAGATGCATCCAAAGCAGACACCTACACCTCTTTTGCCGTGGTTGATGAGACCAGTTCCGTTGTTTCCAAAGGACTATTGCCAACATATACATCAACTTTCACCGCTGAAGCGTTTGCCATATACAAAGCGATAACCCATTTTCAAAAGAAAAAAACTATTGTATTTTCTGATAGCCTCTCTACAATACGAGCTATAAAAAACATCTCCAACTCCATTGAAATAATCGAATTAATACGAAACCATCTCATCCTGAATTCAGAGACCTTAAAAATCGTTTGGATCCCCGGCCACGTCGGCATTTACGGCAATGAGGCAGCAGATGCGGAAGCCAAATCAGCCTCAAAGGAACCACTTAAAGTATTCATTCAACATAATAAAAGGGACACCTCGAATTTTCTGCTCCAAAATTGGAAATACAAAAGAAGAACTACTTGGGAAAATTACAACCATTCCTACAAAATCATAAATCCAAACGGCGTCAGAGCAACTTATCATAACAATATATCTCACAAAAAACTAAAAATATACATCAGACTCAGACTAGGCCACTCATACATAACACATAGGCACCTGTTCAACAGGGAGTTACCTCCCGTCTGCTATCTTTGTGAAGATAACAACTCAACCCTCACAATGACTCATCTTCTGGCCTGTCCAAAAATCTCACTGACTTGTACTAAAATATCCAATAACAACATACAACATCTTCTAAATGAAATTAACATAGATAATATTAATTTGGTGTACAATATAATTAAAGATTTGAAACTCGAAAATCTTATTTAAAAAAAAAAAAATAAAAATAAAAAATGTATATATATAATAATCTCTAAATTATATTCTCTTACCACTCTAGTAGATAGCCCTGGTAGCTAATTTCTAGCTTAAGTTATTGAATTTGTAATTTATTTACTATTTAATAAAATAAATAATAATAATAATAATAATAATGAATTCGAAGCTATATCGGAAGTTGATGTCATTAATACCATTCGGTCACTCAAATCAGATGCTGTTGGTGAGGATGAAGTTCCTATCCGGTTTGTCAAAATGGTATTAACCCACATTCTTCGTGTAATTTCACGTAATTAATTTCTGCATTACGTCATCATCATTTCCGTTTAGTTGGAAGCTGGCTAAAGTAATTCCTGTTCCGAAAAAACCTCAACCGACTTTGGCTGCTGACTTTCGACCCATCAGTACATTACTTTGCCTTTCAAAAGTTTTGGAAAAAGTCCTTGCCAAGCAAACCCCAAGTTATCTAAATCATCATAAGCTACTTGCTTCGATCCAGTCTGGTTTTCAAGCCAACCATAGTTGTTCTACAGCTATGGTTAAAATTCTCGATGACATAAGGATCAGCTATGACTTGGAATTCCTCACTATACTTTGCCTCCTTGACTTTTCAAAAGCTTTCGACACAGTCAACCACACAATCCTTTCTGAAAAACTAAGAAGGTATTTTGGTTTTAGTGAAAGTTCGGCACGTCTCATAACTAATTACTTAAGTAATCGTTGTCAAACGGTTGTGGTTGGTGACAAATCCTCTCGCATTAGGAATATACAAGCAGGAGTACCACAGGGCTCAATACTAGGTCCAATATTGATGTGCATATTTATTAATGACCTCCCCAAAGTTTGTTCAAACGCTAGTCTTCACTTCTATGCGAATGATGCGCAAATATACTTGTCTAGACCTATTGGTCTAGTTGAGGATCTTGTTTGCAGGTTGAATGAGGATTTATACGCAATCTACCAATAGTCGCTACGTAATTGTTTGACCCCCAACCCAGCAAAGCCTCAGCTGATTTTAATATCTAAAAAACTTCATAATACTGAACTACTGCCTCCCATTTACCTCAACGACACGCAATTGCAGTTCGTGGAGACAGTAACCAACCTGGGTTTTAAGATAAACCGATCCATCTCCTATGTAAGCCACATCAATTACACTGTGGGACGAATTTACGGAGGTCTACGCAAACTTTGGCTGTTCTCTAGTTTTACTCCTGTTGACGCGAGGCTGAGACTTCTTAAAACCTTACTTGTTCCGTATATTGATCACTCATCAGCAGTGTACTGCAAACTCGACTTTTTATCTCAGCAAAAACTTACTGTGGCATTCAATGATATGGTAAGGTATAGGGTTTTCCATTAAGAACTTGACACATTTTTTTTAAAATAAAATGCACACCATTTGAGATATTTAAAAAACTTTATTAAAGGCTTGAAGTACAATCAAAACATTTATGAATGGAACTCGACTTCGTTCATATGGCCACCGCGGGCAGGTTTGCAGCGGTCGATTCGTTGGACCCAAATTTCAACGACTCGGCCACACATTTCGGCCGAAACGGCCGCTATTTCGCGTTTAATGTTGGCTCTGAGCTCTTCCAACGTCGTCGGAGTGTTGGCATAAACCAATGACTTGACGTAGCCCCACAGAAAATAGTCAAGCAGCGTTAAATCGCACGAACGAGGCGGCCAATAGACAGGCCCATTTCTTGAGATAACACGCTCACCATACTTACCCTTCAATAAATCGATTGTACCGTGTGCTGTGTGGCTTGTGGCATCATCCTGTTGAAACCACATGTCGTCAAAGTCCATATCTTCCAACTCGGGCCAAAACTAATCGGTGATCATGGCGCGATAACGCTGACCATTCACAGTAACGTGACGATCGGTACCGTCGACGAAAAAATATGACCGAATAAACCGCACCAAACAGTTATTTTTTGTGGATGAAGTGGTGATTCATGAAGCATATGTGGATTTTCATCCGACCATCTTCTCCAAAATCCAATCGGAGAACGTACGTCGCTTCAAATGGTCCATCGGCTTCAATTTTTGAGTCAGCTTTTTGAGTCTGAGCGATGCCCAATTCTTGAGAACGCCGTGGAATTGACTGATTTGGATCGTTTGCTACGGACGCCTGAAGGACAGTGATATTTTCGACACTTCCACCAACCCGTTGTCTCACTGACACGGCAACATCACACAACGAATATGTAGACTCACATTTTTGCACTGTCTACTAGGGCGAGAATTACGACCGAAAATTGGAGCTAACGCTCTTAAAGTTGCAGTCACCGACTCCGAATTTCGGTAGAAAATTTTTATAATTTGCAGACGTTGGTCGTTCGTGTACTTTACCATGATGAAAATGTTGAGTTTAGTGAATAAATTAACAGTGACAGTTTGATGATTAGTGAAAGAGTGCGTTCACAATTTAAGTTCAAAGTTGTCAAGTCCCTATTGGAAAGCACTTTATTGTACATAGGCAGATATACTACAAGATCGAGGGCGGTTAGAGGTTGTGATGCATCTCTCAGAGATATGGGTAAGCAGCAAAAAATCAGATCCAGAGGAACAAATACTTGACAGTGAGCTCCCACTTCCGAAATCTAAATGATGATGAAAAATTTAGGGAGAAATCTATTTGATTCCATATAGCTACAGCATCGCTTTCCTATGCTCTATCATTACGAATGCTCACCAAACACCAAAATAAACTATAATTCATTTCAAGATATATTGGACCTACATCTATAAAAAGCCATCGGATAGACAACACCTTTGCGGCACAACTAACCTCGGTAACACCAATGTATCCGTCCGAAGTAAAAGGCACCTACACCCGCACATAAAGAAACTAAAGAATACCACAGAGCACCACCCAGCAAACAAAAACTTCTCCGAGCAATTAAAAATATTGACCAAACTCTTCGAAATTTAAATTTGGAATTAATTTGTGTCCCCTGCTCTGCTCGAAATTACAAAAACAAATCATTTCACGAATATTACATCTATCTAACACGCTTAATTTATTCCCAAGATATTCGAAATTCCTTCATAATGTTTGATTCGTGTGGCAGGTCTAATTTCTTTCTAATTATTGTACTTCCATTCCCCGATATGTTTCACTTCAAAAATGCTCATCAATAAATTACGAGCAACGCACCACTTTACATAGCTAATGCCGTATTTCGACTTGAACAACACAAATGTTGCATTCAACTTTTCTCCACACATCAAAGTATTTGAATTTGTGTATCGATATGTAAATATGTATCTAGATATACTGATTCGAAAACATCCGAATAAAAATAGCAGAATTTTGATCACTATCGATTTGGTGCCCATACAATAAATCAGCCGACATATGGAGTGTAGAATGTGTTCTGGCATAAATTTATTGACGTACGCTCAATTTGGATAATTCCAATCGAAAATAATTCCCTTAGCGGGTATGGGGAATAAATCCAGCCCGAGACCAAGGCCTGCTGCCGGGCCCGACTGTCAATCAATTCAAAATTGTAAAAGTATTTCAATGTTTATGCCATTTTTTGGTGATTGATGGGTTTGCAAACGATTTCCAAATCAGAATATCTACCTATCGACACCGCTGTGTGACATTTTAAATAAGTCTACATTAAGTAGGTAACAGATTGTGATTACCTGTTAATTTGGGTCGGTCACTGAATATTGAATTTTTTATTTTTTTTTTAAATAAACAGGAAGGGTATTAGACCCGCCCTATTTTTATACAGGTAGGTAGAGTAGATATCAGCTGAGAGATTTGACAATTACGAGTACTTAACCCCCATCATTAAACTGCCCCAAACTTAATTGATGGGAAGTTGCATTCATTTGCGCGGATTTGTTATAGCGACAGGCTAAGGCAAGAAGTCTTGAACTTTCGGTCATTAGGAAATGACTTATAATAATCTACATCAAGGCAAAATACGCCAGCACTATCCTGATATACGTTCAAGCTCCAACAAAAGAAATACACGATGCTACCAAGGAATGCTTCTACGGACTGCTCGACAAAACCTACGAGCCATGGCCTAGGCTAGGTTAGGTTAAAGTGGCTGTTGGAAATACTAACCCAGGGGTTGTCCATTGTAGATCCGTCTGTATTCAAGGCTTGTTGTTTCCATAGCCGGGCGGTTACCAAGGCAGCATAACTCCGAATTTGGTGGGCCACTTTCATTATAGAAACCCGTAGGACATGGTGTCTCTTAGACCAAAGCCAGTAACTCGTTCGGGGATGTGAGTGCTTCCGTTGGTTCAATAAATGCTCATCTGCCACCAAGTGCAATTAGTCTCCCCAGTAAATGTTGGATGCCACCCATGGAGCAAATTAGCCACTGAGCCCCATCATCTTTCTATCTCCCCTATACAACTTTCCGAAAAACTTAAAACGTTCTCTGGCGTTTTAAGAGTAGTAATACCATCTTGAATGTTAAGTTCTTTACAAAAAAATAAACAAGGCCCTGACTTAGTCTCGGGGATTTTACTTCATCGTTGATTCCATCTCGGGAATCTATCTGCTGTCCCGAATATAGTGCTGCTATTTTTGTCTGTTGATCACCACTTGTGCTTCGAAGTTCGGAAAGTCGATTCCGGATGGACATCGATCAGTAGCCGATGGTTACCACTTGGAGGTAAAAGAAGCACAATTGATGTGTATGAACAGTTACAACACTAGGTATCGCCAGGTTGATACCTCTCAGTGTCTCCTCTATTTCTATAGCATCTATCCCATCTGGGTAAACACCAGCAATAAAATATGAATGCTTCGCAAGGTGATTTCTAATTTCATTGAATAAGAGATTCATTGATTCCAAATGTAAGCAAAAATGCAAAGCGAAATGCAATTGAGATATCAAGAGCAACTACTTACCTTACTTTTGCCCGATTGGTGTAGACTTATGTTTCAGTTATGGATGCGACATGCCATCAATTCACTAGTGTTTCTATGACGAAAGATTCGGGCTATAAAATTCAGTAGTCCGAATATGTTCCCGCAGATAAATAAGTTGTTCAGGAGGAAAGATCACAATGGCATTCAGAGTGTCCGAATTCCACAAACGACAGAAAACAGACAGATACTATTGACCCTTGGCATAAGTCCAAAGAGTACCGACTCAGGCGATGGTCTCTTCGTGGTCGAAGCCCCACAGGAGAAAGTAGATTTGCTGGCAGCCTTTTTCGAGGTAGTGTATACGGTGAACAATCCGGTTTGCCGTAATCACGACATTGACAACAGGGCACACGTAAATCACTATTATCTGCGCAATGAACTTCAAAATTGGCGATCCGAGAATCACGGTTTCACCGTAGTCAGTGAAGAAAATGCGGCAAACGTTATCATCGCCAATGAACGAGCTTCCTCGCATTTGTTCGTGCGAAGAGATGAACTACTGTGCATCTTTGAGTCTCTGAAAAACAAAACGTCATCGGGAGTAGACGGTATTCCAAACGTCGTATTAAGACACCTGCCCTTGGAAGCAGTGGATATATTTACTACGCTGTTTAACAATGCGCTGAATAATGCATATTATCCGACGCATCCAATCCCGAAAAGGCATAAAGCTAGAACTAGCCCTGCTAATCTCCGGTTGATTAGTTTGCTTCCGAATATTAGCAAGGTATTTGAGAAAGTGGTTAATAGAGCTCTATTGAGGTGGGTTGAGGAAAATAATATAATTCCGGAAAATCAGTTTGGTTTTAGGGCGAGGCATGACACTATTCATGCTGCGTCAAAGCTGGTCTCCGACATACAATGGAATAAATGCAAGAACCAGTGTACGGGTACCTGCCTCGTTGACTTTGAGAAGGCCTTCGACACCGTATGGTTAGAGGGGCTTTTCTATAAGTTGACCAGAATGGGTATGCCGAAACCTCTGCTATATATGATTTACCACATGCTTATGGGAATGAAGTTCGTTGTTAAATGTAACAATGTTATTTCGAGCAAGATCTTTGACATTAAAAACGGCTTACAACAGGGGGCTGTGATTTCTCCGATACTATTTAACATTTACACAAGTGATCTAGTAGGTTCCCTCAATCATGCCATAGCGTACGCAGACGATTTAGTGGCGTACAGATCAGGTCCAAAAATCGAAGTCATCAATACTCTTCTGCAGCGTGATTTCGATCATATTAAGGCGTATTGCGATGATTGGAAATTGAAAATCAATTTTCAAAAGTCGGAAACAATCTTGTTCAGGACTCCATTGAGATGGGCTTCTAGGGATATCAGACATAACTGGCGAAATTGGCCATCATTGGACAGCACGGACTACCATTAGCGGTGAGAAGCGTAGTGAGATACCTTGGTATCTGGCTCGACAAATATTTGTATTTTGACAAACATATAAATGCTGATGACAAGAAGACTGTTTCACAGCAGTCAACTTGTCTCCAGAGTGAAGGTCATATGCTATGTGGCCTTAATCAGGCCAGTCATCGCGTATGGTTGTGCCGTGTGGTTCAATGTAGCGCCGTATCAGATGGAAAGGATTCGGGTGTTTGAAAGACAATGTCTTAGGACCTGTCTTGGCTTGTACAGAACACCAGAATCAGAGTACAAAAAATATTATCCCAACAAAGTCCTTTACGATGGGGCTAATCTGAATAGGATTGACAATTTCCTGATTAAGGTGATTCGAAGACACGTTGCAAGGGCAATGACCAACGATAATGGCCTGATCTTTGGGGCTTATTACCCCAATGAAATGTACCACGAGAGCTCACTTCTATCGGGCTTTATCCCGCCAGAGGCTTTTCTCCATATTGATGATAAAGGATTAGTACAAAGTAGGGATGGTATCGCGGCCCGGTAATATGCCACCGCCACCGCGGTGCTAGGGACAAGCGGCTCATCTACGACGGGTATGTTGCCAATGCTCAGGAGCTCCTCCGTTTTAGTCCCGCGAGGAACAGTACACCGAATTCTGGTGGCTTCAAAAAGGAGAAAGGGTTGGCTCGCTCTCCTAGGTCGGTACGTTACTAAGGTAACATATTCCTCTTAGTTGTAAGTTAGATTAGGGATAGTTAGGGGGATCTCGTGGAAAGGCCGCGTTTGTTAACATGAGGCCAGTGGTTTTACGCATTCGTTAAATCTTGGTGGTGCGTGTGCACGATGTTGACGAATAACAGGCGCCCGAAATCACAATTGGGATGGTGACCACCCTGTGCGAGAGGATAGGTTAAGTAGCTTAGGTAGGTTAAGTAGAATTGACCCTATTCTAGTTTTAAGTTTTATATAAAATTATTTTCTTAGAAATTTCATATATTGTATAATTGATAGATAAGATTAATGGTAATATAGTTTTAAGGTCGAAAGGCAAATTTGAAATGAAATTGTTAAGTTTAGAACGCTCGGTAAGAGCCAGTAAGCTAGAATAGGTTAGGTTAGGTTAGGTAAGAGTGGCTGTTGGAAATACCAACCCACTTAGGCCTATTGGCCCATTGTGATGCCACGTGGATCTATGATCTTCTTACTACTGGAACCAGTTTGAGCTTATAATAAAGCGTAGGAGACTGTTAACGTCTATTTTTTCTAGATCGTTTAGGTCGTTGTAGAAGAAAGCTCCTAGATGAAGCTTCCTTCTCTGAGAGAGAGCTGGGGATGTGCAGAGTAGGTGGGGGATTGTCTCCTCCTCTTCCTCGTCCATGCAGCTTCTACAGAAATCGTTAGTAAAAGCGCCAAGCCTTCTTGCGTGCTTGCCTATGAGGCAGTGTCCGGTAATGACACCTATTATGGCGCTGAGATGTTTCCTATCTAAAAGGATCAGACACTTAGAGCGACTCAGATCTAGCCTTGGCCAGATCTGTTTGGTCACTAGACATGTTTGTCCAGCAGTCCACCTGAGGTCCGTTCTTTTGTTGGCATCTAGCTTTAGTGTTAGTTTGCACGTAGCGATTGGTATACCTATACTACCTTTGTCCGGTAGGATAGGTAGAGTGGTTCCAATTTTGGTGAGTTCATCGGCTCTGCAGTTCTCTGGAATGTCTCTGTGGCCCGGCACCCAACAAAGGTGAATGTTGAACTGCTCTGCCATCTCCATGAGAGATGATCGGCATTCAAGCGCGGTTTTAGAATATAATGAGACCGAGTCCAGGGACTTGATGGCGGCCTGACTATCCGAAAATGTGCGGATATCCTTTACAGATATCACGTTTTTCTTCAGCCAGGACAGAGCTTCTTTAATCGCCAAAATTTGCGCCTGGAACACGCTACAGTGATTTGGAAAACGGAAAGAGAGGCTTAGATTTAGCTTATCTGAGAAAACACCGCCACCAACTCCGCTGTCGGTTTTAGATCCATCTGTGTAGAGATGGATTGACTTGTCCTCCATGAAAATGCTTTCATGCTTTCCTCCCAGAATGATCTAGAGGGGAAGCTTACATGGAAGTTTTTGTCAAACCAAAGTTCAGGTATGGTGTAATCGGTGTTCTCTGTGAGGATTCCTTATGTATTAAGAATGTTGGCGTGGCCAAATGAATTATTTGTCCACTGTTTAGTCGCTTTAAGGCGAATAGCTGCAGTCGCAGCTACTTGCTTGCTAAAAATGTCGAGGGGTGTCAAGTGAAGCAGAATATCTAATGCCGCAGAGGGGGTAGACCGCAAGGCTCCGCTTGTGCATAGACATGCTGTTCTTGGGACTCTGCTTAGTTTAATGCGGTTGATTGCATTTTCCAAGGCCGTCCACCAGACGACCACGCCGTATGTAAGTATCGGTCTTATCTGAGATATATAGCCGGTGGGCTATACGAGGTTGAAGGCCCCATTTGTTTCCAATGGCTTTTTTGCAAGAGAATAAAGCTATTGTAGCTTTATTGACTCTTTCTTGAATGTTAGGTTTCCAGTTTAGTTGCCTATCAAAAATGAGACCCAGATATTTTGCTGTATCGGAGAAAACTAAACTGGTACCGTTTATTGAAGGAGGGTCTATGATTGGAATTTTATATTTCCTAGAAAAGAGGACAAGATCAGTTTTATGGGGGTTTATTCCCAATCCACAGCGATCTGCCCAGCAGGTTAATCTGTTGAGATTTACTTGGAAGAGTTCTTTAATGGTATTTAGATGTTTTCCTGAGACGGCTATGGCAACGTCATCCTCATAGGCAATCACTCTGCTACCACCCGCTTCCAGGTATATCAGTAGTTCATTAACTACTAAGTTCCAGAGAAGGGGAGAGAGGACACCGCCTTGCGGCGTACCTCTACTGATATATCTTTTAGCAGAAGTCTCACCCAGTTTGGAGTTGATTATCCTGCTTTTTAGCATTAGACTAATCAGCTCCCCAAGTGAGCCGTCTACCTGCAGAGTTGACAGCGCAGTCGTGATTGCGGATGTGTTGACGTTGTTAAAGGCGCCCTCTATGTCTAGGAAAGCAACCATTGTGTACTCCTTATATTGTAGGGATCGTTCGATGTGGCTAGTCAGAGAGTGCAAGGCCGTTTCCACCGACTTTCCTTTACAGTAGGCATGTTGAGCCGTAGACAGAAGTCTTGGATCAACTTTAGCTCGAATATGGATATCAATCAGTCGTTCTAAAGTTTTCAGAAGGAATGATGATAGACTTATAGGTCTGAGGTACTTTGGGACTACATGAGAACATTCTCTCCATAACAGTGGAATGTGGATAAGTTCTACACAGCTCCTCATAATATTTTCCAACACTGGTAGAATAATATCTGAGGATCTCTGTAGTTCGGCAGGTATAATACCGTCCGGACCAGCAGACTTGTATGGTTTGAAGCTATGCAGCGCCCAGAGCAGTTTGTCTCTCGTAATCAGACTATGAATTTTGGTCACGGTTGCAGTAGGCTTGTTTGGGCTGCTACTGGCCGCGAGTTGGGAGCTACCTGGAAAGTGGGTGCCCAGAAGCAGGTTGAGTGATTCATCACTTGAGGTTGTCCAAGAGCCATCGGTTTTTTTTCAAACAGCTGGGCATCATAGGATTTGTAGAGAAGATTTTTCTTAACCGCGATGCCTCAGAGGTTTCTGTAATTTTGTCGCAGAATAACCTCCAGGTTTGTCGCTTTGCCTTCCTCAGTTCTTTTTTGTATAATTTGAGGGATTCTTTATATGAGTCCCAGTCGGTCACTTTTCTTGTGCTTTTTGCTGCGTTGAAAAGTTTTCTGCAGGCGTTTCTGAGCAGTCCCAGTGCCGATGTCCACCAATGTGGCTTTTTCTTGCCTCTTGGTTGAATAAGAGGGCAGGAAGCGGCCATAGCCTTATTGAGAGTCAGAGTAAATTCCCTGACTTTCATGTCAAGCTTATTGGTTCACGCGGGGGACTTGATAGTTTAGAGGATATCGTTTCCGACAGTATTCCTCTATATTTTGTCCAATCAGTTTTCCGGTAGTTCCGGAAAGCTGGTTGGCTGGGGGGACCATCACTCAAACTGAATTGGATGTATCTATGGTCTGAAAAGGAGTGTTCAGACGATACCATCCAGTTTGTTAGCCTTTGGGTGATGCTGTCAGAGACAACAGTGATATCTAACACTTCTTGTCGGTTTCTTGTTATGAAAGTGGTCTCATTGCCAATATTGCAAATTAAGAGGTTAGTACTTAAAATATAGTCTAAAAGTGACTCACCTCTATCATTGATGTCGGTACTGCCCCATACCGTATGATGTGCGTTAGCGTCGCATCCGATTATGAGGCCAGTTTTTTGCCTTCCCGCTTCCAGTACCACCCTTTCTAGGTTATCACCAGGGAGAGGGCCCACTTGGTCGTGGCCAAGGTAAGCCGATGCCAGCCAGTAAGAGCCTTTGGCAGCCTCTAGTCTGGCAACGGTTAAGTCGGGGTCACTGAGGTTGTGAAGTAGAAATACATTAAGGCTACGTTTCACTAATATACAAGTTCTAATCTTACCTTTGTCGCTTGTATAGAGCGGAGCGTATGGGGGTGTCCTAAGTCCACGAACCACGCCTTCTGCAATCCATGGTTCCTGGATTAGGATTATGTCTTCTGCGTTTTTAGAAAGACGCAGAATGAGTGCGGCCGAAGCCTTTTTTGAGTGGTGGAGATTAATCTGGAGAAACCGTATCATTGCTACAGTCTTCCAGAGTCGCCTCCACCACGGTGTTGTTGAGGTCCTCCGATTCTGAAGATGTGCCCAAGAGCTCATCTTCTATCTCTGATCGTGTAGAACCTCTAATTGCTTCGTCATCGGTTTCCATTTCCGACAATGTGTCAGAAGAGGAGACCGACGGCTTGGTAGTCACCTCGGACAGATTGAAGTCGTCGCTATCCAATTCTGGAAAGGATATCGACGCTCCAAGATCCAATGGAATGGACTCGAATCCGAACCGAATCATGCCTTTCGTCTGCGCCAGAGGATTAAGGGATTCCTTATTGATCACAATTAACGCATCTATAAGAACCCCTTAGTTCCTCCAGTTTCGCGACTTTCCAGTCATGAGTCGGAAGAGTCGGGTTGCTGAGCCGGATGATTTCCAGGATACTCGTACTTTCTGGAGAGGAGGGTTCGGCTGGAATCCAGGTACGAGTTCGAGGTCTACTAGGAATGTCTTCCTTAGATACGACCTCGAGTTTTGCACCTGGCCAAACCTCTCCTAAACCATCGATGGCCTTGGTGAAGAGATCGAGAGATCTCTGGTTGGAGCAAGCGATGAGCTTGACATGGCCTTGGTGCCAGCCAGCGTCGCTTGTGATAGGAGGTGGTCCTGGGTTCTCCCGCATGATGGCCAATAAGTTGCTCGAGAGCTTCAACTTGACCAATTGCCACCGTTCCGGTGTAATGGAACCGTCGGTATCGCTTCTGTCGATCACCGCGATCACCAATGCGTCCTTTAGGACTTCATTATAAGACCTCAGAGATCTGCTGTTGGATGGCCCAGGGGTTGTGGAACTGTGTGTCTTGGGCTTCTTGGAAACCGGTACGGTTTCCTCCAACGATCTCTGGCGCTTAGAGGAGTCTTTTGATGTTTTGTGAGCAGTGGAAGCAGTGGGAAATCCGTCTTTTAGGATGTTTTTAGCCCACTCAACCTTGCTCTTTATTTCCGCACTTCTCTCAACCTCCGGAATGGATCCGAAGGTTTTGATGATGCGTGAAGCATTTCGGCGTCTTATGTAGAGCGCCTTAGATGGAGCTTGCCGATGCGGCTGAGCTCCAGATTCCTCTTTGGAGGGAGGAGTTTTGGTAGCAGCAACAAGTCCGTGGCCTGCCACAAACTTGCTGCTGGTGGGGGCGGGGGAAGTGATAGGACCATGGCTTGCCACAGTCTTAACACTCCCCGAAGGAGTTTTGGTAGCAGCGACAAGTCCGTGGCCTGCCACAAACTTGCTGCTGCTAGGGGTGGAGGAGGTGATAGGACCATGGCCTGCCACAGTCTTAACACTTCCTGAATTCTTATTATTTGGCTTGTTCCTTTTGCCTTTAGAGGATGGCGCACCATGGCCTGCCACAGTTTTGCCTCCTCTCGGCAATGCAGGAGCCTTGCCGGGAGTCGGTGTAGTCACCGTTCCACCGCCCGGTAATGAAGGAGTACCGGCCTCGGTTTTTGTTTTCTGGTTATTTTCCATTAATAGTCCCACGAGTAGCGGAGAAAGGGATGTCCATCTGTACAGAGATCCGCCATATACAGATAGGGCTAGCTAATCCGGAGGTCGCCAGGTATCCGGATACTCCGTTCGCGACTGAGCTATTTTTGGAGATACTGGGCCCTCAGCCAGGTTGATCTTCGGCACGGGTCGTATAACACCTTGATCCATCCCAGGGGAATGATGGAGTGCTTTGGGAGTTGGGGAGGGGGGGAGCATCCTTTGGTTTCAGGACTCGTCTGGAGAATTTCTTCCCGAGATTCATTGACCCTACTCAGCCTCTACAACTCGACAAGTTCGATGCTCGCGGTATAAGAAGCTAGAATAAGTAACTAGAATCTAAGTGATAGCGAAAGAAACAATAAAAATTAATTTAAAATTAAAAAAAAACAAAAAAGTTTCTATGACGAAAGAAAGAAGGGTCATAAGGGCAATGGGTTTGTGCGCATAGAGGAATAATATTCGTCTTTTGGGGAACAAACTCCAGGCACAAGATCAGCGCTTTGGTCTCGGTGTTTATCACGAATACGCATTTTTTCATGTCCAGTCTGTTTCGATAGCTCTGACAATATATTTCTTCTTAGCATGTCTGTTCTTATAGTGGTATAGTTCATCGATTACTATCTACGTCAGATACCCGGGGTTGAATTTCTGGGTTATAAACCGAAAATCTGATAAAAAATTTCTACCGTCAACAATTGTCAACCTGCGGCAGTCAAAACTTGTGCCCTTATAGGTAGTCGGTCATCTGCAGTTTCCTCTTTCAGCACACAAAATGGCAAGACGCACAATTAACACCCGACTCTTTCGTTCTCAATTTATATCTTTATGCACGAGTTTATGCAGCACACCTCTCGGATCCCACCTTAGCCCTTATATTAGTTGCTGAGCAGCACCAGGATATGCTCACTATACCAGTACAATATCATAAATAACGTTTTATTAATAGATATTGTTTTGAGTTCTAAGGATACGAAAAGAACCCGCTTTGTGTATTGTATATGTATTTCAATTTTACGAGTATCTTTTGTCTTGCCTTCGTTTTTGTGAGTTCGTGCTGTAAGTATAATTAGTTTCGTTTATTTTTCTTCCCATCTTCTTATGTACCGTTTCGAAACTCTTCTGCGACGTCTTCTCTATCCAACTGATTATCCTTTGTGTTACGGCAGTGCTTGAGTTTCGATTTATTTCTCATTATAATTTCAGTTTTTTTTTCTGTTGCCTTGTTTTGAAAAGGCTTTGTTGGTGGCATAGCTCCTTCGTCTTTTCCTTCATTGATGAGATTAAGGATCCCAGAATTGGGTTAGCATTTTAATAATGAAATTCAAATTTTAATAAGAATGCATTGACTCTTTTTAAATAGAAAATGCAAATTTATTTTAATTGGAAAAGATTGTCACTCAACTATAAATGGTTCCTTAAATCTAAGGTGAAACTATGTTCCTTGGCAGTTCGGTCATAAATAGCTACAATGAAAAACACGTAAAGCACATTTCACGAAATAAAATAAATTAATGGTGCAACAATCCGGTATGAGACAAGGCCTAGTTTCCCCACTGACAGCGAATGGGTGCTGACATTGAGAATTGTTTTTCTGGCTTTTTTTTCAGAGCATGGCGTGGGAATTAAGCCCACATCTCTTGCGTAGCAGTCGACGAAATTAACCTTTAACATATGGGGTACAACAAAAGTCACAATCGCTATGTAAATACCATGCCTATGCTTTGCTCTAGTTTTGTTAATTTGCAGGCAATATTTTACATCTCTACGTTGCCAGATTTATGATTCAGTTTATATTTGTGGCCATCCGTATAGGAGGCAATGATACTCTGTTATAATATATTGTAATTGCCTGGAATTCATTTGTGGTGACCCAGAACAATAGTTGCCGCATTGTTTTATGGTAACCGCACGCAATTTGCGCAAAGATTGCCATTGCAGATGCCTTTGCTTTCTGACCTCTTCCTGGATAAATTCTCTCCCCCCAGTAAGGCCTCAGCACGTAGAATCGAAGCAATAAAAGAAAACAATTAAAAGTTTTCTCCTTATCTACCTGATTGCAAATCATTTGATAATTTGTCTGCAGAGCAGAGGAGAGAAGGGCACATCAATAAGGCATTTCAATCCAAAGACCAAAGAAATCTTCTTAGATACCAATCGCATTATACTGCTCCAAGGATATTCTTTTACAATCGGCTCCGGATTTATGGTGCACAACATAAAAGGCGCTATAACTTGGTGCTTATTTCGAAATCAGCGTGCGTAGATTGCTTACTGGTCCAGGCCTCCAATCGAATCGTTGTGTGTCTTTGTTGGCTATTAACGTCTAAAAGTTTGCTTTCATTGTGACAGTTTACATAAGGATAATGGCAATAGCAGAGGCAACGGCTACGGTAACGGCAATAGCAATAGCAACAGAAACAGCAACGGCATCAGCAACTTGAAAAACTTTTCCAAGAGTTTGGGGCACGGGTTTTTGTTTAACTTATCCGCCAATGTAACACCCAAGCCGTGTTGAAAGCAATTCTCATTCTCATTCTCATTCTCATTCTCATTCTCATTCGCATTCGCATTCGCATCCTTTTGAGAAATAAATCGCCATCATCCGTATAAAAACTTAATTAAAAGCTGGCGCCGAGCTACGCACCACTAAGAGAGAAACCCAGTCAAGCCACGTAAATGGTATTCTTGAAAGATGTTGGTTTGGAGGGGGTGAGCTTGTACGAGTATATTGGTTTTCTGTTGGTTCCACGTAGCTATACGGAAAGAATTAAAGCAAAGCCAACCCAGTTATTTTAATCTGGAATGCGATTTCTGGAGGAAAATGGAAATTCTCATTGGATATGTGCGGATATGGTTTTGAGGTTTCCCAGAAACGAAGTCTCTAACAGGCACCTGGCATTTGCTCCAGTTATGTAGGTAGAGGAACGTGCTTTTTCCAAGTTTTCAACTTTAATTCTTTCTACACGAATGACGGGATTAAGAACGTATTACTTATACTTTTTACAATAAAAATTAAAAATATATTTTCTTGTTTAAATTGTTCGTAGATTGTTTCGGTCTGCGTATAATTTGGTGTTTGTAGTTTGTCATTAACAACTAAGAGATTATTGTGCGAAATGTGTTGGCAATACTTTTGTCCAAGCATTTGACCTAGCATGACCTTGTTCGTCGAGGAATGGAAAACGTAATGTAACATGGTAGAATTGTTAACTATATTAGTAAAACGCGTCCGAGCAGTTCAATATATAATTAGAGACTAACTAATTTATTGTACATAAGTGTATACAAAGTATAATATGGTATGGGATATATTGAATCAAAAGTGTTGCCACTGTTGTATACAAAACATAATATTATAATTTTGTGATTTGATAAGTTTTTTTTTTTTTTTTTTATTAATTCATTATTCTCTTTTACAAATGAGTACCTACATAATTCTTAAGTTCATACTTATAAATAATGGAGAATAGTTAGTGACATTTTTTTATTTTGCTGATAATAGCAATAAATAGTGTTAAATGCCACTTTTTTTTTTTTTTTATTTTATCATTGTGGGGTGACAATATTTAAATTCTTATTTCAAAAACAATGAATTTAGATTAAAAATACACACAAATATAAAAATAACAAAATTCAAACAATTATGCAAGGTAGGTGAGCAAAACTTCGATCTCATCATGGTTAAAATCAAGAAGCCATAATTTAACTTTATTTAAAAATTTGTGAAGGGACTCTATGACTCTTATATTGAAAGGAAGACTATTAAAAAGTTTACAGGATACAACTGGGTAGGAGTTTCTGTAGTGAGTAGTGCGAAAGGCTGGAATTTCAACAACATGGCGTGTAGAGCTACGTAAATTAGGATTATCAGATATTGGACTCTGCATATAGCCACCTCTCATAAAAAATATCTTAGAGACTCTGAAATAGAATAGATGTCTTACTGGCAGTATTTTCAAAGATCTAAACAGCACCATGGAATGGGTCAGGCGGTGAGCATTACTAATTCTTCTTATGGCACACTTTTGCAGGACTACGAGTGGCTTTAGATTGGTCATATAAGCACCTCCCCAGCAGCTTATCCCATATTGCAGTTTCGAGTGAAAAATTCCATGATAGACAGTCTTAAGAGTTTTATTGGAACAGCATTTTCTGAGGCGATAAAAACACCGAATGGAAGAGCGTAAGTACTGCTTCAATACCAAAATATGATCAGTCCAATTCATGTTATGGTCGATAGTAATACCAAGATATTTAAAGTTCCTAACTACTTCAATTTTAAAACAATTCGAGTTACATGTGGCATTTTCATTAAAAATTGATCTTGATAATTCTGTAGTACAAACACAATTAATTAAGTTGAAACGCGGACAATCAAAGGAGTGGAAAAAGGTATCGACATCTGGCGACTCGGGCGAACTCTATCTAAAAAACATTAACTTTGTTTTGCTACTTACAAGTAACTTGTGTGCAGCAAACCACACTCTCAACAGATGAATATCATGGTTGATTTTTGCTATTAGATTTAGAGGGCTTGTTGAGCCGTATGCGATGCCAAGGTCATCTGCAAATGCCGCGACTCTACCTGCAAAAGGTAGCGCAAACAAGGAGTTTATAAAGATTAAAAACAAAATGGGACCCAACACAGACCCTTGGGGTACACCTAAGCTAAGTTCCTGAGGGCTGCTAAGAGAATCTTCTATTATTACTCTTTGTTTGCGATCCTTTAAATATGACGCAAACCAATTGTAGATAAAGCCACGAAAACCTGCACCGTACAATTTGTCCAAAAGAATGTCATGAACAACCATGTCAAACGCTTTCGTAATGTCAACAAAGAGGCCAGCGCAAGATTTATTACCGTCCAAAGCTTTGCTGATAAAAGAGCAAAAATACAAAAGTGCATCTTCAGTAGAACACCCTTCCCTAAACCCAAACTGTACCGGACTGAAAAATTTTATTCTTTGTAGATGAGCACACACTCGTTTTTTTACAGCTTTTTCAAAAACTTTCGAAATTGAGGAAAGCAAGGAAATAGGCCTGTAATTGTTTTTTTCCTTTCGATTGCCCTTTTTAAAAAGAGGTAACACGTTGGCACATTTCAATTGATCAGGAAAAATACCACTTAAAATACTTAAATTAAACAGATGTGCTAGTATGTCAACTAAATAGGGTGCAATTTCCTTAAGCGAAGCATTACAAATGCCATCATTCCCACAAGATCTCGAGTTGTTGAGAGAGTAGATAATCTTTAAGACTTCTAACCCCTGAATTTCATCAAAAAAGAAGCTGCTTGTACTCGTCGATTCTTCCACCACTTGATCCCTTGCACAACGATTGCAAATCGACTTGCTGTTTGATTCCACTGTTTGCCCGACAGAAGCAAAAAATGCATTAAATGCGTTAGCTACTGCTACTGGCTCCACAATCTCGGCACCTTCGGCACTCAGCACAATGGGATTGAAATGATAAGAAGAGGTGTTATTAATTATACTATTGACAATTTTCCATTCCTTTTTTGGGTTACCTTGTGCATCACGAAATTTGGACAAATAGTAGTTGTCACGGCAGTTTGAGATTTCCTTATTAATATTCTTACTCATTTTCTTGAACCGATTTTTTAAATTGGAGTTAAGTGGATGTTTTTGAATTTAATTTTTTTCAGAATATTAGCATTTACCCAGGGCTTTAACCTAGTTTGCGAAGTTTTTACGTTTACAGTGAAGCTAGAGGTTTTAACATAGTTTTTGAGGATGTTCAAAAACGAGTCGTACGCTTTAGAAGCATTAACCACGGCATAGACTTCCTCCCAATTCTCAAAACGCAATTAGTTTTTTAGCAAATCATACCTTATTTTAGTAACCGACTGTGAAGAATTACTACAAGTTTGGTTCATACCAGTAAAACCTTTAAGTAATATATCAGTCATACAGTGGTCAGTTATTTGCAAGTCAAAGTTGATACCAAAACAATCACTTAGGAGGATTTTCGAAAAACGACCGAAAACATGATCAATACACCTACTTGAGTTGGGCCTTGTAATTTCGTTTATAAAGGATGTAAGACCATGCTCAGCTGTAAGGGCAAGGTAGTTGTCAGACACAGTACTGGAAGTAAGTATGTCAATGTTGAAGTCACCTAATATGACAAAATTAGACCCTTTCTCATTACTTAAAAAATCTGAAAAGTCGTCCAGAAAAGATTGAGGAGTGGTAGTTTGTAATCTATACACACAAACAAAATCCAAAAATACACTGCGTACACCGATAGTAATTTTAATTAGATCAGCACTAGCCATGCTTCATTGCTCCACATTACAATCTTCACTTGTGTATATATCTCGCACAAAAACTCCTACACCACCTGCTGGATATAATTCATTTGGGTTTGCATAAAATTTATAACCGGGGATAGAATAGTCGTCAATTTCACTAGAGAAAATCCATATCTCAGAAATGAATATCAAATCAGGCAAATATTCAAAAGCTTCCAGATTGCAGACGAGTAGATCGAAATTATGTTCAATACTTTCCCTCAAATCAGATTAATTATAAATACATATATTTCAAATTTAGAGTTAAATTTAAGCTTTGCAAAAACAAAAAAAAAAGAAGAATTCATTATATTGTAAATTTAAACATTAATGTGTTACTATTCCAAACCTAACATTTTTACAAATCGAGAATGGTTTATTTTACTTAAAACTTTTGTTAATATATCTGCTACCATGTTGTCTGTAGGTACATAGCTCAAACTTAAAAATGCCTTTTCAAAGACCTCTCTTATGAAGTGGAATCTTATATCTATGTGCTTGCTCCTTGAATGGAATACGGGATTTTTCACCAGCTGCTGTGCACTAAGGTTGTCACCAAATAATGTAATTGGCTCCGAAACTGAACTGCCAAACCCAATATCGATAAGGAGATTACGTAAATAAACGAGTTCCTTTGATGCGGAGGACAGTGCCATGTACTCTGCTTCCGTACTGCTTAGTGCGACTGTAGTCTGCTTCTTGGACTCCCATGATACTGCACATCCAGCCAGAATGAACACATAACCCGTAAATGATCGCCTATCATTGCAATCGCCACCCCAGTCGGCATCGGTATAACCAACAAGCTTAGCACCAGATTTTCTGAAAATACATTTGAAATTGCTTGTATTATGTAAGTACCTTAACAGATGTTTTGCCGCAGATAGATGTTCTTTATGTGGACTATTGTTGTACTGGGACAACTTAATTACTGAATGAGATATATCGGGTCGAGTCGTCATACTGATGAAGTTCAAGGATCCGATGAGAGATTGATACCTTTTTGTGTCAACCTTTGAGCAATTAGGGCAGCTCTCACACTTTGTCAGCTTTGTTCCAGGGTCAAGCGGTGTACTAACCTTTCTACAGTCATCCATCCCAAATTCATTCAAAATTTGCTTAATCAGGATTTGTTGCCCAAGTTTGATGGAACCTCTTTCCCCTTCTCTCTCTCGAATTCCATGCCCAAAAAATAACTTAGGGGTCCTTTGTCTACCACTTCAAACTCTGCGGCTAATTTTTGCTTTATTTCGTTTATGACACTCGTTTCCTTAAAACCCAAGATAAGGTCATCAACATACACGACCAAAAAATTAACTACACCCCGCCGTTGAGTCGAAGCAAAAAGAAAACAATATTGGAGGCATAACTCCGAGGATCAAGGCGAAGAACACCGCCATTCCGACAAAACAGAAGTCAAACGATGGCAAACAGTTGAGAAAAACTAAGAAGGAGACTAACAAAAAGAAGCTTGAGGCGAAAAGAAGTAAGCCGGACGCGTTCGTCATCGAAGCAAGTGAAGGACTATCTTACGCGGAGATTCTTCGTAGCGTAAAAGCAGACCCCAAACTAGAAGCTATTGGAAAAGAGGTATCCAGGATAAGAAGGACCCAGAAAGGAGAGCTCCTAATACAGCTCAAGGAACATGGAAATAAGACAGAAGAGTTTAAGAGTGTCATTGGCGAGGTTTTAGGAGAGCGAGCGAATGTAAGGACACTCACACATCGCACTACCATCGAGCTGAAAGACGTCGACGAAGTTACCGGAAAGGAGGACATTTGCGAGGCAATAAGGACTCAACTCAGGGTGGAACTACAACCAGCAGACATATTATCCTTGCGAAAAGCGTACGGTGGAACCCAAACAGCAACAATCGGACTTCCCGTCGGACTGGCAAAGAAACTGTTAGATGCAGGAAAGGTAAAAATTGGATGGGTTATTTGTCGCATTCGAGAACGAACGCTTCTCCAAAAATGCTTCAAATGTCTTGAATTTGGGCATATAGCCAAGCATTGCAAAAGCAGTGAGGATCGCTCCAAGCTATGTAGAAGGTGTGGAACGGAAGGCCACATAGCAAAGAACTGCGATAAGGAGCCATCATGCATGTTCTGTCGAAAAGAACACCCAAACGATTCGAAGCATGTAGCCGGAAGCAGCAAGTGTCTGGTTTTTAGGAAGGCCATCATCAACAAGAAAACATGAAGATAATACAGATTAACTTAAATCACTGTAGAATTGCACAGGATATCCTGACACAAACGGCTAGAGAAGAAAAAGCGGACGTTATTTTGATAAGTGAACCGTATAAAACTCTGGACAGCAATATATGGATCTGCGATAGGACAAAGCACGCTCCTATATGGATATGTGGAAGGCATGCCTTTCAAGAAACTAACGGACTTACGGAGGGCTTTGCACGGGCCAAAATAAATGGCATATATTTTTACAGCTGCTATGCACGTCCAAGCTGGACCATTAACGAGTACCAGGCAATGCTAGACAACCTATCCGCCGACGTTCGTGGTAGAACCCCTGTGGTTATCGGCGGCGACTTTAATGCATGGGCAACGGAGTGGGGTAGCAGACTTACAAACGCCAGAGGCCGTAGTCTGCTAGAAAGTTTTGCAACCCTTAACATAGGCATTGCAAACCAAGGTCGTGCAAACACATATCGTAAGGCAGGAACGGGCTCGATTATCGACATTACGCTCGTTAGCAACTCCCTCTTACGAAACATAAAATGGCGAGTCAGCGAAGAATACACCCACAGTGATCATCAAGCAATAATATTTGAAACGAAGGAGAAGAGTACCGTGCAACGCGCTAAACGAAAGGGCCCAAGATGGAAGGACACAAACTTCGACCTGGAGGCGTTCGAAGAAATGATAAATACCGGAAACACAATTCAAAGCGGAACAGCTGAAGCCTGTATGCAACAACTCGTCCGCATTCTCACTACTGCGTGCGATGCATCAATGCCCAGAAGAACGGGTACTAGAGGAGGAACACCATGCTACTGGTGGAATGAGGAAATAAAAAAGCTTAGAGCAAAGTGCTTAAAAGCCCGACGCAAAGTCCAAAGATCTAGGGGAAGAGATCGCTTTGAAGAACACCTTATTGTCTTTAAAAAAGCAAGACGCGACTTAAAAAAGGCAATCAGGGAGAGCAAGACAAGATGTTTTAAAAAACTTTGTGAAGAAGCCGACATAAACCCTTGGGATACAGCATACAGGATCGTCATGACAAAGATAAAGGGCAGCAGGTCGCCGCAAATAACATGTCCAGCAATCCTAAGCTCCATAGTAGAACACCTTTTCCCCCGAAGTACATCTACTATGTACCATATCGTTAGGGAGTCCAACACGGAGGACATTCCAATAGTCACAGCGGATGAACTCATGAACGCATGCAGGAAGATAGGCGACAATAAAGCGCCGGGACCTGATGGCATACCAAATAAGGCACTAAAAGCAGCTATCCATAAGCGCCCAGACATGTTTATGGAAACAATTCAAAAATGTCTTGAAGAAGGAGTTTTCCCGGATGCTTGGAAACTACAACACCTAGTCTTGCTTCCAAAGGGAAACAAGCCACCTGGGGAACCGTCCTCGTATCGTCCAATATGCCTTCTAGACACAATGGGAAAGATATTGGAACGGATAATATATGCTAGACTGCTCGCGGTAGCAGAAGAGAGAGGAGCACTATCAGACTTGCAGTTTGGGTTTAGAAAATCGCGGTCTACTGTTCAAGCCATAAAAACTGTGGTCGACATTGCAGCCGAAGCGATACAAGGAGAAAGATGGTGGTATGGTACAAAGAAATATTGCTTAGTGGTGACTCTAGACATCAAAAATGCCTTTAACTCGGCAAACTGGGCGTTCATCAGAAAATCACTAGCCAGTATGAATACGCCATACTACTTACTGAGGATAATAGAAAACTACTTTACCAACAGAAAACTGAGGTATGAAACTGACGAAGGGTTGAAATACTACAGCGTTTCAGCTGGGGTTCCACAAGGATCAGTACTCGGTGCACTCCTATGGAACATTATGTATGACGGAGTGCTAAGGCTTATGTTGCCGAGAGGAGTTCAAGTAATCGGATTTGCAGACGACATTGCCGTCGTTACGGTGGCAAAAGAAATAAAGGAGATAGAGGCTGCCACAAATGTAGCGATTATTCGCATCAAAGACTGGCTAGTATCCGCCGGTCTAGAATTAGCGGACCATAAAACGGAAGCCGTCTTAATTACCAGTTGAAGAATTGTGGAATACACCAATATACGGGTGGGACATCAAATAATCCGATCGAAAGAATCAATCAAATACCTGGGAGTAATACTTGATAACAGATTACAGTTCAAAGCACATATAGAGTACTCCAGTAACAAGGCTTTACTGCTGCAAGGAGCTCTCTCTAGAATACTACCAAACATTGGTGGACCTGGATATGCCAGGAGGATTCTCCTATCTAGAGTAGTCAGCTCAGTCCTCTTATACGCTGCTCTGGTCTGGGCGGGAGCACTCGCCATAAAAGCAAACAAGAGAAATCTGTTGTCCGCATACAGGCTCAGTGCATTAAGAGCGATCTGTGGATTTCGAACAATCTCAGATGAAGCAGCCTTCGTGATAGCAGGAATGATTCCGATCGACATTCTCGCGGACGAGATGTTGAGAATTTATAATAGAAGAACCCCAGGGCGACAAGATGCAGGTGAAATTGCAAGAATAAAAGGAGAAGAGCGAGCGGTCTCAGCAGCCCTCTGGCAAGCCAGGTGGGATAATAGTACAAAAGGCAGATGGACCTACAAGTTGATCCCGGACATCGAGACCTGGACAAAACGAGCACATGGGGATAACAACTACCACCTTACGCAGTTCCTATCTGGTCACGGCGGCTATCGTAAATACTTGCACCGATTCGGACACGATAGCTCCCCTTTGTGCCCAGAATGCTCAAACGAGGAGGAATATACGGAGCACGCCATATTTCATTGCCGACGTTTTTCGCAGTGGAGAATTAATCTGCCCAGTCCAATACTACTCATAGACCAAATGTTGCAGTCGGAGGAAAATTGGATGGAAATCGGCACATTTGTGACAATTGTGCAAAATGAGCTAAGAAGAATTGAAAAAATTAGAAGAGCTGAAGAAGCAAATACAAGAAGAATAGCATGATCTGCTAACCAGCCCTGCGAAGTAATACCTAACGGCAGTCCCGCGGGGAGAGTGGTTGAAGGACGTAGTGGTGTGGATTAGTACGTAGGCGCACTCCTGGCATCGAACATTCGGGTGTTGCGAATCGTGCATGTTGGTGGCACGGGCTACCGCATCTATGAAGATTACCACATCCATTGGCGCAACCAAGAAGACAAAAAAAAAAAAAAACCCCGCCGTTGAATGGTATATACGCAATTGTCGTGGAAAACCTTGCAACTGGGGAGAATGTTTCGTGAAAGTCGAGCCCATACTTCTGGCTATACCCTTTTGCCACCAATCTAGCCTTGTACCGTTCAATTTCCCCATACTTGTTCCTTTTTATACTTAACACCCACCTTGATTTTATTGCTTTCCGATCGGGAGGTAAATTCACAAGCTCCCATGTTTTATTTTTCAAAAGTGAATTGTATTCCGAATACATGGCCTCCACCCACTTTCGCGCATTGGGAGATTGAAGAGCTTCTTCTACCGTATTTGGGTTTTCTTGATCTAACGATCCGGAATTCACCATAAAACTAAGTGAGTTTGATCTTCTTTTAGCAAATTGTTCTACTGACTCTCTAGAAATACTACGAAACCTGTTTCTACCACTTCTTAAAGCACTAACCTGTGTATTGTTTTCAAGATTTTCGATCTCTCCTTTCCTCGCCTTCTTATTTTTAGATTCCTTTAAAGCAACAACAGCATTGTTTATGCTTTCGGCACCAATATTTAGATCAACAGTAACAGCAAGCTCGTTAACATCAACAATATTGTACTTGGATATGTTCTCGGCTTCAGAAACTACAGCAGTCTCAAAGTTATCAGCAGCTTTAACATCGATGAACATTTTATCATCATTTGGATCCACAGCATCTGGGAAAAGTTCGTTTTGATACTCATCGTTTTCAATTTTAGGCTTCAAATTTTTATCGTTCGATAATTCGATCAGAACATATGGGGAATCTGAAAGACATTTATTAGAAGGGTTTTCAATAAACTTGACGTCTCGACTTATGAGTATTTTGTTAGATTTATGATCATAAAGTCGGTACGCCTTTGACTGGTCCGAATATCCCACCATTACACATTCTATCCCTTTTGAACTAAATTTGGAGTTACTTGGTGTTTTGTTGAGTACAAATGCTTTACTTCTAAAAATTCGAAAGTACGATACGTTCGGTTTAATCCCACACCATGCTTCATATGGTGTCTTTCCAACTAGGATCTTAGTCGGAGATCGATTTCTGATGTGCACCGCAGCATTAACCGCTTCTCCCCAAAATGTCTCTGGTAGATTTGATCCTAAAAGCATGCAGCGTGCCATTTCAACCACAGTCCGATTGGCTCGCTCTACCACCCCGTTTTGCTGTGGTGTATATGGGCAAGTCAGCTGTTGTTGAATACCATTTTCATTTAAATATTGTTTTAAAGCACTATTTACGAATTCTTTTCCATTGTCACTTCTTAGTATTTTAATTTTGTTTCCTGTCTGTCTTTCTAAAGTATTCTTAAATGTTTTAAACTTCTCTAATACTTCACTTTTCTGTTTAAGCAAATAAATAAACAACATGCGCGAGAAGTCATCTACAAACAATAAGAAATATTTCGCACCACCATTTGTTACCCTTCGCATAGGCCCACATAAATCCGCGTGTATTATTTGTAGAACACTAGTGGTACGCGTTTCAGAACTCGTATAAGGCAACGAAGATAATTTTCCTCTTAAACAAATGTCACACTTTATATTATTACTGATTTTTGTTGCACTCATTCCACTAACCAAATCTTTTGACGATAAATTGTGCAGGTGTTGAGCGTTTAAATGCCCATATCTCTGATGCCACAAGGCGATGTTTCTGTTCCGGTCAATATTTAGGTATGCATTTACTTGTTTTTTTTCTTCATAAAATAAATAAACCTCATTTACTTTAACTGAACATAGAAGAATTTTTCCTGCCGTATCAACAATTTTTGCACTCCGATTATCAAAAACAACTTTATTTCCTACTTTCGCTGCTTTACTTATCGAAATAAAATTCATTTTTAGTTCTGGCACGAATAAAACGTCTTTCAAAGTTATCTTACTGTATTTATTTGTATTTAATATCACTTCGCCTATTCCAACCGATTCTATATAGCTCTCCGCGGCAAGTTCAATGCGTTCGACATGTTCACGATAATTGACAAATTTTTCTCTGTCACAGCAAAGATGACTAGTTGATCCACTGTCCATTATCCGCACGCTGCCGTTCATACACCCAATACAAATTGAATTCAGCAATGCAAACGACGCTGTACTACTACAATTGTTTTTATATTTATGCTTGAATGAGCAATTCGCCGCAATATGGCCACGCCGTTGACATATGAAACATATGCCATGGAAGAATGCTCGCCGATTTGACCCGTTTTGACCCTTTGACAATGATCAGTAATGTATGATGGAAACAGTGCCACACCATCTAGTTAACTTTCTTGCGAAGCACTTCATACCTCTGCAACTCATTCCAAATGTCCTTAATTCCTCTTCAATTCTTATACTTCACAGCTCAGGGCGACTTATTCGTTTGCTCGCATCGATAGATATGGCATAGATAATGGCATGGCGCACTTCGCAATGGAGCAGCCCGCCCGCGTTAATATGTGATTAATACTGACACTCGCACAGCTATATTTCTTTGTTCATAGCTCTCTCTATTTACCCATCAACTCGTAGGAATGAGAGTTGTATCACCTGGCAAGGCCAGCAGCATAAACAGTCCTACTATCTCTTTGGTTTGGGTCATTAACGGCCTGTGCAGCTAGAGCGTTTTTGTGATAACAGCTGTCGTGCAATAGCCTACGTTGCTATGTTTGTTCGCACAGTACAAGGCTTCAGTTGTTTTTCATTCTGTTCTATCCTGAGAGCAATATTATTGTAGATTGTGATACAAGTAATTGGTGGCTGAGTGTTGTGGAAATAGGGTAAGCACTGAGAGGTGTCAATCTGGCGATGCCCAGTGTTGTAACCGTTTCTACACATCAATTGTGTTTATTAAACACTTGGATACTGGTAGATGGATAAGGCCAATCTGCTTGCTGCACACTTAGCGGTCAGCTTAGCACTCCCAGATTGTGCTTTGTCTCCGCCTGCACTTGAGTGCGTCGAACCTTTAATGGGATCACTTTCACATCATAGCAAGAGTACTGAAAAATACGAACATTTACAAATTCGTTGGTTCAGATGGTATAGGAGATATACTTCTTCTTCCTCGCTGGCAAAACCACTGGGTAAGCCTTTTCATTAATCCTACTCTTTAGGATCACATCGGAGCAGATGGAAAATAGCATTTGTCCAGCCCGTCCCTAAAAAAGGCGCATTATCTTCTCTCTCCTCCTCCTCCCATTGCACTTACGTTCCTTCTTTCCAAGGTCATGGAAACTCTGATAATTCGTCAGCTCATGAAATATCTCGAAACACGAAAACTTCTCAATTCGGCAATATGGTTTTCTTAGCAACACGTCCACTGGTGATTTGATGGCATGTCTCACCGAAAAGTGGAACCAAAGCATACCTCAATCTGAGGAAAGCAAGATAGTTGCACTCTATATTTCTAAGGCATTTGACAGAGCTTGGCTCTTTTGTCGAAAATGCTTACATTTTAGAATGAAATATTTGAAGCTTTGATTTTGATTTTGCGGCCCGGGTCAATCTCGGACAGATTTATTAAGCTTATTGCAAGCAAACATATACTTAAAACTAACATTTTCACTTAAAAACTAAAGGGTGGGAGCGGTTAAAGAAAAGAAGGACGTGAGGCATAGGTGGAAATAAGTATGTTCTTGAGGGAGAGTTTGCTGAGATGGTAGTCGAAGAGAGGCAGTACATCGTTAACTCCGCGAAGCATCCTAGACATTGGCTCCAGATGTCCGTAATTCGTTCTGTGAAGATTGAGCTGGAAAAGTGGCACAGACCTAAGATTGCGTGGGTAGGTGTTAGAAGAAATAAGTTGAAGTAAGGAAGGACAGTCGATATTACCTACTAAAATTTGATGAATAAAGAGAATGCGGGTAACTTTTCGGCGTATAGAAAGGGATTGTAAATTTATAAGTTTCAGCCGGTCAGTGTAAGGTGGTAAGTTTTGGCTATCATCCCAGGGAAGACCACGTAAAGCAAAGCGTAAAAACCTGCTTGAACAGCTCCTATCCGGAGGACGTGAGTTCTGTAATAGGGTGACCAAACTTGGCTGGCATATTCCAGAAGAGGCCTAACAAAGGTTATGTAAAGAGATTTGGTAACATAAGGATTGGAAAACTCCTTAGACCAGCGCTTGATAAAGCCAAGGGCAGAGTTGGCTTTTTTTATTATACTTTCAGTGTGAGAACGGAAATTGAGTTCTTTGTCGCAGATAACACCTAAATCACGCAACTCATTCACTAAGGGAACAGGCAGATTAAAGATTAGATAGCAACGAGGTGAAGTAGGGAGGCGTTTACGGGTATATGTTATAGCCTGACACTTATTGACGTTAAGCTCAAGAAAATTTTTCTGACACCAAGTACAAAACCTGTCTAGATCTTGCTGCAGAAGTAGGCTGTCTGAGGAAGATGATATATATCTAAATATTTTCATATCATCTGCGTAAACAGATATGTATGAATTTTTAATGATACAAAAAACATCATTAATGGTCAGAATAAATAATAAGGGACCAAGGTGGCTGCCTTGGGGTACACCAGAGGAGGCTTTAATTGGGTCAGAAACCATGGACCTAAATAGAACATAGTAAAGTCTTTCATTTAAATAGGATTGAACCCAAATTATAAAGTTTATCTGGAAACCAAGAGCCTTTAATTTTAGAAGGATTATATCATGAGCAATTCTATCAAAGGCTTTGCTGAAATCGGTGGCAATCACATCAACTTCATTTCCAGATTCCAGTGCACATAAAGTGCTTGATACGAATTCCGTTAAGTTGGTGGTCGTAGATCTGCCTTTGAAAAATCCGTGCTGGTTTGGGGAAACAATAGATTTACAATGGAAAAGCATTACTCGTATGTCATAGATAATGCTCTCAAAAAGCTTAGGTATGCAGGACAACTTAGCAATTGGTCGATAGTTGGAAATATCGTCTTTTCTACCTTTTTTATGTAGGGGAATAATAGACGATCTTTTCCAGGTTGAGGGAAATAATCCCTGGGTGATAGAAAGCTGAAAGAGAGCTGTAAGAGGTTGGGCTAGATGCATTTGACATTTCTTTAAAAATATAGGGGGAAGGTCATCAGGGCCAGCAGAATAATCATCTTTGAGTTTTATTATTTTATCTCTAACTTGCTCTAAAGTTATAGACACCGATTCCAAAGTTGTTTGTGGGCAGCTGTTTAAGTAGGAAAAGTAAGAATGATCTGGCTCTTGGGAATGGATGGCGAACGCTTGGCCAAAAAAAATTGCGAAGAGATTTGCAATAATTTGGGGATCGCCCGAGGACCTATCAAGAAAATTTAGGGATGATGGATAGTTATCCGATTTGCTTTTAGTTTTGATGAACTGAAAGAATCTTTTGGGGTCGGAAATGAGTGTGTGGTCCATTCGGTTTAAATAGTTGTTATAGAGAGTTTGGCAAAGTACAGAGAAATTAATTTGGGCAGACTGGTAGTAGAAGAAATCGGTGTCGGAACGCGATTTTAAGTGTAAGTATACCAGAGCTTATTTCTCTTGTTGCGAAGAGATCGTAGCTCTTTATTATATCAGGGTGGTGACGATGATGGATTCCTTTTTGGTAAAAAAGGCACAGATTGGGAGAGACATTTTAAAATTTCGGTATAAAAGGAGGCAAGAGCATCGTTAACCGTAAGGTTAGGGTTATTGTAGAGAAAGTTAAAATTGACCATACTGAGGAGGTTGTTCAGTTTGGCGTAGTTAGCCATATGAAAATTAAAACTGTAAGAATATTCATAGGAAACGGGATTAAGACCTTTGTCATATGTCAGCGTAAGAGAATGGGGAGGGTGGTAACTATCCAACTTAGAAAGCAGATGTTTACTTTCTAAAACGACGCAGTTATCTGTATCAGTGGCGAAGACTAGGTCGAGTTGTCTGCCGATGTTATTGGTGACACCACTTAATTGATATAGACCAGAGTCAGTTAGGCAGTCAATGAAAAGATTCTCTTTATCAGAGGTAGGATTTGTTGCAGTATAGTAGCACTGATCAGTCTGAGTCCATAGAAGTTTAGGTAGATTAAAATCACCTAAAAAAATAACAACGTCATTGGGATCAGCAGCATTAAAAATGCAGTCGATTGCATAAACAGCTAGCTGGTAACCTTGAATTGGTTGAGAGGGGCGAATATAGCAGCAACAAATATATAGGTTGCGTTTGCAAATAGGAATTCTAGCGCAAACGAATTCGAAGAATGCAGTGGACGATTTTTTAAAGGGTCTAGACTCGAGACGAGAGTGTATAGCTAGAAGTACACCACGGCCATATAAATTCTCCTCTTTATCTAGACCATCGTCACGGTGTAAATCGAAGTCTTGGGAAAATAATTCATTATTCTTAATATCAGGGGTGAGATTGGTTTCTGTGAGGGCAAAGATGTCGTATGGCAGAATCTGCGAATTAAGATATATAGCAGAAATCTTAGTTCGTAATCCTCTTACGTTTTGATAATACAGGGACCGATATTTGGGAGGCTTCGGCAAAGAATTGAGTGGTGGGTTAGGAGCGATGGTAGTTTTTGAAACTAGACCATGTTCTCTGGGGGTGTAGTATCCGTTTGGAGCTAACATTAGACGCGAAAGAAGAGAGATCATTAGCCACGTCATCAGGAGTCATATCTAACTGCTCATGAAAACGTATAAAAAGTTGATTAGTGGGGAGGCCTTCTTGCAGAATGGAAACCATTGCATTGGTTTTCGTTATACCGTCGATACAGACAGAGTCAGGCTTATCATGTAGGTAGGCGAGATATAAGCGAACATTATCATATAATCTGCGGTCTCTTAAACGAGAGAGAACATATCGGCCATATTCCCCAGAATCGATAAGGTGCTTGGTTAACTTTGCCTTTGGAGGAAGAATAGGGTCTAAAACAGAAGGTGGTGTGGTATTAGGGTGGGAGTCTAGCTTAGAACATGGGGAGGGATTTAAAATATGGGAGCGAATAAAGTTGGGGTATGCCGTTTTTGTATGAGTGGAATGAGGAGATGTTGGGTTTTGTAAATGACTGGGAGGAGGATCTAGATTGAAAGATACGCGCTTAGGAATTGAGTTGGACGCGGTGGAAGAACGTTTTGTAAATACGCGATTGGCAGTATGAATTGAAGGAGGGGTGCAGACAGGAAATGTCCCAACTTTAAAACTCCAATTTGCATCAGGAGTTTGTTTGTTAGGAGTTGGGTATTTTTTGGAAGAGTTAGGCTTCGGTATAGGGTTAGACTTAAAATTAACATTATTCTGTTTTTTAGATTTAGTGGATTTTGAGGTAAAAGTAGTATCCTTGCGATGTTTGTTGTTTCCTCTATTCAGTTTAATTCTTTCCATAGTTAATCCACCCAGATTGATGACGTCGGAAGCAGGGTTGATAAATATCCATTCATATTTTGACGGGATGCTTACCTTGAAGGTGTTGGTGGAGACCTTACGGCAGTTGCTGACATCTATTTTAAATTTAGATTTGAAGAGACTAGTTAGCCTGTTTCGATCGAGGAGATACCTCGATACCTTTTATTAAAAAGGAAATGCTCAGAGATAGACCTGGGACACGACCTGTTTGGACAACTACAATTCCACACTCCAAATGGGTTAAAGTAGTCTTTTAATCATTCGCTCCTCCAAAGGTGATGTCTTCCGCTATTTTAACTATCTATTGTGATGTTCTGTCCTACTATCAATGTTATCCGCCCCTACCGGCAGAACGATGTTTCATTCACGCTACATCTAGTTTTAGCGCGTCTGTTTCGTTACACCAGTGACAGCTCGCTGTATTCTACAAATGATATTGACACCATCAGAGATATCGACTTGTGGAAAATTGTGCCCTTTGTGTTGCCTTCCTTTACTCACAATTTTCGAAAGTATGTAGGATGCAAGGTCACCCTTAATATTAACGAAATTTCAATTCCTTTCGCATCCCTCCTTTTATATATATTTTCCTTTCATCTACACTCGTTCTTTGTTTTTTTGTTTGATACTTTGTTGGCGAAAGCAAAATTGTAACTATGTACGTAGCAAAAATTTAATAAAGACGTTGTCCTACAGACATTTCTTTAAAAAAAAAAATTGATGAACCAGACGACGATGAAGAAGATGAGGACAATGATGACGGCAACGATGAGGAGTGTCTCAGTCAAAAATCTAAGCCATTAGGCTGGAGTAGTTAATTCGTTTATATTGTCAAATAGTGAAATTAATATAATCAGAGAACTCTTTGAAAAAATACCCAAGTACCGTTTTTAAACGTAGAAGAAGCAATTGAATTTCCTCAAATTAAAATTGCAGCAAGTAATAAAGCACTCCTTTATATAATAAATATTCCAAACTTCAAACAACGTTATAATTGCCAGCGATCAAGACAAAATTTATTTAAATGTTGCGGTGTGGACTGGTAGCTGATGTATCGCGGTTAGTGGTTGCTAGGTAAAAGAGAGCGATAATGCAATGCACCCGTATTCGAAGCTTAATTCTCCGATATAATTCCGTTGTCCATATGATTAAGCAAGTGCAAACAATTTAATTGATAAGGAAACTATACATATCAAATCAATGTTAGAATTTTCACTTCGCAGCCTTGCTTAGTATCGTCGGTGTTTGTGTTTTCTGTGTTTGTCTGTGATTATGACTAAGGAATTCAGGGTAGACGTAGCCAATATACGCGGGCTAAAAAGTAATTACTTTTCTGCATACGTCCACGTCTGTAAGTACAGACCGCTGTTTTGGCACTTAGTGAAACACAGGTAGTTTCCCGCCCACATCTCTCAGATCATTCTGATCTGAAGCTACCTGGCTACGAACTAGTGCCATTATTCTTTTCTCACCGCGGTTTCACCATTTACGTGCGTAGTAATGTAGCTTAAAAACTCCACCACAATGTGATTCATGTTCCAATCCGGAATTCAATTTCATGTGGTTAAAATTCCATCTCCGTAAGCAAATTATCCACTACTGCTTTATTTACAGACGCCCTGAGTTCAAGCTGTCTGATTCCATTCAAAGAATTGTGTTCCTGTATGCCTGTATCCTCATACTGAAATCTTTATTACGGGCGACTTCAATATACACAATTGTGGGTGGCTTCGACATTCTGGACAGACAACACCCGAAGGACGGTGTGTTGAGATCTTCGCTGCGGAAAACAACCTAACGCAGCTTGTAAATGAGCCCACGCGAATACCAGACGTTGATAGTCATACCGCCAACACCCTGGACTTGTTTCTAACTTTTCACCTTGATAAGTACACTATTGATGTGCTCTCCCCTCTAGGCTCGTCGGACCATTGTGATATATCAGCTAATTTCTCGTACACCGACCACTCAGTTAGAGAAAAGATTCCTAAAAGAACCGTATGGCAATACGAGAAAGCCAACTGGAGCGGTCTTAACAGCTTCTTTAGGAATTTTAACTGGTCGTTATGCTTCCTCGATAACGACGTGGATGCCTCTGCTGATATGATTACAGACACCATTCTCTTTGGAATGAGATCCTTTATTCTTCATCGGATGAAGAGTATCAAACCAAAAGAAAGGGCATGGTATGACTCAAGCTGTAAGGAGGCCGCCAGGGTTAGAGAAATGTTTTTTCGGTCCTATAAGACCAACCCGACAAAGGAAACGAGCCAGAAATGACTGCAACGCCTTTCTTAAGCATGTGAAATTCCTATACGAGCAAAACTGCAATGTCCCAAATGCAGTAAAAATGTTTGGTCGTTCGTCAAAAACATTAGAAATTTCGCTTCATCCTCCATCCCAACACTCATTTACAATGACATTCCAGCTGTCAGCTCTTTGGACAAGGCCAATCTGCTTGCTGCACACTTTGCGGCCAGCTCAACACTTCCAGATTGCGCTTTGACTCCGCCTACACTTGAGTGCGTCGAATCTTCAATGGGACGAATCTACTTTCGCACTCGTGTAGTAGCAAGAGTACCTAAAGATCTCAACATACATAAATCCGCTGGTCCAGATGGTATATCTCCTCTTCTTCTGAAGAGGTGTTCTTCCTCGCTGGCAAAACCACTGCGTAAGCTTTTTCATCAATCCTGCTCTTTAGGGCTCTTCCCGAGCAGATGAAACAGTATTTGTCCAGCCCGTCAGTATAAAGCACATCATATTCTCTCTCCTCCTACAGACCCATTGCACTTACGTCCCTTCATTCCAAGGTCATGGAAACACTGATAAATCGTCAGCTCATGAAATATCTCGAAACACGAAAACTTCTCAATGACCGCCAGTACGGTTTTCGTAGCAACAGGTCCACTGGTGATTTGATGGCATGTCTCACCGAAAAGTGGAACCAAAGCGTACATCAATCTGGCGAAAGCAAGATAGTTGCACTTGATATTTCTAAGGCATTTGACAGAGTTTGGCATCAAGTTCTTTTGTCGAAAATGCGTGCATTTGGGATCGACGACTCTCTTCTTCAATGGATTAGAAATTACCTTTCGGAACGTTCAATTCAAGTTGTCTTGGACGGTTTCAAGTCTGATATTCACAAAATAAATGCTGGTGTGCCCCAGGGCTCTGTTCTGTCACCGACACTCTTTTTAATTTTCATTAACGATCTCTTGTCTGCTACTTCTAATCCAATATATTCCTTTGCTGATGACAGTACTCTCTGCTTTTCATATTCGTTCCCGGACTCACGGCCCTGCTCTTCGGCTGTAGTACGAGAACGGCAGCGTATGCTAAGCTCATTAAATTCCGATATCAACTGCATAACCAATTGGGGAACTATCAACAGAGTGGAATTTAATGCTTCCAAAACACAATGCTGTCTGCTGTCTTTAAAGCGAAATTTAAACACCCAGCCATTATCTATGAATGGCACTTGCATCGTCGAAATCGAAAAACTTTCCATTCGCGGTATGGAGTACAACTCCCACATCTGGTCAGGTGCTCCTAAAACATCTCTGCACCTGCTAGATAAGATTCAAAACCGTGCGATAAAACTTATTGACGATACTAATACCAGTCAATCAATTGACACGCTTAAACACCGACGTAATGTCTCCTGTCTCACTTTGTTTTATCGCTATTTCCACCACCAGTGCTCCACTGAAATCGCCAGTAGCATTCCGCCCATTCAAACTTTCAACCGTAACACCCGTCTCGCTATGAAGGCTCATCAGTAAACCCTCAAGCCCATTTTCGGACGTACTCTAAAATATCGTGATTCGTTCCTAAGCCGTACAACTCGCTTATGGAATGCCCTGCCGATCTCTGTATTTCCTGGTCGTTATAACTTGCAAACATTTAAAAGCAATGTACATCGGTACCTCTCTTTTCTTCCTCCCTAAATTTCCGTTGCCCGCGCTGTGTACAATCACCTTAAGGGTACTCAAACCCCTTGAGCGCGCGCTCATTATAAAAAAAAAAAAAAAAAGTATACGATGAAATTAGTCCGTGCAAAAATCGGACAAAAAACGATCATTTTTGAAATTATTGACGAGACAATTGGCAATTTGAAACATAGAAGAACGTGCCACCAATCCACGAATAACGTGCTATCCCAAAATTCGAAATACTGAAAGCCACGTTAAAAAATAATAATATTTTCTGTCTTTTCTGGCAGTAGCAACACCATTACCAGGACCTGCCCCTTCAAATCGGCCATCGTGCCACTTGTGTCGTGCGGAGTACAAACGCCAGCGGAAAACCCGAGCGTATTGTTGTAGCTGCAATAACGCGGTATGTGCTGAACACTCAGCACTTTTACATCGGTGCCAAATCTGCACTGCTGCAATAGCCACACAGCCAACATAAATACTTAATAAATATGCTAAATAAATAAAAATATTTTTTATTACTTTTCCGGACTAAAAAGAACTATAAGTTAATAAAAAAAGACCATCAGGACCAACCGCATAATTACGTATAATACCGTACATTTGTTGAAAAATTGTACATAAATGCTTGTAGGTCCCTATGGACCTTGTTGCTAATATAACGCTATCGAAGCTGTCGCTGATAGGAGGCTTAACGACTATTAGAAAAAAATATAAAAAAATAAACAAATCGGCAGACGGCAATGCCATGCTTAAACATGACTTTGTTCTCTTCTGAATAATTGAAAAGACATTGCTTGAATAAAAAATCTTAACTAACTAGCTAACTTTAAGATATATTACCTAACAGACCGTCAGCACAATCACACATTTATAAATCTTCTTCAACAATCTTATTGGCAAGCAAACCCAGGTGAACAGAGCACATTTACCCGGCCAAACAAAAAGGAAGTTAACGTCATGTTATAGCGTCAACTTTTCAAGGTAGTTCAAGAAACTTTTCTTCCAATTAGAGGAAAAGTCTCGTTTGTATTGACAACCCGAGACTACACCACTGCCATATCCGAAGCAGCCGAAAGTATATTGTTTCTTGGAAATAATTTAACTTGTCAAAATATCGCACGTGCCCAGCAGCATTATAAAACAAAACAATCCAAATAAAACAACGCATACCGGAGATGCCAGTAAATTTGTCTCCTTTTACCTACCATCCGCCTACTCTAATTTGATCTACAACTTTACAATTTCACCATTTACCACCACACCATTCGCCGCCGTAGAAACTGTGCAAAAGTGTAAAATACTTTTGCCCGAAAGAATTTCCTAATTAAATTTAGAACTTTTCATCCTTATGTCAAACACACAGCAATCAGGACTCCAGAAACAATTGAAAACGCCAGTAAAACGAGAACACAGTCTATCTACGCTTACTCCCGCAACCAACCAAAGGACGCTCAGTGGTATGTATGTACAATAGTCCGACCATGATAAAAAAAGCGCAACATTTGCCAAATATCCGAAATAAATATTTAGCAAACGTAATCTGAAATTCCATTTTACCGTATGCTTTGCAATGTAAGAAAGTGTCGTTGCCGTGAGAAACGAGTAAGCGCTACAAAAAACCATCTGGATGGCATTGCGGGGCGGTGTCCTGGTTGTCAGCGAAAAAAACTTCAAAAGATGCACATAACCAAGAGGTAGGTAGTACTTAGAAGTCCTTAATGGTTTCTGTGTGCTTTTTATACATGCTCGTATCTCTGCCTTTGCTAAGGGTTTTGTGAATTAAGGAACAAAGGATGAAAAATACGACCGCTGTACTCGTACGAGCATGTAGCCAATGATTCGCTGACATGCACTTTGGCCGTGAGAATCCTTTAAAAGGAACAATTATCACATATTAGAGGAGAAACCCAACAGCTCTTGGACTTAAACGAGTTAAGGTTGCATCTGTGTTAATTAGAATTCTTTGAAATGACGTACAGTAAATGCATATACGAGTACGAGTACGAGTACACGAGTATGCACATATGTATGCACGAGTACATGTATCCTTTTTGGTGCTGTATTCCAGATTTGTATCTGATCCGGATGAATAGATACCACAAGTGCTGAGCGAATATGAAACGGATAAAGGTATCCTTAAACACAATCTACCCGTACCTATGGAGCCAGGATTCATGTGTATTCTGTTGCGGTTGCGGTAAATGTTTGCTATTGAAACTGGGTGGTGCTTTTAAACGAAATTCTAAAAATGAGGAGATCCTTGCTCAGTTTAACGCTGTGCTTTCATTGTGAAAACTTGCAAAAGTGTTTTGTATTAAACACAGCCCACAGCAACATATGAGGGGCGTTCAAAATATTCTCAGTACTGCCGTGCAACCACGGTCACCAATATTTGGAATAATTTATATTAGTATATACCTTTGTATACACTTGTATATATATCTCTTAAATGCTAACCTAAACCTATGTAAGCTGGCCAACGCTATTTACAGAGAAAACAGATTGGTCAGCTCTGCCTTATTAGTGAGGCTGGTCCGTAATTGACGGAAACGACGACGAAACATCTTCCCCATCATTCAACTGCCGAACTACATCCCTCTTATCGCGATTCCCCACTGCCCTACTGAACCTGAAGCGATCCACACTGCCGTGTGCGACGTCTCCGCTGTAGTTGAGTCGCCTGTCCCCAGCTGTCCGAGCGACATGGAAGATTAACGGGACCGCTAATCTATCCTGGATCAACCCTTTCATAACTAGGTAGAGGAATGCTTCCAGTGGAACGAAGCCGTCAGAGCGCACACTCTCGTGGTAAAGGTAATTGGGGTAGTAAGCCCCAGATATCAGGTTATTCGTCGAGGTCATTGCTCTTGCAATGTGCCTTCGAGTCAGCTTAATTACGAAGTTGTCCACTCGTATCAGGTTCGCCCTGTTGTAAAGGATCTCGTTAGGATAACAACATTTTGTACTCTGAGTCTGGTGTTCTGTACAAGCGAAGGCAAGCCCTCTCAAACACCCGAATCTTTTCCATTAAGCTTGCTCGTACATTGAACCACACGGGATAACCAAATACCAGCATGGGCCTGATAAGGGCCATGTAGCAGATTACCTTTACCCCCGCATCGAGTTGGCTGCTATAAAACAGTCTCTTTGTAAGGGCAAAAGCACCTTTAGCTCTGGCCAGAGCAGCATCTACATTTTTGCCAAAATATAGAAACTGATCTAGCCAGATTCCAAGGTATCTGACTACATTTCGACAGGCAAGAGGCAGTCCGTGCTGTCCAATGATCTTATCAAAGTCACGCTGTCCAAATCGTCTGCGTACGCAATAGTATGGGGAAGTGAACCTATCAAGTCGTTTGTGAAAATGTTGAATAGGATCGGCGAATTGACCGCACCTTAGGTTAGGTTAGGTAAGAGTGGCTGTTGGAAATACCAACCCACTTAGGCCCATTGGCCCATTGTGATGCCACGTGGATCTGTGATCTTCTTACTACTGGAACCAGTTTGAGCTTTTAATAAAGCGTAGGAGTCTGTTAACGTCTATTTTTTCTAGATCGTTTAGGTCGTTGTAGAAGAAAGCTCCTAGGTGAAGCTTCCTTCTCTGAGAGAGAGCTGGGCATGTGCAGAGTAAGTGGGGGATTGTCTCCTCCTCTTCCTCGTCCATGCAGCTTCTACAGAAATCGTTAGTAAAAGCGCCAAGCCTTCTTGCGTGCTTGCCTATGAGGCAGTGTCCGGTAATGACACCTATTATGGCGCTGAGATGTTTCCTATCTAAAAGGATCAGACACTTAGATCGACTCAGATCCAGCCTTGGCCAGATCTGTTTGGTTGCTAGACATGTTTGTCCAGCAGTCCATCTAAGGTCCGTTCTTTTATTGGCATCTAGCTTTAATGTTAGTTTGCACGTAGCGATTGGTATACCTATACTACCTTTGTCCGGTAGGATAGGTAGAGTGGTTCCAATTTTGGCGAGTTCATCGGCTCTGCAGTTCCCTGGAATGTCTCTGTGGCCCGGCACCCAACAGAGGTGAATGTTGAACTGCTCTGCCATCTCCATGAGAGATGATCGGCATTCAAGGGCAGTTTTAGAACACAATGAGACCGAGTCCAGGGACTTGATGGCGGCCTGACTATCCGAAAATATGCGGATATCCTTTGCAGATATCACGTTTTTCTTCAGCCAGGACAGAGCTTCTTTAATCGCCAAAATTTCCGCCTGGAACACGCTACAGTGATTTGGAAGGCGGAAAGAGAGGCTTAGATTTAGCTTATCTGAGAAAACACCGCCACCAACTCCGCTGTCGGTTTTAGATCCATCTGTGTAGAGATGGATTGACTTGTCCTCCATGAAAGCATCCTCCTCCCAGAATGATCTAGAGGGGAAGCTTACATGGAAGTTTTTGTCAAACCAAAGTTCAGGTATGGTGTAATCGGTGTTCTCTGTGAGCATTCCTAATGCAATTAAGAATGTTGGTGTGGCCAGATGAATTATTTGTCCACTGTTTAGTCGCTTTAAGGAGAATAGCTGCAGTCGCAGCTACTTGCTGCGGAAGGGGTGTCAAGTGAAGCAGAATATCTAATGCTGCAGAGGGGGTAGACCGCAAGGCTCCGCTTGTGCATAGACATGCTGTCCTTTGGACTCTGCTTAATTTAATGCGGTTGACTGCATTTTCCAAGGCCGTCCACCAGACAACCACCCCGTAAGTAAGTATCGGTCTTATGACCGAGATGTATAGCCAGTGGGTTATGCGAGGTTGAAGGCCCCATTTGTTCCCAATGGCTTTCTTGCAAGAGAATAAAGCTATTGTAGCTTTATTGACTCTTTCTTGAATGTTAGGTTTCCAGTTTAGTTTCCTGTCAAAAATGAGACCCAAAAATGAGATGTATCGGAGAAAGCTAAACTGGTACCGTTTATTGAAGGAGGGTCTATGATTGGAATTTTATATTTCCTAGAAAAGAGGACAAGATCAGTTTTATGGGGGTTTATTCCCACTCCACAATCCCAATCTGCCCAGCGGGTTAATCTGTTGAGATTTACTTGGAGGAGTTCTTTAATGGTACTTAGATGTTTTCTTGAGACGGCTATGGCAACGTCATCCGCATAGGCAATCACTCTGCTACCACCCGCTTCCAGGTATATCAGTAGTTCGTTAACCACTAAATTCCAGAGAAGGGGGGAGAGGACACCGCCTTGCGGCGTACCCCTACTGACATATCTTTTAGCAGAAGTCTCACCCAGTTTGGAGTTGATTATCCTGCTTGTTAGCATTAGATTAATCAGCTCCCCAAGTGAGCCGTCTACCTGCAGAGTTGACAGCGCAGTCGTGATTGCGGATGTGTTGACGTTGTTAAAGGCGCCCTCTATGTCTAGGAAAGCAACCATTGTGTACTCCTTATATCGTAGGGATCGTTCAATGTGGCTAGTCAGAGAGTGCAAAGCCGTTTCCACCGACTTCCCTTTACAGTAGGCATGTTGAGCCGCAGACAGAAGTCTTGAATCAACTTTAGCTCGAATATGGATATCAATCAGTCGTTCTAAAGTTTTCAGAAGGAATGATGATAGACTTATAGGTCTGAGGTCCTTTGGGAGTACATGAGAACATTTTCCAGCTTTGGGAATGAATACTACAATGACTTCTCTCCATAACAGTGGAATGTGGATAAGTTCTACACAGCTCCTCATAATATTTTCCAACACTGGTAGAATAATATCTGATGACCTCTGTAGCTCGGCAGGTATAATACCGTCCGGACCAGCAGACTTGTATGGTTTGAAGCCATGCAGCGCCCAGAGCAGTTTGTCTCTCGTAATCAAACCATGAATTTTGGTCGCGGTTGCAACAGGCATGTTTGGGCTTCTACTGGTCGCGAGTTGGGAGCTGCCTGGAAAGTGGGTGCCCAGAAGCAGGTTGAGTGATTCATCACTTGAGGTTGTCCAAGAGCCATCGGTTTTTTTTCAAACAGCTGGGCATCATAGGATTTGTGGAGAGGATTTTTCTTAGCCGCGAAGCCTCAGAGGTTTCTGTGATTTTGTCGCAGAATGACCTCCAGGATTGTCGCTTTGCCTTCCTCAGTTCTTTTTTGTATAATTTGAGGGATTCTTTATATGAGTCCCAGTCGGTCACTTTTCTTGTGCTTTTTGCTGCGTTGAAAAGTTTTCTGCAGGTGTTTCTGAGCAGTCCCAGTGCCGATGTCCACCAATGGGGCTTTTTCTTGCCTCTTGGTTGAATAAGAGGGCAGGAAGCGGCCATAGCCTTATTGAGAGCCAGAGTAGATTCCCTGACTTTCATATCAAGCTCATTGGTGCCACGCGGGGGACTGGATAGTTCAGAGGATGGCGTTTCTGACAGTATTCTTCTGTATTTTGGCCAATCAGTTTTCCGGTAGTTCCGGAAAGCTGGTTGGCTGGGGGGAGCTTCACTCAGGTTGAATTGGATGTATCTATGGTCCGAAAAGGAGTGTTCAGACGATACCATCCAGTTTGTTAGCCTTTGGGTGATGCTGTCAGAGACAACAGTGATATCTAACACTTCTTGTCGGTTTCTTGTTATGAAAGTGGTCTCATTGCCAATATTGCAAATTAAGAGGTTAGTACTTAAAATATAGTCTAAAAGTGACTCACCTCTCTCATTGATGTCGGTACTGCCCCATACCATGTGATGTGCGCTAGCATCGCATCCGATTATGAGTGCAGTTTTTTGCCTTCCAGCTTCCAGTACCACCCTTTCTAGGTTATCACCAGGGAGAGGGCCCACTTGGTCGTGGCCAAGGTAAGCCGATGCCAGCCAGTAGGAGCCTTTGGCAGTCTCTAGTCTGGCAACGGTTAATTCGGGGTCACTGAGGTTGGGAAGTAGAAATACATTAAGGCTACGTTTCACTAATATACAAGTTCTAATCTTACCTTTGTATCTTGTATAGAGCGGAACGTATAAGGGTGTCCTAAGTCCACGAACCACGCCTTCTGCAATCCATGGTTCCTGGATTAGAATTATGTCTTCTGCGCTTTTGGAAAGACGCAGAATGAGTGCGGCCGAAGCCTTTTTTGAGTGGTGGAGATTAATCTGGAGAAACCGTATCATTGCTACAGTCTTCCAGAGTCGCCTCCACCACGGTGTTGTTGAGGTCCTCCGATTCTGAAGATGTGCCCAAGAGCTCATCTTCTATCTCTGATCGTGTAGAACCTCTAATTGTTTCGCCATCGGTTTCCATTTCCGACAATGTGTCAGAAGAGGAGACCGACGGCTTGGTAGCCACCTCGGACAGATTGGAGTCGTCGCTATCCAATTCTGGAAAGGATATCGACGCTCCAAGATCCAAGGTTGTGATATCGGGTGTTAAAGGAGGAGGAGGTTGCTTATCAGCATCCAGCTCATCCTTTTTGTACACCCTTAAGTGAATTGACTCGAATCCGAACCGAATCATGCCTTTCGTCTGCGCCAGAGGATTAAGGGATTCCTTATTGATCACAATTAACGCGCATCTATAAGAACCCCTTAGTTCCTCCAGTTTCGCGACTTTCCAGTCATGAGTCGGAAGAGTCGGGTTGCTGAGCCGGATGATTTCCAGGATACTTTCTGGAGAGGAGGGTTCGGCTGGAATCCAGGTACGAGTTCGAGGTCTACTAGGAATGTCTTCCTTAGATACGACCTCGAGTTTTGCACCTGGCCAAACCTCTCCTAAACCATCGATGGCCTTGGTGAAGAGATCGAGAGATCTCTGGTTGGAGCAAGCGATGAGCTTGACATGGCCTTGGTGACAGCCAGCGTCGCTTGTGATAGGAGGTGGTCCTGGGTTCTCCCGCATGATGGCCAAGAAGTTGCTCGAGAGCTTCAACTTGACCAATTGCCACCGTTCCGGTGTGATGGAACCGTCGGTATCGCTTCTGTCGATCACCGCGATCACCAATGCGTCCTTTAGGACTTCATTATAAGACCTCAGAGATCTGCTGTTGGATGGCCCAGGGGTTGTGGAACTGTGTGTTTTGGGCCTCTTGGAAACCGGTACGGTTTCCTCCAACGATCTCTGACGCTTAGAGGAGTCTTTTGACGTTTTGTGAGCAGTGGAAGCAGTGGGAAATCCGTCTTTTAGGACGTTTTTAGCCCACTCAACCTTGCTCTTTGTTTCCGCACTTCGCTCCACCTCCGGAATGGATCCGAAGGTTTTGATGATGCGTGAAGCATTTCGGCGTCTTATGTAGAGCGCCTTAGATGGAGCTTGCCGATGCGGCTGAGCTCCAGATTCCTCTTTGGGGGGAGGAGTTTTGGTAGCAGCAACAAGTCCGTGGCCTGCCACAAACTTGCTGCTGCTGGGGGCGGGGGAAGTGATAGGACCATGGCTTGCCACAGTCTTTACACTCCCCGAAGGAGTTTTGGTAGCAGCGACAAGTCCGTGGCCTGCCACAAACTTGCTGCTGCTAGGGGCGGAGGAAGTGATAGGACCATGGCTTGCCACAGTCTTTACACTCCCCGAAGGAGTTTTGGTAGCTGCGACAAGTCCGTGGCCTGCCACAAACTTGCTGCTGCTAGGGGTGGAGGAGGTGATAGGACCATGGCCTGCCACAGTCTTAACACTTCCTGAATTCTTATTATTAGGCTTATTCCTTTTGCCTTTAGAGGATGGCGCACCATGGCCTGCCACAGTTTTGCCTCCTCTCGGCAATGCAGGAGCCTTGCCGGTAGTCGGTGTAGTCACCGTTCCACCGCCCGGTAATAAAGGAGTACCGGCCTCCGTTTTTGTTTTATGGTTATTATCCATTGATATTCCCACGAGTAGCGGAGAAAGGGTTGTCCATCTGTACAGAGATCCGCCATATACAGATAAGGCTAGCTAATCCGGAGGTCGCCAGGTATCCGGATACTCCGTTTGCGACTGAGCTATTTTTGGAGATACTGGGCCCTCAGCCAGGTTGATCTTCGGCACGGGTCGTATGACACCTTGATCCAGCCCAGGGGAATGATGGAGTAATTTGGGAGTTGGGGAGGGGGGGGGGAGCATCCTTTGGTTTCAGGACTCGTCTGGAGAATTTCTTCTCGAGATTCATTGACCCTACTCAGCCTCTACAACTCGACAAGTTCGATGCTCGCGGTAGAAGTGACCGCACCTTGCTGAAGACCATTTTTAATTTGAAATATTCCAACAGAAGTCACATCACCATTCTTCACGATGAACTGTCTGCTGGTTAGCATATTATAAAGAATGTACAAGAGAGGTTTACTGATCCCCAGCCTAGTCAGCTTATAGAAAAGACCCTCTAACCATATCGAGTAGCTAATTTGGCTGATCATTCAGTTATTCTACCAATCAATGCGGATATAGCACGCTTTGAGGAGGTCAAGTGTCTGGATATGGGACATAACGTCTCTTGTGTTTTACGTGGACACCTGCCGTGAAGGCCTTATCCCACGGAGCACTTACGCTCATAACAGGATTGAAATAATGCGTTAGTCAACGCCCTTCAGATAGTATAAATACCACCTCCAGTACCTACTACATGTCGTGTGTAAGGCACGATCTTCTCCCTTGGTATAGGGTTGAGGCCTATCTAAAACCTCTGCCATTCTCTGGGTCATGGCGCCCGATTGCAATGCAACTCCACATCGAGCAGACCAATTAGCGCTACGGCCATCAAATAGCTGAGCACAGGTCATAGCACGCTATAACATATACTCAGCCATATGATGTCCAACACCACTTGGCCTACTCTCCCCGCGATTTTGGGTATAAACCACAGCCACCACGATACTCGATACCAACTCCTGGGTCAGGCCGAAACTAAGTTCCGGGGGCTCCTGACCTCCCGTGGTACCAGAATATAGCCTCCGGTCGAGCTTCTCAACCTTGCGGTTACTCCCAGTGGGGCACCTTATTGCCCGACTGGCCGCCTTTTGGCCCTGCTCACCGAGATCCAGGGTATAGCTACCTATTTCGACGTCTAGCAAACACTATGTTCACATAGTCCTGTATCCTTGCTATTTGCGAGTTGTCAGTTAGAACACTGCCAACGTCACAAACACCGTCTTCAAAACCTACGCCCATAGCTTCAAGATTTCTAACATCATCATACAGAGAACATTCACACAAAACGTGTATCCAGTCCTCAAAAGGAGCTCCACACGAGCAGCCTTCCATCTGGCTTATACCCCTCTAAAGCAAAAATGCATTTGGGGAACCATGACCAGTAAGAAGAAAGTTAAAACTCAGCTCAGGCCGCTCTAGTATGAATAAGACATTCTTCAGGAAACGGTAAGTGACTCTGCCGTTTACGCTATCGTCCCATCTAGAAATGACGCATTCGTCTAGCAAGTGCTTACCCTCCCGGAAGGACATCTGGTTGACTCCTTTGTGAGACACACAATAACGCTCTCCTAGTGGTATACCTCTTCTCACTGTGAAGGCTAATCCGCGACGGATAGCTTCCAAGTCAAGGGGTGGTACTCCCAGCAAGACCTGTAATGCCTCTGAAGAGACAGTGCGGCAAACGGGTAAACATTAAAAAATTTACTTCGAGAATACGCCGATATCTTCTCAAGTGGGCCGGATGATTTAGGCAGGACCGACATTGTTCAACATAGAATTGATGTTGGCGTAGGATGCCACTCAAAGAGGAATCTCAAAGAATAATTGAGGATATGCGGCGCCGAGATATTATTGAGCCTTCTTCAAGTCCTTGGTCTGACTATCGCCGATTAAATTATGTCACTATCAAGGATTCGTTCACACTGCCCCGCATAGATGACACCCTCGATTCCGGTGTCAATCTGGATACTGGCAAGTGGAAGTACACCCCGAAGATAGAGAGAAGACTGCATTCGTAACAAGAGATGGTTTGTGGCAGTTCAAAGTCTTGAGTTTTGGGCTGACTAACGCACCTGACACTTTTGAACGCCTCATGTCAATATCATGCGTGGATGGCCAATGTTAACTTGCTTAATTTACCTGGACGACATTTTAAACCACAATAAGACCTTTGATGAAATGGTTACTAACCTCCGTTCTGTTTTTAGTTGTCTAAGGCGTTCAGGTTTAAAACTTAATCCAGCCAAATGCAACCTCTTTCAAAAAGAATTCCATTTTCTGGGGCACATACGAGTAGTTAGTGGAGAGGGACTGTCACCCGACCCCGGGAAGATCGATGTTGTTCGTAACTGGCCTACCCCGACGAATATATCCGAGCTGCGGAGCTTTATTGGACTGTGCACCTGTTATCGGCGGTTTGTACCCCAATTTGCTGCCATCGCTCGTCCATTGTACCATTGGACTAAAAAGAATGCTGCATTTTTATGGACCGAGCAGTGTGAAAGGGCTTTTAACGATTTTAAGGAACGGCTTACATGAGTCCTAATTTTGGGGCATGCTCAATCCGGTGAAGAATTTGTTCTGGATACTGACGCATGCGAGTTATTGGGTATTTAAGCATGACCTTAAACCAGGCGGAGCGTCATTATTGTACCACCCGTAAGGAGCTGCTGGCTTTAGTAAAGGCCATCGAACACTTCCATTTTTATCTTTATGGCCGGGAGTTCTTGGTACGGACGGATCATGCGGCGCTAAACTGGCTGCTATCATTTAAAAAACCTGAAGGACAACTAGCGCGGTGGATAGAACGCCTTCAACAATACAATTACCGCGTGCAACATAGGGCGGGAAAATCGCATCTAAATGCGGATGCTCTATCACGTCGCCCTTGTGCTGAAATGAACTGCAATCACTGTGAATCGAAAGAGAATCGTTTTCATCCCGAAGGAATATACGTAATCGGATTGATTCAGCTGGTGAGTAGTGATTTTGATGTTGATAAGCTCAGGCGTGCTCAGGAAGAGGACGAAATTCTCTCAGTGGTAATGCAGTGGGTCATGGATGGCCTCAGGCCAAATTGGCAGGAAGTCTCAAGAGAAACTGGCGATATTAAAGCTTTTTGGGCACAATTTCCTGCTTTAGTTCTACGAGAAAATTTGTTATGCAAAAAGTGGACCCCTTCTGTACATCGACAACCACAACGCTTACTTCCAATAATTTCTCGAGGTCTCTCAAACGAATTTATGAGAATGTACCACGACGCACCAACCGGAGGACACATTTGGAAAACTAAGATCACGGTTTTATTGGATAGGCGCCAGAAAGGACGTCGCGCGTTACTGTTAGGTTTAAAAGTTAAAACAACCGACTTCAGGGGAAATCCAAACAAAAGGAACCTTTATTATGGGTTTTCTGGATCTATATACTCGTATATACGGAAAGTGTTATACATTTGCAAGCAGAGTTGCCATGTTAAATTATATGAACTGGCAGAGTATTAACTCATATTTTTCTTTTAGATAATTTAACATTTTAATTACAGGTTTGATCATTATTTTTTTCTGTAATTCCAATTAACAATCTAAATTTTTGAAATTTGTCTTTACTTAGACCATTTGTTAAAATGTCAGCTTGTTGTTGTTCAGAAGGAACAAAGTTTATCAAAAATTCTCCTCTTTCGTATCGCTCACGTATGAAGTGATAACGAACGTCTATGTGTTTCGTTCGTTTATGAAACTCTGGGTTTTTGATGAGCCGAATCGCTCCTTGGTTGTCCATTTTCAGCATAGCATCGCCAATACCACCCGGAATCATCTCAGAGAGCAGCTGCTGTAGCCAAATCATTTCTTTTACTGCTTGTGATGCGGCTACGTATTCTGACTCAGTAGTTGGCAAGGAAACACATTTTTGCCTCTGTGATGACCAAGACAACGGGCCACTGCCTAGTGAAAAAATGAACCCAGTGGTAGAGCGCCTTGTTCCAGGATCCCCGGCATAATCAGCGTCACTGAAACAAACTAACGAATAACATTTAGTTTTTTTTTAAAATATACCCATTCGTCTGGTTCCACTGATATATTTCAAAATTCTCTTCACAGCGTTGACGTCATGATTACTTGGCGAATCCAAATATCGGGAAACCACTCCTACTGCAAAGGCAATATCTGGACGAGTCGCCACTGCCAAATACATGAGAGAGCCTACGGCTTCTCTGTAGGGAAATTTCACTACTTCCGAAGATAGAGTATCTGGTGAAGAACATTGCTCCGCTGGAGTTGACACCGGCTTGCAACAACTCATGTTGAATCGTTTCAACAACCGCTCAATGTAGTTCGATTGGCCCACATGAATTCCATCCCCTGGTTGAACTGCGATTTCCATCCCGAGAAAGCAACCAGCTTCCAAAACTGTGACTTCGAAATTCTTCTGCAGAAATTTCACCAACTGAGTCGCATCATCTTTGTTCTTCGAAGCCACGAGCCCATCATCGATGTAAACAGCTAATATGATTCTGCATTTATTATCTGCTGATAGAAAAATGCAAGGATCCATTTTGCTAGGCCTTAGCCTGAACTCCCGCAGAACTCCTGTCAAAACAAGTCCTTCGTTGGCTGCAATGGCAAGAATGGAACGAATCGATGTGAACTTAGCCACTGGACTGTACGTTTCTCCATAATCGATGCCATATTCCTGGGTGTAACCCTGTGCAACCAATCTCGCCTTATACTTTTGTTTTCCAGCGCCTAGATCCTTAAGTTTATAAACCCATTTGTTACCAATAACTTTCCTATCCCCAGGTCGAGATACCAAATCCCATGTGCGATTTTTATAAAGACTACTTATCTCGTCTGCCATTGCTTCTTTCCAATTTGTCATCTCGTCGCAGGAAATAGCTTCTTTGTAACATTGTGGCTCTCCTTGCATAAAATACGCATGCTTTTCCACAAAATTACAAGCCCCTGGTGTAGTATCCTTTCTTTTGCGTAGTCGACTCTTCAAAGGAATAGACTCGTTGGGGTCATATACCATGTCTATAGCGTCCTCCTCATCACATTGGTAATCCTCCTTTTCCACTTGTTCTTCTGTCCTTACATCAACATCGTCTTATTTTTCCGTATCAATAATAAGATTTTCTTGTGAAAGATTATCGCGCTTGCTCATATGGTTAACAGATGTACTCGGAGATTCGTCGAAAACACTATTTGGAAGTCTTTCTTGTTCGCTGTGCTGCTCCACTTCCCTAAAAACGACATCTCTGACGATTGCCACTTTATTTGTTGCAGGTGTCCAGATCTGATAGCCTTTGGATGTGTCTTTGCTTGGAGTTTTTGCTTGGGAACATGTATAAATGCCTCAATACCAAACGTTTTAAACTCCTCAACCCTAAGCTTTCCTCCACACCACATTTCGAAGGGGGTTTTACCTCCTAAAGCGCTGTCTGCAGTGCGGTTCAAAACGTATACAGCAGTGTTAACTGCTTCTGCCCAAAACCGTTTACTCAAATCCTTTACACTAAGCATAGTCCGAGCAGCTTCGACGACGGTGCGATTTTCTCGTTCGACGCTTCCAGTTTGCTCGGGGGTGTAAGGAACACTGGTTTCATGCCGAATGGAATGTTTCCTTAGAAGCAATTCAACGCCTTTGTTGACAAATTCCAAACCATTGTCAGTACGGAGTGTTTTTACTGAGTAGTGGCTTTCTGAGTTAGCAAGATATAAGAATTCTTCAATGGACGAACAAACTTCTGATTTCTTCTTCAAAAATTGTACGACTCTGTAATGTGAAAAATGATCCTTGAAGAGGACAAAGTACTTAACTCCTCCTAATGAGGTCTATTCCATTGGTCCACATACGTCGGCATGCACAAGTTCCCCTGGTTGACTTGCCTCAAAAGAACTCCTTGAAAACGGGATTCGATGCATTTTCCAAAGACACAAGCATCACACATAAAATCTTGATCATCTATGAAACTGATCCCATTCCTTTTAAGATGATCACGCACTTTCTTGATGTTTAGGTGAGCCAGTCTCTCGTGCCATACATTCAGTGGCAACGCTTTGGTAGTTGCCAAATTTGCCGTCGGCTTAACCGAAACCTGTACACGAAAACACATTCTGAATAGCTGCGCCTCACGCTCTCCCACTGCCACGATAGCTCCGTCTGCATTAATAAATTCGCATCTCATCTTATCAGAAACAAATTTTAACCCTTTATCCAATGTACGACTTTGGGAAAAAAGATGAATGGAGATTTTGGACACATACAAGACATTAGATAAATGTTTTTTGCACCACCCTTTTCCATTAAACGGCAGGATGTTGATGTCGCCCGTACCTAACGCTAATATTTTTTGACCGCTTTCAACTCTAATCTCAATGGGGTTAGAAAATGTTTTATAATTTATGAACCAATCCTTTCGAAATGTCATATGATCACTAGCACCTGAATCAAGATACCAATAATCATTGAACTCACCTTCATCAACCAGCAGTGCATTGCAAACCTTTAATTCTTTCTCCTCTATCGTGCCTGCACTTCCACTCCTTTTAGCTTCCGTTGAATTGGATTTTCTTCCTATTGGTACCTCGCCCTTGCTTCCAGTTCTCACACGATCATCATTCTTTGAATTTGGCTTCCTCACCACTACTACCTCGCCCCTGCTTCCAGTACTCACATGATCATCGTTCTTTGAATTTGGCTTCCTCACCACTACTACCTCGCCCCTGCTTCCAGTCCTCACACGATCATCACAGCAGCTTTGAGCACCGCAGCTTTCAGCACTGCACATCAGTGCATCTCCTTTTCTCATTCCACCTTTGATTCCATTGTTTTTATATTCAGTTAACTTTTTGGGACATTCTCTTTTCCAGTGTCCCACTTCATTGCATATGTAACACTTACCGGGTTGGAAAGTTTTGTTTTTTGGGTTGTTTCCAATGTCTTCGTTTCGCAATTAGTGCCGAGGTGCTTGTGTCTGGAACAGATGAGTTTGAAAGCATTCTTGTTTCTTCCATGATTAACCGTGACGTTAAGTTCTCCAAAGTTTGCTGATCTTTTGTTGTTGACTCCCACGCAGAGAAAAAATGCTTAAAGCTTTCGGGAATTGTCATCAAAATTGTTGTGATTATCATGCTTTGCGTAATCTACTCCCCTACGTCCCTCAGCAACGTACTACGAGTATATGAACTGACAGAGTATTAACTCATATTTTTCTTAACAGTTACTGTGTTGAATGCGATGTCTGCGCTGCAAAACGAGGGCCGCAAACCAAAACGAAGGTGGACATGCAAGTTTATCTAGCTGGCGAACCATTCCATCGTGTGGCTGTTGATGTGTTAGGAGCGCTGCCATCCACTAGAGACGGGAATAAGTACGTGCTTGTACTGATGGACTACTTCTCGAAATGGGTTGAGGTGTTTCCGATGCCGAACCAAACAACTGACACCGTTGCGAAAATCTTAGTGCATCAAGTTTTCTGCCGTTATGGAGTGCCTCAGACCAAGGGCGTAATTTTGAGTCGGCTGTATTTCAGAACAATATGGAAATCATGGGCATTCGGAAAACTCACACCACACCATTACATCCTGTTGAGAAATATAAAAGATTTCTTTAATATGTTAAGATTACTTTTATTGGAATTCCTTATCGTCTCGATACCAACTATAAAAAGGGAAGAGAAATAGTTTTGACATTTCTAGTTTGACACTTTAAAAATTGTGAAGTTGACAGTTCTTATTTAAGGTTAAAACAGATTTGGAATTATAAATATCAACACATCCTCAATCCGATGGCATGGTAGAGCAGCTGAACCGCACAATACTTCATTACCTTACCAAATTTGTCCACGATAAACAGGACCTTGCTCAACTTTTCGCCATGGCCTAACGTTCGTCAATATAAAAGGAGTCAATTAAGGAGACTCCATTTGCAATGTTGTTTGGACGAGATATGCGACCTCCACCAGACTTGATATTTGGACCTCCACCGGATGCAATCCCCTGCACAGGACTAGCCCGGGAACTGCAAGATCAACTAATTTTCACTTCGCAGCCTTGCTTAGTATCGTCGGTGTTTGTGTTTTCTGTGTTTATCTGTGATTATGACTAGGGAATTCAGGGTAGACGTAGCCAATATACGCGGGCTAAAAAGTAATCACTTTTCTGCGTACGTCCACATCTGTAAGTACAGACCAGCTGTTTTGGCACTTAGTGAAACACAGGTACACTACTGCTTTATTTATAGAAGCCCCAAACTGGACAGCAATTCAACCTTTAACGAGTTTGATGCGCTGTCTGACTCCATTCAAAGAATTGTGTTCCTGTATCCCGGTATCCTCATAATGAAATCGTTATTACGAGCAATTTCAATATATACAAATCTGGTTGGCTTCGACATTCTGGACAGATAACACCCGAAGGACGGTGTGTTGCAGCTTGTAAATGATAGTCATTCCGCCAACACCCTGGACTTGTTTTTAGCTTCTCATCCTGATAAGTACACCATTGATGTGCTCTCCCCTCTAGGCTCGTCGGACCATTGTGTCATATCAGCTAATTTCTCGTACACCGACCACATAGTTAGAGAAAAAATTCCTAAAAGAACCGTATGGCAATACGAGAAAGCCAACTGGAGCGGTCTTAACAGCTTCTTTAGGAATTTTAACTGGTCGTTATGCTTCCTCCATAACGACGTGGATTCCGCTGCTGATATGATTACAGACACCATTCTCTTTGGAATGAGATCCTTTATTCCTCATCGGATGAAGAGTATCAAACCAAAAGAAAAGGCATGGTACGACTCGAGCTGTAAAGAGGCCGTCAGGGTTAGAGAAATGTTTTTTCGGTCCTACAAGACCAACCCGACAGAGGAAAACCGAAAAAAGTTCAAACGAGCCAGAAATGACTGCAACGCCTTTCTTAAGCGTGTGAAATTCCTATACGACCAAAAACTGAGGCAAAAAATACTGCAATGTCCCAAAGGCAGTAAAAATTTTTGGTCGTTCGTCAAAAACATTAGAAATTCCGCCTCATCCTCCATCCCAACACTCATTTACAATGACATTCCAGCTGTCAGCTCTTTGGATAAGGCCAATCTGCTTGCTGCACACTTTGCGGCCAGCTCAACACTCCCAGATTGTGCTTTGTCTCCGCCTACATTTGAGTGCGTCGAATCTTCAATGGGACGAATCCACTTTCGCACTCGTGTAGTAGCAAGAGTGCCTAAAGATCTCAACATACATAAATCCGCTGGTCCAGATGGTATATCTCCTCTTCTTCTGAAGAGGTGTTCTTCCTCGCTGGCAAAACCACTGCGTAAGCTTTTTCACCAATCCTACTCTTTAGACTCTTCCCGAGCAGATGGAAAACAGCATTTGTCCAGCCCGTCCCTAAAAAAGGCGAATCATCTTCTCTCTCCCCCTACAGACCCATTGCATTTACGTCCCTTCTTTCCAAGGCCATGGAAACGCTGATAAATCGTCAGCTCATGAAATATCTCGAAACACGAAAACTTTTCAATGACCGGCAATATGGTTTTCGTAGCAACAGGTCCACTGGTGATTTGATGGCATGTATCACCGAAAAGTGGAACCAAAGCGTACACCAATCTGGCGAAAGCAAGATAGTTCCACTTTATATTTCCAAGGCATTTGACAGAGTTTGGCATCAGGCTCTTTTGTTGAAAATGCGTGCATTTAGGATCGACGACTCTCTTCCTCAATGGATTAGAAATTACCTTTCGGAACGTTCAATTCAAGTTGTCTTGGACGGTTTCAAGTCTGATATTCACAAAATAAATGCTGGTGTGCCCCAGGGCTCTGTTCTGTCACCGACACTCTTTTTAATTTTCATTAACGATCTCTTGTCTGCTACTTCTAATCCAATATATTCCTTTGCTGATGACAGTACTCTCTGCTTTTCATATTCGTTCCCCGACTCACGGCCCTGCTCTTCGGCTGTAGTACGAGAACGGCAGCGTATGCTAAGCTCATTAAATTCCGATATCAACAGCATAACCAAGTGGGGAACTATCAACAGAGTGGAATTTAATGCTTCCAAAACACAATGTGTCTGCTGTCTTTAAAGCGAAATTTAAACACCCAGCCATTATCTATGAATGGCACTTGCATCGTCGAAACCGAAAAACTTTCCATTCTCGGTATGTGTGTCAATGACAACTTACGTTGGAATGATCACATATTTGATGTCGCCAAAAATGCTGCGAAATATCTAGGTTTCCTCATGCGATGTAAGAAATATTTTACCCCCTCTGATCTGGCCTCAATATATAAGGCATTCATCCGCCCAAAATTGGAGTACAACTCCCACATCTGGTCAGGTGCTCCTAAAACATCTCTGCACCTGCTAGATAGGATTCAAAACCGTGCGATAAAACTTTCGGCACCCTCGAATACCGACGAAATGTCTCGTGTCTCACTTTGTTTTATCGCTACACTGATATCGCCAGTGGCATTCCGCCCATTCAAACTTTCAACCGTAACACCCGTCTCGCTATGAATGCTCATCAGTATACCCTCAAGCCCATTTTCGGAAGTACTCTAAATATCGTGATTCGTTCCTAAGCCGTACAACTCGCTTATGGAATGCCCTGCCGATCTCTGTATTTCCTGGTCGTTATAACTTGCAAACATTTAAAAGCAATGTACATCGGTACCACTCTTTTCTTCCTCCCTAAATTTCCTTTGCCCGCGCTGTGTACAATCACCTTAAGGGTACCCTTGAGCGCGCGCTCATTATAAAAAAAAAAAAAAAAAAATTCACGACAGAGCTAGACATGAATTAAAGCGATCTTGCCTCCGAATGAAAACCAGGTATGATCTGAATTTGAACTCTCTTAAATTCCAGATGGGAGACTTTGTGTGGCTTTACAATCCAAGAAGAAGGCTTCGTGTGTGTCCCACATTTTATCCGATTTTAACGGATGTCACAATCAAAATCCAGAAGACACCGCGATCCAAAACCAAGATAGTGCATGTCAACCGGCTAACACCGTATCGAGGTACCAATTTCAGTGCCTGGCACCCGCAAGGAAGGCTTTCGACAGGAGTAGGTCCAGCTCCAGGAGGGGAGAGCGTTACGAGTTTGCGAACATAACCGGGGCTCACCACTAAAATTTGACAACTCATTCCTGTCATCTTCTTCGGTCTTTTGATATTTCGACACCTATTTGACTCTTCTGTTTTCATTCTACAAGAGGAATAAACGTGTTTTCTAACCTCAGGCTGTATTTGGTCTTTTTTTTGTTAATCGCAATTATTCTCCTCGTCCTTTCATCGATTATCTCAAACATTAGCAAAAACGCTACAATATTTTTATTTTTTTTAAATTTGGCAGATTTCTGTTCAACGTTAATTTATTGCAAATTGCCCGTCTCCGTAGACTTTCAAGTATTGCAAGCAAGATCATTTAGGCTACAATTGTATGATATGTCTACACTGCATTGGAGTAATACATGTACAGATGTGTCCGTGTATAAGTAATACCAGAAAATTAATAACAAAATTCACATCTTGAACAGTTCTTGATAGTTCATTAGCTTCCCATCGAAATTTAAGATACCGAAATTTTCTATTTTCTTTCTTCTTTAGATGGACTACTCGTACGGTATCAGGTGAAAGTATATTCTTCGCAATGTGGGCGTCAACTATTAATTATTTCTGCAGCAACAAAATCCTAATTTATTCACAGCTTGAGCAATTTATCATTTACGAATACATCACGCTACCAATCCTTTCATGACCTCCTCCATTGGCAAAGACACATTACATTCATCCATAAGCAGACACACGCATATACACATGCGAACTATACATCATAATAAAATTGATATATTAATTTCGATTATACTGGCATCACAGATTCCGCTACCTCGGGTCAAGAAATATTCTGCCTTTTAATTGTGTCAGCCTTCCGGTGAAACCTCACTGTGTTATACCTCTTCCACCGGCAAAGGTAAGCCAATCAAAGAATGAACTTCGATGAAGAACTCAAATCCAAATCCAATCAATCCGAGATCACAAGAAAAAATCAAAATTCCTCGAAACGAAATGTTAATTCCACATCTCAAACAATTCATTCATGGTGACTCTTTGTACCCTCAAGAAAAAAAAAGCAACATAATTAACCATCCGTTGACCCAACTCAACTTCGTCCGTCAAGCGATAAAAGCTCTTGATGCCCCAACTATCCATTCAGTTGGTAAACAGTTTTGAATGTCAGAAGTTAGATCATCAATACAGAACCGATGGTGCATGTAAGCCAACGTATTACAGGCTGCCGGCAAACCGGCAAACTATTATGCCTGACCATTCTAGCTGGGATGATTGCTTTGGCAGTAGGTGAAGCTAAAGGCACTGTTAGCAAGTTAAATGTGACCGCCAGTGGTATGATTGACATTTATACATACATTTCTCTTAACCATGTTTACATTGGAGTCTTTTTGAAATTGTAGAATCGCCGGAGGAATTATCAACAACAACAGAGTCCCCACTTGTAAAGAGAGTTACTACTGTCGAGGGTGACGAATTGGTAAGCCTTGAATTAGGTAAAGCGGAGAATGAACCTACAACAAGTCCACCATTTTCGAATCTCTGGTTTAATGCTGGCCAAAGTCTTGGATCCGCAGCAAACTCACTCACTGGTTGGCTTAATAGCAGATTAGTTCCACAAACCACTAGTTCGACCACAAAACCACCAGAAGTAATTGTCAGATTGCAAAGCAACAGAGGCCATAGAAGGCCACTGATAACAATTGATAACAATCAAAATAAGAAAACACAAGCCAACCGGATAAGTGGGCAGCAAAATAACGAAGAAGATGATGATCCGGAAAATGAAGACGAGGACACGGAAAATGAGGATGAATATGAAGAAAACGATGAAGAGGAAGTAAGTGCCCAAAACTCTAATATAATTCGTTACCCCAGCAACAATGTACAAGAAGAAGAAGAAGGAGATGAAGAAGATGACTATAGTAATAGTGATGAAGAAACAGCTGAAGATGAAGACGAGGATATCGTTAAACCAACCAAGAACCGCAAAAATAACAGAAGACAACCAAACCCACCTAAATACGAAGACGAATCCGATGATGATGAGGACTTTGACTACGACCTCCCACACCGCCACTCAGGACGTCAACAACAACAGCAAGGTTTCCTTAATCGCATTCGACAGTTGGCCCAAAATTCGTACGGTTCCGGCGGAAATAATAAACCGAACCGTGTAACTCCAACAAATAAGCCTAATTATCGACCGGTAAGAATTGTGCAAAATGGTCAAATCGTTCAATTGGTACAGAATAACCGAAACAGACAACAACCGAATCGTCGGAGGAGACCATCTGCAAATCAAAATACATTCCAACTAATCCCAATCAACAACAACCAGCTACAAGGTGCAACCCAAAGACCTAAACGCAGAAGAGTTGCCAAACCTAATCCAGGAAGTCAATTCATCATACAGCTTCCACAAAATCCTTCCATTGCATCACAAAACGGACAGAACAGACCCAACCAATTCATCAGCATACCATGGTCGCGACTGGGAATCTCCAATCCCCAAGGGGGATCCAACCAAAATTTCCAAGCAACTGCACCCATCATCGTGAATATTCCCCAACAGAATCAAAAACGACGAAGGCGTCCTATCCAGAGGCCAACTCAGGTTGTGCAAGGACCTTCAAGAAAACGACCTGGTCAGCCCATTAGATTCCGCACCCAAACCGGCCAAATGATTTCTGTATTAACTGACGAAAATCTTAGAGACATCTTTAGTATGCCAGAAATCCCACCATCTAGAACGCCCCCAGAGGAAATGTCACCACCAACTTCTGTTGTAAACAATTGGAAACATCCACTTGGAACGAATGAGATGCAATCAATTGAAGTTACAACTTCCAAGCCGGATGTTAGCACAAAACCCGAAATCGAAGGGGAAGATGGCGAAGATGAAACTTCAGATGAACAAGAACCTTTAATTGTGGTAGGCGACGATAATAGCACTGACGAAACCTTGCCCAGGCATGGAACATCAAAGCATTTTATACAAATTGGAGGAATGAAACCGTTCATCGATGTTTTGAACAAGGGAAGGTTTTACTTCAAATCTGGAAGACAACTACATATGGACACCGACGACAGACCAGAGACTAAGGTCACCTCAATAGATCCAGAGCGCACAATTCTTGTTGGAAGTGATGAAATTCTAGCACACGATGTTACCACAGATTCTTCACCACTAAATGGTGGTAATGCCTCAAAAATGACGTCATCGTTGGACAACACCTCGACAACCCGTAAACTATTCACGCGCTAGAAATCAAATTGTGTCTAATTTATATTTAAGATTAAATGTACTTGTAAGACTCATGAAATAAAATTTAAGATTTCAATGAATCCGTCGTTGGGGTTACCAGATTGTTTTTGAAAATCCGGATCGGAAGTTTGAAGGCTTCAAAGTAAGCAGGTAAGACTTGGTAGAAAACTATCTTATATTTGCTTATTCTATTTCAGTTATAAAATATATATATGTTATAGACAATAGTTGGTTTTCCTGTTATATGTACAATAGACTTTTTCATTTTCTTAAATAACAAACAATAGGAGAGTTAGATTGAGAGGGAAAGATTAAACTTAGTCAAATAGCATAGTTAAAAAAAAAGGAAAAATGAAAAATTCAAGCAATAAACAGACGGCAAGTGTGCCAATCTTATTCGTACATCCTGCAACAGTCAAAAAGACTTTTCTTTGTAGGGATTCACATTTGCAAGTTTCTTGCTTCACAAATTCAGTTTCAAAACATGCCCATCCGCTGGGGTATGCCATTAATAACTGTTGCGATCTCTTGGGTATAGATATTGAAATAAATACTCCGGTTGATAGTGCAATTATTTATTATATTTCCCGAGAGATCTTACTACACAAAACTATAACAGAAAGGAAGTCTTAACAAGAAAAGAAAGTTAACTACGTACGACGTCTCTGGATGATAAGTGTGACAGACTGGATATCGCAGATGTCAGCACTTGATGGGTGATGACAGCGTTGCCAAATCTAGATGTTATTGGCGGATGCAACACCTCCCCTCTTAGATGGAGGAGACGGTGGGCTGAACCGCTTAGGAGCTCGGCGTTTCCTATCTGACCTTCGAACTAGTGGTGTCGCATGTGGTCTGTTACGATTTACATCTTTAGGTTCGCTATTGAGAGGTTCTCCTGAGTCAATCGACGTTGTTGATGTTCCAACTGGTAGAGAATCTTCAATTTGCTGTGGTGTTAAACCTAACGATGGGAATGCTTCATCCAAGGCTGGCTGTAACTCAAAATCTTCCATTAAGATGTTAATAGGCAATTTATTGCCATTGATAGGAGTGTTCAGCAAAGGTGAATTTCTCCTTCTGAGTTGGTTAGTATGGGCACGTACAAGTTTCTGTCTTGTCTGGACCAAAACATTATAGTTGACGTTTCCAATTTTCTCAACTATTGTACCAGGAATCCAATCGCTTTTATTGTATTTAAAAATTAAAACGAAGACCTTGTCTCCAGCGCTAAAGCTTCTCTCTATCGCACCATGATGACGATTGTACTGCTTGTTTTGTTTTTCCTTGATGCGATGTGTATCCGAATTACGAGGAATGCGAAGTAGATCCAACGATGTTCTAAGCTTCCGCCCATAGATAAGTACAGCTGGCGATTTTCCGCTTGGAGTATTCCTATTTGGTGTTGTTCGGTACATAAATAAGAACTGTTGAAGTGCACTTTGTATCGTTCCCTCCCTTCTAAGCTTTTGAAAAGACCGCTTTAGAGTATCAACAAATCTCTCTGCTTGCCCATTAGACTGAGGATGGAACGGTGCAGTCCTCATGTGGTAAATACCTCGCAAAACTCCTTGAATTGGTGACTACAAAATTGAGTACCATTATCCGATACTATTGTCTGCGGATAACATTGCCGTGAAAAAATTTCTCTTAATATGTTTATGGTTGCAGCTGATGTTGTAGTGGAGGTTTGTACTATTTCTGGCCATTTGGAGAAGGCATCAATGATAATCAGGTAGTATTTATTTTGGATTGGTCCAGCGTAGTCTATATGAAGCCGCTCCCACGGTGCAGATAGTAAAGGCCATGACTGCAAGGATGTCTTGACTGGCGATTTGGATGCTGATTGACAAGCTGAACATTGGTCTACAAACTGTTTTATGTGCATGTCAATTTCGGGCCAGTAAACATAACCTCTAGCGATTGCCTTCATTTTTTCGATGCCTGGATGTCCTCGATGAAGCTGATTGAGAATTCTGGATCGAAAACATTCTGGAATAGTCAGCCTGTCTCCAAACATGACACAATCGTTGACCAACGAAAATGCTTCACGTCTATTATAGAATGGAATAATGATGGGGGACAAATCCTTTTTGCCAGGCCATGACGTTCTTATAAAATCGCTTACTTTTTGCAAAATCGGTGATTTTCACGTTGCAGCACGAATCATTTTAAATGTAACTGGTAAATGTTTGAATGAATGCATCAAATCGGGATGTGCGACATCGTTGGTGTCCACTGTAGTATTCGCAATAACGTAGTCTTCATCTGTGGGTTTTGAATGGAACCCTATTAATCGAGATAACATGTCTGCATTGCCGAACTTCGCTGTTGATATATATTCAATTGAAAAATCATACCTTAGCAGAAATAACGCCCAGTGTTGCAACCTGTTTGCAGTGTAAACTGGAACACCCTTCTTCGAACCAAAAATGGTCAGCAGTGGCTTGTGGTCAGTTTGAAGTGTAAAATGACGTCCGAGCAGCATTCTATGGAATTTTTTTATTGCGAAAATAAGCGCCAGCCCTTCTTTTTCCACCTGGCTGTAATTTTTTTCAGCTTTAGTGAGTGTCCGCGAAGCATGCTGAATTGGTTTGATACTACCATCTTCCAGTCGATGAGATATACAAGCACCAATGCCAATACTAGAAGCGTCTGCTGCAACAATGATCGGTAATTGTGGGTTATAGTGAATTAATCCCAAGTCTGATAGCAAAATTTTCTTGAAGTTGTTGAAAACAGCTTTGCAACTTGATGTCCACTTCCATTTGGTGTCTTTCCGCATTAATGCATGTAAGGGCCCACTTTGCTTACTGAGGTTGGGGATAAAACGACCATAATAATTGATTGCTCCCAGAAAAGATCTTAGCTGAGTGATATTCTGAGGCTCCGGTAAGGATACGATGGCTTTTGTTTTTTCTGGATCTGGTTGAAGTCCATTTGAGGAGATGACATGACCTAAATATCGTAAGCTTGATGTGAAAAATGAGCATTTTTCCAGCTTAATGTGAAACCCGTACTCACGCATTCGCAAAAGTACTGCACGGAGTCTTTTTACGTGTTGCTCCATTGAATCTCCTGATATAAGGACATCATCCAAGTACGCTGATACTCCCTCAAGACCAGAGAGCATTGTATCCATGAGTTGTTGAAATGCCCCGGGTGCTGACTTAACTCCAGGAGGCAGGCGATTAAAACGAAAAAGTCCTCGATGTGTGTTGATTGTCAGCCAGTTTTTGCATTCATCTTCGACTTCAACCTGAAGATAGGCATCGGACAGGTCTATATGGGTAAATACTTTGGCTCCTGCGTGCTTAACAAAAATATCATCAGGCATTGGGAGAGGATACTGATGTGGTTGAAGAGCATCGTTTAATCCCGTTGAATAATCGGGACATACTCTGATTCCTCCATTAGCTTTGCGGACGGCTACTATTGGTGCTGCCCAATCAGAAAAATCCACAGGTGTTATTATGCCGCAATGCTGTAAGCGTTGAAGTTCTTCATCTATTATTGCCAAGGATGCATAGGGCACGGGACGGTTTCTTCGGAAGATTGGTGTAGTATTGGCTTTAAGATACATTCTCGCCTTGAATTTGGTGCAATGCCCTAGAGTTACAGTAAATATATCAGCAAAGTCCTTTTTAATACATTCAATATACTCCGCTTTCGGTTTACATAGTGACGCCTGGACCCCTAAACATATGTTATGTAACGGCTGATTCCAGAGTCCAAATTCGTCTATCCAGTCAATACCAAAAAGATTTAGGTGTGGAAGATCCGCTACATGGCATGATAATTTTGTTTGCTTATCCAAAAGCTCTACATCTGCAATGAAAGATCCAAGCATTTTGATTAAATTACCTTGAGCATCTTTTATTGCCACATCGCCTGTGTCGATTGCCAATGCGGGTTGACCAAGCTGTTCCCATATTTTTCTCGAGATAATAGTGACATCGGAAGCGGTATCAAGTTGAAGCTTGACACTCCTATGGTTGATTTTAACACACACAAATTTCCGATTGGCTTGAATTGAGTTCGCTACTATTGAATTTGTTTTAAACCGCTGTTTTCGCTGAAACTTTTTTTTACTTCGAGATGAATACGAAGAAGTTGGATTTTTATTGGTTTCTTTCCTTGAAAAACAAGCGCAGTAACCCTCTTTGTGGCCACGTTGCTGGCATGATGAGCAAGTGTGATCTTTGAATGGACAATATGCGGAAAAATGCATCTCGCCACATCCCCAGCATGGAGATCTAGGCACTGATTTCCCTGAGGTGCTTTGTTCGGCCAAATTAGTCGTACTTCCTGCATTATGCTTTGATTTTTTGTTTTGCTGTTTGCTTCCAAATGAAATGGTGTGTACCTTTGATAGCGATGGTTCCAAAAGTTGGGTATCTTGCTTTAGCTTTGAGATGCGTTGACACTCCAAAAGTAAGTTTTCTAATGTGATTTTCGATTCGTCACCTGTTTCGAGCAACGAAAGCAATCTAGACCGCACATCCGAGTCATTACCAGATTGCAACCCTTTTACGAAAATCAGACACTTGAACTGTTCGTTGGTAAGTTTATTGAGCTCGAACTGTTCGCACTTTTTATTGACATTGCTTGCGTACGTTGTGAAATCTTCGAGGTTACTTTTAATTGTCTGTAAGCAACTGAAGCGCACACTAAATCTTGATTGAGACTTTCCAAAAATATTGCTTAGCTTATCAATTGTAGTTCTAAAATCGAGGCTAGCAGGTTTGGAAGGCAAAATAAAATTGGTATACCGAATATACTCTGTAGCTCCCATTTTCCGTAGGAGGAGGCGAACTTTGGCTTTATCGTCTAATGAAGCAGCATCTTCTTCGAATAATGAAGCGTAACGTGAAAACCACTCAGCAAATGTGACGCCATTTTCTTCATCATACTGGAACTCCTGTATGTTTTTACACAGCACTTCGATAGTATATTCCACAGATGACTTTTCCTTATGGGATTCTAGCGCATTTTTAGTTAATTTTTCAATAAGCATTGATTGATTATGCATAAGTGCTTGAAAAAAGGAGATGAAATCTGGTGGCACCGTCGACCCGTGGGGTACGTCGTCATGCTGACTGGTACTCATCCTTACTTATTTGAGTAATCCTCGTCGCCACTGTTGCGATCTCTTGGGTAGAGATCTTGAAATAAATACTCCGGTTGATAGTGCAATTATTTATTATATTTCCCGAGAGATCTTACTACACAAAACTATAACAGAAAGGAAGTCTTAACAAGAAAAGAAAGTTAACTACGTACGACGTCTCTGGATGACAAGTGTGACAGACTGGATATCGCAGATGTCAGCACTTGATGGGTGATGACAGCGTTGCGAAATCTAGATGTTATTGGCGGATGCAACAATAACAAACAACAATTTTATGTATATCGGAGATGATTATTTCATCGATAGACGGGACGGTTAGCTGGTCCACAACTTTTTCTGCATTGGAGACGCGTTCGTTTAGACTGGTGACGGAGAAAATTTTCAATGCGCTCGTCGTTAATGGTTGCGTTTGAATTGGTGATGAGGGTATTTGTAATGGTGGGGTTGGAAGTGATGGTGGCACCGGCAATGCTGGTGATATTGAACGAGGGATTGGAGATGCTGGTGATGTTCTAAATGCTGCCGACGTACTAGGCGATGGTGATGTTGTTGATGGTGGTTTTGTTGTTGGTGATTGTGGTGATTTATTGCCGTTCGTTGTTGGCTTCTCAGATTTCTCCGATTTATCAGATTTTTCCGATTTTTCTAAGTTATCGGATTTATCTGATGTTTCAGGCTTCTTGGGTTTCTTATGTTTTTCAGTGTCCTCGTCGGACTTTTTATCACTGTTATCGTGGGCATTTGAGTGCTCTTCATCATCATCATCGTCTGATTGCTCATCGCTTTCGAAACTCTCCAATGTGCCATTTGATTCTTCATCACCAGTTGCATTTGCGCATTCGGCTTTTCTTTTTATTTGCTCGCGAGCGTATTTATCTATGATGGAGCCGATGGATGTTTTCTTTTTTTGGTTTTCGGAAAGTTTCGCCAACAAATTTGGATCATTAGCTGCCGGATCATCGTAGTCACTAGTGAAGTGAGACACAGTTTCATAGAGATCAGCTTTGCGACGATTTTGAAGCAATTTGCCAATCTTGATGAATGCTTCTTCAGCAATCATAGACATTTCTTCCTTTAGTAAACCGAAATTGTATCGCTCGTTACAGAATTCCAGCATTCGCAGGACATCAACGAAATCCGGAAATTCCTTGGTGCGATTAACGAATGCCTCAACGACTTTGTTGAATTTCGGATAATCGGTATCTTTGAAGCGAATTGGCTTCTTCACCTGCCTCAATGTGTTCTTACTTTCGCCCGTTAGATCACAGATTTTGTCGTATATCTCACATGCCCTCTTTTTGTATCGCTCCACGACGAGGTATGTCGAATTTTCATCGTCCAAATCGACATCCTCATTTTCGAGTCTATGGATTTTTCCTCGCCAGTATGTACAGCGCCTTGTTTAGTTGCTTGATCTGTCTACTACGTATCCGATCGTCTTCGGTTTCGTCTTCTTCTACATAATTTCCCGCTGAAGTAGTTTCTGATGCCACAGACGCTTCATCGTTATTGAATACAACCGATTTGCTCTTTTTGCGTGCCTTCATCTCATCAACAACCAGCCTGAGATGGTAATACACTAAATCCGGATCCTTTTTGATGCGTTCTGTGGCAGCTAGGACTGCTTTTCGGAAACCTCGAGATTTTACAAAGTCCGGATGCACAGAGTAGTAGTATCGAATCAGTTTTGTGTCGATTAGTTTGGTCATATCTTCGGAAGGATCAGCACCTCGACATGCATCCAAAAGGGTGTTGTATTCGTCACTGAGAGGCTCCTTTGGTTCCTCTTGGTTTGTCATTGCTGGTGGTTGATTGTGGTGGATTTTGTGCCTCACACACAGATGATCCATCACTTATGGTACTTTGTGCTGGACTTGTAATTGTGCTGTTGGGGCTCTTAAACGAACCAGGAGGACTACAACTTTGATTATGATTCTTAACTGGACTGTCAACAGAGTAGATGGGACCATTGCTGCTGAAAGTGGAACTCGTAATTGAATTGCAGGGATTTCTTGGATAACTCAGGGGATCTTTGACGAAATTATCTAGATCTATGTGGAATACGGGGGATGAAGAAGTAGTAGTAGCTGGTGTAGGTGTTGTTGGAAATTCAATTGTAGGATTAGCCCTCGTTGTATTGGGACTTTTCGTAGATCGAACTGGACTGTATGCAGGACTTGGAATAGTATATGGGCTGCGCATTAAGTTGTACATGTCACTACTGAAGGCGGGATGATTCATATTATAGACCGGAGGTGACATAGGGGGTAGTGGTTGATCAACATCGATTGGGAGGCCCATAAAACCGGCGGGACTTCTTATAGCACTTGTTGGTCTGGTCACTGTGCTTGTGATGGAACTTTTAGTCGATCTGCTGCCTGTACTCTGTGTTGGACTTGCAACTGTTCCGGTACTTTGAATGGGGGTAATGGATCCACCTGAGAAACTAGGGAAATTCATATTAAACACTGGCGGTGTCATAGTTGGGTAGCTAGCGCCTTCCAATGAACGCATCGGTCTTTGGGCAAGGTAAGCTGGATTTATGAATGCACCCCCCTTTGGATCCATGTCGTACATCATGGGTGGAGCTCCCATAAATGGATACATATTAAACATTGCTGCCATGGATGTTATTGGCTGCTCAGATGTCCGATTGGTGGATGTCTTTGGTGGCTTGGAAGCAGCACGCGTTGAACTAACTGTTGTGGGTATTGTGCGCGAAGGTGGTTTCGATGGTGGTGCCGCTAATGGTGAAGAATTGATATTCTGTGCTGTGCATGTGATGGGTGTTACAATAAGGCCACTAGGTCGTGTCATTATGGCACCCGCTGGTGGCAGTGCCGGTGGTGACATTTTCTTATCGACAGTCTTCAGAGAACTCGTATGATTCTTTGTTATCACTGACATGGACATTGATGGTTTGGTTTGGTCGATAGCTGATCGTTTAGTGGGTGCCGTATTGTAGGATTTAGTGATGACTGGCGGTGAGCTAGGTGTCTGTGGCAGGTCAACAGTTACAATTCGTTTGATAGTCGCAGCATTTGGATTTATTACAGACGTTGGGTTTGTTGTGTTTACCATCAATACTGGACTGTTGTTGTTGATGTTGTTGTTCGGTGGGATTTTCGGCGCGTTGTTTACATTGCGCTTCAGCACTGGTAGATGTTGGTACTGCGGTTGCTGCTGGTGTTGATGTTGCTGGTTTTGTTGTAGTTGGTTTTGTTGTCTTTGTTGCTGCTGAATTGGTTTTATGGTCTCTGCGGGGTTTGATGTTGATCTTCTGTTGCTATTGGTATTTGAGGGCGGATTGGAAGGTGGATTTATTTGTGTTATTCTCAGTGCAGAGTTATTTAAATTATTGAAATTCTTTATGGGTGTCACTGAATATTGTGGTACCGCATCGGCACCAGAATTCACAGTAACCCTTTGAATACTGGTGGAGTTGTTGTTGTTAATTGGGCAGGGTACCTTTGGTTGTTCGATTATTGTCACTGAATTTGGTGGAAGTTTTGTTGCTGTTGCTGCTGCTGCACCGGGTACTTCCTTCGATCGATCTTCGCTTACCATAACACGTCGTATGGTCACAGAGTTCTTGCTAAAGATAGGCGTCGAAAGTGGCATGCCCTTTGCTGGCTCCTTTACAGAGTTTGCTGTTGTTATGATTTTATTTATTGTTGGCGGTGATTGAGACTTTGTCATCGGTTGTTCCTTAACACAGGCCGTAATGTTCTTATTTATCACTGCGGTTGGGATTGTGGGTGAGGATGGTTTTTGTTCTTTGCCATTCCACGCAACACGCACATAGTTCGATGGAGATTTGTTGGTGACAGTGCTGAGGCCACTACCACCGCTCGGCACTGGACTGGACTCAACAATTCGCGGCTGAGTTCGATGCTGAGTTTCTATTGTTATCGGACTCTTCACAACTCGTATGGAATTCTTCACATTGCTGATGAGGCTCTTGTTCAGCATTGCTGGTGGATTATTCAGTTTTTGTTGCTCGCCATTACGTGAAATTAACGGCCCCGCCGGTCTATTGACCCATTCGTCATCGGTGTTTCGTACCACGGTTGTTGGCTTGATGCGACGAACACGCTTCTCCGGTGTTGCTTCAGTGGTTACCGGATCATTTGTCGTCACAGCCAAAGCACGCTTACTAGATAGGTGAATTTTGAAATTATCATTAGGCAGCGATGGTGTATTGGCTGTTTTCTTTGCTGCAGAATTTGCAGTTTTCACTGGATTTACACGTGCCATCAGCTGCGTTGGCGGTTGATTATTTCTTACCACTGATCCTAGTCGGCCCTTCCTATTCGCACTATCCGTCTCTTCATCGGAAGAATCCAAAACAATAATAGAGCTCATGGTCTTGCACTTTGGGGCGATTTTTCACCAAAAAAAAAAAACAAAAAAAATTATTTTTCTTTTTTCTCTAAATTTCTGTCTAGGGGGATTGTTACGATTTATGTCTTTTTGGATTTCGGATTTTGGACATAAAAGAAAATCACAACAGGCGGTCCGATTGGGTTCTTTTTCGTTTTTGATTTTTTCTTGGTTCGTTTTTTTTTTTGGTTTTTTTTCGCTGGAAAGAGGAACTCACAACGCTTCTACGTCGCGAAAATTGCCTTTGCAATGGAATCCGACTGAGTTGGAATTGAATTTTATTGGTAATTATGATCTTTTTGTCGGATTTGTTCCGAAAATGAACAATTAATTCGATGTTTTTGTGATTGGAAAATTTTGTTTGACATTTCGTGTGTGATGTGCCGAGGAATAGTTGAACGAGCGGATTTATTCGGAACTGAGTGAGAGAACTGCTCGCGGACTAGTACTATGCATTGCTGGGACAAAATGTGAGAATCCGTCCCGAGGTATTTATTTTGAATGGCGTTGCCAGCCATCTCCATAAATGCAACTATCAATAGTGCTTAGTATGCTTGTGAAAATTTTTTTATTTACAAGTGAAGCCTTTCTGCATTGTCCTGATATACGTAAGATCCACAGTCGTGACATTGTACATTGGATTCTATATTGGCGAATACTCTTACAAGTAATGACTGAAAATCAGTTCGTGAAAAGCAATGCCGTATGAGTATAGGATGTTCAAATTAAGGCTCAATTCTGCGTTAGTTTCAACATGAGCCCAAGACTGTGGTCAACAACCAGGATTATGACTGAATGTGTTTGAATATATAGTTTGTTCAGTTCAAACCCCAATACGACATTAGTCAGTATAGTAAGTGGATACTGAACGACAAACTAGGTTCACGAAAGGAAAAGATCTGATGACTCAGTCAATTTGAATATTTTGTAAATTTCTAAGTGTTCGATGGCCACCCTATGATGCATTATTTATCCAAAGAAAAATATGTAAAACTGGCTGCTACTCGATCGAAACACTCGGTGAAACGAGCAGGTTAACTAAAATGCAAAGGAGAAATCAGCCAGACTGATTCAAGAGTCGAAAGCAGACACTCTCCGTCTCATGCTTGAGACTAACTTCCTAGTTAATCTAATCGTAACCGGTAGCTGGTATCTATCGAGCTATTGCTTCCTTAAGCAGCGAATACACGATACAACTATCGTACCGATCTGAGTTGTACGGATATCGGTACAACGCATTGTACAGAGCACACACACTATACGATGATGCGTGAAGTGCGGAAAGAACCACAAGTCCGAGGAATGCGCTCTGGGTAAGGACGAAGCGTCTGAAAAAAGCCAACTCTCTTGTGCTTTATGTAGGAACACGGGGCACACCGCAAATTATCGGGGTTGTCCCAAATTCCAGTACATTAAAAGAATAAATCTGGCCCGGCAGCAGAAAGTGGAAGTGAAACGTCCACCCGTGCATTTGCAAACTCCAGCCGTTACTCCCCATATTACCTACGCCCAAATGGCGGCAGGTAGGGGAAATACGGTACAGCAAGCGAAGGTTGCTTCTCAGGCCCCAGCGCCCAGAGCACCTGAACCAGTACCTGACATGCTAGCTATCTTGCTCTCTATCCAGGGGCAGATGGCTCAGCTACAACGTCATTTGACTGAACAGACCGCGCGGGTGGATCAAGTATACGCGCTGCTGCCTGGCCTAACGCACCTTTTGCCGTAATGGGTACGTACGTGGCGGAGCAAACCCTGAAGGTCCTTGCAGTGAATTTGAATTCACTGATTAGGCTTGAACGACGAGCCGCACTATTTAAGTTGCTTAAAGACCAAGCCCCTGATGTGCTTTTGGTCAGCGAAATTAAGCTTACCAAGGGACACAAAATGAGGCACAGAAGATACAATACAGTACGGAGAAACCGACCCAACTCCATTCAGGGAGGTGGCGTTGCGATTTTCGTACGAAAAGGTATACATTTTAAAAGAGTATACAGTCGTGTAGTACGTAGGTTCCAGGTGCTGGAAGCATGCATCGTGTATATCCCTCTCCGTAGTGGAAAGCGGTTGTACATGGTGTCTGTCTATGCACCTAAGGCTATTCAATCCACCTTATTTATCTCAGAGCTCGAGACACTTTTTCAATTCCTGAGGCTGGAATTGGAAGACAACTATTTTATTATCGGCGGAGATTTCAACGCCAAACATAATGATTGGGGAAATAATACACCAAATACTAGAGGGAACCCACTATTCAATTGGTGGGGTCAGCACAGTATAATCTATCGACTCGGGCTTAAGGCGACGGATAGTCCGTCGTTTCCCAGACACGGGTCTTATTTGGATCTTCTGCTGTTCGACTTACGAATACAACTGACATGTACGAGTACTAACCAACAAACTACAAACTGTCTACGCACTTTCGTGTATGACAGTGATCATTGCGGTCTCAGCACCGAAATAACTGTCCCCAACGAAATTGCGGAATTGGATGAGTTTGTCCAAAGGCATTCCTACAATTATAGTAGGGTGCGTTAGACACACTTCACCAGAACACTGAATAGAGCACTCTCCTCGAATTCGCTCTACCCACCGTCCAACAGAAATCTGTCAAACGAGGAGATTGACAGGTATCTAAGACTAATGGACGAGACAGTTAAACGAACAATGGACAGAACAATACCTCGGTACCAACACACTGACGAAGAAGACTTATTCCGCAACGCAACTATTGACGCACTGCACCGACATAAAAGTAGACTTCTGTCAAGACTAAAAACCTTGTACAGACAGTTTACTGACAGACATAAACCGGAGATCATGACACTGAAGTCGTCGATTAAAAACCTCCAAACATTAATAAAGGAAAATTACAGAACATATGTAAGTTTGTATTGGAACAATAAAATTCGGGCTGTAAACACCAGCAACCCGAATATGTTCCCGCAAATAAATAAAATATTTCGGAGAAATAATCAGAACGACCTTCCATGTCTTAAAATCGCCCGAACGACGAACAACGAACAAATACTAGTAGCAGCAGGCATATATCCAAATGAGGCTGATGATGATGACAACTTCTTTGTGATCGAGGATCCGCAGGAGCAGGTAGAGGCTATAGGAGCGACTTTCCAGGAAGTGTACAAGGCGAATGTTATCATTGGCCCGAACCACGATCTGGAGAATCGAGTCCTTGTGCACAATTTCTACCTTCGAAATGAAATTGTGAATTGGCGATTCGAGAGCTCGGGTTTCACCCAGTTCAGTGACGAGAATATGGCAAGTAATGTCATCACCAACGATAGGGTACTACCGCCGTTCATTTCGAAGGAAGAGCTCCAAACGATCTTCGAATCACTTAGAAGTAAGAAATCAGTGGGAACCGCTGAAATACCGAACATTGTGCTTCGACATCTCCCTCTAGAAGCGGTGGACATTTATACCGCCCTATTTAATAATGCAATGAATAATGCACATTATCCAGCGCATTGGAAAACTGCGGTGGTACATCCCATCCCCAAAAGGGATGGACTTCCAATCCGGCGAATCTCCGATCGATCAGTCTTCTTCCAAACATCAGTAAGGTTTTCGAGAAGGTGATCAATAGAGTCCTGACTAAGTGGGTTGAGGACAAACATATAGTTCCGGATAATCAATTCGGTTTCAAGGCGGGGCATGATATCATTCATGCTGCGTCTAAACTGGTTTCTGATATCTAATGGAACAAAGGCAAGAAACAGTGCACTGGTGCCTGCCTGATTGACTTGGAGAAGGCCTTCGATCCGTATGGTTAGAGGGACTCTTTTTCAAGCTGGACAGGTTGGGCATTAGTAAACCACTGCTGTATATTCTTTTTGATATGCTCTCCAGTAGACAGTTCATCGTAAAGAATGGCGATGTGACTTCTGCTGGAACATTTAACATTAAAAACGGTCTGCAACAATGTGCGGTAAATTCGCCGATCCTATTCAACATTTACACGAGTGATCTGATAGGTTCACTTCACCATTCTATAGCGTACGCAGACGACATAATCGCGTACAGATCAGGTCCAAAGATTGAGGTCATTAATATACTTTTGCAGCGTGACTTCGATAAAATTAAGCGATATTGCGATGACTGGAAGTTGAAAATCAACTTTCAGAAGTCGGAAACCATCTGTTGGATGCCGGAAACTGGATTTTTTCGTAAAGGTATGTTGGTTGCCTACATTTAAGAATGCTGAAAAGAAGAATGAGCGTGCGAAATTTAATATAGTTTTCGAATGACATGTTCACTAAGATTCTAGCAAGATGTGAAAAGTGGTCATATCTTCTGAGACAATAAACATATCTAATTGTGGTATTGAATGCTACTTGCAGCTTCCTTTTGCTCTCGGCGTCGCAATTATAAAAAATTTCACATCCATAAATAAGTATGGGAATAACTAAAGCCTTAGCAAGAAGCAGTCTTGTTTTGAATGGTGTAACCTTTTGGACAATCCATAGAGTTCGAAGAACACCATATGTCTTACCTACTATAGAATTTATATGGTTGTCCCATGTTAGTGTTCTATTGAAGACTACACCTAGATTTTTTGAAGAATCAACGAATTCAATATTTGAATCATTCAACATTATATTTGGAAAATATGACAAATCTAATTTAGTTTTAGAAATAATCAAACATTTAGATTTCCCTGGATTGATTACTAAGCCACATTTTAATGACCACTCTGAAATTCGTTGAAGCTCTTCATTTAAATCATTAGCACAATCCTCAATGAGGCCTAACGGACAACTTCGATAAATCTGAATATCATCAGCATAGATGTATTTCGATGAGTTCAATATCACGGTAGCTATGTCATTTATGTAAACTGAAAATAAGAGAGGCCCTAAAACCGACCCTTGGGGTACACCTTTAGCTAAGGGAAGAAAATCAGATAGAACGCCCTCTAATAACACAGCCTGCTTTCTCTCACTTAGATAAGATGAGATTAGCTTAATTGCACAATGAGAAACGGAAAAGTAGTGTCTTAATTTCTTGATCAGAATAGAGTAATCTAACATATCAAAAGCCTTAGAGAAGTCTAATAATACTAAAAATGTAATATAATCATTATCCAGTCTATCCCTAATATCTTCAACTACATTTAACAGGGCTGTTGTACAACTATGTTTAGCTCGGAAGCCTGACTGAACAGCAAATTATTATGAATGAGAAACTCATTTAGTTGTTTATGCATGATCCTTTCACATACCTTGGAAAGAAAAGGCAGGATTGCTACGGGTCTAAATTCATCACTGATTGAGTTTTTAGGGATCGGAATTATTTTTGCCAATTTCCATCGTTTCGGAAAAATACCAGTCATTAAAACGGTATTAATGACGTGCGTTATAAATGGTAGCAATGTTGGCAAAATTGCCTTAACAAAAACTGGATGCATCTCATCAACTCCTATAGGATGTGAATTGACCGACAAAAAGCTTTCTACTATATCGGTATCATCGACCCTATTAAAAGTAAATGACGTTGGAGCTGGAGAGACGGCACCATTAAATAAACAATTTGCAACTGAGGTACTGGATTTGACAAGAACTTGCGGTTTAGGTCATTGCGATCAATATTGTTAGAGCAAGTTAACTTTTGTTTACCAACTACTAATTCGCGAATACTATTCCATATTTTCCGACTGTTTAAAGAGGAGCTGAAGCGGTTTGAATAAAATTGCGTCTTAGCAATTCTTATTTCACGGACGACACTATTTCGCAAGTTCTTATAGACTTGATGAAGCTCTTCCACCCGAAAATGTTTCCACCGTCGATACGCCAGATCACGTTCCTTCATCAGCGCTCGAATCTCATTTGTAAGCCATACTTTAGTTCTTTCTCTAACAGTTCCTATTTTGATCGGAACGTACGTATCAAAAAGAAGATTTACGTTTCTATTTATGAAATCGACTTGATCATCTGGTGAGGGCATAGAATAAACAAGGCTCCAAGGAATACAATTAATATGCTGTCCAAGAGAAAGTCGGTCAATATTTTTGAAATCCCCAATATCAAAGTCATACGTAAGAAACATTAAATCATGCTACGAAAAGGCTGGTGCAGAAATATGGTCATAGAGCAATAACTTGTCAGTATTATTTACAAAAAACACATCTAAAAGGGTACTGGAGGAACTGGTGAAATGGGTAGGAACTTGACTATTGACTGGTTGTAGGTCAAATGATTGCATATTTTGGGTTAAGAGATCTTCATCCAATAAGTTACTATTGAAGTCGCCACAAATAATTACATTAGTTGAGCAGGTTGACACTACTTCAACTATTTCATAAATAGGCGTCAAATCAATATTTCGATTTGGCCTATACACCACCCCTAAACAAATACTCCTATCACCGCGTATAATGTGTACAAAAAAATACTGAATAGCTGATCCTTTCGGCGACCAACATTTTCGATTACAAAACAAACCATTTCTAACATAAATTGCTACTCCACCACCAGTACGATCACTTCTATCAGCTCGAAAAATACTATAACCATTCAAAGCATATACATCATCTTTCACGCCATCAATAAACCAAGTTTCCGACACACAGATTGCGTCAACCTTCGAGCTTTTGGATTCAGCTGCTGCTTCTGGGCTGTCAATATTTAATTCTTACGCCACTCGTTTTTCTCCAAATGCACCTCCTAGTCTTTTGAACGTCTTTATGGTTTCTAATCTGTCCAACGTCTTACTTCAAGATCAGCTTTCCCTTGCAGGAATATCAGACCACGATCTAATATTTTTTACTTGTAATGTTTATTTGTCTTGTACTTCTCATCCGTCATCTTTCACCTTCAGGGATTATAGTTCCGTAGACAATTAGATGCAAGCTTACTCCCGTGGGTTCATTGTTATTATGCGTCAACTATGAGTGACAAGGTGAATCTTCTTCAATCCCTTACATTAGATCTTTTTAATACACATGTACCCCTAAAAACAGTTCAAGTTCGTAATGAAAACTGCCTATTAGGGTTCGAAATAAACTTTATATAAAATGGAAACCGAGGCCATCTATTTCTTATTGGTAAATGTTTTGTCGAGCTCGTAATTACTCAACTTTTATAACACGAAGAGCCAAAAAACGTTATTTCTTTTCCAAACTGCACCCGGGTTTATCTTCTAAAAAACTACGGAGTAACTTGCGTTCTATTGGTGTTGGAAAAAAGACAACGGTTGCTGAATTCATTCCAGATGTGAATGAACTTAATGATGCTTTTTTAGCAGGATCTATCAATAATCTCGGCTTTACTCATGAAAATCCTTTATTTGTTTCGTCCGTGAGGAGGGTGTGCCAATTCGCTTCATTAAAATGATTTCGATCCATGTCATAAGCTCCCTTACACATATTATAAATTTATCCATAGCTTCTTCTTCTTTTCCTGATAGTTGGAAATTGGCCAAAGTTATCCCTGTTCCTAAAAAACCTCAGCCATCGAATTTATCTGACTACCGCCCTATAAGTACTATGTACTGTCACGTCTATCAAAAGTTTTTGAAAAGATCCTCGCAAATATAGAGGCATTTGGAGCAACATAGTTTGCTTTCCCCAGTTCAATCAGGCTTTAGAGCGGGTCACAGCTGTTCTACGGCTATGATAAAATTTCTCGATGACATTAGAATTAGATACGATATGGATAACATTTGGATAACATTGTTTGCTTGATTTTTCCAAAGCCTTTGATAGAGTGAATCACAATATACTGTGTCAGAAGCTGACGTTATACTTTGGCTTCAGTGAACAGTCCGTGCGTCTCATAGGGAATTATTTAAGGAATCGTTTCCAAAAGGTCGTTGACGGAGGCAAATGTTCCGATTTTAGGGCATTATCATCGGGTGTTCCGCAGGATTCCGTTCTGGGTCCATTACTATTTTTTCTCTATATCAATGACCTGCTTAAAGTTTGCTCAAATGCCTCCATTCACCTTTACGCTGACGATGCCCAAGTATGCTTATCACGGCCAGTCGAATTATCTGAAGACCTCATTGTTAGAACAAATGAAGACCCATCTAAAATCTACCTTCTTCTATCATTTTTCCATAACTCTCCATCCCAACCCACTTCTTCAACTACTATATCTTCTTACAACTTCCATAAAGCTAATTTTCGCAAAATCAATATCTGTCTTAGCAAATCTTCTTTTGATTTTACAAACCTATCCTTATCTGATGCTGTCTCCATTTTCTACAGAGAAATATTTAATTCAATTTCTCTCTACGTCCCCTTTTCACAGCATAAAACATCATCTATTTCTCCTCCATCGTAGAACAGAAGACTTCGCTCTTTACGAAACAGAAGAAACAAATTATGGGCAGTTTCTCTTCTCACCAATTCTTATTATGTGTTCTCTAACTATCTTGGAACCTACCCCCAATTCACCCGGCTCTATAGCTGCCTCTATTAGCGCTTTCACGACACAGCGCAGACCAACCTTATCAACGATCCTAAGACATTTTATCAATTCGTCAACTACAAAAGAAAATCAGACGGTTATCCCCTCTCTCTCTCGTTCGATAATATATCATCGAGCGACCCACACACTATTGCCAACAATCATTTGCAAACAAGCTCTTCGTACCCGAACCAAATCTCGAAGAAATGTTACAAAATCTCAATGTTACAATTTACCCGAGCCAGACGGGCTCCCACCAATATTTCTCAAAAAGTGTGCCTCCAACCTTTCGCAACCACTTTCCTCCCTATTTCATCTGTCCCTCACACAAGAGGAATTCCCCCAAATTTTGAAGACCTCTTTCAAAACCCCGGTACACAAAAGGGGATCAAAGAATGAAGTAACCAACTACCTTCCCATTGCTAAGCTTTCTCAAATATTATACTTATCGTTACTATAGCATTCGCTTTAGGTCAACCTTGCTCAACCCCGTTTTTAGCCACTTCTGGTGTCCCACAAGACAGCCGTCTAGGTCCCCTCTTTTTTATTTTCACTATAAACGATCTTGAGAGGATTATCAAACACTGTTCCGTTTCCATTTACGCCGCTGACACTAAGTTCTCCAAAACTATTTCTTCACCCCAAGACTCTGTTCTCCTTCAAGAAGACAAATTGCTTTGAGAATGTCTCCAAATCCCAATTTATGACTTTGCCACGTAAATCCAATCAATCTCCTCGGCGACTTTATTTTCTACATGGCCAACCTATACCCCAGGTTCAATTCCTTCTCGACCTTGGAATTTTATACGATAGACAGTTAAACTTCCGTTCGCATATTGATGAGATAATCCTTAAAGCCAACTCATCACTCGGTTTTATCAAGCGTTGGTCTAAAGAATTTTGCAACCCTTATGTGACAAGGTCACTTTACATTGCCCTTGTCCGGCCCCTCCTGGAATATGCCAGCTAAATATGGTTCAGCGAATTCATGTATCCCGAATCGAGAACATTCAACGTGGTAACCCTTACTCTTCTTAGTTTTTAAGTCCTAGTTCTTAAGTTAGTTTAAGCTTGCATTAAGCGAAATAAATGGGGGTATTAGCCCCAAAAATTAATTGTTGGGCGAATTTATGCTGGTCTATGAAAGCTCTGGCTGTCTTCCAGTTTTACACCAGTAGAAACAAAACTAAGACTTATTCAAACTCTGTTGCTGCCTATATTTGACTACTCTTCTCTTGTGTACTGCACACTTGATTCCCAATCCGATATGTATTTGGATTACCGCGATACGTTCACATCTCGCACTGCCACAATCTTGTTTTGGGCTGCACGTTTAAGCAATTCTTAAAAGTTACATGCTGCCAATTTATGCATCGTCTCGTCAATAAAAAATCCACAATGTACCTATTTGAAAAACTTCAATTTCCCCAATCTACCACGACCCTCAATTTAGCAATTCTTTATTTTAACCCATTTATGCCCACTGTTGCGTTAACGCAACAAAAAAGGGAGTAAGCCTTTCCGAATTTTAAATTTTTGAATTTATTAAGAAATTGCATTTGGAAAGTGCTATTACACATTCAAAATAGTAGGCTTTGCATTTCGTGTTACTTTAAAGTTTTCAGTGTGTGAAAAAGTTGGTTTTTTGTGACTATAGATTGTGAAAATAATTTTTAAAGAAAAAAAAGTAAAGTGGTTTTATAAAATGGAATGGTAAGTACAAAAAATTAATAAAATCCGATATTTGACATCAGGGTTATTGCAACTACAGAAACATAAGTGTGATAAAATAAAAACCTGATCAGAAAAGCATATTTATCATATTATTATACGAGTATCAAGCAATGGGATATGCAAGTGTTTGATATATTTTTTTATGTCGGAATAAATGTCTAACTGTTGGAGAAATTTTGGAGTTTCTAGAAAACTTGACTCAAGATGCAATTTTTATAACTCCTCCAGAAGATGGAAACTTAACTGATTAAGAGTTGGGAAATGAAGAGAATGACGATGCAAATCGACTGCAAAGTAGGCAACTTATGTCCAGTGGAGAAATGATATTTCATAAAGACAGCTCTTCTAATCACATCGGTAGCTCCTACACAAGTGAGGTTTAGAATTCCCCAAAAGTGAAAACGTGGTACAGAGGAAAACCTTACCTTGAAAACTATGGTTTACAACAATAAGTTTTCAGATGTAAGTTATCCTAAGCCTCTTACCTTATCAGTTCAGTTCAGTTTAAATGCATTTTTATTTAACTAATTAATTTACTCTTACGTGCTAGACAAAAAAATGCTTAAAAATTAGCCTAAATAACTTACAAATAATCTTATTTTAACTTACTGGCCCCATGCGGGCGCTCTAAGCTAAACCTAACACTTAAACTATGTCTTTCGACGAATCTTACATTCTAATTTTATATTCAATTTAACATTACTTAATACTAGAACTAAGAAAATAAATTTTAACTAAAAACTTAGTAAATGGACTGTTTTTTTATATTATAAAAACTTAAAACTAAAAACTTATAGACTACCTAACCTACTTAACCTACTTACATCTAATACATACACACACATACATATACATATACATCCATAATACCTATATACTTAATATATAAGTATATGCATACGAGTATATATATATTTTATTTTATTTATTTTTTTAATTTTTCATTTTTATTTTTTTTTTTCTTAAAAACTAACTTAATCCTACCTAAAACTATGTAAGCCGGCCATGGCTAATAAAATAGTCAGACGACCGACTTTGCTTCCTATGGAGCTACCTAGTACTGGAGGAATTGGACGACGAAACTTCCCCTCCCTCAACCAGCCACCAAAATTGTTGGTGCTGCCGAGCAACATCCCTCATGTCGCGACTCCCTACCACCCTACTGAACCGGAGACGCTCCGCACTGCCGTGTGCGACGTCTCTGTCGTAGTTGAGTCGCCTGTCCGCAACTGTTCGAGCGACGTGGAAGATTAGCGGAACCGCCAATCTGTCCTGGACCAGACCTTTACTATCTAGATAGAGGAACGCTTCTGGAGGAATAAAGCCGTCAAAGCGAACTCTCTCGTGATACATATAATTGGGGTAGAAAGCCCCGGAGATCAGGTTGTTCGATGAGGTCATTGCTCTTGCAATGTGCCTTCGAGTTAACTTAATGACGAAATTGTCCACTCTTATTAGGTTCGCCTTATTGTATAAGACCTCATTAGGATAGAATTTTATGTACTCAGACTCCGGTGTTCTGTATAAGCGAAGACAAGTCCTAAGACAAGCCCTCTCAAACCCCCGAATCTTTTCCAATAAACTTTCTCTCTCGTTAAACCACACGGGACATCCAAATACAAGCATAGGCCGGATAAGGGCCATGTAGCAGATCACCTTCACCCTCGCATCGAGTTGTCTCTTTGTTAGGGCAAAAGCACCTCTGGCTCTGGCCAGAGCAACATCTATATGTTTGTTAAAATACAGAAATTGATCCAGCCAGATCCCAAGGTATCTGACTACATTTCGACAAGCAAGTGGCTGTCCGTGTTGTCTGACGATAGAAAACTTTCGCCAATTCTTTCTAGTATCCCTAGAGGCCTCAGACAAAGGCGTCCTAAACAGAATAGTTTCCGACTTCTGAAAGTTGATTTTCAACTTCCAGTCATCGCAATATCGCTTAATTTTGTCGAAGTCACGTTGCAAAGCATATTAATGACCTCAATCTTTGGACCCGATCTGTACGCGATTAAGTCGTCTGCGTACGCTATGGCATGGTGAAGTGAACCTATCAGATCACTTGTGTAAATGTTGAACAGGATCGGCGAATTTACCGCACCTTGTTGCAGACCGTTTTTAATGTTTAATGTTCCAGCAGAAGTCACATCGCCATTGTTCACGATGAGCTGTCTACTGGAGAGCATATCGAAAAGAATATACAGCAGTGGCTTACTAATGCCCAACCTGTGCAGCTTGAACAAGAGTCCCTTTAACCATACGGTATCGAAGGCCTTCTCCAAGTCAATCAGGCAGGCACCAGTGCACTGGTTCTTGGCTTTGTTCCATTTGATATCAGAAACCAGTTTAGACGCGGCATGTGAGATATCATGTCCCGCCTTAACACCGAATTGATTATCCGGAACTATATGTTTGTCCTCAACCCACCTAGACAGAGCTCTATTGATTACTTCTTCAAAAACCTTACTGATATTCGGAAGGAGACTTATCGACCGGAGATTCGCCGGATTGGATATATCCTTTCCCTTTTTGGGGATAGGTTGAACCACCGCCGTTTTCCAATGCGCTGGATAATGTGCATTATTCATTGCATTATTAAACAGGGTGGTATAAATGTCCACCGCTTCTAGAGGGAGATGTCGAAGCACAATGTTCGGTATTTCATCGGTTCCCACTGATTTCTTACTTCTAAGTGATTCGAAGATCGTTTGGAGCTCTTCCTTCGAAATGAACGGGGGTAGTACCCTATCGTTGGTGATGACATTATTTGCCATATTCTCGTCACTGAACTGGGTGAAACCCGAGCTCTCGAATCGCCAATTCACAATTTCATTTCGAAGGTAGAAATTGTGCACAAGGACTCGATTCTCCAGATCGTTGTTCGGGCCAATGATAACATTCGGCTTGTACACTTCCTGGAAAGTCGCTCCTATAGCCTCTACCTGCTCCTGCGGATCCTCGATCACAAAGAAGTTGTCATCATCAACGACCTCATTTGGATCTATGCCTGCTGCTATAAGTATTTGTTCGTTGTTCGTCGGTCGGGCGATTTTAAGACATGGAAGGTCGTTTTGATTTTTTCTCCGAAATATTTTATTTATTTGCGGGAACATATTCGGGTTGCTGGTGTTTACAGCCCGAATTTTATTTTTCCAATACAAACTTACAGCTGCTCTGTAATTTTCTTTCATTAATGTTTGGAGGTTTTTAATCGACGACTTCAGTGTCATGATCTCCGGGTTATGTCTGTCTGTAAACCGTCTGTACAAGTTTTTTAGTCTTGACAGCAGTCTACTTTTATGTCGGTGCAGTATGTCAATAGTTGCGTTGCGGAATAAGTCTTCTTCGTCAGTGTGTTGATACCGTGGTATCGTTTTGTCCATTGTTCGTTTGATTGTCTCGTCCATTAGTCTTGTATAACTGTCAATCTCCTCGTTTGACAGATTTCTGTTGGACGGTAGGTCGAGCGAATTCGAGGAGAGTGCTCTAGTCAGTGTTCTGGTGAAGTGTGTCCAACGCACCCTACTATAATTATAGGAATGCCTTTGGACAAACTCATCCAATTCCGCAATTTCGTTGGGAACAGTTATTTCGGTGCTGAGACCGCAATGGTCACTGTCATACACGAAAGTGCGTAGACAGTTTGTAGTTTGTTGGTTAGTGCATGTCAGTTGTATTCGTGAGTCGAACAGCAGGAGATCCAAATAGGACCCGTGTCTGGGAAACGACGGACTATCCGTCGCCTTAAGCCCGAGTCGATACATCACACTGTGCTGACCCAACCAATTGAATAGTAGGTTCCCTCTAGTATTTGGTGTATTATTTCCCCAATCGCTATGCTTGGCGTTGAAATCTCCGCCGATAATAAAATAGTTGTCTTCCAATTCCAGCCTTAGAAATCGAAAAAGCGTCTCGAGCTCTGAGATGAATAAAGTGGATTGAGTAGCCTTAGGCGCATAGACAGACACCATGTACAACCGCTTTCCACTACGGAGAAGGATATACACGATGCATGCTTCCAGCACCTGGAACCTACGTACTACACTACGTATACTCTTTTAAAGCGTATACCGCCTGAACTTTTTATGGATGAAGAAATTATTAATGTAAATGTCGAAAAAACGAAAGCATATTCACTTATAAGAAAGAATAAGATACGAGTACTTGAAGTCGATAAAAATGTATACATTTTTTGGAATACTTATAGTAAGCGGATATATTCATATACCAAGAAGGCGAATGTTTTGGGAGTCCCGCGAAGACGCTCATAACGCTTTAGTTGATGAGAAGAAATAAATTTGAAGACATTTTTTCCAATTTTTACTTTGTTCAACCAACACTACTCCCCTCTTCAAAGGACAGAATGTGTAAGGTAAGCGCAATTCAAGATAGCATTCGTTTTTACAAACTCTTGTTCACTAGTACACTATCTTTCAATAGATTCGACCTTTGCTTAATCACCTAAATACAAAATTTTTGCAATACTGTCCGATGGATAGCAATATATCTATTGACGAATACATGATTCCATACTTTGGAAAACATAGCTGCAAACAGTTTCTTCGGAATAACCCCGTAAGATTCGGATATAAAGCTTGGGTAGCGGCTTTGAAGTTCGGATACTGTCTTCAGTTTGATATTTATCAAGGAAATAGACAGGATAGAGATCCTCTTTTAGGATTAGGGGAATCAGTGGTTCTGGACTTTAGCAAAACGAACGCCAACGAGATCCCCTTGTTTAAATTTTCATTATTTTTCGATAACTGTTTTTGAAGCCCAGATCTTATATACAAACTTTCGCTAATGGGATTCGGTGGAACAGGCAAGATAGGGGTTACTTTACTACGTACTATGATAAAGAAACTGGCCAAATTGTAACAAGCTGGAAAGACAAAAATGTAGTTACTGTGGTGTTCAATGTCTACGGTGCTTATCCAATTAAGAGTGTAAAAAGGTTTTCATTTTCTGCGAAAAGGAGGATAGATATCCCTCAACCAAACGTCAATCATGAGTACAACTCTCATATGGGTGGTGTAGAATTGCTAGATGAGCCCATTTCGTGCTACCGAATTGGATTTTGAGGAAAGAAATGGTACACCTCCATTGTTATGTGGATGGTTGATCTAGCCATTGTTAATACGTGGTCCTTAAACAAACATTGTGGAAAGGCTTAGACCAACTGGAATTCAGGAGGTAGCTGGCAACTGGTCTTTTGAAAATATACGGTTACTCGTGATCCAGAAGAAAGAGTCAATGGACAACATCTAATCGTCACAGGAGGTAACTAAATATAAATTCATTTAATAATTTGCGTGATGAACTTGAATTTTTTTTCCAGGAAATCCCAGACCAAACAAAATTTGTAGTCAATGCAACATTGCATTACAGGATAAATGTTTTGTGCAATTCCATTCAATAAAATAGACATTCCTAGCATTGTATAAACACATTTGAAAATTAAAAATAAAGTTTTAAAAAAAATTTCACTGATGCTGTTTGTTGCCCAAAAAGCTAAAATATCGAGTTTTTCGCGATGGAAAAAAAATTTATTACGTATTTGCTCAAGTTAAGTATTTTTCCACATGCTCCTAAATTGAATGAATTTAAATAAAATATTGAAAATAAGTTAACTCGGGCATAAATGGGTTAACTATCTAAACTCTTCTCGTCCCATCTTCATTTATGTTACCAGACTTTGGAATAGCCTTCCAACATCAACAAAATAAATTCAAAACTACCGCTCTTCAATACTTGTAACACCTGCAACAACTAATCACCTTAATCCCCTTTCTTTTTCCTCATCTATATATAATAACTTTCTTTCTCTCTATTTTTCCCAATTCTTATTTTCTTTTTCTCTATCTCCTATCCCTTCTGTTTGTATCTTTTCAATTATAGATTTGAGCCTTATATTGTAATGTTATATGCACTCCAAAAAATTTACTGTAAAAGACCAAGTCTTATTTGTACTTTCCTTAATTTACTAACAATAAATTGAATTGAATTGAATTGAAAATATTTAGTTATAGTGAAAAAAGGTATCGACCCAGAAGAGAATCTTCATTGCTCGCGTGGCACTGACATACATAACGAGACCCTGACGAACAGTGAGAGTAGCCCCATACTGAAAATCGGAAAAGATGACTTTAGATTTACTTTAGAAAAGCTTCAAACCTATCAGACGCAACCTACCAACGCGGAGATTTTTTTTTTATCCTCCTGCTGATACGATTTCAAATACTATTCCTTTCCTATCAGAGGAACTTCGCAGCCAGCTTAACATTTCCAGATTAGGTCATGTCTCCACCTGTAGGTAAGCATGTCGAATATTCGTTGGGACGAATCCACTTTCGCACTCATGTAGTAGCAAGAGCACTCGAAGACCTCGATATCCACAAATTCACGCTAGCAAAACCACTGCGTAAGCTTCTTCGTCAATTCCACTGTTTAGGGCCAGAAAATAGGTAACCGTCAGCTCATGCAATGACTTCTCAATGATTTGGTGATTCGATTGCATGTCGCACCGAAAAGTTTAACCAAAGCGACAAGAATTTGACAAATTTACACTTTGCATCAACGATTATCGTCTTCAACAGTGTAGAAATTACATTTGGGAACGTTTAATTTAAGTTGTCTTGGACGGCTTCTAGTCTGACATCCACAAAATAAATACTGGTGTTCCCCAGGATTCCGTTTTGCCACCGATAATCTTTTTAACTGTTATACATGATCTTCTTATACATCTTATACATTTCTCTTCAGTAAGGTTTGCCATTTCATGATGGAAAGATTTACGAGCCAACAACGAGTCGAAATTATTAAAATTTACTACCGAAATTCGGAGTCAGTGGCCTCAACGTTAAGAGCACTACGTCTAATTTATGGTCGTCATAATCGTCCTAGCAGATCAAGAATTGAGCGTCTAGTGGAAAAATTTGAATCCACAGGCACAGTACAAAATGTTCCCGTGCCAGTGAGACAAAGATGTGCCCGTAGTGTCGAGAATATTGCTGCCGCTGAGGCTTCAATTGCAGAAAGCCCAAATGTGTCTCTCACACGTCGTTCTCAAGCGTTGGGCATCTCTGTGACGTCGTTGTGGCGAATTTTGCGAAAAGACCTTGGCCTACATCCTTACAAGATTAAATTGACGCAACAACTGAAGCCGCTTGACCACCAGAAGCGTCGTATGTTCGTGAATTGGGCTGAGCAACAACTTGAAAATGATTCGGATTTTCATCGAAAAATCATCTTCAGCGATGAGGCTCATTTCTGGCTGAATGGCTTCGTCAATAAACAAAATATGCGGTATTGGTCAGGCAGCAATCCACACTTACTCCATGAGTCATCATTGCATCCCGAAAAAATTACGGTTTGGTGTGGTTTATGGGCCAGCGGCGTCATTGGGCCGTACTTCTTCCATGATGATCAAGACCGGCACGTTACTGTGAATGGGGATCGCTACCGTTCAATGATAACCGAATATTTTTGGCCCCAATTGGATGATATGGACTTGGAGGACATGCGGTTCCAACAGGACGGCGCCACAAGCCACACAGCGAATGTCACAATCAATTTATTGGAAACCAAGTTTGGAAAACGTGTTATCTCACGAAATGGTCCAGTCGCTTGGCCGCCTCGGTCGTGCGATTTGACGCCGTTAGATTATTTCCTGTGGAGCTACGTCTATGGTCTATGCCAACAAGCCAGCGACGATTGATGAACTTCGTACGAATATCGAACGTGAAATTGCAGCAGTATCGGCCGATTTATGCTTGAAAACCGTCGAAAATTGGGTTCAGCGTCTGGACTTCTGCAAGCGTGCCCGTGGTGGCCATGCAAAAGAAATCGAGTTCCATACATAATGGCATCGAACGTACTTTCACAGGAATAAAGAATTTCATTGATATCCAAAACCGTTTTTGTTTTAAAAAAACTTTTGTAGCGCTGTTATTGAAAAACCCTTTATTTACCGACGGATTCTCGTCAATTTCTGCCCTGTCACTTGTGACACAATTAATTCATTCATCTGTCCTACATTTTCATAAGTCTTGCTCTTTCACCAATCATCATTTATTCCCCATATAGCTTGCAGCTGTCGATAAATTTTACATTCCGGTACTCTTGTACTGTCAACGCAATGTAATTACGCCGTTAGTATGTATTTGTACAGCTACAATCCTGTATTGTCACATTGCATTCATATATTGGTAGTTCGTTCGTTAGGTGGAGCCACAGTTCGGGATGACTTGGGTCTTAAGTTAACTGCCTACAGATGCGCACTCCAAGTACTACTTATGCGCGTGACCTAAGTTAAGGTCTACTGTATTGTCCCTCCGGGTTAGATTAGAAGAAACTGCGGCCCAGGGAATTGCTGTCCATTCGCTCTACATGTCCTAGCTATTTCAGGCGACTAATGCAACTAATGCAGTTTTCTGGACTAAGGTCGATATCGCTGTATAGCTCGATATCCTCGAAACGACTGAGGATATCTTCATCCGCTTTCGGTAGGGTGCATGCTTCTGCGCCAGTAGTCTTAAATGATCCAGGGCCTTACTACTCAAGTGCCTTCTTAGCCCAAAGAAACAACGATTGGCAAGAGTGATTCTTCGTTTTATTTCTGCTGAGGTGTTGATGACAGAATTTATAGCAGAGCCAAGATATCAAAGTCTCTTACTACCTCAAAATTACAGCTATCTACTGTCCAATTCGTCGATGTCCCTTCATGCTGACAGCGTATACTTGGTTTTACCCTCATTTACCGCTAAACCCATTTTGGCAGCTGCAATACTAGCGAATTTACAGGAGACACGTCGATATCATCGGAGAACGGTAGTTGTTGCACAGATTTTAGAAAGATTGCGCCTCCAGTGTTGTCTTGTCACATGACAGCGTGTCACCTTGTCTAAAACCTTTTTTGACATCAAAGTTCTCGATTCAGTCGTTACAGACTTTAACAACGCAGAGATCCTCCTCAATCGCCATTCTGCGTAGATGGACGAGTTTGGCAGGGATGTGCCACAACTAGACATGACTCTATATAGCTCGTCATATGGAGCCCTAAAATCGATGAAAAGATGGTCAGTCTCGACTTCTTGAGTTTTTTCCAAGATCTGCCTGAAGATTTGATAGATTCTGGACTTTTCTGCTTTGAAATTACATTGATAGGGACCAGTCAGGTCAGATATAATACTGTATCCGATGTTAAGGAGACCTGTACCTCTATAGTTGGTGGAGGTGAGGGTGTCTCCTTTTTTTGTAAATTCGTCAAACGGTGTTGAGGTTCCATTATTCGGGCATGTACTCTTCTGACCAGATCTAAGAAATGAGTTGATGTTTGCTCTCCACAAAGTTATTCTCAGCAGCTTTAAATACATAGGCCGGTAAGCCTTTAGGTTCACCTGGTTTGTTGGATATTAGCTTAGATATTGCTATCCTTAGGGAAGTTTTGGCTATTATCGTCTAAGTTGAATGATTTATTGAATATTATTTATTGACAGTGGCATATTGCTCTTCTTACACTCTGCAGAAAAAGTGCTTCCATATTCTCAGCATCGACTTTAAATCCAATTTTCAAGGGTCTTTTTGCCTTTGCACGTTGTTTTTACCTGTTGACAAAGCTTCCATACGTTGTTTCTAAAGCACAACCTCCCTCTATCTGCAATCGCGCGCTTCTCGTGTTCTTTTTTCTTCTTCTGGAGAAACCGATGCTATTCCGTCTCTTCCGCGTGTAGGGCTCAAGAGCGGCTTTCGTCCTTCGTTACAGCGTTGTTTTGTACGCCTGTTATTTAGCTGCATGTGCTTGCCGGTATTCTTCATTAGACCAGGGATTTCTTTGTGGTAGTTGGGTGAAACCCAGCACGTCAGTTGGGGCGTCTCTGATGATACGTTTGCAGCGTTGCCACGGGTCTTCTGTACTTAAACTAGCATTTGGCGAATATTTTGGTGGTCTCTTGCGATCTCAGATTTTCTACGTTATATCCTCTCACAGCAGTTCTTCTTTGTTTTAGCACTTGGGAAATCCGCATTCACACCTTGGCTGCAACAAAGTGGTGATCCGAGTCAAAGTAGGCTGCCCGCAACGTTCGGACGTCCAGAATACTGGATGCATGCCTGTGTTTATCTCAGTATATCTCCTTCTATACGAGTATATTAAGATGTGTGCTGGCTGTTAGTTAATATCGCCTTGCACGATTTTAACGTCGTGTTTCGGATATTGCTCATTATGTCTTGTCGAGCAGCTCGCAGAAAAATTCCTTGGTGGCATCGTCCTTGTGTTCCGTAGGGGCGTGGGCGCATATTAGGCTTCTGTTAGCCAATGTACCCTTGGTGCAGATTGTCATAAGACGCACCCTCACGTGTTGGGAGCGGATGGCAAATCCACATCCGAATAAGCGCTATTTCATTTCCCTATTGTAATCACTATAGTATATGTCACAGTTTTTCAGCCGAACTTGTCGAGTTGTAGAGGCTGAGTAGGGTCAATGAATCTCGAGAAGAAATTCTCCAGACGAGTCCTGAAACCAAAGGATGCTCCCCTCCCCCTCCCCAACTCCCAAAGCACTCCATCATTCCCCTGGGCTGGATCAAGGTGTTATACGACCCGTGCCGAAGATCAACCTGGCTGAGGGCCCAGTATCTCCAAAAATAGCTCAGTCGCAAACGGAGTATCCGGATACCTGGCGACCTCCGGATTAGCTAGCCTTATCTGTATATGGCGGATCTCTGTACAGATGGACATTCCTTTCTCCGCTACTCGTGGGACCATTAACGGAAAACCAAAAAACAAAAACCGAGGCCGGTACTCCTTCATTACCGGGCGGTGGAACGGTGACTACACCGACTACCGGCAAGGCTCCTGCATTGCCGAGAGGAGGCAAAACTGTGGCAGGCCATGGTGCGCCATCCTCTAAAGGCAAACGGAACGAGCCACAAAATAAGAATTCAGGAAGTGTTAGGACTGTGGCAGGCCATGGTCCTATCACCTCCTCCACCCCTAGCAGCAGCAAGTTTGTGGCAGGCCACGGACTTGTCGCGGCTACCAAAACTCCTTCAGGGAGTGTTAAGACTGTGGCAAGCCATGGTCCTATCACTTCCTCTGCCCCTAGCAGCAGCAAGTTTGTGGCAGGCCACGGACTTGTCGCTGCTACCAAAACTCCTTCGGGGAGTGTTAAGACTGTGGCAAGCCATGGTCCTATCACTTCCCCCGCCCCCAGCAGCAGCAAGCTTGTGGCAGGCCACGGACTTGTTGCTGCTACCAAAACTCCTCCCTCCAAAGAGGAATCTGGAGCTCAGCCGCATCGGCAAGCTCCATCTAAGGCGCTCTACATAAGACGCCGAAATGCTTCACGCATCATCAAAACCTTCGGATCCATTCCGGAGGTTGAGAGAAGTGCGGAAATAAAGAGCAAGGTTGAGTGGGCTAAAAACATCCTAAAAGACGGATTTCCCACTGCTTCCACTGCTCCCAAAACGTCACAAGACTCCTCTAAGCGTCAAAGATCGTTGGAGGGAACCGTACCGGTTTCCAAGAGGCCCAAGACACACAGTTCCACAACCCCTGGACCATCCAACAGCAGATCTATGAGGTCTTATATTGAAGTCCTAAAGGACGCATTGGTGATCGCGGTGATCGACAGAAGCGATACCGACGGTTCCATTACACCGGAACGGTGGCAATTGGTCAAGTTGAAGCTCTAGAGCAACTTCTTGGCCATCATGCGGGAGAACCCAGGACCACCTCCTATCACCAAGGCCATGTCAAGCTCATCGCTTGCTCCAACCAGAGATCTCTCGATCTCTTCACCAAGGCCATCGATGGTTTAGGAGAGGTTTGGCCAGGTGCAAAACTCGAGGTCGTATCTAAGGAAGACATTCCTAGTAGACCTCGAACTCGTACCTGGATTCCAGCCGAACCCTCCTCTCCAGAAAGTACGAGTATCCTGGAAATCATCCGGCTCAGCAACCCGACTCTTCCGACTCATGACTGGAAAGTCGCGAAACTGGAGGAACTAAGGGGTTCTTATAGATGCGTTAATTGTGATCAATAAGGAATCCCTTAATCCTCTGGCGCAGACGAAAGGCATGATTCGGTTCGGATTCGAGTCCATTCATTTAAGGGTGTACAAAAAGGATGAGCTGGATGCTGATAAGCAACCTCCTCCTCCTTTAACAAATAACATCACAACCTTGGATCTTGGAGCGTCGATATCCTTTCCAGAATTGGATAGCGACGACTCCAATCTGTCCGAGGTGACTACCAAGCCGTCGGTCTCCTCTTCTGACACATTGTCGGAAATGGAAACCGATGACGAAGCAATTAGAGGTTCTACACGATCAGAGATAGAAGATGAGCTCTTGGGCACATCTTCAGAATCGGAGGACCTCAACAACACCGTGGTGGAGGCGACTCTGGAAGACTGTAGCAATGATACGGTTTCTCCAGATTAATCTCCACCACTCAAAAAAGGCTTCGGCCGCACTCATTCTGCGTCTTTCCAAAAGCGCAGAAGACATAATTCTAATCCAGGAACCATGGATTCCAGAAGGCGTGGTTCGTGGACTTAGGACACCCTCATACGTTCCGCTCTATACAAGAGACAAAGGTAAGATTAGAACTTGTATATTAGTGAAACGTAGCCTAAATGTAATTCTACTTCCCAACCTCAGTGACCCCGACCTAACCGTTGCCAGATTAGAAACTGCCAAAGGCTCTTACTGGCTGGCATCGGCTTACCTTGGCCACGACCAAGTGGGCCCTCTCCCTGGTGATAACCTAGAAAGGGTGGTACTGGAAGCGGGAAGGCAAAAAACTGGCCTCATAATCGGATGCGACGCTAACGCACATCATACGGTATGGGGCAGTACCGACATCAATGCTAGAGGTGAGTCACTTTTAGACTATATTTTAAGTACTAACCTCTTAATTTGCAATATTGGCAATGAGCCCACTTTTATAACAAGAAACCGACAAGAAGTGTTAGATATCACTCTTGTCTCCGACAGCATCACCGCCAACCAGCTTTCCGGAACTACCGGAGAACTGATTGGACAAAATACAGAGGAATACTGTCGGAAACGATATCCTCTAAACTATCAAGTCCCCCGCGTGACACCAATGAGCTCGACATGAAAGTCAGGGAATTTACTCTGACTCTCAATAAGGCTATGGCCGCTTTCTGCCCTCTTATTCAACTAAGAGGCAAGAAAAAGCCACATTGGTGGACATCGGCACTGGGACTGCTCAGAAACACCTGCAGAAAACTTTTCAACGCAGCAAAAAGCACAAGAAAAGTGACCGACTGGGACTCATATAAAGAATCCCTCAAATTATACAAAAAAGAACTGAGGAAGGCAAAGCGACAATCCTGGAGGTCATTCCGCGACAAAATTACAGAAACCTCTGAGGCATCGCGGCTAAGAAAAATCCTCTCCACAAATCCTATGATGCCCAGCTGTTTGAAAAAAACCGATGGCTCTTGGACAACCTCAAGTGATGAATCACTCAACCTGCTTCTGGACACCCACTTTCCAGGTAGCTCCCAACTCGCGACCAGTAGAAGCCCAAACAGGCCTACTGCAACTGTCTGATTACGAGAGACAAACTGCTCTGGGCGCTGCATGGCTTTAAACCATACAAGTCTGCTGGTCCGGATGGTATTATACCTGCCGAGCTACAGAGGTCCTCAGATATTATTCTACCAGTGTTGGAAAATATTATGAGGAGCTGTGTAGAACTTATCCACATTCCACTGTTATGGAGAGAAGTCAATGTAGTATTCATCCCCAAAGTCGGAAAATGCTCTCATGTTGTCCTCAGACCTATAAGTCTATCATCTTTCCTTCTGAAAACTCTAGAACGACTGATTGATAGCCATATTCGAGCTAAAGTTGATCCAAGACTTCTGTCTACGGCTCAACATGCCTACTGTAAAGGAAAGTCGGTGGAAACGGCTTTGCACTCTCTGACTAGCCACATCGAACGATCCCTACAATATAAGGAGTACACAATGGTTGCTTTCCTAGACATAGAGGGCGCCTTTAACAACGTCAAAACATCCGCAATCACGACTGCGCTGTCAACTCTGCAAGTAGACGGCTCACTTGGGGAGCTGATTAGTCTAATGCTAAAAAGCAGGATAATCAACTCCAAACTGGGTGAGACTTCTGCTAAAAGATTTGTCAGTAGAGGTACGCCGCAAGGTGGTGTCCTCTCCCCCCTTCTCTGGAACTTAGTGGTTAACGAACTACTGATATACCTGGAAGCGGGTGGTAGCAGAGTGGTTGCCTATGCGGATGACGTTGCCATAGCCGTCTCAGGAAAACATTTAAATACCATTAAAGAACTCCTCCAAGTAAATCTTAACAGATTAACCTGCTGGGCAGATCGCTGTGGATTGGGAATAAACCCCCATAAAACTGATCTTGTCCTCTTTTCTAGGAAATATAAAATTCCAATCATAGACCCTCCTTCAATAAACGGTACCAGTTTAGCTTTCTCCGATACAGCAAAATATCTGGGTCTCATTTTTGACAGGAAACTAAACTGGAAACCTAACATTCAAGAAAGAGTCAATAAAGCTACAATAGCTTTATTCTTTTGCAAAAAAGCCATTGGGAACAAATGGGGCCTTCAACCTCGTATAGCCCACCGGCTATATATCTCAGATAAGACCGATACTTACATACAGCGTGGTCGTCTGGTGGACGGCCTTGGAAAATGCAATCAACCGCATTAAACTAAGCAGAGTCCCAAGAACAGCATGTCTATGCATAAGCGGAGCCTTGCGGTCTACCACCTCTGCGGCATTAGACATTCTGTTTTATTTGACTCCCCTAGATATCTTCAGCAGGTAATTAGCTGCGACTGCAGCTATTCGCCTTAAAGCGACTAAACAGTGGACAAATAATTCATTTGGCCACACCAACATTCTTAATACATTAGGAATCCTCACAGAGAACACCGATTACACCATACCTGAACTTTGGTTTGACAAAAACTTCCATGTAAGCTTCCCCTCTAGATCATTCTGGGAGGAGGATGCTTTCATGGAGGACAAGTCAATCCATCTCTACACAGATGGATCTAAAACCGACAGCGGAGTTGGTGGCGGTGTTTTCTCAGATAAGCTAAATCTAAGCCTCTCTTTCCGTTTTCCAAATCACTGTAGCGTGTTCCAGGCGCAAATTTTGGCGATTAAAGAAGCTCTGTCCTTTCTGAAGAAAAACGTGATATCTGCAAAGGATATCCGCATATTTTCGGATAGTCAGGCCGCCATCAAGTCCCTGGACTCGGTCTCATTGTGTTCTAAAACTGCCCTTGAATGCCAATCATCTCTCATGGAGATGGCAGAGTAGTTCAACATTCACCTCTGTTGGGTGCCGGGCCACAGAGACATTCCAGGGAACTGCAGAGCCGATGAACTCGCCAAAATTGGAACCACTCTACCTATCCTACCGGACAAAGGTAGTATAGGTATACCAATCGCTACGTGCAAACTAACACTAAAGCTAGATGCCAATAAAAGAACGGACCTTAGGTGGACTGCTGGACAAACATGTCTAGCGACCAAACAGATCTGGCCAAGGCTGGATCTGAGTCGATCTAAGTGTCTGATCCTTTTAGATAGGAAACATCTCAGCGCCATAATAGGTGTCATTACCGGACACTGCCTCATAGGCAAGCACGCAAGAAGGCTTGGCGCTTTTACTAACGATTTCTGTAGAAGCTGCATGGACGAGGAAGAGGAGGAGACAATCCCCCACCTACTCTGCACATGCCCAGCTCTCTCTCAGAGAAGGAAGCTTCATCTAGGAGCTTTCTTCTACAACGACCTAAACGATCTAGAAAAAATAGACGTTAACAGTCTCCTACGCTTTATTATAAGCTCAAACTGGTTCCAGTAGTAAGAAGATCATAGATCCACGTGGCATCACAATGGGCCAATAGGCCTAAGTGGGTTGGTATTTCCAACAGCCACTCTTACCTAACCTAACCTAACCTATGTTCGACCGACCCTATCGGACTTCCTGAATGGCAGTGATATCTGCGTAATAGCAGTTGAGGCCGCTGCTAATCATTCGTCTGCACGTGGCCCTTTAAGGTCGTCAACAGTGGGTCCATTTATATCCGAGGCCAGTAGTTGGTTCGTCACATTTTTTTATCTCTTCCGTATAGCGTTGCGAGCGCAGTATAATGCATAAATAAGGATATACTCCGAGGTGAACCGCTTCGCTACGCACTTGATTGTTGCGCTGCTGGCCCAATCCAAGTTATAGGACACTCAACAGTTTGCCCATCAATCTCCACGCGGATTTTGTAGTTAGACAACAATTTCTGACATGCCCCACATGCCACATTCTGCAACATTACTTACGCTGCATACTGATATTTCATTACGGGCTCAGTTCATTTGAAGTCTAAATATTGAATGCACCATTTAAACACCGTCTAGCAGCGTGGCTACTTCAGAGAAGGCTACTGCAACCATATCTCCTTTGTCTTTTCGAATTTGGGATAAAAGCAGATTTAAAGAAAAGTATTGCCAGCACCACCGGGTGCGTTCACAGAAATAAACTAATTTCACCACTTTCATTACAATTTTATCAAAAACGGTTCCTTGTGCTCGATTCAAACGTGGGACGTACCTCGTTAGTCGTTAATTGGGATATTAAAATACTGCTAACTTCCCCAGTTCCACGCGGTCTGCTCATCCACAAGTCTAATAAATCTTTTACTTTCTTCCACACAAACTTGTCGTCCCCATTCACCTACTTAAGAGTTGAAGAAAAGTGGGCTAAATTTCACCAAGTTGAGTAGCGAGGCTTAACGGAAAAGGGTAACAAAGAGGTAGAGAGACACACTTTCAATTCGTAGTATTTTAAATTCAATGCGTAGACAATGCTGGTAGCTAAATAAGTGACTTCGAAAGCCCATTTTGATTGTCAGATCGTTAGTTTATAAGCTCGCTTCCAAAAGGCCATTTTTGATTGAATTTAAGTTACATTGCAGTGATTCTAGCAGATTGGGAGGCACTCGTATTCGTTGCATTATACTACTACCAGCTGCTTGGATCTATACCCACAAGCAGGTAACTCACCGCATATATTGCCAGTGGTCAAATCCTAACCATTCAAATTGCTTCCCATGGATTGAGACTAAATATTTACAAACACCTGATTCTTGATTCTTGTGCGATAACCATCTTGACATCACAAAATGACTAACCGTAGAAGAGTACTTTCGCAATCAGAAACAGCAATCCAAAACCTTAATTTCTTAGAAGAAAACAGAGCCCAGCTCATGTACGGGCCACTTTAATCCATCCCGAGGCAACACATGTCCAACGGTTGTTAATCATCAAGTCTTCAATTATTCATTCAGGTTTTACGTATGTAAATATGTTACATGTGTATAAGACCCCGGGGTCACACACGAACGACCGGAAAATAAAAGCCGCTCATCATTTTGCCCTGGGGCGCTTATCTTTCAAGGGTTATTGGCCAAAAGCATAAACACTTCGGGTGAACGATCAGTTAAGATATCTTGATCGGATTTTGTTTTTTTTTTTCATAAATCTATGACCATACCGTCACAGTATATCAATTTCTCACTGCTTAGTAGCGAAGCGCTGAATATCTTTGGTCGAGAAGAATACAAGAATCAAATTTGGGATTTTCGCTGCGAATTGCCTGCAGGTAATCTGTTGACCTCTTTCTTGTTTGCTTTTTTCTTGACCCGTAGTGACATATACTACGAGTACCATGATGTTTTGTTTTAGTTCTATCTACCGTCTTATCCAGTACGACTAAGAGATAATCATATGGCTAAGCAGAGAGTTAGAGCAACAAGGTCCGTTTAGTCAGTTTTCGAAAGCGACCGGGAATACACTTTCAACACAAAAGTTAATTTCTCTCACTAAATTGCCGGGAATATAGGTTACTTAATGGATTGCTAAACTAAAACAGATGGAAACTCAACCTGAAACTTACACAGAACAATGAATTACGTGCTGATTTTTTTCTACCACTTTATGATTCCCTGCCCAAAAGCGACGACATGTCAAAGCCGGTCAGAGTCACATTTAAGCCCAGTTAGAGCTGTTATAACTCAATTTTGTACCTTCAGGGTTCTGGTAAAACATTTTGTCAGTTTTACCATTCATCATCAATCAAGACATCAATCCAATCAAAGGAGACAGGCCAAGTCCAACTCGATGATTGAACCACTGTGCGTGTTTTGTCCACTTTTTTTTGCTTGTTTTCTAGTTACGCACTGGGTAGTCCGAAAACTTGAAAATACTCATCGCTTGGCCTCTTGTACAAAGATATTCCATTCGCTGACATGGACTAGAAATACTTAGAATAAGAACCCTCAGATGTGTATACCCCTCTGGCAATACGCGTGTTGAGTGGAAGAAATTGAACATTGACGAGTCTGTAGTACATCGTTTCGGTCACTGAACTGTGATTCTCAATTTTTGCATAAAAACGACGGAGATTCCATCCAAGGCATACAGTTTTACCTGACTGAGCATACAATTAGGTCTTTCACAAAACCATGTTAATTGCTTGAACTAAACATAAATCAAACTCCATAGAAGCCTTACAATGAGGACCGTAGTCGCAGTGGTATTATTAGTCTGGGTGGCAGCTGCATGCGCAGGTATCCGAATCCGAATTGATGAGAATCAAAATCATGTGGACATCTTGTGTTAAAACTAAACAAATATTTTTGCAATTCTAGAGCGAAACATCTTTCAACGAAATTATATAGGAAGGGCTGTGGGTGGCAATCAACCCTATTGGTTCCTTAGTGGACAACGATCTAGATCCAATGCTGTTCATGCTGTTCAAATACCAGTTTCTGCAGCTGACTTTTTAGATGACATCGAAGACGACGATGATCAGGATGAACGTCTACCATTGCTAAACGATGACGAAGATGATGAAAATTCGTTTAACGACGATTCCGAGGAAGGAAACCTTGTCAATGATGATTTTGTGGACGAACTTGATTATAGTAACAACATTGTTGGAATTGTCCCATTTGCTGGAGGTAGTTCATTATCAAGAAACTATTGGCGATCTGTACCGTTGGGTAAGGGCCGAAATGCTGGTACTTTTTTGGTGCCCAATGGTATCATCGAACTGGGAGGACGCACTGCCATTGATGAAGAAACGGGTGAAACAGCTCTCCTAATACCACGTGAAACATTAGCCAAAATTCCAGATGGTGGTGTTGTAGCTGTAGTTGAAGATGCTGAGACCGGCAAAGCAAACAGGATATATGTCCGCAGGAGGCGCAGAGGTCCACGTCGTGGTAACAGAAGGCGAGGTAACCGTCGCCGTGGTGGAAGGAGACCCACCAAAGTTCGCGTGATTCGTGTTCCCACACGAGGTGGTAATCGCAGACGTCGTCCTATCAATGGTTAGATTCCCAACAATGGCAATGGCAATGGCAATAAATAACGATCATAATTTACTACTAAGACTGTTCTTTTATTTAAACTTTGTATATGTATTTTTATTCATATTTGAATGGTGAACTTGAGAATATCCTCCTTAAGCTAAATTGTACTTCTTTCTGCACTTTGCTCTATCTTTATCCGGAGTTCAGGTCTCCGTTTTTTTTTTTTTTTTTTTTGTCCAACAGTCTATCTCAGGCTACAACCAAAGATCTTCCTTGCTGGCTTACTCTTATCTACCGTTTTATTGGTCTCAGTGTATTGAGTCCTTCTCGTATACACGATTAATTTTCTATTTAAAAGGATGGTCCTAGGAGCTTCCAAGCGTCGTAAGTCGTCTTTTTTTCTATGACCTTTTAACAGGTTTTCCACAACGAGTCCGCTTTTAAATATGTGAACCCATGATACCGCTACTCTCGCACTCCTTTAGTTCCTCCCTTCCTTAAGGTGCGGCTACAGTCCGCGGTAGACTTGGGCCTCAACCAACAAGCGTCTTCAGCCAGCTCGATCTTGCACTTGCGTGCGCCGCCTGAGTCATCTTCGTCCACCTCAGTCTTTGGGCATTCACTCTTCTAGCTAAGTCGATGTCATCCTCTAGTCAACGTCTATGCGGACGGGACCAAAAACCACCCGAAAAATTTTCCTCTCAAAGCAGCCAAGAGTACGATCATCCGTCTTTGAAAAATTCCATGCCTCTGAGCCATAAAGTAGGACTGGGATGTTCGAGAGAGGGCTTTGCTAGTCAATTGCCTTCTTAACCCAAAGAACCAGCGATTAGCAAGAGTTATTCTTCGTTTGATCTCAGCGCTGATTACGTTGTCTGAATTGATAGCGGAGTTTAGGAAGACAAAGTCATTAACTATCTCATAGCTATATCTATCAAGGGTGACGTTCTGTCCGAGACGTTGGTGTTAAGTGTCCTTTCTGATTGACAGCATATACATGGTTTCACCCTCATTGACCGTTAAACTGTATCAATACTCGCGAAAAAGCCTCTGAAATCACTTAGCTTTCTTCCGATTATATCAGTAGCATCGACGTATGCAAGTACTTAAACGGACTTTTGAAAGATTGTGGGTCTTGTGTTGGCGCGTGAGTTCTCCTCTATACTTTCAAGAATAATGTTAAATAAGTCCTTTTTTGACATTATTCTCCATCGTCATCCAGTACAAACCGACGTATTTGACACGGATGACAAAACTAGACCTTGCTCTGTGTTGCTTGTCTTTATACAAGGTGGCGCAAAAATTGTCACCCTACCGGAAGATGCTATAATTTTTGCAAATGTCATGTGACATTTGACATTTGCAGCCATTTGCAAAAATTACAGCATCTTCCGGTAGGGTGACAATTTTTGCGCCACCTGTAGATGCTGTCATACGCGATGTATAAGTAATGATATATGGTAGTGTGTATCGATCTGGAGGAGCTCATGGGTTTTCTATAAAAGCTGCAGTAGTGTGAATATTTGGTCGGTGGTGGACTTTTCTGGAATATAGCCACACTGATATGGACCAATTCAGAACAGCTTCAGGCGTTCATACAATACGGCAGATTGGATCTTGTAGGAGATGTTCAGTAGGCTGACGTCTCTGTAGTTGACACTGATCCTTTCTTGCGGATCGGACAATCAATGCTGAGGTCACATTCATCAGGCATACTTTAGCCCGGCCATATTTTACAGATGAGTTGGTGTATGCTATTTGACAAGTTTTCGCCTGCCACTTTGAAGATCTTGGCAGCCCGACTGTCTGCTCCACCCGGGTCGGATGGACGGAATTGTTGGTTTATATCGTCCAGATTTAAAAGATTATTCTGCATGACAGCGGTATTTGGTCCGTCATCGCCGTTATACCACCTACAGAAATGCTCTTTCCAAATACTCAGCATCAACAGCGACAGTGCTATTATGTTCCTTTATTCGTCTCTACAGTCCATGGTTGAGGGTTTGTGTCCGTGGAATGTTTTTTTTTTTTTTTACTTTTTTGTAAAACTTCCGACTCTCATTCCTGCAGTAGGATCTATCAATTTTCTCGACCCCGCGCTTCTCCTTCGTTTACCTCATGAGAAGCCAGTGTTCGTATCTTGTCATCTACTCGTAGAGCTCGTGAGCAGCTCTAGTCGTTCGTTACAGCGTTGCTTTGTATGCACACCAGGAGTTTCTTTGGGGCGGTCGAATGGCATCTTTGATGGATTTTTGTCAACGTTGCCACTGCTTTTCATTACTTGATGCTGGCGACATAGCACCTTTTATGGGGTTAGAGGAGACTCGATTGAAAAAGGATTTAACGATGTCTTAGCCTGACTTTGCGATATTCGGGATATCTGCTATCGTAACTTGGATACAATAAGGTTGGACCATTACCATATTGACCATTACCATGACCATATTGGACCAGTCGATGTTTGCCCCCCGAAACGGACATCCATATTAATGGAGGAGTGCCTTGTGTCGATAGCCATTGCCTTTTATGTTTATCGGGATGCGTGAGCCGTGTGCTAGCTACGACAATATTTCGCCGTACCGCAAAGTCGATTAGCCTGAATTCGTTATCGGAGGTAGTGTCGTCCAGGCTAGACTTCCCTACAGCAGTACCAAAGATTGCTTCTCTTCTTAGCTTTGCATTTAAATCGTCGAGGAAAATGTTAATGTCATAGCTAGGGCACTGCTCGTAAGTCTTGACAAATGGTTCGAAGAAGACATCTATGGTGTCGTCATCTTTCCCCTCAGCGGAGGGCGTGTGTGGATATAAGTGTAATGTTGGCTAATTTAGCCTTAATAGAGATTGTTACGAGGCGCTCGTTTACTTACCGGAAACTCAAGACTTCTTGCCTATGTCTGCCTCTAACAACAAATCTAGGCGCTGTTTTTACCGTTGATAGCAATCGCCGTAGTAAAAAAAGCCAAAAAGCCAATATCCAAGGCTTGTTGTTGCTTGGTAACTATTTTTTCGATGTTCGAATAGTTACCCCAGCGGCACAGCTCCCAACTTGGAGGGCCAGTTCCATTATAGAAACCCATAGGGCTTGGGGTCTGTTAGACCGAGGTCGGTAACCCGTCCTCGACTGTGAGCGCTGCCGTTGATCCATTAAGGGCTCATCCGCCACCATCTCTTTTCCGAGACCCTGATTTAGAATCGGAAAGTTACCACTTGGATGTGTGGTATTTCTATTCTATTCTATTTCTACAGCACCCATTATTCTCGCATTCTTTTCACTAAATATTATTATTCGTATGTCTTTGATCACATTATCCATGACATTAGAATAATTTTTTCTGCAAAGCTTAACAGGACCACACCGGGTAATCTTGTTTCCTGTTTCGTCTTCTCTGCCAGATCCATTATTATCAAAGATATTGTTGGAAGCTCTTTCATTGAATTGGGCACGAAAACACAGTGATAAATAGCAAAACAGTTCAACAACGAAAGCGACCTAACTCAGTCCAGATGGTCAAATGAACGATGTGATGTTGACTAGAAGATTTAAAGTCTTGCCATACCCGACATTTCAATGTATTCCGTAAGCACCATGACGGAAAGTCAGTGGCACACAACCTCAATTACTGACATCACTCTAAACTAATAACTAACCAAAAAAGCACGAAATAATAATGAAAAGCAAAAGAAAAGAGGAAAAAAAAACCCGCACCTTAAGGATTTTGAACAACATCCAAAATTTGTCAAAGAAATCTTAGGTGAGAGCGATCGAAGAAAAGTCTATTCTACTCAACAATGAAGTATTGTAGTCTCACCTTTCAAAGGGAAGAAATGTTCGCACAGCCACTCGCAAAGCTGAATACAACAATTCCGTCACATTCGACAGGCCGCCTAAGCAGCTATTCAAACCTTGAGGTGAGGATTTGTTGGGGAAAATGCTCCAAATCATCAATCACGTATGAGAGAATGAATCTAATAACAGAAGTATTAGCCCTACATGTCGCATAAACAAGATAGATTATTCGTTGTGTTGTAGGATTTCCCTGTTAAATGTCACATATGTCACTTGTCACAAAGTCCTGTACATTTTTTTGTGTGAACCACACTCATGGCCGGTAGTGTGGCTGTTGGTACACAATTAATATTTTAATCGACCCGCCCATTATACGAGTAACATTAGATGTATGTACAAAGATGTACTATTCCACACATATCATATGTAGATCTTACACTGTTGTTGTTTTCGTTAAATTTTGTTTCCTAGTGGTGTTTCCTGGTGTCACCAGAATGCGTAAATGTGAAGAGCGGCGTCTGTACACTGTTTGCACCGAAACGGATTACCACTTGATTTCATATATTCAGCATCTTGTTCTGTGATATTTGCGCACGAATAATGAAAAATGCTTGCAATCGAAACAATTTATTTTTGTCGAACAGTTTCAAGTTTTTGAGAACACGCGGAAAAATACATTTCTTTCTAGTGTTAAAATTTCAATTTGTAGTTCTAGTTAGATCGAAACTATGTCGACGACACACACGACTGGTACTATGTCGATCAGATGATGATTTGCGATGCCGAGAATGGCTACCATAGTGTTGTGAAATGTACGAGTATTCCCACAACTGTTCATCATGCTTAAGAAACTTTTTGTTTGTCTTGAAAATAGTCTCGAAATAACACATTTTCTTCGGACCTTCTAAATTATCTCGAACGCACTCTCATGAATAAGAAACTGAAAGCATACGATACTAAACTAAACATTGCCATCTAGATTTATGTACAGGTAAATACGTAGAAGTTATTTTACGTAAACTGGAGCTCCGAAATCAAAAATAAGGCAGAGCAAGCCATGCCCCATGGGTCTTTGTTGTCCTTAAAAATCATGTTTTAGTCATTTACGATTACCATGTTAAACTGCGTTTTTTAAGAGCTTCAGAACTATTTGTGAGCATCGTCACTAAAAACGATTTTTTAAAAAAAATAATTAGGGTCGCCCAATCCACAAACTCTCGTCACATACCATGGGCTCGTGGACTTAGTTCTTACACAAACTAATATAGGGATACGCTGATGATATCGATATACTCACACGTTCCCAGTATGCCGTAATTGAAGCCTTTCCGGCAAGTGAAGAAGAGGTTAAACGGATTGGTCTTAAAGTGAATGAGGAAAAAACGAAGTACGTTATAATTCTGTCGACTAAAAATCGTTCCGTCGCACTTCACCAGGACAAAATGTCACTTTCCATAACTACGACTTTGAAGTACTCAAGGAGTTCACCTACCCAAGGCAACCGCTGCTACTTCGGTCTGTCGAAACAACTTGAGTAAAAACTCCTAACTCCTACAAAGCGTTAATCCTGCCAGTCCTGCTTTACGGAGCGGAAAGTTGGACGATAAGTAAGACAGTGAAACAAGTTTTAGTCTCATTTGATAGAAAAATCCTTTGTCGAATATTTGGTCCTGTGAGGTGGGCGTATAGAGAAGTATTGTAGACACAACCGCGAACTCTATGAATTGTAAAAAGATGTAGACATTCTACGGAAGGTAAGAATTCTTCTACTTCATTGGCTCTGCAACATCGAGCGAACGAACGATAATGCTCCAGCTAAGAGGGTGTCGAATATAAGGCACCAGGTTCTTGAAGAAAAGGAAGACCGAACCTCCAGTTTAAAGATCAGGCAATCGCGGATATAAGCCAGCTTGGTCTTTCTAACTGGAAGCAGTTGCAAAAATTATGATAGTTCCTATTTGTATTATATTGTAATGGGTGATTTTTTAAGCATTTGGTTTTTAATTGTCAACAAAATGGCAGGAAAATTGCGAAAAGTGTATAAGTTTTTCAATTCAGTTGATAGATCAATGCTTGCCATTTACTTTTTAAAGATTATTTCATGTAAATGTTGCCACGACAGCCACCGAATTCACCTGATGTCGATTTAGATGAATTGTATTTTTAATTTCCGAATAAATTCCGGGAACGTTTTGATCAAGATGGTATATCGAAACATCTTTTTTTTTTTTATTAAATACAGATTTTTGTCCACCATCTCCATATACTGTGCGACTGCTTCAAGTGCTGCCAGCGAACCCCACACATAATGGCATGAACGTACGAGTAGCTTCAAAATAAATCCAGAATCAATTTTACATCTCTCACGGTTGTTCTTGTATTTAAATATTTTTTCCTATCGTTCTTATCTGGTCTGCAAATTGCCGCATCGGATAAATTAGTCTTAGTGGCCATGGCACACATGGAGAAGAAGTATGTCTCCATGTTCTCACCAGAATGAGGACATTCTCATTAACAATACATGGAAAGTTTGCAAGTGAAGGTGTGGAAAAAATTGTCATGAACTGAAAAATTTCCTTCTGACCGTCAAACCATTTTCAAGTCGCCCCCTTCAATTCCCAGGTTATAGCGAACAAAACCAATTTTCCATTCCATGCATAAGGCATAAGCTTCCTGCAATGAGACAGCTCTGGCACTAATTGCTGCACCGATTGTCAGTTGATCAGCTGGATCCAGGCCAAAAGTTTGGGGTTACCCTCAAAGCTCGAAAAAAGCCATTTAGTAGCGTAATAGTCATTCAAAATAAACAGGGAACATAATTAACATAAAAAACCAAAAGAGGAAGAAAAATATTTCCATTTTGTTGTAAACATAAATTAATTTATTAAAACGAGTTCTGTGAAATTTTTTCTTTGCGTTTCACAATAGTAAATAATTAATTGTCCAACCGAACAATGTCTTGTAAAAGTTGAGGTGACCGGTTCAGAACAAAACTTCAGCGCGAAAATTGTAAATTTTTTTTTTTTCATTTGAATTGTATGAATATTCAAGCAAGTGGCTTGGCCTACATGAAGAAGAACAGCTTACCATTTCGATGTTATTCATGTGTTAAGCACAGACGTAATTTTTTACGCTCAACGCCTCACGCCTCAATGACCTATAAGTCGCTGTCAATGCCCTCCACCAGAACCTCAGCTCAGCAAGTGCATTGACTTACTCGTAATTGGTATACCGAAATTCGGTAGCGCAGATGCATTAAGCGCCACCATTAACTCAATTCAAAAGGGTCTAAATGTAAGCAATACGCATGACGACATGTGAAAACTATAAAAAGTTTATCAGCTGGAAGAAATAACAACAACACATCGGCAATGCAAATTAAGCCATCGATGTTTTTGTGAAGCTAAAATCACTCTCAGATACATACTCGTATGTATATGGTATGTTGCGACGCCAGCGGTGACAAGCCGATTTTTATTAATGAGACTCTAACTCATTTCTATAGAGCGTTATTTAAAGAAGCAGAACAAACTCAACAACAACATAATTTATGCTCATTTAAGAGTTAGGCACGAGGCTATTTTTATGAAAAAACAAGAATGTGACAAAATTCAAAAAATTTGTTCATTTGAAGATTTATGTGTCTCCATTACACGTCTGTGTAAATTTATATTTCATTCTTTTTATCCCACAAGTTTGATCTAAATAACCTTATTTATGATATCTATACATTGAGTCAATGACATTTTTATAAAACGTAAACATTTTGATACCTTTTTAACCCATTTATGCCCACTGTTGCGTTAACGCAACAAAAAAGGGAGTAAGCCTTTCCGAATTTTAAATTTTTGAATTTATCAAGAAATTGTATTTGGAAAGATAGATAGATAGATATTTTATTTCGTATATAGTAACCGCACATATTATATTACAATAATAAGATAAATACAAAATATTTTTCTATTGAAATTTGGTTAATTAATTACAAATAATTTTGTGAAAATTAACAAACAATTTTGAAGGAAAATACGGAAAAAAACCTCCAATCCAAACGAAAAATAAATAAATATATATACATACAATTGACTAGATTGTTCACTTAATACATAAGTAATAAATAAATCATATAAATAAATAAATAGATAAATAAATAAATAACTAAATAAATGAATGAATAATAGTAAGTTATATACATATACCCAAACTCCTCGAAAGTATTTTGCATGAAGCCTTAAGGTTCCAGTGTAAATCTTTTATTTCCCCCAATCAACACGGCTTTCTGAAGGGTAGATCAACTACCACTAACCTCGTAGGATTCGTGTCCTCTGTTCTCTCAGCCTTAGAAAGTGGTAAAGAAGTTGACGTTATAACAACTGATTTCAGTAAGGCTTTTGACAAGATATCTCATAAACTAATCCTGTTCAAATTGTCCGTCCTGGGCTTTGAACCCATTTTGCTTAAATGGATATCTTCTTACCTGGATAATCGTTTTTATAGTGCTCGTTTCAGGTCTGTCCTATCGGCCCCTTTCTTGGCCACTTCAGGTGTTCCTCAAGGTAGTCACCTAGGTCCACTCCTCTTCATCCTAACTATTAACGACCTTCAAAGGCTCATTCAACACTCAACACTTTCTCTCTGTGCTGACGATACCAAATTTTTTAAACCCATTTCCTCACAACAAGACTCCACCCACCTTCAAATAGATCTAAATAGTTTTTCCACCTGGTGCATCAAGAACTGCTTAGAACTCAATGTCTCCAAATGTCAATCGATTACTTTCTCACGTAAGTGCAATCAATCCGCGACCTTGGCATATTATGCGACAGGCAGCTTAATTTCCGCTCGCATATTGATGAGATAATTTCTAAAGCAAACTCATCACTCGGCTTCGTTAAAAGATGGTCCAAAGAATTCTGCAACCCGTACGTGACTAGATCACTATACATCACTTACGTTCGCCCCCTTCTCGAGTACGCTAGCCAAGCGTGGTGTCCCTTTCAACGAGTTCATGTATCTCGTATTGAGAGGATCCAGCGTCGTTTTCTTCGATTTGCTCTTCGAGGTCTACCTTGAAACGATCCTCTAATCTTACCTCCCTATCGAGACCGTCTCAAACTCGAAGGGACGAAGCAGACATTTTGTTCATTCACCGACTCCTCTCAGGCTCCGTCGATTGCATGCCTCTTTGCAACTCCATTTTCTTTAACACTAACCCTCGTAATCTACGTTCCACCCGTCTATTTTATCTACCTATCCACCGCACCACATATCTCCCGTATGCTGCGTAAGGTAAACTCCAACCTTTCCGTTTTCGATTAATAAATGGGGGCGTTAGCCCGTGTTCCCCGTAGTGGTTTCTTAACTCGATTGAACAGAAAGAAGTCACAGGAAGCCAAATCAGGTGAATTTGGTGGCTGTTGGATGATATTTGTTGCATTTTTCATCAAAATATTACGAATACGGATGGCACTGTGCGGCGGTGCGTTATCATGGTGCAAAATCCACGAGTTTTCTGCCCACAATTCTGGTCTCTTTCGGTGAATTGCTTCACGCAAACGTCTCATAACGCCCAAATAATACTCTTTGTTTACTGTCTGGCCTTCTGGCAAAAATTCATGATGCACTACACCGTTGTAATCCATGAAAACCGTGAGCATTGCCTTCTTTTTGGACTGAAAACGACGTGGTTTTTTTGGTCTCGCCTCATTTGGTAAACGCCATTCACTTGCCTGATGTCTGGATTGTGTGTCGTACTCATAAACCCACGTCTCGTCTCCAGTAATGATCCTTTTGATGAATGTGGGATCGGATTCAGCCTCGCAAATTATCTCTTTTGCGATCTCAACACGATTCTTTTACTCCATCAATGTTTTCGTCGGTTTTCGATGTCGACGGTCTGCCACTACGTTCATCATCTTCGATTGAATCACGACCACTTTTGAACCGCTCGTGCCACTAGTAAAAGACCGTTTTGTTTAGAGAATCGTTTCCAACATTTCCAAGGTTCGCGCACCATTAAATCCGTTTTTTACGCAAAATTTAATACAAGTTCGTTGTTGCAAATTTAAATCCATTTCTAAAATTGTAAAAAATCGCCAACACACACAGAGATAGATGTACTCTTGGCTACGTAACTTTTGTAAATGTCAAGCTATGATGCTAAGATTTAGAAGGAATGTCAAAAACAGATTTACCAACTTAACAGAAAAAAAAAACAGAACTCAAATCGGAACAATGGGAGTGCCACACGGTGGTTATTGCGGGAACGTTGATCAATGTGGTATTTCTATAAAGATGTAATTTTTGTAAAACAGTTGGCCACACGGAAGAGCAGTGTCCTTTCAAGAAATCTTCTGTTTAAATAAAACAAAAATAGTAGTGTTGAGCATTGCGCATAGTTGCCGTACTTGATGAATATCACAGAATTGTTGCGTTCTGATCGTTTGATCAGAGAAGTTTCTTCTTTAAGACTTAACGTTGCTTCCATCATACGCCCACATTACTTATTAGAATTTGGAAGCGGGTCATACGAATAATGTATCGATTGATGGTGTTGTAGCGAAGATTTATTTACTGATTGTGCATGATGACTAAGGACCGACGTACTTAATGAAGGAAACCTTTCAGACCTTTCGGACGACTGAATTATTTTACAAGCAAAAGTGCCATTGAAAACTGGTCAATTCCATAAAATCCACATGGATACGATAGTCGCCAATTATAAATAAAACTCAAACCGGAGAAAGTCATGAACAAAAAAATCACATCGTTTGGCAATCGATAATCGACGATTTACTTAAGAGCGGAATTATTCAGAAAAGCACTTCGGGGTATTCATCTCTGCTTTTACTCTTGAAAAAGGAAAATAATGAGGATGGATTGTGCATAGATTACCATAAATTAAATACCATAACACAAGGTCAGCCATTCGCTATGACGAATATTGAGGAACAATTCGGAAAACTATCTGGCTTCAGGTACTTTAGATGACTTCATTTCATTTCCGGTTACTATCGAATTTCCATAGCGAAGTCCTCCAGAAAATACACGCCAACACGGGCTTCTCAGAATGAGTTTTTGACTTAAGAATGCCGGCCATTCGTGTTCCAAAGTACCGTGAGGGTGGGCCATAATGTATCACCCTATTTTCCTAGGCTATATCTTTGGAATAGAATTAAAAAAATTAATACATAGTGGCGCCGCCATTGTTGATTACTATTTTGGCTCTATTTATTCTCCATGGTTTTCTTCTGAACGTCGGGGGCGTTATGTTCTCCACTTCTTGACGGATGTGGCTTGACTTTAAATAACCCCACAGAAAGAAGTGTGACACTTTTTAGTGCTCACCATCCAAAGTGACCATTTGGCCGGCGCCGTTCTAAATAAAAATGCTCCAATGACTACTCCATGACACTATGCAGTGACTTTGAATGGATGTAATGGCTCATTGCGCATTACTCGCGGAATTCCGCATGGGCAGAAGTGGGCCTAATCACTGATGACTATTTTTGACACAAAATCGTTCACTATCTGACTATCTGCCCTTTGTAAGGAAACATCTTCAAGTTTTTCACCAAATTGCGCCACAGATACGTGCATGGAATGGCCGATTGCGTGACACATCGTCTGACGATATCGACGGAGCCTCCACGGCAGCGAGAGGTACGAGGCGTTCCAGGGCTTACTCGGTCCCGTGTTGTTCCAGTTTCTAAGAGTCGTGCGGCATTTGTGTCTGTTGCTCCGTTAGTACATGTACTCCACTGATATTCCAATTTTGTATATTTATGTCTATATTCTGTTAAAATGGCGAGTGAAATAATAACCCTGCAACTGGGACAATGTGGCAACCAAATTGGATTTGAGTTCTTCAAGCGCCTTTGCCTGGAACATGGCATAACTCCAAACGAAGTGCTGGAGGACTTTGCCAGTGACGGATTGGATAGGAAAGATGTCTTGACAACCACTACATCCCAAGGGTTGTATTTCTGGATTTAGAACCCAGAGTCATACACAACATCATGAGCAGTACATCATGCCAAGCTGTACAATCCAGAGAATGCATTCAAATCGAAGCATGCTGGTGATGCTGGGAACAACTTGGCATCGGGCTATAGCCAAGGTGAAAAACTCCAGGAGGAAGTCTTTGACATAATTGATCCCGAAGCGGAAGGTAGTGATAGTTTAGGAAGACTCGTTCTGTGTCATTCGATAGCCGGTGGAACTGGCTCTGGAATGGGTTCATACATCATGGAACGCTTGTCAGATCGATTCCCAAAGAAACTGTTGCCGACTTGGGAGAACACTCTCATATCAGGATGAGATTAGCGACGTGGTTGTGCGTACGACTACTCTGCGGTATCCGTCGTATATGCGCAACAACTTGATTGAACTAACGGCTCCATTGATTCCAACGCCCCATTTGCTCTTCTTGATGACTGGGTACACCCCGCTGGCGACTGAGAATGATCAAAGCAAAGGCTATTTTGGACTATCCAGCGACACAAAATGTTCCGGAAGTACGTACATTTGTGGGCTTAAACAGGCATTTCAAGCATTATGATCTGCCAGCGGAAACTTTGACGTTACTGCTTGGAAGAACTACTACGAGTACCTAGGGTGAGGTACCGGAATGCTAGACATGAACTCCATAACGATGCATCTACGGTTTGGATTTCTGGAATTTTAATACAGGAAGAAGCTAGTGTCTTAAAGCCTTCTGCATTTAGCCGGAAAACAATTTCCGCGGAAGTTATTACTCCAATTTTGTATAAGAAGTTCTCGTTGTTGTAGAGAGTTTAGAGCGGTTTCGAATGTATGTGCTAGGCAGGCACTTAACTTTCATTAGCGATTGTCAGACTATTAAAGCGCTTAAGGAGAACACAACATTGAGTAGACCAATTGGGAGTTGGTGGCTGCGGTTATCCGAATTTCATTATACCATTTAGCGCAGACAGGGAAAACAAGTGGATTATGTAAATGCGCTCAACCGACAAGGTACAAAGAAGAACGCACAAAGTGAAACCCTTTAGAGCTAAGTCCTTAAGGTAGAAATTAACGACGCCCATTCGGTCTCATCTTTACAGGCACATGATACCGGCTTAGCTGAAATTATGCAGGAACTGAAATTGGATGCGAAAGAAAACGAATTGCTCATCGATTATACCATAAAAAAAAACAGCAAGCTTTTTATAAACAGGAACGGTACTAGCAAATTGTAAGAAATTATCATAATCACCGAGGACATTTTGGTGGTGAAAGAACTTTGCAACTTTTGAAGTCATTTTGGTTTCCTAGAAGGCGGCAATATGTCACCAAATATATTCGTTCTTGTGTAGAATGTTGTTACAATAATCGCCGGGGAGGAAAGAAGGACAGAGAGCTAAATTTTTCTTAAACTTTTCCGGGCCTATTGTAAAAAGCTTCTATTACAGACACTTTTATGACTCTGAAAGATACCAAACCTTGCCAAAATAGTATCAGACAGAAAGACTTCATACACATCGAAAGCCTGTGAAAAGTACTGCGAATAAAATGATATTCAGCACATTTAGAACGCTATTAGGACTCCTAGGCAGGGCATTCCATAAGCGAGTAGTATAGCTTGGGACAGAATCACGATATTTCAGAGTACGACCGAAAATTGGCTTAAGGGTATACTGACGAGCATTCATAGCGAGAGAGTTTTCACGGTTAAAAGTTTGAAGGGCCGGTATGCTAGTGGCGATTTCTATGGAGCACTGGTGGTGGAAATAGCGATAAAACAAAGTCAATAGACTGACCGATATTAGCGTCACTTATGGGCTTTATCGCACGGTTTTAAATCGTATGTAGCGGGTGCAGAGATGTTTTAGGCGCACCTGACCAGACGTGTGCATTGCACTCCAGTTTTCGCTGGATAAATGCCATATACATGGAAACTAGATCAGAGGGGGAAAAGTATTTCTTACATCGCTTGAGGAAACCTAGATATTTCGCAGCATTTTTGACGACATCGAATATGTGGTCATTCCAACGTAAGTTGTCATTGACATACACACGCTACGTACCACGTTATTCAAAGATAATGGCAGCGGACAACGTTGCTTCTTGGAAACACTATATTCCACTCTGTTGCTGGTTCCCCATTTAGTGATTCTGTTTATATCAAAATTTAATGGACTTAACGTTACGCTGCCGTTCCCGTTCTACCGCCGAAGAGCAGGGACGTGAGTCAGGTAACGAATACGTAAAGCAGAGAGTCAGCAAAGGAATATATTGGATTAGAAAAATACTTCTTATGGGCACTTTCCGATTTCTGAGTTTGGCAATAAAATTCCATTTCAATCGGCGACTTTGAATGGCTTCTAGAAACGTTCGAAACCATGGCATCGCACTCAGCTTACCCGAACGCTCCAGGAACTCAGTATAATTCGCAAAACATTGATTACACAGCAGACCAAAAATACTCCAATAGGACATTACCAGCTTATCAATATGAACAACCTCCTTACAAAAACTCTCAAGATTTTGCATACCAGGCCGTGTTGGCTGACTCTAATCCTGCAGACAGCTCCAAAATTATGTTCGCGTATGACAACAACGCGAGCAAAGCGTACCAAGCTAAAAAGGCAGCACCTTATTTAAGAAATGAACATAACTATATGGGAGGCAGCCACCCAAATCCTACTAGTCCTTATCATTCATCGCAGAGTGCATATGCAATTGGCTATTACTTAGATAACTCAGCAACACTTCCGGAATATAGCAAGCAGTCTAACCAATATTCGCTTCCGAATGCAGACTACCCAAATTCCTATAGCTACACAAACCAGTCGAAGGTAACGCCACAAAGTACGTATAACCGAGGGAAGAGGTTCTCCAACGGTTATAATTCAAATCAAACAAACAACCAGACCGAAGCAATCAATAGCCATGGCGATCGTAAATATGCTACAATGGATCAGTTTAGGAAATTCTACTCTAAACGTCAAAAAGAGAAAAAACAACCGGCGCCAAGACCAACAAGACCAACAAGACCAAGTTACACCTTCCTTGTTCATGGGCAAAGATCCAACTTATCCCAATGAGTTGAATAACTTGATGCACCCGTTTTTCTGTGCGCTTTGCAATTGTCGTCTCAACTCTATTAAGAGTTCCAATATTCATTACGAGTCTAAGGCCCATGACCGGCACATAACTTTATGGATCAAGAAGACGTGTGTTGATAAAGACTTGCCTCCACCGACATTGCAACGCTTCGTAACGGAAGCAACTTCGGAACTACCCGTAATATATCGCTGTGAATTATGTAAGCTCGAATTATCCTCTGCTCAGCATGCGCTGCAGCACTACAATGGTAGGCGTCATAGGAATGCAGTATCTAAAATATCACCACCAACTGGAATTGGTTACTTTGATGTCAAAGGTAAATGGGTTGAGACGGGCAAGTTAATCGACCAGAAGACCGGAAAAGAAGTCACTTACACCATGGTAAAAACTCCGACGGGACTTGAGCCTGTAGTTCTACATTGTTCAGCGAATGTTGCCCCTCCATCAGCAGCTAAAGAAACTACAACTCCAGAGGAAAAGCAAGTACAAGCTGATAAAGAACCACCAGCTAAGAAGCGTCACTTAGAAGTTAAGGAAAGTTTGCCAGCAGCAAATCCTGATAATACGAGTAAGATCACTCAACAAATCAATAATACTCCAATTAAGCAATGCGTTTATTCAAAAGGAATAAACGCATCGTCAAACCCATCAATTCATGAGGATATTACAGTTGCTCCCAGCACAAAGCCTACAATTCATTTTAAACCTCTCTCAATACAATCACCAGAGTCTACACAATGTTTACAAACTCCCGAACAAGCTCTTGACACCAAGTATTGTGTTATTTGCTCGATCAGCACTACGTCTAAGGATCAAATGCTTCTGCATCTCAAAGGAGTAAAACACTCGAAAAAACTGAAAGCCATCGGTGAGCCTCGGTTGTCGTTGATGTTTCTTACAGCGCCCGCAACAATTCTAGAGAGCCTTAATACCAACGATCAATCGGACATATCGATGTATCGCACTCCAAACGGGTCGTACTATTGTAAAACGTGCAACGCTGCATTGCCAGTTATGTCGCGGATGAGGAAGCATATTTCGAGCAAAAAACATTTGGCTGCAGATAAAAACAAAGAAGCCACGAAAGCACCATATGTGGGGGCAATTAAGCCTCATTAGAAAATTGAATTTTTTATTTAGCGTTTTCCATTATTAGTCATACCGTTAGATGCAATAAATTAGTCTTTTCGCGTTATAAGATATAAACAAAAGAAGTAACAGACAGGAGATCGTTGATGAAAATTAAAAAGAGCGCCGAAGACAGAACGGAGCCTTGTGGTACACCAGCATCCATTTTGTGAATATCAGACTTGAAACCGTCCAAGACAACTTGAATTTCTAATCCGTTGAAGAAGAGAGTCAAAGATCCGGATTCCAAAACTCTGGCAAATGCCTTGGAAATATCGAGTGCAACTATCTTTCTTTCGCCAGATTGATGTACGCTTTGGTTCCACTGTTCGGTGAGACATGCCATCAAACCAGCAGTGGGCCGGTCATTAAAAAGTTTTCGTGTTTCGAGATATTTCATGAGCTGCCGATTTATCAGAATGGCCATGACCATAGAAATAAGGGACGTAAGTGCAATGGGAGGAGGAGGAGAGAGAATATGATGTGCTTTTTTACTGACGGGCTGGACAAATACTGTTTCATCTGCTCGGGAAGAGCCCTAAATAGTAGGATTGATGAGAAACCTTACGCAGTGGTTTTGCCAGCGTGGAAGAACAGCTCGTCCGAAGAAGGGGAGATATACCATCTGGACCAGCGGCTTTATGTATGTTGAGATCTCTAAGTACTCTTGCTACTACGTGGAAAGTGGATTCGTCCCATTGAAGATTCGACGTACTCAAGTGTAGGCGGAGACAAAGCACAATCTGGGAGTGTTGAACTGGCCGCAAAGTGTGCAGCAAATCTAAAGAGCTGACAGCTGGAATGTTATTGTAAATGAGCGTTCTGATGGAGGATGAGGCAGAATTTCTAATATTTTTGACATACGACCAAAAATTTGTACTACCTTTGCGACATTGTAGTATTTTTTTACCTCAATTGTTGGTCATATTGAAATTTCAGGCGCTTGAGAAAGACGAATATTATTCAAAATTGTGAGATGATGTGAATTGGTTTTTTGTATTAATGCGCATATCAATTCTGAATCGAACACAAAAAACCGCATGGCTTTATATCTTCTAGTACCGGAGTACCGAGTCGACCACCGTCGAGTGCACAGCTCCACCAGTGCACTCGCAATATTGTTGTGTGCTGTGCAGCAAAAAAAAACAAAAAAAAAAAAAAAAGCGCGCGTGCAAAAAAAAAATATATACAAAAACAAAAAAAAGCGCGTGCAGTGCAGTGACAGTGAATATCACACAGTGCGGGTATCCCACCTCACACGCTCCTAGTCGAAGTGTTGCTTGCACTCAGTCACTGCCGTTACTGTATTTACCATACGGTACGGGCAGTGGCTGAGTATATGTAACAAACAACTGATGGATAGCGGGTTGTGAGTGAAAATTTTGTTGGTGCACTGTTTCATATTGTTGTAAGGGCATAACACCTACAACAATTTGATTCGGTAAACCAACGTCAGAATTTCCACTTCGCAGCCTTGCTTAGTATCATCGGTGTTTGTGTTTTCTGTGTTTGTCTGTGATTATGACTAGGGAATTCAGGGTAGACGTAGCCAATATACGCGGGCTAAAAAGTAATCACTTTTCTGCGTACGTCCACGTCTGTAAGTACAGACCGCTGGTTTGGCACTTAGTGAAACACAGGTAGATCCCCGCCCACACCTCTCAGATCGTTCTGATCTGAAGCTACCTGGCTACGAACTAGTGCCATTATTCTTCTCTCACCGCGGTCTCGCCATTTATGTGCGTAGTGATGTAGCTTACCAAACTCCACCACAATGTGATCCATGTTCCAATCCGGAATTCAACTTCATGTGGTTAAAATTCCATCTCCGTAAGCAAATTATACACTACTGCTTTATTTATAGAAGCCCCAAACTGGACAGCAATTCGACTTTTAACGAGTTTGATGCGCTGTCTGACTCCATTCAAAGAATTGTATCCCTGTATCCCCATACTGAAGTCGTTATTACGGGCGACTTCAATATACACAATTCTGGGTGGCTTCGACATTCTGGACAGACAACACCCGAAGGACGGTGTGTTGAGATCTTCGCTGCGGAAAACAACCTAACGCAGCTTGTAAATGAGCCCACGCGAATACCAGACGTTGATAGTCATACCGCCAACACCCTGGACTTGTTTTTAACTTCTCACCCTGATAAGTACACCATTGATGTGCTCTCCCCTCTAGGCTCGTCGGACCATTGTATCATATCAGCTAATTTCTCGTACACCGACCACACAGTTAGAGAAAAAATTCCTAAAAGAACCGTATGGCAATACGAGAAAGCCAACTGGAGCGGTCTTAACAGCTTCTTTAGGAATTTTAACTGGTCGTTATGCTTCCTCGATAACGACGTGGATGCCGCTGCTGATATGATTACAGACACCATTCTCTTTGGAATGAGATCCTTTATTCTTCATCGGATGAAGAGCATCAAACCAAAAGAAAAGGCATGGTACGACTCGAGCTGTAAAGAGGCCGTCAGGGTTAGAGAAATGTTTTTTCGGTACTACAAGACCAACCCGACAGAGGAAAACCGAAAAAAGTTCAAACGAGCCAGAAATGACTGCAACTCCTTTCTTAAGCGTGTGAAATTCCTATACGACCAAAACTGCAATGTCCCAAAGGCAGTAAAAATGTTTGGTCGTTCGTCAAAAACATTAGAAATTTCGCCTCATCCTCCATCCCAACACTCATTTACAATGACATTCCAGCTGTCAGCTCTTTGGACAAGGCCAATCTGCTTGCTGCACACTTTGCGGCCAGCTCAACACTCCCAGATTGTGCTTTGTCTCCGCCTACACTTGAGTGCGTCGAATCTTCAATGGGACGAATCTACTTTCGCACTCGTGTAGTAGCAAGAGTACCTAAAGATCTCAGCATACATAAATCCGCTGGTCCAGATGGTATATCTCCCCTTCTTCTGAAGAGGTGTTCTCCCTCGCTGGTAAAACCACTGCGTAAGCTTTTTCATCAATCCTACTCTTTAGGACTCTTCCCGAGCAGATGGAAAACAGCATTTGTCCAGCCCGTCCCTAAAAAAGGCGAATCATCTTCTCTCTCCTCCTACAGACCCATTGCACTTACGTCCCTTCTTTCCAAGGTCATGGAAACACTGATAAATCGTCAGCTCATGAAATATCTCGAAACACGATAACTTCTCAATGACCGGCAGTACGGTTTTCGTAGCAACAGGTCCACTGGTGATTTGATGGCATGTCTCACCGAAAAGTGGAACCAAAGCGTACATCAATCTGGCGAAAGCAAGATAGTTGCACTTGATATTTCTAAGGCATTTGACAGCGTTTGGCATCAGGCTCATTTGTCGAAAATGCGTGCATTTGGGATCGACGACTCTCTTCTTCAATGGATTAGAAATTACCTTTCGGAACGTTCAACTCAAGTAGTCTTGGACGGTTTCAAGTCTGATATTCACAAAATAAATGCTGGTGTGCCCCAGGGCTCTGTTCTGTCACCGACACTCTTTTTAATTTTCATTAACGATCTCTTGTCTGCTACTTCTAATCCAATATATTCTCTTTCTGACGACAGTAGTCTCTGCTTTTCATATTCGTTTCCGGACTCACGGCCCTGCTCTTCGGCTGTAGTACGAGAACGGCAGCGTATGCTAAGCTCATTAAATCCCGATATCAACAGCATAACCAATTGGGGAACTATCAATAGAGTGGAATTTAATGCTTCTAAAACACTATGCTGTCTACTGTCATAAAGCGAAACACCCAGCCATTATCCATGAATGGCACTTGCATCGTCTAAACCGAAAAACTTTCCATTCTCGGTATGTGTGTCAATGACAACTTACGTTGGAATGACCACATATTTGATATCGCCAAAAATGCTGCGAAATGTCTAGGTTTCCTCAAGCGATGTAAGAAATATTTTACCCCCTCTAATCTGGCCTCAATATATAAGGCATTCAGACGCCCAAAATTGGAGTACAATGCCCACGTCTGGTCAGGTGCTCCTAAAACATCTCTGCACCTGCTAGATAGGATTCAAAACCGTGCGATAAAACTTATTGACGATACTAATATCAGTCAATCAATGGACACCCTCGAACACCGACGAAATGTCTCGTGTCTCACTTTGTTTTATCGCTACTTCCACCACCAGTGCTCCACTGAAATCGCCAGTAGCATTCCGCCCATTCAAACTTTCAACCGTAACACCCGTCTCGCTATGAATGCTCATCAGTATACCCTCAAGCCCATTTTCGGACGTACTTAGAGTATCGTGATTCGTTCCTAAGCCGTACAACTCGCTTATGGAATGCCCTGCCGATCTCTGTATTTCCTGGTCGTTATAACTTGCAAGCATTTAAAAACAATGTACATCGGTACCTCTCTTTTCTTCCTCCCTAAATTTCCTTTGCCCGCGCTGTGTACAATCACCTTAAGGGTACTCAAACCCCTTGAGGGCGCGCTCATTATAAAAAAAAAAAAAAATCTTCTAGTTTTTGAGAAAATTGAAAATTACTAACTATTTTTTATTTTTTTTGTATTTATGGTGATCTCACTTTGAGGATTAATATTGATGATAGGGTCATCTTTGTATTTTGTTTTGTTGTTGCTTAAAACTATATTTCCACAATAATAAAAATCAATTTATATTTTAATTTAATTTTAGCTCTGAAATCATTGTTGTTGTTGATGTTTTTGTTGGTTTGTTTTAGAGTTGACAGCGCTAATAAGCGTGGTTGGCAACGAACAAAGTTGCATCAGCACCAGCACCGACTACGCTACCGGCGACGTATTTGCCAACAGCTGCTTCAACATAACCCTTAGCACGCTTCAAGAGTTCAGTTTGGCCAGCGCCAACATTTTCCTTCTTACCGGCCCAGGCGCGGAGTACAGAGGCTTGGAGAGCACGACCGTATGAGAAGGTGATTGCCCATGGTTTCAACAATGGCACTTGGTTGATGGCGTTCAAGTGCACAGAGGCTTCCTAATCAGATTGACCACCAGACAAGAAAGTGATTCCGGGAACGGCAGCTGGGACAGTCCTGCGGAGAGCTGTAACAGTAGCGAGGACAACTTCTTGTGGGGTGTATTTTTTGGCACACGATTGACCGGCTGTAATCATGTTTGGCTTCAACAAGGTACCTTCCAAGTAGACATGATGATCATTCAAAGCCTTATAGACAGCAGCCAAAACGGTTTCAGTGACTTTCTGGGCACCTTCCAAATCGTGATCACCATCGGGAAGAACTTCTGGTTCAACAATTGAGACAATAGCTTGCGATTGGCAGATAGAAGCATAACGGGCCAATACATTCGCGTTCTCCAAGATAGATTGGTAGCTTGGGGTGTTCTTGCCGATTTTCAAAACGCAACGCCACTTGGCAAAGTCACAACCATCTTTCTTGTATTGAGCGCAACGAGCAGCCAAGTCATCAAGACCTTGAGTGGTGCATTCATCTTCAGATCCCATCAATGGGACACCACCCTTGTCGACCTTGATTCCGGGAATAATTCCACGCTTCTTCAACAATTCAACAAATGGGGACCATCATCAGCTTTTTGGTACAAGGTCTCGTGGAACAAGATCACACCGTAAATATTAGAACCAAGTTGTGGATCAGTGGAGAACAACAATTGACGGTATTGACGACGGAGTTCATCTGAGTTCTTAACACCAATGTTCTTTAGACGCTTGCCCATGGTGGCAACAGATTCATCAGCAGCAAGAATACCCTTGCCTGGGGTTACAATAGCCTTGGCAATGCGGCTCAATTCATCTTGTAATTCCTTGGATGGGTAGTTGAAATAGGTAGTCATCTTGAGATTCTATTTAATTTGTTGGTTTGTCCAATAGGAAATTCAATTAACAATTTATAGTTCACAAGAGAAATTTGATTTCTGATTTCAACTTGATGATGGAGCACTTGTTTCCGGTGTGTTTACTGGAGGGTGGACAGAGTACGATTCACTTTTTCTTTCCAAATCATTTGATTAGAGTAGTGGCGGGGGAATGTACGAGTATGTAAGGTACAGCAAATCATTTAGCGAGACCCAGAATGCACCACGAGGAGGTAGATTTGCATTGCACTCCGCGTCCCAGTCAGTCAGTTTGTGAGTAAGTTAGGTGTTAGTTAAGAGTAGTCAATTAAATGTTCACTGTACGAGTACATATTGTGATAACCACTTAAATGTGAGCAGCGACATCTAGATTTACAGCGCAGAAGATGTCGATACTCAAAGACCAGAAGATTTCGATACTTGAATAACAAAGTCTCGACCATTGATGACTGGAGAGTGGAATCGAATTTTCTAGCAAATTGGAAATTGTATCGGACGCTGGACGGCGAGGATTGTTCTCGAAGTATGTCATTCGAGTATAAATACCAGCATCCCCAAGGTATGCAAATTAGTTCTAAAGTGTAATTTGAAGTGTTAATTAGGAGAAGTGATTAAGTGGTTTAAGTAAAAGATAAGAAAAATATAAGTGGTTGAGAAATTGGATTGTACTGAGACAAAGAATTAAATAGTGAATTTTAACTGTACTGAATAAAGGGATTTGTATTGAAAAGAATAAGTTCTATCATTTGTACCCACACAAACATTTTACATTGGTGTCAGAAATGGGATAGGACTTATTGTGTGTAAAAAAAAAAAGTGTTTTCTGACTATTTGAAAAAGCTAGAATGGGTCGAAAACTATTGCAGTTGACCCTCGTCCAACTCAAATCCGAGTTGAACAAGAGAAGCCTCAGCGCCAGTGGAGGAAAAAGTGACCTGGTGCTCCGTCTTCAGGAGGCTTTGAACAACGAGGGACATGATCCTGATGCATATTCAGTCTCAACGAACAAAAGAAAAATCTATAAGAACAAAAGAATAGTCTCGAACAAAAGCTGGATGAACAAAATAACGTTCTACACCAAAAGTTCGAAGAAATAGATAACAAATTTGAAAGAATAGAGAAGAATGTTGGCGAAAAATTCGAACAAATAGACAACAAAGTTGAGCAACTGGCAAAAGAGCTCGACACAGTGCGAAAACAGAAACTGCGAGAATGTTCTTTAAGCGGTCCAAGGAGAAAAGATTTGAAGCCTCCCTCATTCGATGGCCAGACCTCATGGTCTACTTATAAGAAGCAGTTTGAAATGGCTGCCTGTGCAAACGACTGGGACAATGAGGAAAAGTGCTTTGCCCTAACAATGGCCTTGCACGGTCCTGCAGGAGAATTGTTGCAAACAGTAGACATCGAAAAGCATAAAGATTATGTGACTTTAGTACAGGCTATCGAGAAACGGTTTGGGGATAGCCACATGCAGGAGGTCTAAACGGTCCAATTGCAAAGCCGAACGCAGCAACGAGGACTGTGAGTAGACTGGCACATCTGTCATACCCCACCGCAGGCCAGGAAATTATCGACGAAATGGCAAAAGATGCATTTATCAGGGGAATTGCAGATTCGAAGCTACAGTCAGCAGTAAGGATGGCCGGGAAAAGAACCCTTGCTGAAGCACTTGCCTTCGCTCTGGCGATGGAAGCAGCCAATCAGGCTTCCAGGGGAACACATTTCGTCAGGGAAGTAGCATCTGTCGAATGCTCCTGCACAAGAATTAGTGCCGAGGAACGAGATACTCGACGGGATAGACGAATAATGCGCTGCTGGAATTGCAATAAAATAGGACACCTTCAAAGGCAGTGTAAAGAACCGGTGCGACGAAAAGACTGCCCTCACTGTGGTGACAAGCAAATAGAGGAAGATACCCACAGAAACAGCTATCAAGAAGCCGGTCAACCTTCCCGAAGCCATCAGTCGGGAAATGCTTAAGCACCAACTTCGCGGGGCAGAAGTTGGTAGCAGGAGTCGACGGCGCCAGGACCATCATCCAAGTCTCGGTGGCAAAACGATGCAGCGAAAGCCTTCTAGTAGAAGTAGTCAGTGGAAAAGAAAAATGGATGGCAACAATAGACACCGGTGCCACGGACTCAATCATCAGGAGGAATCTTGTGCAGAAGTCTTGGTTGCATAACACTAGCAGTTGCAGCTTGCGAACAGCTACAGGAGCAACGATTAAGGTATATGGTGAAGTCCGCATAAAAATCCAATTGGCCGGAATAACATTCACTCACGCGTTTCTGGTAGCTGACATATGTGACGAGTGCATCATTGGTACAGACTTCATGAGAGAACATGGACTTGTAGTCGACTTGGGGGCACAAACCCTGAAATACGGAAACATGGAGATACCAATGATATACGGAAACGCCAATACCTCAGTCTCAAATGTCGTCATCTGCAGCAATCAGAGTCTAGAGCCTTCGTCAGAAGCAATTTTGTGGGCAAAAGTGGAAGGTGGTCCTGGTAGCCACCGATTCTATTTGATGGAGCCAGAAAAGAGAAGAGACTTCATGGTGGGAAAGACCTTAGTGGAGCCAAAGAACAACATGGTCCCTGTAAGGATTCTAAATCCAAAGACATTCAGTGTAAAGGTGAAAAAGGGGGAGATAGTGGGAAAATGCGTACCTGTTGAGGCTATATCGACCACAACGGAAAAAAGGGCTGCAAAACCGATCACAACAGTTCAGAGCATAAAAATCAAGAACAAAATTCTCAGCCTCTGTAATCTGGACGAAGATCAGCGAATCCTGGCAGAAAAACTAATCGGTGAGTACGCTGATATATTTGCTACACAAGACGGAGAATATGGACGTACGCATATTGTTCAACACCACATTGACACCGGAGATGCTCGACCAATCCGTCAACCTGCAAGGCGTCTTCCATTGGCAAAGTTGCCGAAATGATGTTGAAGATGGAAGCTGAGGGAGTGATTGAAGAATCGCAAAGTCCGTGGGCATCTCCAGTGGTCCTCGTGAAGAAGAAAGATGGCAGCACGAGATTTTGTGTAGACTACCGACGTCTCAATGATGTCACTAAAAAGGACAGCTACCCACTTCCGAGAATCGATGACACTTTGGATATGCTTTCTGGAGCGAAATGGTTTTCAACACTTGACTTGAAGAGCGGTTACTGGCAGGTAGAGATAAATCGTACGGACCGTGAGAAAACTGCCTTCACTACAGGAAGCGGTCTTTGGCAGTTTGCAGTGATGCCGTTTGGACTGTGCAACGCTCCGGCCACCTTCGAGCGACTAATGGAACGAACATTGCAAGGACTCACCTGGAAAACCTGCCTAGTATATTTGGACGACGTTATCGTCATAGGTAAGACGTACGAGGAGCACCGCGAAAATCTAAAAGAAGTGTTTGAGAGGCTACGAAGTGCTCATTTAAAGCTCAACCTGGAAAAGTGCGCATTGTTTCGTCCGGAAGTAAAATATCTGGGTCACATTATATCAGCGGAAGGAGTAAGAACGGATCCTGACAAAATCGAAGCCGTGAAAAGTTGGCCTTCTCCAAAAGATAAACACCAACTGAGAAGCTTCTTGGGACTCGCCACGTATTACAGACGGTTCGTAAAGGATTTTGCTGGCATTGCGAAGAGCCTGCATCAACTTACAGAAAAAGGCAGACAGTTCAGGTGGTCTGAAGAATGCGAAAAAGCATTTCAAGAACTGAAGCGACAGCTGTGCAATGCCCCCATCTTGGGTTACCCCACGCCCGGAAAAATGTTCATCGTGGACGCAGACGCTAGCAATGTTGGGGTCGGAGCTGTGATCTCCCAAGTTCATGACGGTCAAGAGAAATTGGTCGCATATTACAGCAAAGTACTCTCTAGACCTGAACGGAACTACTGTGTAACCCGGCGCGAGCTTCTGGCTTTAATTCTGGCTACGAAGCATTTCCATAAGTACCTCTACGGACAAAAATTCATTCTCCGGACAGACCACGCAGCTCTGAAATGGCTACTCCAATTTAAGAACCCTGAAGGCCAAGTTGCAAGATGGATCGAGCAGTTGCAGGGCTATGACTTTGAAGTGCAACACCGCAAGGGAACACTCCACTCAAATGCTGATGCTCTCTCTCGTCGACCGTGCGGAGTAAAATGCGAACACTGCAATCGTAAAGAAGCAAACGAACAGGCAACTATCCAAATGATCAGGACTGAGCCAATAGAGGGTTGGAGTATAGACGAAATCCGTTCCTCCCAACAGGCAGACAATGACATCGAACCAATATTGGTCTGGAAAGAACACGAGGAAAGACCAAGCTGGCAGCAGATATCAGATCGGAGCCAAACTCTGAAGGCATACTGGGCACAGTGGGACTCGCTTTTTGTGCAAGATGGATTGCTGAAGAGAAAATGGGAAAGTGCCGATGGGACAACATCTCGTATGCAGCTAATTGTGCCACGGTCCAGAGTCAACCAAGTACTCCATGAAATACATGACGGAATCTCAGGAGGCCATTTGGGAATAAACAAGACGTTGGAAAAGGTAAGGGAACGTTTCTATTGGCTAAGCGCTAAACAAGATGTCGAGAATTGGTGCAAAAAGTGCATAAGATGTGCAGCTACCAAGGGTCCAAAAGTAAAGCCACATGGACAAATGCAACAATACAATGTCGGAGCACCTTTCGAACGAATAGCCATCGACATCGCTGGGCCGTTTCCCGAAACCTTTAATGGTAACCGATATACCCTCGTGGTCATGGATTACTTCAGTAAGTGGCCGGAAGTGTTTGCCATCTCAAATCAAGAGGCTAAGACCGTAGCCGAACAGATAGTCAACAACTGGGTGAGCAGATTTGGGGTCCCAATGGAGCTGCACTCTGATCAAGGGCGAAACTTTGAATCAAAAGTCTTCCAGGAAATATGCCAATATTTGGGAATAAGAAAGACAAGGACAACGCCACTACACCCTCAATCTGATGGAATGGTCGAGCGATTCAATCGGACCTTGAATGAGCATCTATCTAAGGTTGTCAGCGACTGCCAGCGGGATTGGGATCGACACATACCCCTCTTCTTAATGGCCTACCGAAATGCGGTCCATAGCTCAACAGGGCACACACCATCCGAGATCTTATTTGGTCAAACAATTCGATTGCCAAGTGAAGCAAAATTCGGATCCCCACCGACGGAGCCCAAAGAGGTGAACGAGTACGTGAATGACTTACGCAGCAGGATTCGTAAATTGCATGAAGACACCAGAGAAAAGATGAAGCTAGCAAGCAGCCGCATGAAAACTAGGTACGATATCAAGGCGAAATCTTTCGGTTTCAACGAAGGAGATCTGGTTTGGCTGTATAATCCTCAGCGTAAGAAAGGCAAATCACCAAAATTGCAACAGGACTGGGAAGGTCCATACAAGGTGATAACCCGCATTAATGACGTTGTCTACCGGATCCAGCGTGGGGATCGAGGAAAATTGAAAGTGGTCCATTTGGATAGAATGTGTCACTTCAACGGGATGCTGAATGACGAAGTTGTTCGGGACGAACAACTGTAGGGAGGGAGCAATGTGATAACCACTTAAATGTGAGCAGGACATCTAGATCCACAGAGCAGAAAATGTCGATACTGGAATAACAAAGTCCCGACTGGAGAGTGGAATCGAATTTTCTAGCAAATTGGAAATTGTATTGGACGCTGGATGGCGAAGATTGTTCTCGAAGTATGTCATTCGAGTATAAATACCAGCATCCCCAAGGTATGCAAATCAGTTCTAAAGTGAAATTTGAAGTGTTAATTAGGAGAAGTGATTTAGTGGTTTAAGTAAAAGATAAGAAAAGTGTAAGCGGTTGAGAAATTGGATTGTACTGAGAGAAACAATTAAATAGTGAATTGTAACTGTACTGAATAAAGCGATTTCTATTGAAAAGAATAAGTTCTGTCATTTGTACCCACACAAACATTTTACAATATTAATAAGGTATGTAAGTTTCGTCAATGAAGCCATCGTACGTACTGGTGTCAATGTCGAGTTCGTTGAATTCGTCGATGATGGTGAAGAGCCGAATAATTTGATGTAAATTTTATAGTAAAGAACATGTTTCGGGCTTTCATATTCTGTATAGTACTTTATTGTAAGTGTTACCGTTGTTTTTTAATAATTTTTCTCCCATCTTAAGTCATTTGTTTTTAAATTGCCCATAACTCCTAAACGGGACGAGATGGACACCCCCTCCCATAGTAAAAAATGCTAGTTTTTAACTCCTCTAAAAAATACCATTATCGTTACCAAAGTTATCGTACTCGTGCCCCACTCTAAATTCCCGAGTCATTATAAAGAAAGACAAACACAAAAAACACAAACACCGCCATTACTAAGCACAGCTGTGAAGTAAAAATTCCGAGTTGGTTTACCGAATGAAATTGTTGTAGGTGTTATGCCCTTACAACAATAGGAAACAGCACACCAACATAATTCATACTCACAGCCCGCTATCCATCGGTTTTTTGCATGCACTCAGCCACTGCACTCAGCCACTGCACTCGCTGTGTAACAATGTAATACAGCAACGGCAGTGACCGAGTGCCAGCAACAGTTCGACCAGGGGCAGGGAGGTTGTAATGCCCGCACTGTGGATTTCACTGCACTCGCGCGTTGATGTTTTTATTTTTTGATTTTTATTTTTTTTTATTGATCTGTTTTTTGTTGTGAACGCGGGAGTTACATGGGAGCTAAAACGCGAGAGTTAAAAAAATATAATTTTATTGAACCTTCTCAGTCTAATCACAAAACAAGATTGACAATTTCCAAATATTTTCCTAACTTGCAAAGGTGAACTTTCGTATCTGCCGGATGTCGCCAGACGCTTAGCTTGCAAAAATGCATGAGAGAGTTTGTATTTAAAATATTGTTGCTGGGTTGTATCCGGTGGTGTCCTATTGCTGGGTTGGTTTATTGTTGTTGTGTATATTTGGAGTTTTATTGGTTACGTAACTCGCGAATTTCTCTGTGCACTTGTCAATGGTCAGGTCAGCACGATCAAAGATGTCTTTATTGAAGAAGTTCATACCAAAAATCTCATAGTAGTAGGAGATATAAATACAGTAATGTCTCGCTAATCCGAATCACCTTTAATCCGAATATCACGGTAATCTAAATCACCCTTTTATTCTACAGTCCGAACATTCTTAATTTTTGTATTTACAATCCGAATTCAACAAAAATTACCTAAGAATGCAGATGGCTTTTACATATGTACGTACTTTAGTATCTATCTTTTCTCGTTGGTAAAACACGTGTTCGTGTGGAGAAATGGCTAATAAAAGGAAGCATAAGACACTTAGTTAAAAAAAAAAATACGAGATCTTAAAGAAAAGAGGGAACGGTGTTTCCGGGAAAATATTTGCTCGAGATTAGTCTGCTGGTGCTGCAACAATATCTGATATACTATAAAACGCAATAAGGAACAGATTTTAAGGTAAGAGTTGCATAAATAAGAGAATTACTCATACAATACAACCGAAAATTGTTTTTGCTGCTACAGTTTTGTGTCAGCAACGGGTGGAAAAATTGTAAAGATGCGAACACTGAAATCTGCGGAATTCCCAGAAATGTAGGCGAAGTTGCACAAATGGTTTTTGAAGCAAAGAGAAAGAAACGCTCCAGTTTCTGAAGACTTATTAGCCCTAGAAAGATAAACTGCGCCTGGGAGGCGACCGCGAAATACTGTATATTACTTTCTTCTTTCAACCGGCTCTCGAACAAACTTGTTCTTTTAAACCAACTCAGTCTTCGATCAACACTTACGAGAGACGGTCTTTCCGGTTCGGTAAGCACCACAGTTTTTAGTAATGGCACCGGGTTGCGCTCGAAAGGCGCATGTTTATCTTCTGTGTAACTTTTATGCAGTTTGTTGTTATATTTTTGTTTTGATATTTTGAACTTATATTGTACTCATGTAATGGGTTTTAGGAACATTTCCACATCTAAAGGGTCCGCCATCGAACGTTTGTTTTTCAACTAGTGTTGTTGCCAATATCCTCCTCTTAATTTTTGTGAACAAAAATTCGTTCAACATGGCCATTGACTGTAACGGCCACTCCTTGCTCATTTTCGAAGAAAAATCTCCCAATTATGCTTCTGAACCAAAATCCGCGCCAAAGAGTGAATCGTTTTGGGTGTATCGGCTTTTCAATGTATGCGTGCGGGTTTTCTGTGCCCCAAATGCGACAATTTTGCTTGTTTACATACCCGCCAAGATCAAAATGAGCTTCATCTGAAAAGATGATTATTTTGGCAAAATCGGCATCTTCTCTAAGTCGATCGCAGGCCCACTTAGCGAAGCGAAAACGCATTGGACTTTGCATGGCGTCATACCAAGGTCTTTATGCAAAATTCGTCTCAATGATGTCTCCGAAATGTTCAATTGTTGAGAACGACGGTGAATTGATGTTGATGGTGCTTCACGCACACTTTCTGCCACAGCAGCAATATTCTCGGGTGTACGCACTGCTTTTGGCTTTTCACGCTTTGATTTATCGATGAGGATGCCAGTCTCTTTCACTTTTTTCACAAGATAACGAACATACGGAGCTGACGGTGCTTCTCTTCTTGCAATATCCGTACGCAATTTTCGCACACATTCTGCAACATTGCCATGATTTTCAAAGTAATGTCGCAATATTTCCCAGCTTTGTTCAAGCATACACACAACCATATTCGTTCAGCGGAAGGATAAAACTAATTATCTGTCAAATCAGACATGAGCTAAGTGTTACCATTCACAAAATAAGCACTAGTTGAAAAAAAAAACGTTAGATGGCGGACCCTTTAGAAGAGTATTGGAAGACGGAGAAATTGTTTCTTTTTTGAATCAAGAAAAAGAACTTGCAAATGATGGCAGTGACAGCGAGTTTGAGGATCATATAAGCACAGATAATAAATCTATACAGATGTCTCATCGCTGTAGAAAAAAATGGTTCAATTTTTGTCGGCTAGCCGACACTCGTCCAGCCGATACGAGCTTTCGGAATAATGTAAAGCTTTTTTATTTTCGCTCTTTCTTGCTTTGTTTACTGAGAGATTTTTTTTTCTCTCACCACAAGTTGAGGGCAGTGGCAAAAGGTATATGAAAAACAATTGCCAGGGGTTTGCGGGAAGGGGTGTGAAGACTTGGCTGTTTGTTTTCATTCGACTGCAATAGGAAATTATGTAATTTTTCATGAATTGGTATTTTGTTTGAGCGTATGGGTGTGTATGTAAGAAAGAACAATTCAAAGGCGGGAAAAGTCGAATATTTCTTTACATTTTGTAATTGAAGTTTGACTAGCAAAATATTATTCGGGGTGGCCGTGGTGTAGTGGTACTAGAAATCGCTTCTCACTCGGAGGGTCCAGGTTCGAATCCCGCCAATGGCAAGCCAGTTTTTCATTTGTGTAATTGGAACTCAGACAGAAAAATTCTGCGTATGAAGGCATAACACTGACACGTAGATTTGGCTGTTGTAGAGTTTCATACCTCGAATCACTCTGAGTGAAGAAAAAACTCTCCGTCCTATTCGGACTCCCACCCCCTGGAGAGCGAATATCGAAACCTAACACACCTGAGTTTCAAACCACTACAAAAACAATTTTCCTTTCTCCTCCTTCTACCTTTCCGCCCGCGCCCTGGCAACAGTAAAAGGGTATCTAACCCTTACGCGCGCCTAGTAAATTATAAAAAATAAAAAAATAAAACCAAATTTTATAGCACCTGTTTTTTAATTATTTTTTCCATTACTTCCTCTCGGCTGCTGAAACGCGTTCCCCGTAGTGGTTTTTTTTACTCGATCACTCGATTTTTTTACTAAATCAGGTGAATTCTGTGGCTGTTGGATGGTATTTGTTGCATTTTTCGTCAAACAATTACCAATAATGATGGCACTGTGCGACGATGCGGTATCAAGGTGCAATTTCCACGAGTTTTCTGCCCACAATTTTGGTCTCTTTCGGCGAATTGCTTCACGCAAACGTCTCTTTGTTTACTGTCTGGACTTCTGGCAAAAATTCACAATGAACTACACCGTTGTAATCCATGAAAACCGTGAGCGTTCCCTTCTTTTTGGTGAACGCCATTCACTTGCCTGATGTCTGGATTGCGTGTCGTACTCATAAGCCGACGTCTCGTCTTCAGTAATGATCCTTTTGATGAATGTGGGATCGGATTCAGACTCGCAAATCATCTCTTTTGCAACGACAACACGGTCTCTTTTTTGCATGAAATTGAGGTCTTTTGGCATCAATTTTGCTGCTATACGACGGAAGCCCAAATCATTAACCAAAATGTCTTGGACGGATTCATAGGCAATGTCCTCAAGTCAAGTCCTCCTCTATCTCTCTGATCGTTAATTTGCGGTTATTGACCAACATTTCTTTTGCTGCATCAATGTTTTCGAAGGTTTTCGATGTCGATGGTCTGCCACTGCGTTCATCATCTTCGATTGACTCACGACCACTTTTGAACCGCTCGTTCCACTGGTAAACGACAGTTTTCTTTAGAGAATCGTTTCCGAAACACTTTTCCAAGATTTCCATTAAACCGCGCACCATTTTTCTTACGCAAAATTTAATACAAGTTCGTTGTTACAAATTTAAATCCATTTCTAAGATTTTCTAAGATTAAGATCTGGAGACTGAGCAGACCACTCCATGATTAATGTTGATTCCGAACCAATTTTTAGCCAATATACTGGTGTGCTTGATGTTATTATTTTGTTGATACACGCAATTAAGCGGCAACTTACTCTTAAGGTAAGTTTTGAGTTTGGGGAATAAAAAAAAGTCGCACGGGGCCCAGTCCGGACTCATTTGACAAAACCACTGATAAAAACATGTTTCTTCTGGGATTGGTTTGATTGAAGCCATCGTAAACAACCTGATTGGACCCTATCAGTGCGGTACACAATCGATTAGATTTCCATAATCCGGCAGATTTTGGAGAAAACCCAAGAAGTCCAGATCCACCAGGTGGTGGGTACCTGCTTATCGATTTTAAGGCTGCCTATGACAGCATTTATAGAGACGAGCAATATGGAGCAATGTCTAGTCTTGATAACGATCGCTTCTGAAGGATCTGTTTGCCTAATGTCGGCATTATGACTCTATTCAGTGTACTGTGTGAACACGTAAAGTCTCTTCGGTCCACAAAAATTTACCGAAAGCAGTGTGACTTCCGGCCTGGAAAATCTTGGAAAGAACTAGCCAGTTCCAAGTCAATACCTACCACCTATGCTTATGACAGCCTCCATTGTACTAGGTTTCATAATGCGATGGCCTAATTCGGGGTCCCAAGAAAACTTATAGATACGGTTTCATAATATGGTTTTTGCAATCTCATATTAAAATACTCGTATTATGTAACCGCAGGCAGGTATAAGCACAATAAAGATCTGCCCAGCTGTTGGGACACGTCATTGATATAGACCCTTCAGGCTGGGCAAAATCTGCCGCCATTGTAAAGTACATTTTGTCGAGCAAAGATAACCCCCTCGTCTACCAAATCGTACAATTTGTCACTGTAAACACTCATTACTTTAGAGGAGTTCCTCTTCCTCTGGGTTAATGCAAACTGAACAAACGACACCTTTCCGAAGATTACCACCAGAATAAGCCTAGGCAACCAAATTCGATCCAAAGTCCCTACTCCAAGGAACAAAATCATACTCTATATAGTATTGATTTTGCTAGTTAAATTATGGCTCATTCATGGCTGTCGGAAAAATATTTCCAATATTGTGCTGCACTCCAAGTTGGTTGAGATCACATTCCACTTGTTCGAACTCCCATATATTCGGCCGTACATTACTGCGTTGTCCCCGAGTCTTGCTGCTTCCGGTAACTATGTGCACTCAAAAAGGATCTCACACCTCCAACGAAGCAGAGCTGACAACGACAAATTTTTTCGTCCCTAACGTGCTACCATTGCCAGTGTTTCGACCATCCACTCCTACGCCCTCTCGTAATAACCTTCCTCTTACCTTTTACTATCAAAACGTAAGAGGACTGCGATCTAAGACCCGTGCCGTCTTGCGCCAATCTCACGCTCTCCCATTTGAGGTCTACGCTCCGACCGAAACTAATCTAATTCCCGATATAAAGAATCAGGAATTATTCCCCCCTAGTTTCAATGCTTTCCGAGACGACGATCTTACCCGTCCAAATGATGATTCTCCGTGTCGAGGTGTCCTATTGGCCGTCCGCAATGACCTAAACTCTTCACCAATCGCTGTTTCTACTTCCTCTAAACTTGACTACGTTTCAATAAAGATAACACTCCCCTGCAGGTCCCTGTATGCTACGAATGCTACCAACTCGCTATCGATGCAATTGATCAAATAATTAACTTATCTGATCCTCTCGATGATATCATCGTATTTGGGGTTTTCAATCTATCTCAGCTGCACTCAGTTTCAGTTTTCAGTTTTTATGCATTTTATTTCTATAACTTAAATTACTCTTATATGCTAAACAAAAAACGCTTAAAAATTAGCTTAATTAACTTAAAAAATAATCTTATTGTAACTTACTGGCCCCATGCGGGCACTCTAAATTAAACATAATACTTAATCTATGTCTTTCGACGTAACTTACAGTCTAATTTTATTTTTATTTTAACATTTATTAATAATTAAAACTAAGAAAATAAAACCTCAGCTGCACTGGACTCAATCAGATGATAAATCTTTTTTTATCGCTTACCCTATATCGCGTAAAGAATGTCTCTTCTTGGATGAGCTCACAGACTCTAGCTTATGCCAAGTTAGTGGGGTCTCTAACTATATGGGTAGGCAATTGGACCTCATTTTCACCACTGACCCCATAAACTCCTCTGTCTCGCTCTGTCCCCTTTCACTATCGACCATTGATAACTTTCACCCAACACTTCTTCTTTCTCTTTTCCACCACTCTCCTTTCCGACCATCCCCATCTGCAGCTACCACCTCTTACGACTTTCGTAAAGCGAATTTCCGCAAAATTAACGCATATCTTAGTAAGTGTTCTTTTGATTTCGCCAATATGCCCCTAAAAAGTGCTCTCTCTATTTTCTACAGAGAATTATTCAATTCTATTTCTCTCTATGTCCCCTTTTCGCGTAATAGGACCTCTTCTACGAGCCCCCCGTGGTATAATCGTAAACTTCGCTCTTTACTTAACAAAAGAAACAAATTATGGGCAGTTTTCCTCCGATCCAACTCTTTTGCTGACTATTCAAACTATCTCGGGTTATACCTTCAATTCGCCCAGCTCTATAAGTTTCTCTATCAGCGATACCTTGATAGTGCGCAATCAAGGCTTATAAATGATCCTAAATCTTTCTACCAATTCGTTAACTACAAAAAAAATCTGACAGTTTTCCTCCATCCCTCTCATACGAAAATATATCATCAACTGATCCGCATACCATAGCTAACTTTTTTGCTACTTTTTTAAGCAATCTTATGCCGATAATTCCTTCGTACCGGATCCCTCTTATTTCAAATACCTACTTAACTTCCCTATTGGCCCCACTATTTCTCATAGCTTTGATCATACAGTAATAGAAAACAAATTACATCAACTTAATGATGAATACTTACCCGGCCCAGATGGCCTTCCATCCATATTTCTTAAAAAGTGTTCCTCAACTCTTTCCCGTCCCCTTGGAAATCTCATCCGATTATCACTCTCTCAAGGTGAATTTCCACAGATATGGAAGTCCTCCTTCATAACACCTATACACAAAAAGGGATTAAAGAGTGAAGTCACTAATTAACGCCCTATAGCTAAACTTTCTCATATATCCAAATTCCTCGAAAGCATTCCAGTGTAAATCTTTTATTTCCCCCAATCAACACGGCTTTCTGAAGGGTAGATCAACTACCACTAACCTCGTAGAATTCGTGTCCTCTGTTCTCTCAGCCTTGGAAAGTGGTAAAGAAGTTGACGTTATAACAACTGATTTCAGTAAGGCTTTTGACAAGATATCTCATAAACTAATCCTGTTCAAATTGTCCGTCCTGGGCTTTGAACCCATTTTGCTTAAATGGATATCTTCTTACCTGGATAATCGTTTTTATAGAGTTCAGTTCAGGCCCCTTTCTTGGCCACTTCAGGTGTTCCTCAAGGTAGTCACCTAGGTCCACTCCTCTTCATCCTAACTATTAACGACCTTCAAAGGCTCATTCAACACTCAACACTTTCTCTCTATGCTGACGATACCAAATTTTTTAAACCCATTTCCTCACAACAAGACTCCACCCTCCTTCAAATAGATCTAAATAGTTTTTCCACCTGGTGCATCAAGAACTGCTTAGAACTCAATGTCTCCAAATGTCAATCGATTACTTTCTCACGTAAGTGCAAGAAGTCTACTTAACGAATTTACCATCTCCACGGCCAACCTATACCCCTTGTTGAATCTATCCGCGACCTTGGCATATTATGCGACAGGCAGCTTAATTTCCGCTCGCATATTGATGAGATAATTTCTAAAGCAAACTCATTGCGTGGCTTCGTTAAAAAATTCTGCAACCCGTACGTGACCAGATCACTATACATCACTTACGTTCGCCCCCTTCTCGAGTACGCTAGCCAAGCGTGGTGTCCCTTTCAACCAGTTCATGTATCTCGTATTGAGAGGATCCAGCGTCGTTTTCTTCGATTTGCTCTTCGAGATCTACCTTGGAACGATCCTCTAATCTTACCTCCCTATCGAGACCGTCTCAAACTCATTAACCTGAACACCCTTGAGGAACGAAGGGACGCAGCAGACATTTTGTTCATTCACCGACTTCTCTCAGGCTCCGTCGATTGCATGCCTCTTTGCAACTCCATTTTCTTTAACACTAACCCTCGTAATCTACGTTCCACCCGTCTCTTTTATCTACCTATCCACCGCACCACATATGGCTCTAACGAACCAATCTCCCGTATGCTGCGTAAGGTAAACTCCAACCTTTCCGTTTTCGATTTTAATCGCAGCACACTTTCCCTCAAATTCGATCTCCTTCACCATCCTTAGCTTTAAGCCCCAGTATTAGTTTAAGTCTTAGTTTTTAAGCTTAATAAATGGAGGCGTTAGCCCCCACCAAAATTATCTGTGATATAAGTGAAGATGATGTTCAAAGTGAAACTGACGACGAGTACGTAGATGAAGTATTCGAAGAAAACTTAAATGACACCTCAACATCTGAAAACCTCGGATATGACCACTGTTAATTTCGATACCAAGGCTGTATCAAATTACTTCGAAGAAAAAGATTTTTACTTCCAACTGCAATGGTGGCTTAACAAAGAATGAATTTTATTGAACATAAGAACATAGGAGTAAAGACTAAGTACTAGAATATTAACAAATAGATTTAATATAGTAATAGAAGTTTTAACATAGTATAGGAAGTTTAGAATGTAAATACTCGTAGTAATAGAAGAAATATCATAAAACAAATTAAAACATAAAGTAGAAAGTTGGTAGAAAACTTAACAACCACCGCATAATTATTCCGGCTCAAAGAGTAATCAGAGATAAGAATAGACACGTTTGGGCTACGTCTAAGGGTCAAGGTCATGATAAAACATCTGCAATCAATATAATTTGTTCTAATAGAGGTCCTACACGAATGTGTCGAAATATTTTGTAACCACTTTTATGTCTTAAGTTATTTATCACGGATGATATCATTCAAGAGCTCTTTCAGTGGACAAATGTGGAGATATCAATAAAACGTACTGATAGTATGACTTCTTCAACATTTAGGGATGCGAATCCTACTGAAATCAAAGCCTTTATTGGAATACTTACTCTAAGTGCTGCAATGAAAGATAACCATTTATCAACCATTGAATTGTTTGATAGTTCATTTAGCGGAACGAGATACTCGTATGTGGCAGTAATGAGTAGAGATAGATTTGATTTTATTATCAGGTGTCTAAGAATGGATGACAATACTCTACGCCCTGCTCGTCGTTCGAAAGGTTTGGGATTTGTTTATAGCTCAATGCAAAAATAATTACTCTCCTGGAAGCAATGTAACTATTGATAAAGAATTACTTGGATTCCGAGGTAGATGCCCATTCCGAATGTTCATACCTAACAAACCGAGTAAGTATGGAATAAAAATCCCAATGATGTGCGATAGCGGAACCTATTATATGCTGAATCCTATACCATATTTATGGAAGAGCAACAAATACAAATGGTTTGCCGCAAGGAGAATACTACTTGAAGGAGCTATCACGACCAACATAACGTGTGACAATTGGTTCACGTCTATCCCTACCGCAAATTCATTTCTGATTAAACCCTATAAATTGACAATTGTGGGCACGGTAAGGTCAAACAAATGGGAAAATTCAAGAACAGTTGAACAACACCCGTTCCCGACAAGTGGGAACGTCTATGTTTTGCTTTGATTGATATTTAACCCTAGTGTCGTACAAGCCGAAGCCGTCGAAGACGGTGTACTTATTATCCTCATGCGATGAAGGTCCCATTATAAATTCTACAACTGGCAAACCTGAGATTATTGTGTTCTACAACCAGACTAAAGGCGGCGTAAACACGTTTGATCGAATGTGCTCTTCCATGTCTTGTTCTAGGAAGACAAACAGATGGCCAATGGCAATATTTTATGGCATTTTAAACATAGTGTTCGCTCCTAAAATGTGCAAAAGTAGAACCCTTTTCCGCACTCATGTAAATATGAAATGTGATTTTGATAATTGCCAATTGATCATAATAAAGAAACCAATAGAGCTAAACTCAGTCGTTCATAGACCTCGATAGGTGACAGACGTGTGTTCGGCTTCTTTCAACAGTGTAATAAAAGTAGAATTACTCGTAGAAATAATTTTGCCAAGTGCTTCGGTGGCGCAACAGTAGTGGTGTCGGCCGAGAAACCAAGGGTAGTGGGTTCGATCCCCGGAATAGGACGGACTTTTTATTGTTAAAAACAAAGTTAATAAATTAAACCAAACAATTTTGCTGAAATCGAACGATGAGTGGAAGGGGGCGGTCCGCTATTTCAATAGCGGAACCAGCACCAGAGGTAACACTGTCATCGGATCATCAAGAAGCTACGTTATCAGGCCATAACCCATCTGTGAATCCAGATAATGCAAAAAAGAGGAGGAAGCTGCGGCCTACTCCAAACACCGTCAAGCGCCCTTCCCTCTCAGTTTCCACCGAAAAGCTGCCCGTTGGAACGAGGGAAGCGGCGACAAAAAGAACAACAAGGGCAGTAACAAACAGAGCAAACGACGAATTCCCATACGTGTCTGACGGTGGGGAAGGTCATTATATGGACGGTAATAGCTTCGCAGCGCTGGCGGCTTCTGAGTCCGAGGACGAAGAAGAGGAAGTAAAAGCTCTAAGCAGCCATATCAAAGAACTGCAACTACAGATACTGGCTATTGAAGCAAAACAAGTTGCGCGAAGAGAGAAGGAGCAGCAGCAAGAACTCCAGATCTCTCAGCAACAACAAAAAATATGCGTGGAGCAACAACAGCAACAAAAAGAGAAACAGCCGTCAAAACAACAAAAACTACAGACACCGACACAAGAACAAACAACAAAAGATGCACAACCACTACGAAAGCATAAAAAACAACAACAGCAACAAAAATCGCAGCAGCAGCAACAGCAGCAACAAAAGCAGCAGCAGAAGCAACAACAACAACCACCGAAATCAACTAAGCAGCGGGTGCCTCCAATCAACACTTTTAAGATGGAGTTAAAAGAAACAATTGAACTATGTAAGTCGGCCATAGGAAACAATTTTTACATTAAAAGACTTAGTTTAGATAGGCATGCGATCCACTGTAACACAGTGGAGCGCTATACTAAAATAAAAAACTTATTGAAGGAATCGACGACGGAGTTCTTCTCCTACACCCCGAAGGGGGACAAGCTGCAAACAATGCTGCTGAGGGGGATTGAACCGTCGACTGATCCGGAGGAGCTTCTTGCACTGCTGAAAGAGAAGGAGTGCGAAGAGCTCAAATTCGTAGGGGTTAAGCCATTTGTCACGGCTAGAGCCAAAAGTGAGAAGCGGAAACTACCGTTCTTCCTGGTTCAGGTAAGTCCCAACAGCAAACTGGATGGTCTAAGGAGCATCAAAGTCCTAGACTACCAGATTGTACACTGGGAAAAATTAAAGAGGAGTGAAAACATTTTACAATGTGTTCGCAGCCAAAGGTTCGGGCACGCCGCGTCGAACTGCGAAATGCAGCCTCGATGTGTGAAGTGCGGAAAGAACCACAAGTCCGAGGAATGCGCTCTAAGCAAGGACGGAGCGTCAGAAAAAAGCCAACTCTCTTGCGCGTTATGTAGGAACACGGGACACACCGCAAATTATCGGGGTTGTCCCAAATTCCAATATATCAAAAGAGTAAATCTGGCTCGGCAGCAGAAAGTGGAAATTAAACGTCCACTCGTGCAGACACAAACACCAGCCGTTACTCCCCACGTTACCTACGCCCAAATGGCGGCAGGTAGGGGAAATACGGTACAACAACCAAAGGTAGCTTCTCAGGCCCCAGCGCCTAGAGCACCGGAACCTGTACCTGACATGCTGGCTATCTTGCTCTCTATTCAGGGGCAGATGGCTCAGCTTCAGCGTCAAATACAGGCTAAGCGGGTAGATCAAATATACGCGCTGCTGCCGGGCCTAACGCACCTCCAGTCGTAATGGGTACGTACATGGCGGAGCAAACCCTGAAGGTCCTTGCTGTGAATGTGAATTCACTGATAAGGCTCGAACGACGAGCCGCACTATTTAAGTTACTTAACGACCAATCCCCTGATGTGCTTTTGGTTAGCGAAACTAAGCTTACCAAAAGACACAAAATGAGGCACAGAAGATACAAAATAGTACGGAGAAACCGACCCAACTCCATTCAGGGAGGTGGCGTTGCGATTTTCGTACGAAAAGGTATACGTTTTAAAAGAGTATACAGTCGTGTAGTACGTAGGTTCCAGGTGCTGGAAGCATGCATCGTGTATATCCCTCTCCGTAGTGGAAAGCGGTTGTACATGGTGTCTGTCTATGCACCTAAGGCTACTCAATCCACCTTATTTATCTCAGAGCTCGAGACGCTTTTTCGATTTCTGAGGCTGGAATTGGAAGACAACTATTTTATTATCGGCGGAGATTTCAACGCCAAACATAGTGATTGGGGAAATAATACACCAAATACTAGAAGGAACCTACTATTCAATTGATGGGGTCAACACAGTGTTATGTATCGACTCGGCCTTAAGGCGACGGATAGTCCGTCGTTTCCTAGACACGGGTCCTATTTGGATCTCCTGCTGTTCGACATACGAATACACCTGACATGCACAAACCAACAAACCATAAACTGTCTACACACTTTCGTGTATGAAAGTAACCATTGCGGTCTCAGTACCGAAATAACCGTTCCGAACGAAATTGCGGAATTGGACGAGTTTGTTCAAAGGCATGCCTACAACTATAGTAGGGTGCGTTGGACACACTTCTCCAGAACACTGACGAGAGCAATCTCCTCGAATTCGCTCTACCCACCGTCCAACAGAAATCTGTCAAACGAGGAGATTGACAGGTATCTAAGACTAATGGACGAGACAATCAAACGAACAATGGACAAAACGATACCGCGGTATCAACACACTGACAACGAAGACTTATTCCGCAACGCAACCATTGACGCACTGCACCGACATAAAAGTGGACTGCTGTCAAGACTAAAAACCTTGTACTGACAGACATAACCCGGAGATTATGACACTGCAGTCGTCGATTAAAAACCTCCAAACATTAATAAAAGAATATTACAGAGCATCTGTAAGTTTGTATTGGAACAGTAAAATTCGGGCTGTAAACACCAGCAACCCGAATATGTTCCCGCAAATAAATAAAATATTTCAGAGAAATAATCAGAACGACCTTCCATGTCTTAAAATCGCCCGAACGACGAACAACGAACAAATACTGGTAACAGCGGGCATAGATCCAAATGAGGCTGTTGATGATGATAACTTCTTTGTGATCGAGGATCCGCAGGAGCAGGTAGAGGCTATAGGAGCGACTTTCCAGGAAGTGTACAAGGCGAATGTTATCATTGGCCCGAACCACGATCTGGAGAATCGAGTCCTTTTGCACAATTTCTACCTTCGAAATGAAATTGTGAATTGGCGATTCGAGAGCACGGGTTTCACCCAGTTCAGTGATGTCAATATGGCAAATAATGTCATCACCAGCGATAGGGTACTACCCCCGTTCATTTCGAAGGAAGAGCTCCAAACGATCTTCGAATCACTTAGAAGTAAGAAATCAGTGGGAACCGATGAAATACCGAACATTGTGCTTCGATATCTCCCTCTAGAAGCGGTGGACATTTATACCACCCTGTTTAATAATGCAATGAATAATGCACATTATCCAGCGCATTGGAAAACTGCGGTGGTACATCCCATCCCCAAAAGGGATAAAGACACTTCCAATCCGGCGAATCTACGGTCGATAAGTCTCCTTCCGAATATCAGTAAGGTTTTTGAAAAGGTAATCAATAGAGCTCTGTCTAGGTGGGTTGAGGACAAACATATAATTCCGGATAATCAATTCGGTTTTAAGGCGGGACATGATATCTCACATGCCGCGTCTAAACTGGTGTCCGATATCCAATGGAACAAAGGCAAGAAACAGTGCACTGGTGCCTGCCTGATTGACTTGGAAAAAGCCTTCGATACCGTATGGTTAGAAGGACTCTTTTTCGAGCTGGACAGGTTGGGGATTAGTAAACCACTGCTGTATATTCTTGTCGATATGCTCTCCAGTAGACAGTTCATCGTGAAGAATGGCGATGTGATTTCTGCTGGAACATTTAACATTAAAAACGGTCTGCAACAAGGTGCGGTAAATTCGCCGATCCTATTCAACATTTACACGAGTGATCTGGTAGGTTCGTACGCAGACGACTTAATCGCGTACAGATCGGGTCCAAAGATTGAGGTCATTAATATGCTTTTGCAACGTGACTTCGACAAAATTAAGCGATATTGCGATGACTGGAAGTTGAAAATCAACTTTCAGAAGTCGGAAACCATTCTGTTTAGGACACCTTTGTCTGGGGCCTCTGGGGATACCATAAAGAATTGGCGAAGTTTTCTATCGTCGGACAACACGGACAGCCATGGGCCTTGTATCAGGCCCATGCTTGTATTTAGATGTCCCGTGTGGTTCAAAGTGAGAGCAAGTTTATTGGAAAAGATTCGGGTGTTTGAGAGGGCTTGTCTTAGGACTTGTCTTCGCTTATACAGAACACCAGAGTCTGAGTACATAAAATTCTATCCTAAAGAGGTCTTATACAATAAGGCGAACCTAATAAGAGTGGACAATTTCGTCATTAAGTTAACTCGAAAGCACGTTGCAAGAGCAATGACCTCATCGAACAACCTGATCTCCTGGGCTTTCTACCCCAATTATATGTATCACGAGAGAGTTCGCTTTGACGGCTTTATTCCTCCAGAAGCGTTCCTCTACCTAGATATGAAAGGTCTGATCCAGGACAGATTGGCGGTGCCGCTAATCTTCCACGTTGCTCGAACGGCTGCGGACAGGCGACTCAACTACGACAGAGACGTCGCACATGGCAGTGCGGAGCGCCTCCGGTTCAGTAGGTCGGTAGGGAGTCGCGACATAAGGGATGTTGCTCGGCAGCACCAACAATTCTGGTGGCTAGATGAAGGAGGGGAAGTCTCGTCGTCGAATTCCTCCAGTCCTACGTAGCTCCATAGGGAGCAAAGTCGGTCTTCTGCATATTTTTTTTTAGCCGTGGCCGGCTTACATAGTTTTAGGTAGAATTAGGGTAGTTTTAAGAAAAAAAAAAAATAAAAATCACAAAAAAAAAAATATTAGAACAGAGGTGGGTAACACCCTCTAAAATATGGTATAGGATTAGATAGTTTAAGTAGGATTAAGTAGGTTAAGATATAGTTGTAAATAGTTTATACGTTTAGTTTGAAGTTTTATATTATAACAAAAAGTCCATATACTAAGTTTTTCTACGTAAAGTTTATTTTCTTAGTTTTAGTTTTAATAAATGTAAAACAAAAATAAAAATAGTCTGTAAGAAACGTCGAAAGACATAGATTAAGTATTATGTTTAATTTAGAGTGCCCGCATGGGGCCAGTAAGTTACAATAAGATTATTTTTAAGTTACTTAAGCGAATTTTTAAGCGTTTTTTTGTATAGCGTATAAGTGTTAATGAATGGAAAATAATAAAAATGCATTTAAAATGAAATGAGTGAATAGAGCTAAACGGACGTGTTTTTTGTCATACTCTCTGGAAGTTAGCCTCAACCATTTTTTTCACTCGTCCTAGGTGCTGGACAAAGGAAAGGAGCAGGAGTGATAAGTGTCCTAGGTGTTGGACAACGCGCAACATAGTGGTCCTTCGAAGCAGGATTAATTAACAAAATAAGTGAAAAAAAAAAGTTGTTTTACAAAGGCACAATAAATATTACGCGACGAAAAGTTGGTGTCTGGATAGAATAACGAGCAGCAGTGCGGAATCAACAACTTTCCCAGGAGCAGGTCATTCTTCAGGGTCAGGCGAGTTAGACGAAACTATTAGGCAGTTGGCAGGAAATCAAGCAAGTATTGCTGCAGCTTTAACAAGTTTGTCTGAAACCAGTAGGGTGTTAAGGAGTCCACGCGGACCAACAGAAACGCCACTATCGCCATGCACCAAGTACCAATTTTCACAGGGGACTTCAAGGAATGGCCGACATTTAAGGACATGTACACTACGCTTGTTCATCAGTCCAGCAGGCTTTCTGGAGCTCAGAAACTTCACTATTTGAAGTCAACACTCAAAGGGGAAGCAGCCATCATTCTTAAAAATACTTCGATTTCAGATGCAAACTACGAGCAAGCATGGTTAGATGTAAAGGATGCATACGACAAGGAAAGGTTTATTTTCGACGCGTATATAAAAACTATAGTGGAGCATCCAAGTTTAGTGAATATGCCAACAGTATCTTGCATTCGAAAGCTTTACAGTGCGTTCAAGGAAGCGGTATCTGCGCATAAATCGTTAGGTGCTCCTGTGCAATATTGGGACTTATGGCTGGTGTTCTTATTGTCACATCCAAGCTTGACTCAGAATCCAAGCAGCTGTGGGCGCGGAGCTCTGCAACGAACGATAAACCAACATTTAAAGATATTTTGGATTTTCTTAGCATTAGACAATTTGAATTGGAAGCAGTAGTGCCAGGTAAAAGGGTTCAGAACCTAGGTCATAAAGCAGGTCGTGGCTCGTTTTGCTCTGTTGCATCGCTGGGATGCTCCATGTGCAAGGATGATCATTTTGTAAGCGCGTGCCCTCAGTTCAATAAATTAGATGTTGGCGGAAGGAGACAGTTTATATCCCAGGCTGGGCTTTGCTATAATTGCTTAAACGCCGGGCATTCTGTTAAGTTCTGTAAATCGTCGACTTGTAGGAAATGCAAAGCCAAGCATCACACCCTCATTCACACTGAAATGAAACAGGAGCCAGGGATTCAACATCTAAAAGGCACGAGGCATGTAAGGAAGCCGCAGGTCAAAGGCAACAGTCGTATAGCCGAGATGGGAACCAGGGAGAGTTTTCTGCACCCCAATCGTCTGCGACAAGTCAGGAATCAAGTGCTACAGTTTTAGCGACTAGAACAGGCATTCCTCACAAAAGGTACAACTTGCTCCCCACTGCAGTAGTGATGGTCAAGAACAGGTGGGGTGAGTTCAGGCCATGTAGGGTGTTGTTAGACTCCGGATCTCAGGTATTTCTAAGCACAGAATCGTGTGCTCAGAGCTTGGGGCTACCCAGAAGAAAATATGATATGTCCATCGACGCAGTAGGGAATGTAGAAACTAAGGCTAGAGTTTCGGTTTCTTTGAATATAAGATCTAAAATAACAAACTTTAGCATTTCTACAGAAGCCGCAATTTTTAGAAATATTACTTCAACACTACCCCAGCATCTTGTGTTTTATAATGCGCACTCGCATTTGGGTGCGATCGAGCTAGCGGATCCCTTTTTCTTCAAGCCTAGGATGTCTATGGACATCTTGTTGAAGGCGAGTGTATTCTTTAGATCATTAACAGGAAAAAAGATCTATGATAGCAAATACAAAATAATCGCCCAAAGCACCGAATTTGGTTGGGTCTTCGCAAGTGATGACGAAGAGGATAAGGATCGCGGAAGCACATTTCATGCTTTAGATGGGCTGGAGCATATGGTAGAACGTTTCTGGGCAGTCGAGGAACCAATTCCTACTAACCGTCGACTTCACGATGATCATCCGTGTGAGCTACACTTCAGGCAAACTTTCAGAAGGAATGAAGATGGTCGCTTCATAGTTAGGCTTCCGTTTAAGGAGCACGCGGAAGTAAAGGGGGACTCTTGGCGAATGGCGGAACGGCGCCTTCTTGCAATGGAGAGAAGATTTTCAAGGAACAAGGATTTGTGGACACAGTATGCAGAATTTATGAAGGAGTACGAGCGAATGGGTCATATGACGAAGATCAAACTGGAAGGGGATGAGAAAGCGCAATCCCTTTACTTCTTACCGCATCATGCGGTTATGAAGCCGGAGAGTAGTACAACAAGGCTGAGATTTGTGTTTGACGCGTCTTGTGAGCCACCAGGGGACCAATCGTTAAACTCCCAATTAATGAAGGGACCAGTGCTTCAGACTTGAGGCACATTTTGCTTTAGTTTGCAATGAATCCTATTACACTCAGCGGCGACATAGCTAAAATGTACAGGCAGGTGATGATTGACAAAAGGGATAGATGTTTCCAGTGCATATTATGGAGAGCGGCGTCTTCGCAGAACATTGAGGTATACCAGTTAAATACAGTGACGTATGGTACGACACCGGCGTCATTCTTAGCAACAAGAGCTTTATTGCAACAAGCGGAAGAGGATGGTGGGGAGTATCCGGAGGCAGCCAATTTAATAGAAGATCATTTTTACATCGATGACTTCATAACGAGCTGTAGCAGCGAGGATTCTGCGAAAAGGATTGTTAGTGACTTATGCGCATTGCTGCAAAAGGGGGGTTTTTATATGAGAAAGTGGGCTTCTAACTCCAAAAATCTGTTAGAAGCAATACCTGCAGAGCGGAGAGAACCTTCTTGGACATGGTCAGTAGAAGCAAACCAGGCTGTGAGGACGCTGGGACTGCGATGGCACCCCATAACGGATGTTTTTAGTTTCCAGGTTGAAATAAGAGATATACCTTGCTACACAAAACGTAATCTGCTCTCTGAAGCTGCAAGAATATTTGATCCCTTAGGGTTTCTCTGCCCTTATTTGATAAATTTTCGAATACCATTTCAACAGCTGTGGCAGGAAAGCCTCGATTGGGATGAGCAGATTCCAATCAGGTTTATTAAAAGGTGGGATGGCATTCGAAGCGGACTACGGGAAATTGGAAAACTGGAAATTCCAAGGTACCAACCTCATAAAAAATCCACTTTGGAGATGCATGGGTTTGCAGATGCATCTGAGGAAGCCTACGCCGCCGTCGTGTATTTGCAAAGCGTTACTGAAGCAGGGAAGGTTCTTGTAAGTTTCGTCACAGCAAAGGCTAAGCTCACGCCTCTCAATCCCTTAATGGTTATACCCAGACTTGAGTTGTGTGCTGCGCATCTACTCTCCAAATTAGTTGCTAGCTTAAGAGAGTTTTCGGAGTATAGGAACATACCGGTCTTTGGATGGACGGACTCTAACATTGTTCTCCACTGGATCAATGTTCATCCTAAAAAATTTGCTCCCTTTGTTGGCAACCGCGTATCAGCCATTACAGCAGTTATATCAGCAAAGAATTGGCATCATGTAAGAGGGGAGATGAATCCAGCGGACAGTGCGTCCAGAGGGATAAGTGTAAGTCAGGTCCTAATTCATCAGCTTTGGTGGCAAGGCCCGACATTTATACAAAAGGAACCTGTAAGGTTTGGTTCATTACCTTCTTTCGATGGTGACGAAAAGGACCTGAGAAGAGAAAGGTCGTAGGTGTGACAGCTGTCAGTGTATCGTGCAATGAAGAACTGCCTGACTCATTGGATATTTTGTATCGATTTTCATCCCTTACAAAATTGAAAAGGATCGCTGCACTAATTCTGCGATTTAAGAGGAATTGTATTTCAGAAGCCAAACGGGGATTGGGCCTTACTAAGATATGCGGATGGATTACAACAACGGAATTAAGGGACGCTCTGATGACCTTGGTAGGCGCTGTACAGAAATTTCACTTTAAGGAAGACATAGATATGTTGGAAGCCGGAGGGCATTTATCTACGGGTTGGTGGGCGGTTGCAAGCAGCGAAAATCGGATATGAGCCTAGGCATCCAGCTATTTTGCCAAATAAGGGACCCTTGACAGAGCTGATTATTCAAGACATACATCAAAGATATTTGCATGCGGGTCCTCAATTGCTATTGGGTTTGATTCGTCAGCATTTTTGGGTTGTGGGAGCACGGAACGCTGTGCGAAAATACGTTCTTAGGTGTACTACTTGTCAGCGTCATAAGGCAAGACCGGTACAGCAGCTGATGGGAAATTTACCTCCTGAGAGACTTCAAGTGGGCAGAGCATTTTTAAACGTGGGTGTTGACTACGCGGGGCCATTCATTGCGACACCAAGGAGAACAAGAGGATGCAAGGGGCAAAAGGTATACATGGCCCTATTTATATGTATGAGAACGAAGGCTGTACATCTTGAGATGGTGTCAGATCTATCCACCGATGCGTTCCTAGCCACTCTGCAAAGATTCATAGCTAGAAGGGGCAAATGCGTGAATCTATTTAGCGACAACGGCACGAATTTTGTTGGGGCCAAGAACGTTTTGGGTGAGCTGATCCGATTTATTAAAAATAAAAATGTGCAGCAAAAACTGAATAGAGCAGCAAGCGATGAAGGAATCAACTGGACTTTTATACCACCTTATTCCCCTAATTTTGGAGGTCTTTGGGAGGCTGGGGTAAAGGCTGCCAAGTTTCACATGCGTAGGGCTATTGGAAACGCCCTTCTTTCCTTTGAGGAGTTCAATACGTTATTATGTAAGATTGAGGCATGCTTGAACTCAAGGCTTTTGGTTGCAATGTCAGGTTCCGCAGATGACTACGAGGTTCTGACCCCAGCTCATTTTCTGATTGGGGGTCCATTGCACACTATCCCGGAGCCAAATTACATGGATGAAAACATAAGTCGGTTGTCGCGGTTTCAATTCATCAGCCGACTACAGCAGTCATTTTGGAAACGGTGGCAGATTGAGTATGTCACTACTCTGCAGGAGCGGGGAAAGTGGAAGACAAAGCGAGAAAATCTGAAAAGGGATGATTTGGTCTTAATACGTGACGAGAACCAACCGCCAGCAAGATGGATGATTGGCCGCGTCGAGGAGTTGCATCGTGGTCCAGATGGTTTAGTCAGAGTTGTCACACTTTCAACAAAAAATGGATATGTTAAAAGGGCTATTTCAAAGCTGTGCCCTCTAAACCTAAATTAATTATTTTTGCAAAGCTTTTTCATTTTGAATTTGATTATTTAACTTAAAAATAGCATTCATTTACTTTAATTGCTTTGAATAATTTCCGTTTAATTGCACCTATGAATTAACTTTGTTTTGAATTTTGAAAATAACTTGTTTTGTATTGAAATTAATTAAAGTATTTCAAGGTGGGCGGTATGTTCGCTCCTAAAATGTGCAAAAGTAGAACCCTTTTCCGCACTCATGTACTCGTAAATATGAAATGTGATTTTGATAATTGCCAATTGATCATAATAAAGAAACCAATAGAGCTAAACGGACGTGTTTTTTGTCATACTCTCTGGAAGTTAGCCTCAACCATTTTTTGTACTTGTCCTATGTGCTGGACAAAGGAAAGGAGCAGGAGTGATAAGTGTCCTAGGTGTTGGACAACGCGCAACACATAGCCTTTGTCAATTCGTATATAATTTACACGCATAATATTGTACTAAACGGAGAAAGACCATTGAACCGTAGAGAATTTATGAAGAATTGATTGGAACAGATTGGAAATCCCTACTTTCCACAAACCAGTCAAAAGGTTTCCGAAGGATCTGATGAGGAACCTCGAGCTAAAGTTCGGCTTTACTGTAGCCTATGTACAACGAAGAAGAAAAGAATGTCTAATATGACATGCAAAAGACAGTGTGTGGTGAACATAAACAACTGTATATAACTATTTGTTGTGTACGCAAATTGTTGTGTATGAAAACAGTATGTGCGACCAATGTCAAGTAGAGCACATTCACTATCTCGGGCGCATGTTAGATCAGAAGAGATTAGTACTGAGTCAGTCATTATCTATACTCTGTGGCGATCGGGCATGCGTTGGCGAGCCAGTGACGTATTAAGCGCAGTGAGTCTAGTGACATCACAAGTGGCGACGAGAGAGAAACTGGGAGCATAAATCGAAAGTTAGCGGGTACAGAGTAAGTAAATGACCAGAGATATTATATTATTGTGCAAGTTTTAACACGTATATGGCCAAGTGTGGACAAAGCATGTTATGTAGGGAGGGAGGGAGATAATACGTCAGTGGGGTTAAGATGGGAGAAGTGGAAAAGGGCGTTAAATGTATATTTGGAAGCAGCGGACATCACCCCATCTTCAAAAAGAAAAGAGCAACTTTATAACATTATGGTGGGTTAGGGCTGCAAGAAATTTTTTATAATCTACCAGGTGCAAATGTGGCTCCTTCCAAGGAAAATGATGTGTTTGAAATAGCTATAAGCAATTTGAACGAATATTTTTCTCCAAAGCAAAGTAAGGTATTCGAGAGACATGTTTTTAGGCTCCAGAGGCAAGAAGAAGGGGAGAAGTTTGATAAATTCCTTTTACGTTTAAGAAACCAGGCAGACAAATGTGGTTTTCAGAACTTAGAAGACAATTTAATTGATCAAATCACCGAAAAATGTACATCAGATGAGCTTAGGAAAAAAATCTTAACGATTGGGGATAGTATTACACTGGACACAATTATAACCGAAGCTAATACACAGGAAACGATTAGTCATCAACTAGAAGGTTATGAAAATAAAGCTAAGACACAGGAGATATATGAAGTCACACATAAGAGAAATGATCGATTTTTCAGAAAAGGACGTTATGAGAATCAATATAAGGCAGATGAAGTGAGGTCATGTGGCAAGTGTGGTAGTAGAAGACATTCCTCCCAAGATGCTAAATGTCCGGCTAGGGAGAAGAAATGCCATAGCTGTGGACTCATTGGGCATTTCCGACAGTATTGTAAAACCCGAATACCACAGAAAAGAAAACTTAATGATTCTCATAGAAATTTTAGTCCAAATTTGAAAAGTGGTAAAAAGAGTAATGACGACATTGATTGTGTGGAAAGTTACAAAACGGAAAAAGACTATGTTTTTCATATCGATGCCGAAGCCACAATTGATTGTATTGTAGGTGGAGTTAAAACGAAAATGTTAATTGATTCAGGATGTACTTTTAATCTGTTGACAGATACGAGGGTGGGTCAATAAGTCCGTGACTTTTGGAATAAAACACAGCTTTTTTGATAAAAAAATAATTTTATTTTTCAACGTAGTCTCCCTTGAGCTCTATACGCTTTGTCCAACGCTTCTCCAATTTTTTTATCCCTTCCAAAAAAAAATGATTTGTCGAGGTCCTCAAAATAGGCCTTTGTTTGCGAGATGACTTCATCATTGGAGTCAAATCTTTTTCCACCAAGCCATTTCTTCAGGTTTGGGAACAAGAAGTAGTCGCTCGGAGCCAAATCTAGGGTGGATGAGGGAGCAATTCATAGCCCAATTCATGGATTTTTGCCATGGCAACTGCACATGTGTGCACCCTTGCATTGTCTTGGTGGAAAAGAACTTTTTTCTTGGCCAAATGAGGTCGGTTTTTTTTCAAATCGTCATTGAATCGGTCCAATAAGTTGGCATAATATTCCCCATAGATTGTTCTTCCCTTTTGAAGGTAGTCAATGTCCCGCGTGCATCCCAAAAAACAGTCGCCATAACTTTATTGGCTGACAAACCCACCTTGGCCTTCTTTGGCGCCGATTCACCCTTAGATACCCACTGTTTTGACTGCTGTTTGTTCCCTGGTGTGTTGTGATGGATCCATGTTTCGTCCACGGTTACAAAACGGCGCAAAAACTCCTCCATATTGCGATTAAACAACGCCAAACCTTCCTGTGAAGTTGTTACACGATTGCGTTTGTGGTCGACTGTGAGCAAACGCGGCACCCATCTTGCGGAAAGCTTTCTCATGCCCAAGTGATCATTCAAAATTGAAACCACTGAGCCATGCGAGATCCCTACGGCTTCCACAATCTCTCGCACTTTCAATCTTCGGTCGGCCAACACCATATCGTCAATTTTTTCGATTGTTTCGGGTGTAGAGACCTCAACTGGGAACATTTAAAAAGTAGTAATGTAAAAGTTTTTAATCAAATCAGAAAACCTAACAAATCATTTTTTGCTTACGGCAGTAATACTCCATTAGATCTCAAGGGGTCATTTGAGGCTACAATCGAAGTTAATGGAATAAAAGATCAAATTACGTTTTATGTCATTTCCAAAGGTACAAGAGATTTACTTGGAAAAAAATTAGCGACATCCTTAGGGGTTTTAAAAATAGGTATCGGCGTAAGTCAAATAACCAACAAAGCCTTCCCAAAGTTTAAAAATATTTTGGTCAATATTCCTATTGATGACTCAATAAAACCAATTTCACAACCTTGCAGGAGAATACCAATACCCTTGGAAAGCATTGTAGAAAAAAAATTGGAAGAACTAATTCAGTTCGACATAATAGAAGAAGTTAGTGGTCCTTCAAAATGGGTGTCTCCGATCGTTCCAATTTTGAAGAAAAACGATGAGATACGGTTGTGCATAGATATGAGACGTGCTAATGCTGCGATTATGCGAGAAAACCATCCATTGCCCACAATGACCAAAATTTTGCCGAAATTTCGCAAGGCCACTATTTTTAGTAAATTGGATATGAAAAATGCATTTCCCCAAGTAGAACTACATCCCGACTCCAGACACATAACGACATTTATCACTATGAATAGACTTTATCGATATAAACGGTTGATGTTTGGTATTAATTGCGCAGCTGAAATTTTCCAAAAAACACTGGAACGAATGTTACTAGGCTGTGAGGGCGTTATTAATTTCATTGATGATATTATGATATTTGGGTGTAATGAGAAAGAACATGATATGCGACTTCAAAAGGTTTTAAATGTACTAAAAGAAAATAATGTCTTATTGAACCAGCAAAAATGTATTTATAAAGTAAACACAATTCAATTCTTGGGACACGAGCTAACATCTTTGGGTATACAGCCTTCTACAAAATACGTTGATAGTATTAACCGATTCAGAGTTCCCGCAACACTCGAAGAACTACAAAGCTTATTAGGATTAGTAAATTTTATTGGCAAGTGGATCCCCAACTTAGCCACAGTGACAGAACCTTTGAAACAACTTTTGAGGAACAAGCAAGGAAGAAATACAAATCTTCAAGAATTTTGGTTAGAAGAGCAAGATCAAGCGTTTGCAGAACTGAAGAAATCATTCACTAAAATACAATCCCTGGGATACTACGACGTGAACGATAAAACACAGGTTATTGCGGATGCTAGCCCGGTAGGCCTAGGGGCTGTTTTAACGAAAATAAATTCAAAAGGTTCTAGAATAATAGCGTTTGGAAACAGAACTTTGACAAACTGTGAGCGCAGGTACAGTCAAACCGAAAAAGAGGCTCTTGCTTTAGTATGGGCTGTTGAGCACTTCGATATATACCTCTTCGGCAAAAAATTCGATCTAATTACATACCATAAACCCTTAGAGGTAATCTTTAGTCCAAAATCAAAGCCTTGTGCTCGAATTGAAAGATGGGTATTGAGACTTCAATCGTGCATATTTAAGACCATTTACATACCTGGCAAAAAGAATATAGCAGACCCATTATCTCGTTGATGTTCTTACTCAAAGGCAGCACACACAGAAGAGGATTCATATATAAATTACGTCATAGAACATTCGAGACCACTCGCTATCTCATTGGATGATATAACTACTCGTATATCTTTCAAATTTTTGAAAATGAGCTTTGTTTCTACGAAAATATTTTAATTAGAGGGAGTAAAATAGTTATACCAAAAAATCTTAGAAAGAATGTATTAGATGCCGCCCACGAGGGTCATCCTGGAATGGTAGCAATGAAAGGATGTCTTAGATCTAAAGTCTGGTGGCCACGAATTGATAAAGACGCTGAAGAACCTCGTAGAAGCCTGCAAAGGATGCACCTTAGTTGGTATGCCTAATCCTCCCGCTCCTTTAAAAACACGAGAACTTCCAACAACATCATGGGTGGATATTGCCATAGATTTATTAGGACCATTACCTAGTAATGACTATTTATTTGTAGCTGTGGACTACTATAGTCGATATAAAGAAGTAAAACTCTGCAAAACTATTACCAGTTCCCATATAATCAAACTGCTAATGGAAATATTTAGTCGTTTAGGTTATCCAGTTTCCATAACAGCTGATAATTGAAAGCAGTTTGTCAGCGATGAATTCAAATCATTTTGTAAAGAATGCAATATTAAACTATTTAATACAATTCCATATTGGCCGCAACAGAATGGAGAGATAGAAAGACAAAACCGTGATATTCTTAAACGGTTAAAGATTTGTCAAATTGAAAGAAAAGACATGACGAATAGCTTGTGGGAATACCTCATGATGTACAATAGCACACCACACACAACCACTGGTAAAACGCCTTCAGAGCTATTCTTTAAAAGACAAAATAGGGATAAAATTCCATCACTAGATCATATCCATAGTCAAATAACCGATGCAGATGTAAGAGCTCATGTTAAAGAACAAAAAGACAAGGCAAAAGATTATGCAGACAGGAAAAGAAGAGCCGCTGACACTGATATCAAGCAAGGTGATAAAGTATATGTTAAGGTTATGGAGAAATCAAATAAATTGAATAATATAAAGGGTCCGTCATCTAACGCTTTTTTTTTAAACTAGTGCTTCCGGTTAACAATGGAAAATAATTTCATTCAAATGGCTGCCTCGGCTGGCCATGCAGTAGCCTACACGATCAGTCCAATTTTTAAGCACATTGACGATTGTGTGCAGCTGTATTTTACCAATAAATTCACGAATATTGTCCTTTAAAGCGTCAATTGTCTCTGGCTTGTCGGCGTAACACTTATCTTTTACGGCACCTCACAAATAATAGTCCAACGGTGTCAGTCAAATCGCAGCTCCGAGGTGGCCAAACGACATCAGCTCTGCGGCTGATAATGCGATCTTCAAAAACAGGGCGCAAAACATCGAGTGTAGCTTCGGCTGTGTGGCACGTAGCGCCATCCTGTTGAAACCAAATGTTGCCAATATCCTCCTCTTCAATTTTTGTGAACAAAAATTCGTTCAACATGGCCCGATAACGATCGCCATTGACTGTAACGGCCACTCCTTGCTCATTTTCGAAGAAAAATGGCCCAATTATGCCTCTGGACCAAAATCCGCACCAAACAGTGACTCGTTTTGGGTGTATCGGCTTTTCAATGTATGCGTGCGGATTTTCTGTGCCCCAAATGCGACAATTTTGCTTGTTTACATACCCGCCAAGATCAAAATGAGCTTCATCTGAAAAGATGATTTTTTTGGCAAAATCGGCATCTTCTCTAAGTCGATCGCAGGCCCACTTAGCGAAGCGAAAACGCATTGGATGGTCAGTTGGCTTCAACTCCTGAACCAATTGGACTTTGTATGCAAAATTCGTCTCAATGATGTCTCCGAAATGTTCAATTGTTGAGAACGACGGTGAATTGATGTTGATGGCGCTTCACGCACACTTTCTACCACAGCAGCAATATTCTCGGGTGTACGCACTATTTTTGGCTTTTCACGCTTTGGTTGATCGATGAGGATGCCAGTTTCTTTCACTTTTTTCACAAGATAACGAACATACGGAGCTGACGGTGTTTCTCTTCTTCCAAAATCCGTACGCAATTTTCGCACACATTCTGCAACATTACCATGATTTTCAAAGTAATGTCGCAATATTTCCCAGCGTTGTTCAAGCGTATACACAACCATATTCGTTCAGCGGAAGTATAAAACTAATTATCTGTCAAATCAGACACGAGCTAAGTGTTACCATTAACGAAATAAGCACGTTAGATGGCGGACCCTTTATATATATATGTTTTAACTAATTAATTTAATTAAATGAAGTAATAATAAAAAATATTTATGTAATTTTGTAAAAAAAAATTTTTTTTATTGTGCCCCTCGCAGGCGCATGTTTATCTTTTCAGTGCTAAAAAATAAGATTTGTAACGCTGGTAGTCTCGTTGACGATAATGCTGCCAATGAGTTGTATAGAGGCGGAGGAACTCTACCGAGCTAGACAACTGGCAATGGTTTTATCTGTCGAAATCGCTACGAGACTTGCGAGAGCTAAAATGGTTTTCAAGCAGAGGGTAAGGTTCGCTGCGGGTAAACGAAAAGGGGAAAAAAGGCACAAAGGATACTTGGAAAAACTCTTTCTAAGGTTAATCAGAGGCTGAGGAACTCTGCCGAACTGATTAGTGGCCAAATCAAGAGTGATCATTTATTTCATAAGCTTCTTTTATACATTTTCACAGAGCTTTAATATTTAGCTAGAAGAGCTTTTTTTTTGTTTAGCTTGAAGAGCTTTTATAATTCAACATTAAAGAGGCGGCATTGCCAGTACTACATTTATTTATTAAGCGGCATTGCCTCGTATCAAATTTAATATATAAATAAATACAAATGTTTTGATTTTGTGATTATTGTTATATAAAATGTGTTAAAAGGTGTTGTTTGTGTTATGGGGTTGCTACAGATTATCTTTCTAGGGTTAGTAATGAAGTCCAAACAATTTTTCAAAGGCACAAAAAAAATTCTAAACGAGCGGAACAGCTTTTCCCCAAAAATTAAAGAATTCGGGCTTTCACCGTGACAAATATATAACGCTGATGAGAGCGGTCTATATTGGAAGCTTTTGCCCGATAAAACCCTGGTGGGCTCTAACGAAAAAAACAGCTCCTGGCCGAAAAACAAGTAAAGAGCGGTTTACTCTCCTAGATTGTACCAATTCAACTGTAACGCGTCAGCTTAAACTTTTGGTGATAGGTAAATCTAAGAGCTCAAGGTCATTTATCTACTGGTGCAATTACCGGAAAAAAGTGTGTTTATTGTTTGTTACCAGCATTTTGTTTTAAATCAATTACCAATTAACAAATTAGAAAGTAATTTATTAATTTTCTAGAGACGGGAAAGAGATCGGAACTGGACGCTGGAGGAAAGGGAGATTTTAAAGGACACTGTGAAGCAATATATTAACATAGTGGACTGCAAGATGAACAACCAATTAATGATTGTTAAGAAGTTGGAGGTATGGAAAAAAATCTGCGAGGAGCTTAAGTCGTATGGAATAAATTTTCCATTACAGAAGATAAAAGCGCAGTGGGGACGGATGAAAAATAATGCCCGCTCACATATTTCTTCCTTCCGAAGAGAGCAATGCGCAACTGGTGGTGGAAATGAACCCAAAGAACCTGATGAGCTTGACTTCGCGATTCAGGAACTGATTCCAGAAAACTTTACGGATGATGTAGCGGAATTTGACAGCGATGCACATTTTATGGACCAAAAACTTCATAAAGAAAATCTAAATCCTGAACCGAGCACTTCAGCTAAAATAAGAAAAGCTTTAGATACACCAAAAACTAAAAGGCAAAAACTAAGCCTTAGTGAGCAAGTGCTTCAAAAGAGGATTGAACAAATTCAGTTGGAAATACAACACGAAAATGAACTGTCCAACATAAAAAAAGAAATTGAAGAAAAGAAACTAATGCTCATTAATTTAAAAATAAAAAAAAGAGGAATGTTGTAATTCAACAAATTGAATTAAATTCGGTTTCACAGCATGACCGCTACTTCCTTTATTTCAATTTCTTCACTTGCTCACTAAAGCTTAACTGTTGCCTTTTATTATGTTTTGTTCCCTTTTATTTTTAATAGATACATTTATTGAATGAATTAGGTAACACGTTTTTAAGTGAACTATTCAAGTATTGTTGTACAAGTTTATTTAAAATTTTATAAAATGTAGCATAGTTCATACTATAAATATTTTAAATATTAACTGTAATTAAATATGTGAACTGTGAAAAAATTAATAAAGCATATGATTTCTGTTTCAAAAGTAGCTTGAAATAAAATTATTTCTAAATTGTCTCCCCGCGTTCACATTCGTCTCTACAGCCTCATGGTCTTCATTTGAATTATCTTCGGAATCTGAAAAAAGTAAATAATATAAGTTAGTCACTGGATATTATATTCCCTTTACTTACAGATATTAGATGAATCTTCTATGATGGGACAATTTCTTAGCTTTGCGATGTTCCACAACACTGCAAGGGCTGCAATTGCATTTTTTGCCACGACCAAATCGCAATGAAACCCATTAAAGCAGCATCGAAAGCAGTTTTTCAGCTGACCGAAAATTCGCTCAACGACACCCCTTGCTAATATGTGATGGCGCTGATAACGTTGCTCTGCTCTGCTTCGGAAGGGAGTCATTATTATACTTGTTTGCTTATAGCCACCATCTCCAAGTATGACTCCCCCCATGCGGTTTAGTTGTTGCAATCTGGTTTTAATTGAAGATGAGTTGAATATCCTTGAATCGTAAGCACTTCCTCTCCAGCGTGCAACGATATCTAGGATATTGCTGTCCGCATCAACAATAACCTGCACATTAAGTGAGTAGAATCCCTTCCTGCATCGATATCGGGATCCAACCTCACCTCCTGGGTTCTTTATCTTAATATGCGTGCAGTCTATGGCACCCAAGCATTGAGGAAATCCAAATTTATCAAAAAATGTCCTCTTGGTTCTCCTTATTTCTTCTGGCGTTTCTGGAAAATGAACGAATTGGGCAAGTTTAGCGGCTAATGCAATTACGACCTATTTTATTACAGTGCTTACTGTTCTTTGACTTACGCCATGTATGTCCGCTAAGGATTTACTGTTTAGTTTAAAAATTTCCGGTGTAAATGAGATTCGATAACTCACCCGTATCTTGTTGATAACCGCCTTTGGCTAGATGGCGTAAAGTTATCAGTACCATGATGTGAGTTGGAACAGGACAACCTTGGGTGCATTTTGGTCTGATGTCACTCTCAATCAAGTCGCAAATAAACATAACAGTGTCTTTATTAAATCTATAAAAGAAAATAAATGTTATTTTTGAGCACTTTATTTTGTAACTTCTGTTGAATTGCTTAGTACATTCTTACCTATAATTTCTTTTGAATTCCGCATCTGTGTATTCTTCAAATGGATTAAATATTTTCTTATACACTTTTCTTTTTCTAATTTGCTCCACATTCCTTAAAATATTTAAGTCACGAAAAATACGTTCGTCTGACATTTTTTTTTCCAAATACGAGTAAGTTTTCTTGAACTGTCACTTTAGATTCGACTTAGATAGCGGTGAGTCGAATCTTAACTTTTTCCTAAGATAAGGTCGACTTTAGTGAAAATTGCCTGTTATTTCTACGAGTTTAGAGTTAAGGTCGACATTAACACTAATGACGACTCTAGATTTTGTTATTTCTAAGGGCCTATGCGTTCTAATGGATTGTCCGAAAAAGCATTGCTGCTGCTGGATAATGCGTCATCCCATCCACCAGCAAATGAGCTAAGAAGTGATAATGGCATGAACACAACATTATTCTAATTGCACGTCACTGATTCAACCCACGGATCAGAACATCATTAGAATAACAAAGCTCATGTGATGAGCCAAGATGACGAAATAAGTACTGTTTTGAAAAGAATTACTCTAAAGGACGCTGTGCTGGAAAACATTGATGTCCTTTAATGAATCAGATGAATGGGAAATTGAAGACAACATCCCTCTTTCTAGGCCCGCACCATGTTCTGAAATCGCAAATTTCACGCAAACTATCAAGACTCTATCAGGGATTGACCTTAGTCTTAATGAAGTTAACGACTGGCTGGACGAAGACAACATTCAGGATAACACGCAAGCAGAGAGTGAAGATTAAGATACAGTACATGAAGATAAAGACAACATTAAACACGAAGATGCAATGAATGCTTTATCTGTTTCTAAGGAATCGGCGCTTCAGAACGATGCCTGCGGTTCTGATATCTTGGCTTTGCAGAAACTGAAAGAAAAGGTTTTAATTGCATTGCAAACACAAAAGAAAAAACACACTTTACGAGTAATTACTGATTTTGCGATAAAAAATTTTATGAGCTGAATACGTGAATTTCCCTTTTTGAACTATATGATTATATTTAATTTTTTTTATTTAAGCGAATAATAAATATAATTTGGTTTCTTCAGTGAGAATTATCCGGTAATCCGAACTACTCCTTGCAATAATCAATTCGAATTAGTGAGGCATTACTGTATGGACATTTGGGCAAAGGAATTTGATAATGATACCGAAAACTAGTTGCTCTTAATGACTTCATATGGTCTCATGAGTTTTATTAATGAGCCAACTCGTATATTTAATACAACGAAGACTTGCATTGACCATATATTCATGAGGTAGCACAAGTTTGTTTTATTATAGTGTTGATGACTGCACAATTACTGATCATCATAAGTAAATTTTAAGCATCAATCAGGTCACCAACCCTATTAATACTTAGAGGCGACAGCGTCAAATTGTACAAATTATATCGTACTAAATGAACGTCTTAAATATGAATTCTGAAATCTGTCTATTCAGAAAAGAAAGCCTCAGTTGCTTATGACGTATTTTTTTCGGTCTTATCCCTTTCCTATCTGACGGTACTAATTTGTATCGCCTACTTTCCCGTCAAATATTTCAAACACCTGACCGCATAACGGACAATTATCATTGTCAATCCTTAAGCATGCCAATGACAGCACGTTGTTTGAATTCTGGCGAAAAATAAACAATCTGTGAAGCCTGCAAATTGAGACTTGAGCCGAGTAAGTGAAGTGTGAAAATTTCAAAAATATATTAAAAATAGAAAATTGCAAGGTGGATTTAATTTTCTTTTAGAATTAGTTAGTTAGCCTTATAAAGGGTTTTCCAATAGAGACATGACAACTTTGAATTTAATTTGTGAATGCACTCTTTCATTAATCATCAATTTAACTGGCAATTTATTCAGTAAACTCAACATTTTCATCATGGTAAAGTACACGAACGAGCAACGTCTGCAAATTATAAAAACTTTCTACCGAAATTCGGAGTCGGTGACTGCAACTTTAAGAGCTTTAACTGCAATTTTCGGCCGTAATTCTCGCCCGAATAGACAGGCAATAACAAGTTTAGTGAAAAAATTTGAGTCTACATATTCGTTGTGTGATGTTGCCGTGTCAGTGAGGCAGCGGGTTGGTCGAAGTGTCGAAAATATCGCTGACGTTCAGGCGTCCGTAGCAAACGATCCAACTCAGTCAATTCCACGGCGTTCTCAAGAATTGGGCGTCGCTCATATCACATTATGGATCAAGCTGTCTCAAGAATTGAAGCCGATGGACCATTTGAAGCGACGTACGTTCTCCGATTGCGTTCTGTAGAAGATGCGCCAAGATGATGAATTTCATCGCAAAATCATCTTCAGTGATGTGCTTCATGAATCCCCACTGCATTCACAAAAAATAACTGTTTGGCGCGGTTTGCTTGCCGGCGGCGTTATTGGGCCATATTTTTTCGTCGACGATAACGATCGTCACGTTACTGTGAATGGTCAGCGTTATCGCGCCATGATCACCGATTATTTTTGGTCCGAATTGGAGGATATGGACTTGGAAGACATGTGGTTTCAACAGGATGATGCCACAAGCCATACAGCACACGCTACAATCGATTAATTGAAGAGTAAGTATGGTGAGCATGTTATCTCAAGAAATGGGCCAGTCGATTGGCCGCCTCGTTCGTGCGATTTAACGCCCCTTGACTATTTTCTGTGGGGCTACGTTAAGTCATTGGTTTATGCCAACACGCCGACGACGTTGGAAGAGCTCAGAGCCAACATTCAACGCGAAATAGAGACCGTTTCGGCCGAAATGTGTGGCCGAGTCGTTGAAAATTGGGTCCAACGAATCGACCGCTGCAAACGTGCGGTGGCCAAATGAGCGAAGTCGAGTTCCATCATAAATGTTTTGATTGTACTTCAAACCGATAGTAAAGTTTTTGAAATATCTCAAATGGTTTGCGTTTTATTTAAAAAAAAAAGTTGTCAAGTCCTTATTGGAAAACCCTATAGTAGCTTTCGGAATTTGGCGACTGAAATGTTAGGAAATATAGCACATAGGCAAGTTGATCGGCATTGTGTGTTCGGTGAACTGGTCGCATCACATTTGAAGAAGACGTCACATCGCCTTCAATTTGGAGGGCCGAAGCGTGCAATTGATATACTCTGGGTCGGCGCCTTCACGCGGAAATTCCACCAACCCGAACATCATGCCGACTACTTCTATTTCGCCACCGCGGCAGGCCGTCCATCGACCAATATCCGGCTGATTGGGATAACATTCTCCACTACCTGACACATTTTCTATAATTTTATTTTTATTTTACTGTCATCATGTCATTAGTGTCATCCCTGCCATTAGTGTCATCTCATGCGATCGCCTGTCATCCGCCTATATCATCCAGGCATGTCAACCGGATAACAAAGCAAGCTTGTCATCCATTTTGGGACAAAATGACACTCGGATGACCGAACGAATGACACATGCAGATGACAACCGAATTACAAAAGTTCTCTGACATCAGCATGTCATCCGGATGACCGTTTGATCGTGCCTTAAGGATATGCCTTGCCATCGCCGCATTGCCTTCCTGAGATACCAAATCGGAACTGTGTTGCAGGCACAAGTTCCACCGTTGGTATAAGTCGAGGCTGATCTACAACCTGTTCCTGGTCTTAGTATCACAGCACTCAGTACCTATTATAACTCTACATTGGGTCTAAACTAACTTGAGGGCCCTTCCTTAAGTCTAAACCACAACTACCTTGACGCTCTAACACTTGGGCATACCTCAACAAGCCAAGCCAGAACCGAGATCAGGGGGACTTCTTACTCCCATTGAACCGTGATTTAAGTCCTGGTATGTACTACCGATGGTCTTGCAGCCAATAGGACCTATGATCGGCACAGCTTGTAACTGGTAAAATCGTAGCAACCTTCAGAGGCATTAACCCCGATTTTTATTACACCACGTCATTGATGGAAGAAATCTTGATAATTGGGCGGGGGTAAATCTCAAGCAAAAATCTAATAACAACTGCACCTTTCTTTATGTCTGACATCCTCATCACACATCATACATTGCTACAATAGTAACCACAACGTTACACTGTGGTAAATGCAAACAGATGTTTAAGTGTCCGATTAAAATTAATCGTAATCCCGTGGTGTGCTGCTAAGGACCCGCGAAGCAATCTAAGCGATGATAATTTAATGCCAGACTCATAAATAATCAATTTTCAATATTTTCTTGTATGAAACACAAATACTAACAAACATAATTTTGGCTTCCTCTCGAAGTTCCTTTATTAATTGCAGAAAACAAAATTAATTAGCACTTGCTTTGCATAACTCCAGAAGGTGAGTGAGTGTATGGAAAGGAACTAATTAGCAAACTCTCCTTGTATATGGCCAACTTTCGAGTCCTTAGTTTGTCAAAGCAACACATTTCGCCTCAATGATTATTTGAAAAGAGTATTCCAACGGAGAGAGGGCATCGTTGGCAGCAGGTCAACAGAATTGATTAAAAGAATTTATTCACAGCTCCAGGCGATTTGATTACCATAAATTATGTCACCCTAAAGACGTTTTCTACATTCTTTAAACTGGTGACAAAATAACTGATAAAAGCTCCTCACCCAGACTCAGCATCGACATTTCGACTTAGCAACTGGTCAGGTGAAGGTCAAGAGGTTGCAATGAAGCTTCAGCTAATAGTTGTGGTGCTAAGTTGCACTTTTTTAGTGTTTTCGTGTGCTAATCTTATCGAAAGCGGTAAGTGTAAACAGCCAGTGAAATTCGGGTTTTATCTGAAGAAATACTTTTTTTGTGTAGACGAAAATGTATTCGTAAATATTTCCGACTACAATTCATCAACTGAAGACAAGATTGAAGCTATCGATGATAAGCCCAATAACGTGGACACCACGGAAATCCAAGAAATTCTTTCGAAAATTCGAGCTGCTGCTGAAAAACCCCTTGAAGATGAAGGAGCAGAAGTTCAAACTGAGCCCATTATCATTTCGGCGAACAACACTTCAGGCAATGTAAAACAAATGAAACAGTGAAATGAAACTATTGTCATGTGATTCGATTCTGCTTGTTTCTTTTTTAGAACCGAGAGGCCAAACAACTAATTGGATTTCTTCCTGCCTGCGTACTTCGTGACTCTCTTGGTTACCAACAGGAGCAACAATACCAAAACTTTCGATCGTTACAGTATGAAGTCGAGGATGATGACGATGATGAAGATGCATACGATGAACTCGAAGAAGAACGTGCTGTCCGGCGTCGTAAGCGTTTCCGCAAGCGTAACTTAAAATCTCATTTGAAGAAATCCCGCCATCATAGAAACACCAATAAGAGCAAACTACAAAATCGCAGAAGGTATAATGCAAACAGGAAGACGCAAAATCGTAGCCAAAGCAATCAAAGGCGACCACCAACTAGGAATAAGCCAAAAACCAAAAAAAGGAAAAACTACAAACGTAGAGGCGGCTACCAATAACCGAATGAAAAAAAAAGTCCATCACTATGTAAAATTGAAGATTTCACGAATACAAATAAAATTTTCTGAAGTATAGTACTCGTATTTGTTTAAATTGACGGAAAGGTGCACCGTGTTTTTACATAGCTTTTCCGTACTCAGAGACTACTTGTTCTGCAATTTCATTACTCGTACCTTGGAGCCAAAGTCCTCGTTAATCAGTTCTTATGCATGTACTAGTAGGTTAAGATTTAAGTTTTGTAGATAAACTGAGCTAATTTCCCCAAGACGACTCCTGAAAATATATTGCAATTTCATGTCTCTTCACACTTGCTCACTTGAACCTGGCATCTACGCACGCTTTAAAAGTGATTTGTCATCAAAAAAAATATGTTGGCCAAGTCAAAGCGTTCTTAGTACCAGGTATCTTTGTACAGCTCATAAGGATCGTTGTTGTGCCTTCTTCCCGAATGCGAAGAAATGTTTTGTTTTTTTAAGAAGGAACTCAGGTCAAAACTCAGTGCGGTAGAATAAAACCAGCAGGATCACACCGTTTTAGAGCATAGCCATGGCCTTTGGAGCTATGAGTCTTGAATTCAACTGTATCAAAAAGATTTGTGGGATTAACATTTACTCAGGTGCATTCGAATAACCTCGAAATAAATTTAAAGCATTCTCCCAAAAAAGATGGAACTTGGAAATTTTAGAAGTATTGGGCTTGAAGCCGATAGTAAAGTTGTTCTACTCGAATCGATGGTTACGGGACTATTTCGTAAATTCGTTGTTAAATACTCCATATGCCTTTTAATTTATTTTTATAATGAGCGCCCTCTCAAGGGGTTTGTGTACCCTTAAAAAAATTGTACACAGCGCCGGCAAAGGGAGGAAGAAAAGAGAGGTACCGATGTACATTGTTTTTAAATGTTTGCAAGTTATAACGACCAGGAAATACAGAGATCGGCAGGGCATTCCATAAGCGAGTTGTACGGCTTAGGAACGAATCACGATATTTTAGAGTACGTCCGAAAATGGGCTTGAGGGTATACTGATGAGCATTCATAGCGAGACGGGTGTTACGGTTGAAAGTTTGAATGGGCGGAATGCTACTGGCGGTTTCAGTGGAGCACTGGTGGTGGAAATAGCGATAAAACAAAGTGAGAGCCAAGACATTTCGTCGGTGTTCGAGGGTGTCCATTGATTGACTGATATTAGTATCGTCAATAAGTTTTATCGCACGGTTTTGAATCCTATCTAGCAGGTGCAGAGATGTTTTAGGAGCACCTGACCAGATGTGGGAGTTGTACTCCAATTTTGGGCGGATGAATGCCTTATATATTGAGGCCAGATCAGAGGGGGTAAAATATTTCTTACATCGCCTGAGGAAACCTAGACATTTCGCAGCATTTTTGGCAATATCAAATATGTGGTCATTCCAACGTAAGTTGTCATTGACACACATACCGAGAATGGAAAGTTTTTCGGTTTAGACGATGCAAGTGCCATTCATGGATAATGGCTGGGTGTTTCGCTTTATGACAGTAGACAGCATAGTGTTTTAGAAGCATTAAATTCCACTCTATTGATAGTTCCCCAATTGGTTATGCTGTTGATATCGGGATTTAATGAGCTTAGCATACGCTGCCGTTCTCGTACTACAGCCGAAGAGCAGGGCCGTGAGTTCGGGAACGAATATGAAAAGCAGAGAGTACTGTCATCAGCAAAGGAATATATTGGATTAGAAGTAGCAGACAAGAGATCGTTGATGAAAAAGAGTGTCGGTGACAGAACAGAGCCCTGGGGCACACCAGCATTTATTTTGTGAATATCAGACTTGAAACCGTCCAAAACAACTTGAATTGAACGTTCCGAAAGGTAATTTCTAATCCATTGAAGAAGAGAGTCGTCGATCCCAAATGCACGCATTTTCGACAAAAGAGCCTGATGCCAAACTCTGTTAAATGCCTTAGAAATATCAAGTGCAACTATCTTGCTTTCGCCAGATTGATGTACGCTTTGGTTCCACTTTTCGGTGAGACATGACACCAAATCACCAGAGGACCTGTTGCTATGAAAACCGTACTGCCGGTCATTGAGAAGTTTTCGTGTTTCGAGATATTTCATGAGCTGACGATTTATCAGTGTTTCCATGACCTTGGAAAGAAGGGACGTAAGTGCAATGGGTCTGTAGGAGGAGAGAGAAGATGATTCGCCTTTTTTAGGGACGGGCCGGACAAATGCTGTTTTCCATCTGCTCGGGAAGAGTCCTAAAGTGTAGGATTGATGAAAAAGCTTACGCAGTGGTTTTGCCAGCGAGGAAGAACACCTCTTCAGAAGAAGGGGAGTTATACCATCTGGACCAGCGGATTTATGTATGTTGAGATCTTTAAGTACTCTTGCTACTACACGAGTGCGAAAGTCGATTCGTCCCCTTGAAGATTCGACGCACTCAAGTGTAGGCGGAGACAAAGCACAATCTGGGAGTGTTGAGCTGGCCGCAAAGTGTGCAGCAAGCATATTGGCCTTATCCAAAGAGCTGACAGCTGGAATGTCATTGTAAATGAGCGTTGGGATGGAGGATGAGGCGGAATTTCTAATGTTTTTGACGAACGACCAAAAATTTTTACTGCCTTTGGGACATTGCAGTATTTTTTGCCTCAGTTTTTGGTCGTATAGGAATTTCACACGCTTAAGAAAGGCGTTGCAGTCATTTCTGGCTCGTTTGAACTTTTTTCGGTTTTCCTCTGTCGGGTTGGTCTTGTAGGACCGAAAAAACATTTCTCTAACCCTGACGGCCTCTTTACAGCTCGAGTCGTACCATGGCTTTTCTTTTGGTTTGATACTCTTCATCCGATGAGGAATAAAGGATTTCATTCCAAAGAGAATGGTGTCTGTAATCATATCAGCAGCGGCATCCACGTCGTTAGTGGTTATTTCGCTCCATGGGTGGCATCCAACATTTAATGGGGAGACTAAATTATTAGTGTAAATTGACTTGGCGTTGTATTTAGGCAACCATTCAACTCACGAGATTTCAGTTGCCTGAAAAAATGTCTTTCGGTCACGGCTGATATTGAACCCCGAACCGTCCGAATGGGAAGTCAATACACTACCACTTGAGTCACGGCCACCCACGGCCCAGATGTGGGCATTTTAATCCAATTTTGGGCGGATGAATGCCTTATATATTGAGGCCAGTTCAGAAGGGGTAAAATATTTCTTACATCGCATGAGGAAACCTAGACATTTCGCAGCATTTTTGGCGACGTCAAATATGCGGTCATTCCAACTTAAGTTATCATTGACACATATACAAAGAATGGAAAGTTCTTCGAAACACAAATATACTATCAGCTTTGCAAAAGATCGATGAGAAACAGTGTCAAGGACTGCAAGGTAATCCTTGGAGAATCGCTAGTTACCCAACACCGGCTGCTCATTACAGAATTCTTCACAGCGGAACCACGAGAGCCTGTTAGAAAGCCTAAAATCCGGTGGTATAACTTATCGAAAGAACGAGGCACAAGATTTATTGCACGCGCTAAAGAAGTACTTCTTAATATAAACGTTATCGCAGACTCACTTAGCCCTCAAGAAATGTGGAACAGCATGCATGACACACGCAAAGTCTCTTCTAGGAACGATATCAGGACATCACCACATCGAGAAAGAAACATGGTGGTGGAATGACGAAATCAAATGATTTGTGACCGACAAGAAGCAAGCATTTCAAGCGAGCGACTTGCACTTGAATATGAGCGACTTAAAAACGTTACAAAGAGAGTGCTGGCCCAAACCCGAGCGGCAGCAGCGGAAAACCTTTACCAGGACTTGGAGCAAATATCCTCACGATCGGCAGATAGAAGACAAGCTATTCAAGAAGTTCAAACGTCGTACAATAGTAAAGTGCCAAATATTTTTAAACTCTCTGAGCAAAGGCGAAAAAATGTGATGGAAATAACGTCGCCAAAATACATCAAGGACTCCTACGGGCACTTACTAACAAACGAAAAGGACATCTGTGATAGGTGGCTTGAACACTGTAAGGACCTGCTTAACAAACAGTTTCCACGAAGAAGAAGTTGCTGACTTTTAAACCGAAGAAATCAGTATAGCTATCGGAAAAATGAAACGCGGGAAAGCGGCGGGACCAGACAACATCCCATCAGAGTTTTGGTCGAAGATGGAATGTATCGGCAGTGAATGGCTGTCGAAACTCTTGAATAAAATAAAATGCGGACAAACTATGCCGAATCAATGGAGAAGTAGCTTTTTGGTTCCGTTATATAAAGGCAAAGGCGACACGCGAGAATGCAACAACTACCGCTCAATCAAGCTGATGTCACCACGATGAAAATCGTTGAAAGAGTTTTAAACGAACGTCTTCGCAAAATCATAAAGCCCGACGATAGCCAGTGTGGATTCGTGGAAGGAAGATCGACGGTGGACGCAATCCAAAGCTTGCGAATATTAATGGAAAAACATCGGGATTCGTCAAAAGATCTGCACAAGGTATTTATTGATCTAGAAAAGGCATTCGATCGTGTGCCTAGAGATCTCATATAGACCGCGTTGAGGTCTCAAAAGGTACCGGAAACGTATATACGAATGATACAAGACATGTATGGAAACGTGAAAACTGCTGTTAAATGTACCGCCGGACTTACGAGAGAATTTCCGGTAAATGTCGGAGTGCATCAAGGAAGCGTTCTTAGCCCTTTCCTCTTTAACGTGGTACTAGACTATCTTTTGAAAGATTGCAAGTACGAAGTAAATGTAACATCGATTCTCTTCGCCGACGACGCAGTTATTCTAAGCGATAATGACGTAGATTTACAAAACGTCCTAAGTAAATGGAAAGACGCGCTAGAGAAAAACGGGTTTAAAATAAGTCGCTCAAAGACGGAACATTTGACCTGCCCATTTTCAGATCCACTGCGACCTATTCCAGATATATTGTTGGACGGAATAGTTCTTCCGAAAACCACTAGGTTCAAGTACTTAGCATCAATCGTTAACGTAGAAGCGAAATGTGACGACGACGTAAGGCACAGAGTAAGTGTGGGGTGGATGAAATGGCGAGAAAATTCGGGAATCTTCTGTGACCGAAAATTTCCACTTAAATTGAAGGGAAAACTATACACCACGATGGTTCGGCCAGCTCTTACATATGGTTCGCAGTGCTGGACAATATACGAAGCGTTTCAAAATAAAATGACGGCAGCAGAGATGAAAATGTTAAGGATATCGACTGGAGTTGCGAAACGCGACTGCATAAGATCTACGCACATTAGAGGAAGTCTACACATAAAGAATTCGGTAATCGAACAACTTGAGTCGGATAGAATTAGCTGGAAAATCCCGTTAAGAAGGCAATATCAACTACGGTCGTTCCTACTAAAAGAAAACTAGGTAGGAAAAAGAATTCCTGGATTGCTCAGATGGCAAATGCACAACAACGCCTGGGGCTAACCGCCGAAGCGATACAGGACCGAGCAGTATGCAGACGCGTTCTGCGATCTGCGACATTAGCCAACCTCATAAGCGGAGCAGTAGCGATGCAGTAAAAATGGGAAACTCGTTATGCATAAGTTCGTGTAGCGAGGAAAGGGCTAGTAAAAGGAAAAGAAGAAGAAGGAGTTTTTCGGTTTCGACGATGCAAGTACCATTCATGGATAATGGCTGGCTGTTTAAATTTCGCTTTAACGACAGCAGACAGCATTGTGTTTGGGAAGCATGAAATTCCACTCTGTTGATAATTCCCCAATTGGTTATGCTGCTAATATCAGAATTTAATGAGCTTAGCATACGCTGCCGTTCTCGTACTACAGCCGAAGAGCAGGGCCGTGAGTCCGGGAACGAATATGAAAAGCAGAGAGTACTGTCATCAGCAAAGGAATATATTGAATTAGAAGTAGCAGGCAAGAGGTCATTAATGAAAATTAAAAAGAGTGTCGTTGACAGAACGGAGCCCTGGGGCACACCAGCATTTATTTTGTGAATATCAGACTTGAAACCATCCAAGACAGCTTGAATTGAACGTTAGTTTCTAATCCATTGAAGAAAAGAGTCATCGATCCTAAAAGCACGCCTTTTCGAAGATGGAATGTATCGGCAGTGAATGGCTGTCGAAACTCTTGAATAAAATACAATGCGGACAAACTATGCCTTTTAGGGACGGGCTAGACAAATGCTGTTTTACATCTGCTCAGAAAGAGTCCTAAAGATTAGGATTGATGAAAAAGCTTGCGCAGTGGTTTTGCCAGCGTGGAAGAACACCTATTCAGAAGAAGCGGAGATATACCATCTGGACCAGCCGTTTTATGTATGTTGAGATCTCTAAGTACTTTTGCTACTATGCTACTTTGTAGGCGGAGACAAAGCACAATCTGGGAGCGTTGAGCTGGTCGCAAAGTGTGAAGCTGCAGATTGGCCTTGTCCAAAGACCTTTTTTTTTTTTTTCGTCGTGGGTAGGTAAAAACCTTCATAGGCCCCATAAGCACGCGCTCATAAGAGCACCACCACATAACCACGAGCATAACCACGAGCACCTACTGCCTACCACAGTGGCATAGCAGCGCCCACCATAGGCAAAGCACGCGCTCATGGTAGTGTGAGATTCTTACTCACTAAAAAACCTCCCATTTTCTATAAGACTATGACTAAGTTTCCTTAATAAGTAGCTCAAGCTTCTGCAGTTTATCGCGTTTGCTAGGTAGGTTTCCAGCGAAGGCACTTACTATTACCGTTATGTCATACGGTTTCTCCTTAAGTCGCTAAGTCGAACGGACTTGTTCTTTGAAATCGCCGTACAAGATTTGTCTCGTCCAATCTCCGGATTTCCTGCTTGTAATGATGCACAAGACGAGTGCGAAGTTTACGAGCAAAGCTTGTTACTTCGTCTTTCACTGTTGCAATTCCCAGATCGCGGTGAATATCGCTATTCCTTATATACCATGGAGCATTTTCGATTGCTCTAAGCGCTTTGTTCTGGAACGTCTGTAGGACAGACATATTGTTTGGTTTGGTACAACCCTATAGTTGTATACCATAAGTCCACGAAGGTTTTAGCACTAGCTTATATATAAGCAGCTTGTTATATGTGCTTAGTTTAGAGTATCCACTTCAGTGTGATTTCCACTTCAGTTTGGCATCTGGAATGGGAATGAATGAATTGGGAATGACTCTCCCAAATATTTTGATGAATAAAGGTAAGTTGTTTATCTTTCTGTAAGTGAAATTGACGTGTGTTGACTTAGTCTCGTTTAGCACGATTCGCCAGCTCTTCGTCCACTCAAATATTTTGTTCAGAGCTCGTTGAAGTTTTGCAGTCGAGGATTCAACTGTTTGTCCTGTGGCGAAGATCGCCGTGTAAACCGCGAACGTGGCTACCACAGTCTCTTCATCTAGAGGTAGGCCTCTAGTATACAGCAAGAACAGGTATGGCCCCAGAACGCTTCCTTGTGGAACGCCAGCTTGAATTTCCTTGAATTCAGAGTATTCAATCCCATATCTAACCCGAAACAGTCTATTTTCAAGATAAGATTCGAGTGTTCTATTCATTTCTCTCGGTAAAATTTGTTGTTGCCTATACTTCAAGCCCTCGTGCCATACCTTGTCGAAGGCCAATTGACGTCCTTCGAACGGTTTGAATGTTTCTTCCAAGTGGTCGGCAAGACGGCAAATAAATTCGCTTTCTCTTTGTCTCCTTTTTCCCATTCGCCGTTGGCTGTTTTTATCGGTGGCAAGTGCATAACAGGTTTCTTAGTCGACTTCACGTCTTTCCAGAGCGAATAATTGGAACTCTTGTCCGCAGTCAAGCCTTCGAAGTAATTAGAAGTCTCACGGTTCTTATATTCTTGCAGCATTTGCTTTAGCTTATTTGATAGGCGGTTCAAATAGGATTTGTGCGGGGGCGCACGTGACTATTGCTATCTCTTCCGTGCTTATCTTTTTTCTCGTAGGAGGCCTTCTATATCTATTTTCTTTCCGTGTTTTATTCCTCTTGTTCGAAAGGAAGTGTTGCTCCACGCAGCTCTTTGGATGATTTCCACGAACATGTCAACTTCGTCTTCTATTTGCAACGGCGTCGTAAGGGGAACTCTTAAAGCAATATTTTCCTTGCAATTTCTTCTGAAACCATTCCAGTTTCTTTCCTTATTCGTCAATCTGGGCGGTCTTTCGGTTTTTGCTATGCTCCTGCCGGTTTTAAAGATTACTGGCGAGTGACCTGAGCAGAGATCATAGGATTCTTCTAAAGTCGTGAGATATTTGGGGACCCTTATGTGATGAAAAAATCGACCAGGTCAGGTATTTTATTTATGTTTACTGGCCAGTAGGTTGGCTTGTCCGTCGAAAAAAGTCCAAGCCACGTTTCATACTTGCTTGGTACAGTAGCCTGCCCTTCGTCGAAATGAATCTTGAGCCCCAAAATGTATGCTTTGCGTTGAAATCACCAGCGAGAATAAAGTTTGACCCAAGTTGGTATAAAAAGCGATCGAGGTCGTCGTCTGCCATCATATATCTCGGAGGGAAATAACGAGATGCTATATAGTCTATATGATTTAGATTCAAGTTCCACCGTTGGTATAAGTCGAGGCCGATCTACAACCTGTTCCTGGTCTTAGTATCACAGCACTCAGTACCTATTATAACTCTACATTGGGTCTACTCGTAAACTAACTTGAGGGCCCTTCCTTAAGTCTAAACCACAACTACCTTGACGCTCTAACACGTGGGCATACCTCAACAAGCCAAGCCCGAACCGAGATCAGGGGGACTTCTTACTCCCATTGAACCGTGATTTAAGTCCTGGTATGTACTACCGATGGTCTTGCAGCCAACAGGAGCACGAGAACGTGACATCTCAGCACGCTTAATGTAGTCTTTAATATAAAGTTAGGATCCAACCCTCGCGTTTTCTGAGGGATGATGCTCGTGATAACCAGGGTAACCTCTTATCTTGGGTTTAACTCCCTTTTTTAAGTGTGTTTCCGAAGTCAGGCATATGTCAATACGGTCTTTCCATAGAAAAGGATCTAATTCGTCGATTTTTTTCAGAAGGCCATTTGCGTTCCATGTTAAAATCTTAGTCAACTGTTTCATTTTCATATTTGTTAGATTTTTTCCGAACAACAAACTCGACAGCTGGAATGCCATTGTAAATGAGCGTTGGGATGGAGGATGAGGCAAAATTTTTAATATTTTTGACGAATGACCAAAAATTGTTACTACCTTTGGGACATTGTAGTATTTTTTATCCTTGCACGCTTAAGAAAGGCGTTGCAGTCATTTCTGGTTCGTTTGGACTTTTTTCGGTTTTCATCGGTCGGGTTGGTCTTGAAGGACCGAAAAAACATTTATCTAACCCTTACGGCCTCTTAATAGCTCGAGTCGTACCATGCCTTTTCATTTGGGTTGATAGTCTTCATCCGATGAGGGAAAAAGGATCTCATGCCAAAGAGAATGATGTCTGTGATCATATCAGCAGCGGCATCCATGTCGTTATCGAGGAAACATAACGACCAGTTAAAATTGTTAAAGAAGCAGTTAAGACCGCTCCAGTTGGCTTTCTCGTATTGCCGTACGGTTCTTTTAGGAATTTTTTCTCTAACTGTGTGGTCGGTGTACGAGAAATTAGCTGATATGACACGATGGTCCGATGAGCCTAGAGGGGAGAGCACATAAACGGTGTACTGGATTCGGTGCGTTTTTCCGACGTGAATAGACGTTTGTGATTACGTTGTTAGTGTTGCTAACGCGGTCTCTCAGCACCTATTGAATAAACTAATAAACTTTAATCTATTTCCTTCGGTGATATTAATACTTAAATAGTGGAAAATAGTGGAAAATAGTGAAAGAATTAACAAAAATATTCCAGCTTTGCTGGAATATGATAAAAACAATGTGACTTTACTAAAAAGTGATAAGTGTAAAAACCCATTTGATTTTATACACCAGAACAGTCCAATATCCACAATGACTCATAATTCAACTGAAACCGGTCTGTTCAACTGAAACTAATATTCCACAAGGCCAAATATCTATGAAAGAGAAGAGCGTCACACCTCAGCTGAATGCAAATGCATATGAGTGGTCCACTGTAATAGGCAAATTAAAACGATCAGCATTACACTTCAACAACAATAGCAAGAGAAAGAGAGAAAATGAAGAGTCAGTTCACGTATCACATCAAGACCCACCAAAGTTCGACAACAATTCGTTTGGAGCACTTTTGGACTTCCGCGTTTTATTGGGCAGTATATACGTTCCTTGCACCTCTGGTCAACGGCTACAAAGGAATCTCGATAGACTCTTTTGCTTAATAAATTCTTTCGATGCTTTTATTATCGGTGGAGACTTTAATGCGCGCCATCCCCATTGGAGGGATGACCTTCAGAATAGCAATGGAAATTTATTTTGCAACTGGTTTTTTAATGGTGCGTTCTTAAACATAAATTTTATTCCATCTGATGGGCCAACTTTCCCGCGCTCTTCCCCATTTATTGATTTCTTTTTATGCTCTTCAAATCTGAAAGATCAGGTCACCTCAGATAAGTGTACCACTTTTCCAACACCATCAGACCACTTTGGTATCTCCATGGCCTTAAAGCTAAAGAATTATTCTTATTCCTTATTAACATCCCCAACAGCATTTAGAAGCTTTAAAAACACTAACTGGGAAGTGTTCAGATTAAGTCTCCATAACAACATCTCTCTATTAAATGTTCCCTCTGACAGAAACATTACAAATCTCGAAATAGATGACTTTATTGTCGAACTTAATTCAAAAATCACAGAAGTTGTAGAATCTAACTCAGTCATGTGTGAACCTAGATCTCATAAATATAAAGAAATTTCGGACTTAACTTTCAAACTAATTAAAACAAGAAGCATCTGGCTAAGACGATTAAAAAGAATTTTTCATAGGCATCTCAACAAAGTTAATTCGGAGTATCGTCAGCTCTCATCTAGAATCCAATGCCTAAGCAAATTAATAAACTAAAGAGTTAACAACGATCTGAACAACGCTTTTAAGAACAGACTAAAGGACATACGGCCTTCCCCCCATGCATTCAAAGAAATATTTTGTCTATTGTCTATTACTGGAAGAAAATTCTTTGGTACCGATATTTCAAAAGATACCCTTACCCATAACGGTCTTGATTTAGTTGACACCCAGTCTAAGATTACTGCCTTTCAAGATTTCTTTTCAGCCCTGTATAAGGAAAAGGTGTCAAGTTTTGATCGTAATTTTACACATGAAGTCTGCCTTGAGGTACAACAATTTCGTTCGTCAGAACATTTCAGAGCACCCATCACCACGTTTTCAGCCGCCATCACTTCATATAACCCAGTTATTACACCCTTTACAAATCCTCAGAAGGTACAAATCATTAGATTAAATCTCAAAAATAAAAAATCGTTTGGTATTGACGGTATATCAAATTTTATTTTACGAAAAAGCTGCCACTCCCTCGATAATATACTTGCGTCTTTATTTAATCACTGCATTAATAATGGTTATTTTCCCTCAGTTTGGAAAACAGCTAAATTGTTACCAATTTCAAAAAATAAATCCACGAGAGAAATAGAAAGTTTTAGGCCCATATCATTACTCTCAAACTTGGGTAAGCTCTTCGAAGAAGTCTTAGGCGAACCGAACAACACATTCTGCGAAGATAACCATATAATACCAAATAATCAATTCGGATTTCAAAAAGAGCATTCTACAGAACACGCCACGCTTCTTCTAGGAAATACAATTGTTCATAACTTAAGATCTAAGAAATGTACTATTTGTGTAAACATTGACCTTGAAAAGGCATTTGATTCTGTGTGGCATAAGGGACTGATATACAAATTAATAATTCTTAACTTTCCCGAGTGGTTAATTCGGATCGTTGTAAATTTTCTTGAAAATCGATTTTCTTCGGTATTTGTAAAATCTGAAAAATCAGATTTTTTCTTAATATCGTCCGGAATTCCCCAAGGCTCTATTTTGGGACCGATTTTATTGTATGATTTCCCATTTCAAAATTCTGTGAATGCTGAACCAGAAGGAATTCTATATGCAGATGACACGCTGGTAACAGCTAGCGATGTAAGACCTCAAAAAGCACTTCTCAAAATAGAAGAAAAACTTCCAATGCTTGTCATTTACTTTCAAAAATGGGGATTGAATATCAACTCAGAAAAATGCAATTTCATATGCTTCAGGAATGCAAGCGGTAAAGGCCATCGACTGGCGGTCAAAGAGAGCAAAAATCTTTCATTAAAAATCAATAACCAAGCAATTCCACTTTGCACCGAGATGAAGTACCTAGGAATTCACTTCCATAATCGATTTTTATTCAACAAGCATGCCAAAAAGACACTATATAAAGCAAAAGCTGTAACATCTGCACTGTCCAAGAACACAAAAATACTAATGTATAAAACATTAATTCGTCCAATTTTGGCATACGGCTTCTGCTCGTGGTTTACTATTTCTCCGATGATGGCAAATGAACTAGAGAAATTTGAAAGAAAAGTTTTGAGATTTTGCTGTGGCAAGTTTAGAAGGGCCAACAAAAAATATTTCTCAAATGAAATAATTTATGAGTCCTGTAAAGTAAAGCCACTTCTTTCATACTTAGTTAATCTCACAAAAAATAAACTACAACGTACTGAAAATCATCCGAATGCACTGATTAGATCCTTGTTTGATTCTAACTTATCAGATTCGTTGGAAAACAACTATTATTTATCACCGTTCAGTATGCTAAGCGACACATCTCTTCCAATAATTGCACCTGATGTAAACAGAGGCTTAATCGTCCCCTTCTATGAGAGAGCCTCACGCCTAAACCTGAGAGGTTAAATTAGAAAGCGTTAAGTTTTCTTCTGTGTTAGTACGCTCGGATTATCTCCTAATTTAATTCAATTTAGGTTATAGTTTTTAAGTATTTATTTATGTTTTAATTATAAAAGCATAGTATGCCGGGAGCAAGCATACAAACTAACTTTTTGCTATACGAAATTCTATGTACATATGTATCATATCAAAAGTGAGTAAAGGAATAATATAAAAGCTCCTTTTTAATTGATTTGCCAGACATACTATATAAGTCGGCTACATAACTATTAACATTGATATTGTATAAAACAAAAAAAAAATTTAAGTTTTTCAAAAGCCTCAATAAAGAAATGAAATGAAAAAAAAAATAAACGGTGTACTTATCAGGGTGAGAAGTTAAAAACAATTTACTTTTGATGTAAAGAAGCTAATGCAGCATCGTAACAAAGCCTCTCGTAAACCAAAAACTTATGCTACACCGGTGAATGGAACTCGCGAAGATGGAAATTCGTAGACGTAAACAGCTTTAATATTCTTCCAAACTAAATACGAATATTAACACCAAAGAACTTTTGGTATAACCCATAAATGGTTTCATTCCCATAATAAGGTTGTTGATCCAAATTTATAAAATAATTATTCTGTATCAAGAACCTCCTTAGTTTCTGCTTTCCCTCAGCTTGGAGACGCGTTGAAGTTGTCCTTATTATAAGGGTTGTTGCCGTAAGCTTTATTCCACATTGAAATTAGAAAAGAGCGCCGTAAATTGATCTCAAAATACCTTCACGACAGATATCAGCAAATTTCCGAAACTCTGCTATGACGTTCCACAAGGCTCAATACTTGGGTCGTAGCTTTTTGTATTATACTGCATTACATCTACAGCTAGATGATGTTCAAATATAACTCTCGACTCCGCAATCACTTGTCGAGGAATGTCTAAGTCGGTTATATGAAGACGGAGAAGCAATATAAGTGTGAACAATTTTCAACGGTCATCTACTCAACCCCTCACTCAAACACCTAGCGGCTAGTGACCATGTGGACATATGGACATGTGAACGATTTCCCATATACATAGTAACAACTTTACTCACTTTTAACGCCACGATAAGGTATATTTTCCATTTATGAGAACTCGACCCCATTTCTACATTCCAGCGGCCTTAGCTACTGATTCCTTCCAAATTTGATATCCAATCAGGAACTCCCTATCATAAATAGGAGACACAACAAGATATTAAATGCTTGCAAGTTTCAGTGACTTGGATATATAGAGTTCGCCAGGGCATTCCATAAACGAGTTGTATAGCTTAGGAGAGAATCCAGATACCTGTTTCAGATTACGTCCGATAGTGCACTTGATGGAAAACTGATGAGCATTAATCTCGAGGTTTGATGCTACGGCATTGGTGGTGACGATAACTATAGAACAAAATAAACCAGGAGACATTACGTTGGTGTTCATGGGTTCCAATTGACTGTGCAATATTAGCGTCAACAGACAGGTTTTAGGAGCACCTGACAAGATGTTGGCGGATAAATTCCTTATAAAGAGTGGTTTTTTTTTTTTAGAGGTTTGGTTTTTAAACTGGCAGCACTGTTTCTACAGATTATCAATTTGACAGTTGAAAGCTGATTTGTGGTTAGTACGATTTGTCATTTTATAATGAATATACTAAAGCCAGAACAACGCGTGCAAATTTTGCAAACTTATTTTGAAAACCATGGTTTGGTTCGCCAAACTAAAGTCCATTTTACGGTCGACATAATCGTCCATATGAGCAAGTTATTCGGAACACGATGAATCGTTTTCGCACCACGTATACGACACGATACGCATTCCCAAAAACGACAAACAGTGCGAACAGAAGAATTTATTGCCGTTGTGGAGCGCAGTGTTGCAGAGAATCCGAATGAGTCGATTCGAAATAGTGCACAGCAATTGGAGCTATGCCCATCCACTTTGTGGAAGATTTTATGGAAAGATCTTATGGAAAGCTTATAAGATCCATCTTGTGCAATATTTGAAATCGCCATTATACGCGTCGTAGGTTCGGTGAATGGATCGCAAACATGATTCAGCTGGATCCTCATTTTCAACTCAAAATTTTGTTCTCCGATGAGGCACATTTTTTGTTAAATGGATATGTACTCGTAAACAAGCAAAGAAGCCTTTATCGAGACGCCCTTACAACATATTTCTTTAAGGACAATACCGGCCAGAATGTTACCGTCAATGGAGAGCGCTATAGAAACATAATTGTTGACTTCTTTGTTCCTCAGTTGAATCGCATTGATGTGACAGAGCTTTGGTTTCAACAAGATGGCGCAACATGCCAAACGGCGTGCGACACTATCAATTTATTGCGGGAAACATTTGCTGAGCGCATAATTTCGCCTAATGGACCTGTGAGCTGGCATCCACGATCCTGTGATCTCACACCTTTAGATTACTTTCTATGGGGTATGTAAAGTCACTAGTCTGTGCTGATAAACCAGAGACGTTGGACGATTTGGAAGTCAACATTCGCCGTGTTATTGCTGATATACGGCCGCAGTTGCTCGATAAAGTTATCGAAAATTGGACTTCGATGCACCATTGCTATTTATAGACAGTATGCTCTATATATGCCCCGCTAAGACACATTCCACTAATCATGATTTAGTGCATTGTGTACCATTAAGCATAACCTTAAGCTTTGGAATTATTCAATCGGAGCTTCTTGATTGTTGTGCTAACCTTTTTTGAGGGAACTAGTTCATTGTTGGCCGGATATCACCCTCTCATGTTCATTAAGCAACTGCTAGAAAAACTGGTTAAATGCTATTACAATTTCCTATTTGTTGGTGACAAGGCTCTCGAAAGAACCACGGAGACCTTATAAAAATAATTTTCCTTCCTTAGTGCTCTTTATTCGACGCTGGCGTGATTCTTTCTATTCACCTTCTGGATCAATTGTTTGTTAGCGTTTCTGAATGACTGTGACATTTGCACTTTTATGAAACCGATGATCACTGATCAGCACTGATCAGCACAGCCTGCGATTCGACTATCCATAGTTAGCTACATCACTTAATGGATACTTTTGTGAGGGAACTTTATGCTACTTATCCATATAATAGAAAGGTCTTCACTAATCGACAGAAGTCTATAAATCTTGATATTAGCCAAACTCGCACAATGAATTCGCATCTTGTGACAACTGTGACGAATGACTCACCTAACGTCCTTCTTCCGACACTGAATCTCTTGCTGAATTTATTTATGTCAGTAAAGTGAAGAACTGATACATGATCAATATCGATATAGTTATTTCGCTATTAGATACCAGGGCATTCATTACGTAACTTTTCAAACGATCATCGTCTAGTCGATCCAACTGAACGATATCGTCGGTAGTTTGCTTTATGTAACTCCACTACTATCGTCTCGTACATCGTTTATTTTTTCTAAAGTTTGAGTGCTACTGAGAGCAACATCCCTGAGTCAAAAGTGACATCTGTGCTGTCATTCTCCACTGTTTTGTTGTGTTTACAAGTTTATGCAAATTCATGAAATGTAAGTAATTATCAATAACTTATCATATATTGCATAAAGAAGTTTAATAATATTTTTTTCGAGGTCAGCAACACCAAAACAAATGGAAATCTTGCTCAATTTCATGGAGGAGCACCCTGAAATGGCCAAAAATTATGCTCCCAGAACGCTTCAGGGTAGGTCGCATATAAATAAACTGTGGAGTGATCTTACAAATACATTAAATGCCACTGGGTTGCCGAACAAATCTATATGTTCGTGGAGAAAGGTATAGTATTACTGTATGCATATTTCATACAATCTCCTAGAAACTTATTCTTAATTTTTTTAAGGTATGGACTGATTTTAAATATAGAGCAAAAAAAAAATGCAGCCATAATTTGCTTTCTATTAAGAAGACGGGTGGCGGTCCATTTGAAGAAATTCCTATAACGGAACTTGAAGAAAAGGCGATCCGAATGTCGTCGCTTCGAGCTGCAGTTTCCGGTAGCAGTGCAAAATGTTTTGGGGCACCTAACGCAGAAACAGAAACAGATGACCTCGAAAGCACATTACGTGCTCTAACAGAAAGTCCTGTGGAAGCTCCCAAAGAAATCGAAGCTGCAGAACTCACTAAGAGGTAAGCTGTATCATTATATTCAAATACGTAATTGCAATATTAAACGAATTCATAAAATCTATTTCAGAAATTCATCGTATTTTGTTGCCAGCACTCCAAAACGAATAAGGCTCAGTAAGGAAAACGAAAAATTGGAAATTCTAAAAGCGCAAGTGGACACGGACAAAAAGTTCCAGATGGACGTAATAAATATATTAACGGAGAGGAATCGGCAAGAAGCAGTTTTCCATTATCAGGTCCTAAAATTGCTAGAGAGAAGGAATGAGATTGCCGAAAAGCAACTGCAACACAGTGCAAAATAACATCTGAAGTCTAATACTTTAATTGTATTGCTTTGTAAATAACTCATGTACAAATGGTGGTTCTTTTCCACCAAGACAATGCAAGGGTGCACACATGTGCAGTTGCCATGGCAAAAATCCATGAATTGGGCTATGAATTGCTCCCTCATCCACCCTATTCTCCAGATTTGGCTCCGAGCGACTACTTCTTGTTCCCAAACCTGAAGAAATGGCTTGGTGGAAAAAGATTTGACTCCAATGATGAAGTCATCTCGCTGTTTTGAGGACCTCGACAAATCATTTTTTTTGGAAGGGATAAAAAAATTGGAGAAGCGTTGGACAAAGCGTATAGAGCTCAAGGGAGACTACGTTGAAAAATAAAATTATTTTTTTATCAAAAAATCTGTGTTTTATTCCAAAAGTCACGGACTTATTGACCCGCCCTCGTACCTTTATATACACCAATGCATCTTTCGATTATATTCCTTGCTTTTGCATGAACCTCGTTGAAATAATTTTCTTGGACATCATTAGAACTCCGATATGGTGTTAGCAACCAAGGGTCCAACGGATATCCACTGTCAAGTAGATCATGTATATTTAAAATTTCTCAATTAAGATTATTCTTAAAATTTCTATAAAATTTTTCCATTACCCAAAAGCCAGGAGTTGTGGTCTCTCTCATTAAAAATTCGTTCAAAGAAAGCTCTTCCTTTTGAATGCTTCCAAACAAGAGAATCATGAGCGGATCCAAAATATTTTGGGTTTATTCCGATTATTCTCATCCTGTGGTCGCAGATCTACAAAGCGCTTTCAAAGTTATTTGTTCAATAACCCCGTAGTACTTACGATCATAGCGTTTAAGCTGTGCTTACCCTTCCTGTTAAAATAAGCCTCTTCATTTTCTTTTGGCCTTTGTATGTACAAGTGTGTACCGTCTATACATCCCACAACTAAAAATGAACAGCATTTAAATAAATTTGATAGAAAACATACTTATATGCATCTTACCCCCAGGCATTCCAAATTTTCTGTAGAACCATTGTTTTGTATCTTCTACAATGGTCTCACTTAGTATCTCCCATTTAATCCACAATGGACATAGTTTTTCTTCCATCACGGCTGTGGTCTGCAAAATTATTGCAGATAGTGTACTTTGACCGACAGAGACACCAAAATCATTCCCTGTAAGCCATTGGTAACCACCTCCACCCAGAACTTCCAAGGTAGCAAGTCTTAATATTGGAGGAATATAAGTAGACCGAGATCCGCTTTCCAGATTGATTGTGTCCAATACCAAAACAAATGCTTCCTCCGAAAGACGGAAGCGTTGAATGAAGCTAAACAAATTATTAGAATAATAAATGAAGTATGGATTATTATTTTTTTCACAATGCGCCTACTTGTTTGTTGGAAGTGATAAGGGATCAGATGCATCTCTTAGTGTTCTTCGCCTTCGTAGCACTTTTAATTTTTCTGCATTTTCACTTTCGTGATCAATAAAAAAAAAAAACACAATGCGACGAAACATTATTTTTCTGGAATTATTTTACTAATTATTTTTTTCAAAAAACGTACAAAACATCCAAATATATCTACTCGTATTTAAGGACGATAGTGAAATAAGTATTGTTCAAACACTATCGACAGGACGATAGTAATTGACAGTTTTTGTGTTACATGAAGCAAACAATAAAACGTCAAATCGGTATCGTTCAGTCGATAGTACTATATGATGTTTACATGAAGTAAAACTATCATCGAAACGCTATCGTCAGACGATTGTCGTCATACGTGATGAATGCCCAGCTGTGTTCAATACCACCTCGATCAAGATATTCCCGGAATTTATTCAGAAAATTAAAAATACAAGTTTATTCATCTAAATCTATATTATCCCCTTCAAAGTAATCCCCTTCAACTGCAACACACTTATGCCAACATATGATACCGGCTTGATCCAATCCTCGAAACATTTTTTATATTCGGTTTTCGGTATGTCCATCAGTGCTTCCTGCGATTTTTCCATTACTTTCTCTCGGATGCTGAAACGCAGCAGTGGTTTCTTAACTCGATTGAACAGAAAGAAGTCACAGGGAGCCAAATCAGGTGAATTCGGTGGCTGTTGGATGGTATTTGTTGCATTTTTCGTCAAAAAATTACGAATAATGATGGCACTGTGCGACGGTGCGTTATCATGGTGCAAAATCCACGAGTTTTCTGCCCACAGTTCTGGTCTCCTTCAGCGAATTGCTCCAATACTCTTTGTTTACGGTCTGGCCTTCTGGCAAAAATTCATGATGCACTACACCGTTGTAATCCATGAAAACCATGAGCATTGCCTTCTTTTTTGACTGAAAACGACGTGGTTTTTTTGGTCTCGGCTCATTTGATGAACGCCATTCACTTGCCTGATGTCTGGATTGCGTGTCGTACTCATAAACCCACGTCTCGTCTCCAGTAATGATCCTTTTGATGAATGTGGGATCGGATTCAGCCTCGCAAATCATCTCTTTTTCGACGTCAACACGGTCTCTTTTTTGCATGAAATTGAGGTCTTTTGGCACCAACTTTGCTGCTACACGACGGAAACGGGTGTTGGAGGCAGTCGTCGTGTACATCCCGCTCTGCAGTGGAAAGCGGCTGTACTTGGTCTCTGTTTATGCATCTGAGGCTTCACAATCCACCCTATTCATTACAGAGCTCGACACACTTTTTCGACTTCTGAGGCTGGAATCGGGGGAAAATTATTTTGTAATCGGCGGGGATTTCAACGCTAGACACAGAGATTGGGGAAATAATTTGCCAAATACTAGAGGGAACCTACTACTCGATTGGTGGGGTCAGCACGATGTCATGTACAGACTCGGTCTTAAAGCGACGGATAACCCGTCGTTTCCCACAGGCGGGTCTTATTTGGATCTACTGCTGTACGACGAACGTATACGACTGCCAGGTACGAATTTACAAACATTAAACTGTCTGCGCACATTCGTGTATGACAGCGACCATTGCGGTTTTAGCACCGAAATTACGGTTCCCAACGAAATTGCGCAATTGGAGGAGTTTGTCCAAAGATATACTTACAACTACAGTAAGACTCGATGGACACACTTCTCCGCATCCTTGACTAGAGCGCTCTCCTCGAACATGCTCCACCCACCGTCCAATAGGAATTTGTCAAACGAGGAGATCGACAATTACCTAAAACAAATGGACGAGACAATTAAACAAACTATGGACACTACAATACCGCGATATCGACGCACGACTAATGAAGACCTGTTCCGCAATCCTACTATTGACGCACTGCACCGACAGAAAAGTAGACTTCTGTCAAGACTCAAAAACTTGTACAGACAGTTAACTGACAGACAAGATCCGGAGATTAGGACGCTGAAGTCGTCGATTAAAAATATTCAAACGCTAATAAAAGAGAATTACAGAATTTCTGTAAGTTTGTATTGGAACAACAAGGTTCGGGCTGTAAACACCAATAACCCGAATATGTTTCCGCAAATCAATAAACTATTTCGGAGAAAAAAATTAAAACGACCTTCAGTGTCTTAAAATAGCCCGGACAACAGACAACGAACGGTTATTGACAATAGCAGGTATTGATCCAAATGAGGCCGCTGATGATGACAACTTCTTTGTGATCGAGGATCCACAGGAGAAGGTTGAGACCATAGGGGCGACTTTCCAGGAAGTATACAAGGCCACTGATACCATTGGCCCTAATTACGACCTGGAAAGTCGCGTATTGGTGCACGACTTCTGCATTCGAAATGAAATAGGGAACTGGCGATCCGAGGGCTCTGGTTTCACCCGGTTCACCGACGAAAATACGGCCAAGAATGTCATTGCCAGAGAGGGTGACCTACCCCCGTTCATTTCGAAGGAAGAACTCCATGAGATCTTCGACACAATCAGGGCTAAGAAATCAAAGGGGACCGATGGTATTCCGAACATCGTGCTTCGACATCTTCCTCTAGAAGCGGTGGACATTTACACCATCCTGTTTAATAATGCAATGAATAATGCACATTATCCAGCGCATTGGAAAACGGCGGTGGTTCAACCTATCCCCAAAAAGGGAAAGGATATATCCAATCCGGCGAATCTCCGGTCGATAAGTCTCCTTCCGAATATCAGTAAGGTTTTTGAAAGGGTAATCAATAGAGCTCTGTCTAGGTGGGTTGAGGACAAACATATAGTTCCGGATAATCAATTCGGTTTTAAGGCAGGACATGATATCTCACATGCCGCGTCTAAACTGGTGTCCGATATCCAATGGAACAAAGGCAAGAAACAGTGCACTGGTGCCTGCCTTGTTGACTTGGAGAAGGCCTTCGACACCGTATGGTTAGAGGGTCTTTTCTATAAGCTTACTACGATCATTGGACAACACGGGTAGCCTCTTGCCTGTCGAAATGTAGTCAGATACCTTGGAATCTGGCTAGATCAGTTTCTGTATTTTGGCAAAAATGTAGATGCTACTCTGGCCAGAGCTAAAGGTGCTTTTGCCCTTACAAAGAGACTGTTTTATAGCAGCCAACTCGATGCGAGGGTAAAGGTAATCTGCTACATGGCCCTTATCAGGCTAATGCTGGTATTTGGTTGTCCCGTGTGGTTCAATGTACGAGCAAGCTTAATGGAAAAGATTCGGGTGTTTGAGAGGGCTTGTCTTAGGACTTGTCTTCGCTTGTACAGAACACCAGAGTCTGAGTACAAGAAATTTTATCCTAATGAGGTCCTTTACAACAGGGCGAACCTAATACGAGTGGACAACTTCGTAATTAAGCTGACTCGAAGGCACATTGCAAGAGCAATGACCTCGACGAATAACCTGATATCTGGGGCTTACTACCCCAATTACCTTTACCACGAGAGTGTGCGCTTTGACGGCTTCGTTCCACCGGAAGCATTCCTCTACCTTGATCAGATAGGGTTGATCCAGGATAGATCAGCGGTGCCGTTAATCTTCCATGTCGCTCGGAGAGCTGGGGACAGGCGACTCAACTACGACAGAGACGTCGCACACGGCAGTGTGGATCGCCTCAGGTTCAGTAGGGCGGTGGGGAATCGCGATAAGAGGGATGTCGTTCGGCAGCACCAGCATTTCTGGTGGTTGAATGATGGAGAAGATGTTTCGTCGTCGTTTCCGTCAATTATGGACCAGCCTCACTAATGAGGCAGAGCTGACCAATCTGTTTTCTCTGTGAATAGCGATGGCCAGCTTGCATAGGTTTAGGTTAGCATTTAAGAAACATATACATATATCAGTGTATACAAAGGCGTATACTGATATATGTGTATGATTGTGTATAATGTCTATGTGTGTGTATGTGTGTATTGTGCATTTAGGTTAGGTAGGCTAAGGTTTATTTTAAGTTAGATACTAAGTTTTTATAAAAACGAAAAAAAATTTTTCTTAGCCTTAAGTATAGAAAATAAGTTTTTATAAATAAAATGTAACTGCAGTCGAAAGACATAGATATAAGAATTTAGAGTAGCTTAGAGTGCCTGTGTGGGGCCAGTACTCGTAAGTTAGTATAAGATTGTTAAGTAATTGTAAGATAGCATTTAAGCATTTTTTGCTAGTATGTAAGAGTTAGTGATTAAGTAAATAAAATGCATTGAAAACTGAAACTACACGACGGAAACCCAAATCATTAACCAAAATGTCTTAGACGGATCCATAGGCAATGTGCAAGTCCTCTGCTCTCCATCAATGTTTTCGTCGGTTTTCGATGTTGATGGTCTGCCATTGCGTTCATCATCTTCGATTGACTCACGACCACTTCTGAACCGCTCGTGCCACCGTTTTCTTTAGAGAATCGTTGCCGAAACACTTTTCCAACATTTCTAATGTTCGCGCACCATTAAATTCGTTTTTTACGCAAAATTGTAAAAAATCGCCAACACACACAGAGATAGATGTACTCTTGGCTACGTAACTTTTGCAAATGTCAAGCTATGACGCTAAGATTTAGAGAGAATATCAACAACCGATTTACTAACTTAACAAAAAAACAGAACTTAAATCGAAACAATGGCAGCGCCACACGGTTGAACTTCCCGCAACCTTTTGATCAAGGTGGTATGTCTTTATAAACTTTGCATGCTTTATAGTATGAAGTCATTGTAGGATCTGAAGACATTGGTCCGAATTCATCATTCTTACCTACGGTAGTAACTTGCGAACAACTCTGGTTTAGAAAACAAAAAAACAAAAGCTGATACTCCGTCGATGTTCGTGTACTATCTATCTTTTCTACCACCGTGGCCAATGCATCTAGAGGGCTTGCACATTAACAGCTATCACTTGTTGAATAGTCAGTTTTACGAATATGTAGAAACTTACTTGCAGTCGTAAGCAAGATCCCTACAATTATAATATATAATATAATTCCTTACCATCAGTGCCTGCCCAACATCTCTCGAAGGGTCTTCAGACATCAAGTTTATACGCACATGCTCATCACAGAGGATAATAACGCCGCTGTCGAAGATTTCTTCTATTACTAGCAAACATTTAAGACCAATGTACATCGGTACCTCTCTTGTCTTCCTTCCTAAGTTCCGTTCGACCGTGATGAAACAAAAAAAAACACATTACGTTATCGGCACCAACGTATCTTAAATAAGATGTAAATAAGCATATAGGACATTCAGGACAATATAAAATGTAAACAGCTACATATGTATTGTATGATATATCTAAGCACAGGTTCTAGAATGCCGCTAACTCTAAGGTATTGCTTCTTTAGAAAGTTGCTTACATTGAAAATCTGCCTGAAAAGAACAATAATTGTTCGTATTCTGAGCTAGTTATGATCGTAAATCACCAAATTTTTGTTACCCCGAGATCTTTCTGAATTGATAACACTAATAATGACAGAGACCCTAACTCATATCTACAATATATGCGAGAATTCGTAGTTCAAGAGTTCAACACTGGTCACAGAATAGGAACCAGCAGGGGGACAGTTTTTCGAATTAGCATTTATAACGCAAATCATTTCACGTGTGTCACCGACTTTTATCAGGTTATCACAGATACTAGGTCTGGGGGCGATTAATTAATTATGTAAGGGGTTATTGGAATCTCTGCGATTTGTCGCAAAAATGTAAATTCACATTTGAATGTTCCTGCCAGAATTCACACTATAAAATAGAATCAGACAAGTTTTGGAAATCAGTGTATTTCAACGTTCGATCTGGAGCTAATATGAAAGGAACTTGCTAAGCATGAGAGTCCTTAACATTTGTCTGATATTGCTACTGTTTGCAGTAGCAGTAATTGAAGCGAGAGGTTGATATTGAACTTAAAATAAGACGCTGCATTTACTTGAATAAATTTAATTTTTCTGCAGGATATAATGAATTCGAAAGAATTCCACCGCGATATCGGCTTTATAAAAAACGTGCTCCAGTTGGCAAATACGAAAATGTCCGTCCAAATGCAAGGATAACTGGGGCAATTAAGGAACAACTTTTATCGATATGGGGCAATAAGCAAACAACAACAACAGTTGCACCTGGAACTACAACAACAACTATCACCGAACCACCAACCGCACCAACCACAACCGACCCAACTACACCCATACCAACCATGCCAACCACAACCGTCCCAACGGTTCCAACAGCTCCAACGGCCCCAACCGCTCCCACTGGTCCAACTGGTCCGACCGCTCCAACCGCTCCAACTGGTCCAACCGCTCCAACCGCTCCAACTGGGCCAACTGCTCCAACCGCTCCAACTGGTCCAACAGCTCCAACCGCTCCAACTGGTCCAACCGCTCCAACCGCTCCAACTGGTCCAACAGCTCCTACCGCTCCAACCGCTCCAACCGATCCAACCGCTCCAACCGATCCAACCGATCCAACCGATCCAACCGCTCCAACCGATCCAACCGCACCAACGGATCCAACCGCTCCAACCGATCCAACCGATCCAACCGCTCCAACCGATCCAACAGTTCCACGTCATTGGTCTGATCAAAGGGATAAGTACTATTATTATTTCCGTGATGAAGACCTAGACGACCTAGAAGAGTTAGATGAAGAAGACGTACCTTTTGATGACGACGAAGACTACAAAGGTTTGAGACGCAATTCCTTGGATTACAATCCAGATGAAGACTACCCAGATCAAACTGATGACGATGAATATGAAAATGAGGATGAAGATGAAGATGACAACGAATATTACAACGACGATGATGAGGAATCTCCAAACAACCGATACCCTGTAGCCTTTACTCCGATAAATGCATTTAAACGCGTCCCGTCGTCCATAGCCAATAGCAGAAGGGCCAGCTTTCAAGGTTTCTTAACCGAAAACGATGAAAGTGCTTTCGAGCGCCCACAACTTGGACGTGCAAACAATCGTAGAAACATCGAGCGCATCAGACGCCGTAACAGAATTAATCGTAGACGTAGAATTAATCTGAGACGACAGAGGATAAGGAGACGGCGATTGAATGCTCTTCGAAGGCGTCGAAATCAGCTTCGCCGTAGGCGGCAACAGGCACGAAGGAGGAGAATTCAACTGGCTAAACGGAGGCGACGTTTGCGGAACCGTCGTCGTCGTTTGGCAAATAGGAACCGGAGGCTGAGACGCCGTAGAAGGCGTAACCGACGCAAGCGTTACAATCAGTTCTTAAGGAGAAAACGTCGCCAAAACAATCGAAGGATTAACCGTCTACGTAGACGTGGAGGAGGACGTAGAAAGAGAATAGTTCGTATCCAAGGTTAGGAATTGCTATTTATAAAGGATAATGAAATAGAGATACAATATTTGAGAAACAATTCGTTTTTGGTTTTTTAATACAAATTTGCGGCTACTCGGACGGTTAGGAAGTGTACTTGTAACCTCTACCTTACCAAACCCATACTGAGTGCTGTATTTTGCGACTTTATTCTTACAGTCAACACCGGTGGATTTGGAATCAGCCAATTTTAAAATACATTATTAAGACTTGCATCCATCTGAACACTGTTGTGTTCGTTTTGTCATTTTTTTTGGACAGTGATAGAGGGCCTGCATTTTTTTCCTTCCTGATATCGAACAAACAGCTGTACCCGCTTCAATCGTAGGAAGACAGACTGGGTGAAACACTAAAAGATTGCCCACATCGAACTTGCTTCATATTTCGATATTAATTGCGAGCTCACTTCCTCTCTCGATCTTGTCTTTACCTAATCCTGTCCCTGCGCTCGCAAAGGATGACTACTGATCTTAGAAGTGAAAATTCGAGACCATGACAAGTTCTGTCGAAAATAGGAAGAATGTTGAACATACTTGAGCACCCGAATAATATTGTACCTGCATTCTTAACGCCTGTTTAGCTTCCGGTACAGTACCTGTTTCTTAGAATGAAGTAACCATAGTTGTCATAAACTCATCAGTCTCTCATCTGTCGTTCTACTCGCTCAAGACGTCTGCAGACTCAAGCTGTGACCAGCCTCGAATCGATAGAAACAAATAACTTGGTATAGTCAAGCCATCAATGTTTGCAAGTGCGTTCAAAGCGGCCTTCAAAAGGTTCTGTGCCAGATGAGGTTACATTGGGCAACAGAACAGGCAGGGAAAAACGAAAATAGAACGACGAAAAATACGACTTCCCAACCAGCTGAGCTGAATGGCTCTTCGTTCTGCCTCCTTCATCCATCTCTAGATTTTGGCGGCCTGTGGGATGCTGGAGTCAAATTGATAATACTTCACCTGAAACGAACATTAGGCGACTTACGAAGAAATGACGACATTGTCTGTATTCGATACCTCTTTGTTAAACGACGTCGCTTCCACCTCCGGAGTAGGAAACACTAAATACAAAAGAAGGATTGCTATCCCGTTGGTAACAATTCTGGAAAAATCTGAGTTCAGAATATCTGACAACACTTCAGCACGAAACAACAAGAAAACCTGGCTTAGAAACGAAACAATCACCGGTCATAACTTCGGTCATCATCTCTTCCAGAAGCGATCCTTGATTTGTTGGCTAACTCGCCACTGCTTACGTAGACACAATGCTCTTCCATTCTCTGGTCCTGGAGCTGGAGATTATTGGGTGGTAAAGGCTCTTCATCCTCAGAAGACATAGGCAGATGCGTCAGCGAGCGACTTTTAAATACATTTTCTGCCTCGATAAGAGCGCTCTGAAGTGTCTCCATCCTTGGAGCTATCTCTTTCAGTGTTCGGGAGAAGACTTTCTTAATTGGCTGGTCGAATATCTCCCAACAACCTCCGGCATGTGGATTTAGCGGGCAATTGAACAACTATTTGATGCTCCTCGATGCCCCACAATGACAACTCAGCCTTAATTGCACCCTCGTCAAATATACCAGGGCCTATCAGCTCCCCTTTGGCACCGATGAAATTAGTTCCATTGTCTCTTCGAATTCGCCTCGGCGAGTGGACGGCTCGCCTTGTCAAACGTGAGATGGGCGCAACCCACTTCTTTCTGGTATCCAGCAGTGATGTAGACCGGTCCAAAATTGTCCAAGACGATCTTTCGGCAGTAAAGGCGGCAGAGGCTGGGCACCCCAAATCCGACAAAAGTAGCAGTTGTTTTTCGCTTTCACGCCCACAGTCTGTATCGAATCTCGTTGACGATGACATCTATATTCTGATGACAGAGGCGACGATGGAAGTGTTCGACGATAAGCTTCGTTAGGTGATGTCTTTTCGGCAAGTTGATTGGCCGTCTGGCGGAAATTGGAAAGGTCGTGCCGACATCTATACATCTATGAACTTGTAGCATGAACAGCTTTTATATCCGCCTACCTTTCTCTAATGGCACAATTCGGGACAAGTGAGCAACCTCACTCACAAGAGAGTTGTTGTGCACTTGACGGCATATCATTTGCTCGGCTGCATCGAGTTCGCTGACAACTCGCCCCCTTCTGCACGCTTTTCTCGACAAGAGTCGACAAAACGGAGCATCGACACTGCAGTTCTCCGGAGCTTCGAAAACTTCCCACACCTTGAGACATAAATTAGTCGGATACTCACTATGGCGGCATGTAGTAATAGCCTCGAGCGCAGTTAGTCGGTACTTGTCTGGGAAGTGATGTCATCCGGTTGAGTGGACCAAGCCTCTTCCAGGGACCGGAGAAACGCAGGACCATCTATCCATTTCGTTCTGGTTTCGAACTTAGAAGGATACTTTACTTCATCCGCCGCATTTAACTTCAAAATTTCGTACTGTCCATTATGAAGAATGAACGGAGCATAGTTTCCGGATCGGTTGGTACATGAAAAAAACCATTCGATAAGCCGAACATTAGCCTTGATCCTCCGGAAGTGGCAACACATCATTTTTCTTCCATTCTTCTTTGAGACTAACACGATGGGCGATGCAAATTCGGAACTGCTTTCCTGAATTATTCCTTTCTTCAGCCATTCTGAAACCTGCCCCTCGATTTGCAGTCCTTCTCTTGATATGAGGCTCGTCTGGCTCTTTCATACAACGATGCCTATTCTTATACAATTATCTGCATCGGAATTGGTTATGGTTCATTATCCCTTGGGTCATAGCTCTCGCTGACCCTCATGATCTTTATCTGGTACTCCACAGGTAAGTGATCCAAATCGACTGCAAGCACAGAAGCGTCTTCATCCACAGCCAAAACACACATAGTTCCAAACTCTTTTTGGAGCTCTTCGACAGCATAGCTATTCTGCCTTACAGCTAACCCTCGAATAGACCCTCGCGTTGGATCTTCTACCTGCCACCTGCATTCAATCCTCAGCTCGGCTTTCTTCTCGATTTGTCCCACCTCGTCTTCCTCATCGAGATCTTTGCCAACTGAATATCGTCTACCTTCACTATTGCGTCAAAGTACCCTAATGTATGAACGTTTTAGTTCCCTAACCCAATTAGTGATGTTGTTTCTCTCACCAATTCCACCACTACTGGGAAACGCCATAATGCTTCATGCCTTGACAATGACAATTCGCATCCCGTCTAATTCCATCGCTGTCATTTCCGAACCGTTTACAGTTGCATCTTTCGTTAAATGGTTTGACTTACTTCCAAAATGTACCATGCTGTTGGTCTTTTGACCGATGTAAAACTTCATCTCATTTGAAACATTTATAGTCCTGGGGATACGATCTCGATAAACGATGAGGATCTCCGCACTTGATACATCGCTTCGGGCCTTCCTTCTTCACAAGATCTGCAGGTTAATTTTTGGCGGATGATGTAGCCGATGAAAACTTTTGAAAACGCTCTGTCGCCATTGATACGCTCGTAGATCTTCAGTTTTTGTTTTAACCACTTGATGGTCCTTAAAGTACCATTTTATTCATTTTATCATCCTTCAGGCAATAAGGTTTGGTTATGATGCCCGGGTGGGGCCTGGTCTAGTTCCCGCTTGCCGTCTTGCGTTGGTTGTCGTTGCATCTGCGAATCTGAAAACAGATGTAAGTGAAACAGCAAATAGTTCTGAGAAGTAACGGAAGTAATAAATTCCTAAAGTTCTTTACCTCAAATTACTGAAGGATGGGACAGTGGCACAAAAAGTTGAGGGTATCCTCCTGTCAACCTATGTCCCAACAGAGGTCGTCGTCGGTAAGGCGCAGTTTTATTTCGTGCGCGCCCCGAAAGGTTATGGCCTATGAGCATTCCAAAAATCTTACTAAATCTGGATTTGCTGAGTTCCGGCCATAGTTGTCTTGAGGTCTCGCATTTTGGAAGGTTTTTCCACCTTTAATTGGATTTTATTTGTATTCTATGAGTGCGGAGTTGCTTTTCTAGGAGGATCCTTTTCGAGCCAGCCTGCCTGCCACTCTTTGTGGCCATGGTCCCCAAATAGCGTGACCTTATGCCTAAAGCTCTTCGCGACAGCGCTTCACAAGCTCGATTTGATTTCGACCTCAGTGATGGCTTTGATATCTCAGCTTGGAAGACACTACTTTCATCCGGCAAGCGTCGTGAGCATCGTAAGTTAAATTGATCGGAGACGATTCCGATCCCGACGCCGGTTTCTGTCTCCATCTTTGATCCATCCGTGAAAATGGACATCATTTGGTACCATTTGATTCCTGTCCCATTCCCGCTTGGGAAAAGGATGCTGGCAAATCGTGTTTCGAAATCGTGATGAAGTATTATGCAGTCCGAATTGAAGCATAAACCCAGTACACTTGTAAGTACAGAGGCATGTTCTTTTGGGTTTGGTTTCCACAGGTTTTTCGCAGCAGATTCTTGAATGTATAGATCTGGGGGCAGGAGCCCAAGCATGTTTGCCAGTGCCCCAGTTGGCGTCGTTCTCATGGCATGAGTCGTGCCTATACCTGCAAAAATTTTATAATTAGCCTATGGTTGCAAGTTTTATTTGTAGATTGCCACCATACTAAGTTGCATATGCAGTAGCTTTCATTCCTTCCCTTTTTAGATTCAGAAGTATTTCATTAACCACTACGGTCCACTGAACAGGTTGTATCACTCTTCCTTGAGGTCACCCTCGGGTTATCCAACGTTCCTGGATGAAGGCGATGTCGATGTCTTCCTTAATCAGGAAGTAGACACGGTTGAGGCTCGTCGCCTTACAGTGGTTACAATTTATTTGTACTATCTCCAGCATAGTGGTTCGCGTTCCTCCCTCTTCCGTTTCATATGCAAGGCGACTGTGAAAGGTCTGATCTTGCATTGAGCTATCCCGACCCGGACCTTGTAGTTGGCTTTGCGTAGTAGTGGCATAGTTTAGCCACAACTTTCATACCATCTTTGGTGTTGCTTCCCATTTTAATTACCTCCCACTCCTTGCTGCTAATCTCTGGATTGAGTTGTCGGAGGTTGCGCTCTATTCTGTCCTTCGGTATAAATGGACCAGGAATCTTCAATCGTCCGTTAGGTCTGATGCGATCCATGAGTTCTTTCTTTTCGCCTTTCAACTTCTTTGTATTACTACAATACATCTGCCTACTGCGTATTAGTTTTTTAAAACACGTAAAACACGTGGGTACGTAATTATTGCTCTGTACCGTACCGTTCAATGCCTCTTTGCTTTTTCCTTTGTTTAATAAATTTTTGTTATTTTTTTTTTACTCAACACAATACTGAACTATACATACATACATATATGACTGTCACTTTCACTTATCCCGGTTGAGTCCCCAAAACTTGTGGGGTTAATGCCGCACAGAGAATGCTTTAAATAAATTCCAAGTCTGCTTCACAGTCCCTAGAACCTCGGCAACCGTCATACACGTTGAGCGACCCTCGCGGAACACTGATTTTCAAAGAGATTGCAGCACTCTCTTACCCTCGCTCGAAGCATCTTCTCCATAAGCTTACACAGCGGTCGGAATAACGAAGGAGTCAGAGGGTGTGGGTTTGCCTTTATCCGCCGAAAGAGATAGGCGTTTGGAATTTCCAGCGCCGCCTGAATACTCCGGTACGTAAACACACATCGAACATATGCAGGAGCACATGTGGTTTCCCTGCAGCCACGATCCTGGTCACTTCGCTCGTTATTTGCTGTTGACCACTTACTCAATTAAAAGCGGTTCCATCAAATCCACCGAGCTGGAGCAGCGGGGTTTCCGGAGCGCCATTCAATACCCCTGGCCCCACGTGTCCTTATTTAGCCCGGTAATAAGCTCTCTGATCGCTCTCACCAGGTTTTCTTCGCTTCCTTTTACGAGTACGATGCCACGGCCAACTCCGCATTCCCGTGGATTCTATATCTCTGGGAGGCTCGTCGAGGACGTTCACATTCTCTGCGGAGGGTACCGATTTCCCGGGTCCACTAACTGCTCGGCCTTCAACGCAGTTGTTGTTGTATTCAAGTTGACAGCAAGCGGAACATCAGCCAGATCTTTACGAAGTACATCTCCGTTGAGCCCAACTACGTTCCATCAAGTGGCGCGTGCACATAGTGGTTCCCTTGGTCCCACACTGCGCTAGTAATAGACTTAACCTTCAGTTGTGAAAAAAAAAAAATCTTTACATACAAAGCAACAATCTTTATTATGATGTTTTGACTTATTCCTTTCTCCATCTTTCTGCACAATCGGAAACTGACTGCCACATCGATTAACGAAGCTTCCCGCTGTGGGAATGAACAGATGCTGGTTGCGATCTTCCGGCGCCAACAAATCTAACAACCGTGGTTCTCCCTAACTGTGGCGGCGGATAGTCTGACGACCACTTCAGGGGAGTTTCCTTCTATGAAGTAGCTCTTTACTGCTGTTTCTACCTCTTCCTAGGCCACAGTGGTTTCGACGTCTTGGATCTCCCAGGTAAGGTGTGGGGTCTCTCACACCGGCTTGACGTAGGCGTCCAGAATCTCCATGTCTACCTTCTTCATCAGTCCAAGGACCTCCGAATATTTCTTTCCCTGGGTTGGCGATGGTAGTAATTTCTGCAAATTTAGCAAACTCAACAAAAGACGCAGTAGTAATGTACAGAGTGGGCCAGAATGTATGACTTTTTCGGATAGTACCATTACAAATGGCATCAAGTCGGTTTTGACATTTGTGAAGAAAACAGAATTAGAATTTGTGTGAATAATCAAGCAATGGGAAAGCTACATATACTCCTGAACAAGGCGGAATAATCGTCAGGATGTTTTTGCACAATTCGTCAGTGATTTTGGAGCATTAACGAGTCCCATTTCCACCTACATATGTTTGTAGATGAGTGAACAAATGAAATTTTCGGTTCTTTGGCACTGTAATGCCATTACATCCGCACGGTGTTAACGCTGAAGAAGTTTTTTTTGTGAGAGCGGCGCGGGCCAAACGGTCACTGTGATTAGTGAGCGTTACAGGCGATGATCTATGATTTTCTGCTTCAATTGGATGAATTGGGACTGGAGAACATGTAGTTCCAGCAGCCAATGGACTTAAAGGGTCTTAGATTATGGCCCACTATGTACGAGTACATACATAAATAAAAAAATGCACAGTCTAGGAAGGTAGGCTATAGAAGTGATTTTAAAACAATTTTTCTTTGATAAAAAATGCGATTTTTCATTATTAAGGTTTTTTTTTATAGAGTGCAATATTTCTCACATTCTTATAACCTCAATAACTTCGAAGCACTATATAAACTCGATAAGTAATAGCTAATTCTCATGTAAATTTTCATAAGAACTCGCCGTAGTCATACAAAGCCAGCCATGGGTACTTTTTCTCCATCAAATTACATTAATAAAATTTTTTACAAAATAAAAGCAAATGCGAAGGAGAAAGAAGCTTAATCGAAAAGTATCTGGAGCAAAGCAAAATAGTGGAGATACAATCCAAAAGGGATCCAAAGGGGATTGTATCTCGATCCAGCCATACTCTGGATCGCCGCTTTTAATTGGGCCCTTCTGTCCTCTGGCCACGGCCGATTGTGTGTTTTTGTTATTAGTCGTTGTTTCATTGTTGTTTGTTATTATTTGTTTGTGCTTGTTGTTTGGTATTAATTGTCTGCATGTTTATGTTTGTCATGTTATGTTTGAAGGCTGCCTTAGTTCTTGGCCGTCCGCCTACATGCCCCTACTGCTCCTTTGGTGCCAGCAGTGGGGTGCTAGCTAATAAAGGGGTCGTCGTCCTTTCACCCATTGAACCTGACTTTTACAGCTGGTAAATCTTTTGGGTGTGCTTGATTATGATGGCCGTCCGGTCATTGTCCGTCGGTTATTGTGAATTACTCGTATAATGACCTGGGAATTAAAAGTGGATGCTGCAAATATACGCGGGCTTAGCAGTAATCACTTCTCTGCGTAGGTATGTCAACATCTGTAAATACAGGCGAACGGTTTTGGCACTCAGTGAAACACTGGTAGATCCCCGCCCATACCTATCAGATCACTCTGATCTTATTCTTCTCCCACTGCGGTCTCGCCATTTACGTGCGTACGCAGTTTGCCAAACTCCACCACGATATAAACCCTGTTTCAATCCAGAATTCAATTTCATGTGGTTAAAATCTCATCTCCGTAAGCAAATTATCGCTACTGCTTTAATTACGAAGCCCCACACTGGTCCGCAATTGGACCTTTAACAAGTTTGATGCGCTGCGCTGTCTGACTCCATTCATAGAACTGTATCGCTGTATCCTCATACTGAAATCGTTATTACTGACGATTTCAATATACACAATTCTGGGTGGCTTCGACATTCTGGATAGACAACACCCGAAGGACGGTGTGTTGAGAACTTCGCTGTGGAAAACAATTTGAACCAGCCTTTGACAGAGTCAGGCATCAGGCTCTTTTGTCGAAAATGCTTGCATTTGATATGGTGACTCTCTTCTTCAATGGATTTGAAATTACCTTGCGGAACATTCAATTCCTATTGCCTTGCACGGTTTCAAGTCTGGTGCCCACAAAATAAATGCTAGTGTACCAAAGGGCGTTGTTCTGTCTCCGACACTCTTTTTAATCTTCATCAATGATCTGTTGTCTGCTCTTTCTAATCCAATTTATTTCTTTGCTCACGACAGTACTGTCTGCTTTTCATATTCGTACTCACGTCCCTGCTCTTCGGCTGTAGAACGGAAATGGCAGCGTATGTTAAGCTAATTAAATTCCGATACTAACAGCATAACCACTAAGGGAACTATCAACAGAGTTGAGTTTAATGCTTCTAAAACACAATGTTGTCTGCTGTCGTTAAAGCAAAATCTAAACACCCTGCCAGTATCCATGAATGGCACTTCCATCGTTGAATCGTGTCATTGACAACTTATGTTGGAATGACCACATATTCGATGTCGCCAAAAATGCTGCAAAATGTCTAGGTTTCCTCAAGCGATGTAGGAAATATTTCACCTCCTTTGATCTGGCCTCAATATATAATACTATATGTACAATGTGTGGCAAGATAACTACCTTATTTCATAATGCGATAAAACAAAAAGTAGTAAAAATATATTTTCAATTTTGTCATATGACTTATCGTATCTGGTAAGTGATGCCCCCCTTAGTCGATACACTGGTTGAACCGAATTCTGCTGTTTCTGGTCACTCTCTCCAGAATGTTTCTTTTAAGGTCGTCCAGAGTCTGTGGACGGTTGGTATAGACACAAGGTTTAAACTACCCCAGAAAAAGAAGTCACAAGTGGCCGAATAGGCTGAACTCGTCCGCCATTCCAAATCCATCTCCGTCAGTGAGATGAGGCGTCTCCTAAGTCCATTTCATGAAGTCGTGGCAAAAACTGCAATCCTCACTACTTCGATGTTCTCAGGTGTTCTGATGGGACGTGCGTTTCCATTTCTTCTTTTCTCTATTAATGCTCATCAGTCTATTCTAAAGCCCACTTTCGGAGGTACTCTGAAATGTCGTGGTTATGGAATGCTCTGCCGAGCTCTGTATTTCCTAATCATTGCAACCTGCAAACATTTAAAACCAACTTAAGTCGGTATCTCTCTAATTTTCTTCGCGCGCAGATTTTAGAAGTTGGTGTCTGATTTGTACAATAGCAAAGGCTGAAAATTCACCAATAATTAATTTATAGGCCAGCACATAGCATTATTAGCCGCCATCATTAGAATTTCACTGTATCTTTACCCCGATTCCGAAGCCACAAGAATTGTACGGACTTTTTGAGTGCTCCCATTACTTCTCCACATATCGGTCATTAAAAAGAATAACGTCATAACTCAAAAATTGACAAATTGAAATACTTTATTCTATAAGAACGTCATATCTGTAACTTACAAATTGACTGCTAGAGGGCACTTGTGTCATTATGATGACTTTGATTTTCTTTTTCACAAAACACTATGGCATTCTTCTAATAATTATGGATAAAAAATTCACTAATTCGTGGGAATTATTTTTATTTTTGTCACTATTTCCACAAAAAGTACCAACGTTGTTTTTGAATAGTACAAATGCAGTCTCGGGGAAGACAACTTTACAAGCTTGCAAAAGCACAACAAAAACCCCTAGGATCATCTGAGAATCAAATGTTTTCTACTCCACAAAATATTCATAAAGAAGGTAGCCAAGGGTTGTTTTTCTTTTTCCATGCCTTTTCATCAAACTCTTACATTAGATCAAACTTCCGGTGCCCATAACATTATAAGATTGGATGAAAGCAACCTTTGAATGAACCTGGCATGTGAACTTTTCTGGGTATTTTTGAATGTATTCAAAAAAAATTCGCATAATTTTATATTTGTAGAGAATTCAAATGAAAACGTTGCATCGACTAGTCATTATTTGCCCGCCTCTCAGTTTTCGTTCTCTAAGAACAGTGGATCTTCAACAGAGGACAACGATGACATATTATATGACAAGCCTTACAACCCTAATGAAAGTGAAAAGAGTGATACATCGTTAGAAGGTATTGCCAGTGGTCTTTCATCAAACATCAACCACACAAGTCACAACATGGGAACCCCATCTACAGGTAATCAGTCAGCTGCTGCTATTTTAGTAAGCCCTCCCAAAAAAGAAGTGACAAAAAGAAAAATTAATTATTCAACTTCCAGTGTTTGAAATTAGAGGAAATAAAGAGGAAAAGAAATTTTGGAGAGCTTCAAAAGTTCAGGAAAAGAAAGAAGTAAAAGCTGCGTGCGGAGAAAAGTGTAAACCGAAGTGCTCCTCTAAATTTAATGAAGAGGAAAGGCAGCCAATTTTTTCAGCCTTTTGATCCTTGGGTGATTTAGAAAGGCAAAGACAATCTACTCGAGAAGGGGAAACACGGCCTCCACGAAGCAATAACAGTGCCTATTTTCTTTCCAAGCTTGACGAAAAAGTTTTCTTAAAAAATACTTTGGATATCCCGAACAAACCACTAGAAACGAAACAAGATGGTTGGTCTTCTTCTTGAACCGGTCTTAAGGGGTAAGCATGGAAAGCATAAGGTTTTAGATCCAGTCATCCGAAAGCATATAAATTCCACACCGCGGATTGAAAGCCACTATACCAGGGCAAATTCATCCCGGACTTTTGTTGACGGTAGTCGGTTTCTAGCCGAAATCCACAGAGACTATGTGGCAATTTGCAAAGAAAAAAATGAAGCCTATGGAAGCTATGCTATTGTCTACCGAGTTTATACTGAGTCCTTTAACATTTCTTTTTTTACTGCAAAGAAGAACTTATGCGAAAACATGCGTTGCCTACGGGAATGCTTCTTTGGAAGAACAAGAAGGTTTACAAGTTCTATATGAACTTTATTTGGCCAAGAAAACAATTTCCAGCGAGGAAAAAAACCGGGACAAGGAAGATACTAGTATCAACGGAATAGCAGCGGTGTACAACCTCCAAGCGGTGATGCAGATACCAAAAGGAGATGGGTTTGTATTCTATAATAAATCGAAACTTAATGTCTTTAATTTTACCATTTATTTTTAAATGCAAAGGAACAACTGTGGGATGCGTAGAATGCGAATAAAGGGGTAAACGAGCTAAGAACAAGTGTCAGATCACAATGACAGATGCAGAGATAATCTTACTCTGAAAATTGCGTTGGACGTTAAATGCCGTTCGGTATCTTAATATAGAAAAAATAACACAATAATACCTGATTAAAGGACATACGCAAAATGAAGGTGACTCGTCTCACTCAATCATTGAAAGACAAGTCAAGCGTCAGGTGAAGAGTAGGCCAATTTATTCACCCGACGGTTTTATTGGAGCAAAAAAGGTGGGACAGCCTTTTGTTGTAAACGAGCTTTGTCACGAAGACTTTTTCGATATAAAGAAATACGGCAAATCTCAATTTTTTTTTACAATGAGCGCGCTCTCAAGGGGTTTGCGTACCCTTAAAATGAAATTTAGGGAGGAAGAAAAAAGAGGTGCCGATGTACATTGTTTTTAAATGTTTGCAAGTTATAACGACCATGAAATACAGAGATCGGCAGGGCATTCCATAAGCGAGTTGTACGGCCTAGGAACGAATCACGATATTTTAGAGTACGTCCGAAAATGGGTTTGAGGGTATACTGATGAGCATTCATAGCGAGACGGGTGTTACGGTTGAAAGTTTGAATGGGCGGAATGCTACTGGCGATTTCAGTGGAGCACTGGTGGTGGAAGTAGCGATAAAACAAAGTAAGACAGGAGACATTACGTCGGTGTTCGAGGGTGTCAATTGATTGACTGATATTAGTATCATCTATAACTTTTATTGCACTGTTGTGAACCCTATGTAGCAGGTGCAAAATGGCCATTGTACTACAATTTTGGGCGGATGAATGCCTTATAAAGAGTTTTCCAATAAGCACTCGACAACTTTGAATTTAATTTGTGAACGCACTCTTTCACAAATCATCAAACTGTCACTGTCAATTTATTCAGTAAACTCAACATTTTCATCATGGTAAAGTACACGAACGAGCAACGTCTACAAATTCTAAAAATTTTCTACCGAAATTCCGAGTCTGTGACTGCAACTTTAAGATGATGCCAAGATGATGAATTTCATCGCAAAATCATCTTCAGTGACGAAGCTCATTTTTGGCTCAATGGGTTCGTCAATAAACAAAATATGCGTTATTGGTCGAGTGAAAATCCACATGTGCTACATGAATCACCACTTCATCCACAAAAAATAACTGTTTGGTGCGGTTTCCATGCTGGCGGCGTTGTTGGGTCATATCTTTTCGTCGACGATAACGATCGTCACGTTACTGTGAATGGTCAGCGTTATCGCGCCATGATCACCGATTATTTTTGGCCCGAATTGGAAGATATGGACTTGGACGACATGTGGTTTCAACAGGATGATGGCACAAGCCACACAGCACAAGCTACAGTCGATTTATTGAAGAGTAAGTATGGTGAGCGTGTTATTTCAAGAAATGGGCCAGTCGATTGGTTTCTGTGAGGCTACATTAAGTCATTGGTTTATGCCAACACGCCGACGACGTTGGAAGAGCTCAGAGCCAACATTGAACGCGAAATAGTGGCCGAGTCGTTGAAAATTGGGTCCAACGAATCGACCGCTGCAAACGTGCCCGCGGTGGCCATATGAACGAAGTAGAGTTTCATTCATAAATGTTTTAATTGTACTTCAAGCCGATAATAAAGTTTTTGAAATATTTCAAATGTTTTGCGTTTTATTTAAAAAAAAGTTGTCAAGTCCTTATTGGAAAACCGTATATATTGAGGCCAGATCAGAGGGCGTAAAATATTTCTTACATCACATGAGGAAACCTAGACATTTCGCAGCATTTTTGGCGACATCAAATATGTGGTCATTCCAACGTAAGTTGTCATTGACACACAGACCGAGAATGGAAAGTTTTTCGGTTTCAACAATGCAAGTGCCATTCATGGATAATGGCTGGGTGTTTAAATTTCGCTTTAACGACAGCAGACAGCATTGTGTTTTGGAAGCATGAATTTCCACTCTGTTGATAGTTCCCCAATTGGTTATGCTGTTGATATCGGAATTCAGAGAGCTTAGAATACGCTGCCGATCTCGTTCTACAGCCGAAGAGCAGGGCCGTGAGTACGGGAACGAATATGAAAAGCGGGGAGTACTGTCGTCAGCAAAGGAATATATTGGAAAAGAAATATCTGACAAGAGATCGTTGATGAAAATTAAAAAGAGTGTCGGGAACAGAATGGAGCCCTGGGGCACACCAGCATTTATTTGGTGAATATCAGACTTGAAAACATCCAAAACAACTTGAAATGAAAGTTCCGAAAGGTAGTTTCTAATCTATTGAAGAAAAGAGTGATCGATCCCAAAAGCACGCATTTTCGACAAAAGAGCCAGATGCCAAACTTCGACAAAAGAGTCAAATGCAAAGAAATAGCAAGCGCAAACTTGCTTTGGCCAGATTGATGTTCGCTTTTGTTCCACTTTTCTGTGTGACATGCGATCAGATCACCAGAGGACCTGTTGCAATGAAAACCGTATTGCCGATCATAGAGAAGTTTTCGTGTTTCGAGATATTTCATGAGCTGACGATTTATCAGTGTTTCCATGACCTTGGAAAGAAGGGACGTAAGTGCAATGGGTCTGTAGGAGGAGAGAGAAGATGATTCGCCTTTTTTAGGGACGGGCTGGACAAATGCTGTTTTCCATCTGCTCGGGAAGAGTCCTAAAGTGTAGGATTGATGAAAAAGCTTACGCAGTGGTTTTGCCAGCGAGGAAGAACACCTCTTCAGAAGAAGGGGAGATATACCATCTGGACCAGCGGATTTATGTATGTTGAGATCTTTAAGTACTCTTGCTACTACACGAGTGCGAAAGTGGATTCGTCCCATTGAAGATTGGACGTACTCAAGTGTAAGCGAAGACAAAGCTCAATCTGGAAGTTTTGAGCTGGCCGCACAGTGCGCAGCAAGCTGACAGCAGGAATGTCATTGTAAATGAGCGTTGGGATGGAAGATGAGGCAGAATTTCTAATGTTTTTGACGAACGACCAAAACTTGTTACTGCCCTTGGGACATTGCAGTATTTTTTGCCTCAGTTTTTGGTCGTATTGGAATTTCACAGGCTTAAGAAAGGCGTTGCAGTCATTTCTGGCTCGTTTGAATTTTTTCCGTTTTCATCTGTCGGGTTGGACCGAAAAAACATTTCTCTAACCCTGACGGCCTCTTTACAGCCCGAGTCGTACCATGCCTTTTCTTTTGGTTTGATACTCTTCATCCGATGAGGAATAAAGGATCTCATTCCAAAGAGAATGGTGTCTGTAATCATATCAGCAGCGGAATCCACGTCGTTATCGAGGAAGCATAACGACCAGTTAGAATTCCTAAAGAAGCTGTTAAGACCGCTCCAGTTGGCTTTCTCGTATTGCCATACGGTTCTTTTAGGAATTTTTTCTCTAACTGTGTGGTCGGTGTACGAGAAGTTAGCTGATATGACACAATGGTCCGACGAGCCTAGAGGGGAGAGCATATCAACGGTGTACTTATCAGGGTGAGAAGTTAAAAACAAGTCCAGGGTGTTGGCGCTATGACTATCAACGTCTTGTATTCGCGTGGGCTCATTTATAAGCTGCTATAAGTTGTTTTCCGCAGCGAAGATCTCAACACACCGTGTTGCATGTCGAAGCCACCCAGAATTGTGTATACTGAAATCGCCCGCAATAACGACTTCAGTATGAGGATACAGAGATACAATTCTTTGTATGGAGTCAGACAGCGCCTCAAACTAGTTAAAGGTCGATGTTTCTGTAAATAAAGCAGTAGAAAATAATTTGCTTACGGCGATGGCATTTTTACCAAATGAAGTTGAATTCCGGATTGAAACATGGATCACATTGTGGTGAAGTTTGATAAGCTACATCATTACTCACGTAAATGGGGAGACCGAGGTGAGAGAAGAATAATGGAACTAGTTCGTAGCCAGATAGCTTCAGATCAGAATGATCTGAGAGGTGTGGGTGGGGATCTACCTGTGTTTCACTAAGTGCCAAAACAGTTGGCCTTTACTCACAAACTATGCCCTTACAACAATATGAAACAGTGCAGAAACAAAATTTTCACTCACAACCCGCTATCCATCAGTTGTTACATACACTCAGCCACTGCCCGTACCGTATGGTAAATACAGTAACGGCAGTGACGGAGTGCAAGCAACAGTACTTTGACCAGGAGCGGGAGAGGTGGGATACCCGCACTGTGTGATATTTATTTTTTTATTTATTTATTTATTAATTTGTTTTGCACACGCGCGCGGTGGTTTATTTTTCGTTTTCTGGGTACAGCACACGATAATTTGCGAGTGCATAAGTGTGCCATAAGACAAAATTTTAATATTTAATAACGTTTTCCCTGGAATGACGTTTTTTTAGTCATGACGGTATTCTTTTTAATGAGCGAAAGATAAGAAAAGTTTCAACAAAATTTCATTTCTGATATATGTATAATATCAGATACGACTATGATACATAGATACAAACATTGTCTATGTTGCGTTACCTGGTTTGATTTAAGTGGCAGATTCTGAAGATTTCCCTTTTATGAAAGTTAGTTAGTGGGCACAGCATGAGTGTGGTCAATATCTAAACATATTTGACTCAGTCTGTTTATCAAAGCATTCGCCACCATCGTAACGTTGAAGCTTCTGCGCGAAACAGCCGAAACATGACGACCTAGCAACACCAAACAAAGGTTCAATCTACCTTTCATTCAAGTCTTCATCACATCCAGGTTACAAGAATAATTCTCTTTGATAATCTCAGTAAATATAGTAAAAATCTCTCTACACCCGTTGGCAATTACATGCCATTCATCGAAGTATGCCCGCAGGGAGGTGGCGGATTGCGTTCCGCAATTTTTTTTTCATAGAATACCACTTCAAGAGGCACAGCCACACTTAGGTTTAGGTAAAACGCAAACAAGACACAATGATTGATTTTTGTTGGTTTTTTCATCATTTTTGATTTTTGATTTTCGCTTTTTGTTTTTTTTTTTTCTAGCCCGCAACTGAGACTCAAAAACAAGTGGCAGATCTCGTCGGACGTTATGGATTTGGTATAAAAGGAGTTTGGTCATTCACATTAATGCATTACACATTATTTGCTTGACGCGAGCATTACATAGTATCATTCTCACTCACAATGAAATTCTTCATTTTCCTAGCAATGGCAGCTGTTGCCCTAAGCTCCCCGGTTGAGAAGATCAAAGGTACGTGATAGAATTGGTGTTGTTTCGAATTGAAAACATACTAACCAACAACTTTCTAGGTCTACGTGCTTCAATTTTTAACCTTCCAGCAAATGCCAAAGTGAAGTTAGAGGACGCTGAGCAATTTGTACGTCTTCAAAACGACGATTATGATGATGTTGAAATTGAACCTGTTGGTGGAGAATCAAGACAAGTTGAAGCAACCGATTCGGGAGTAACAGGAATACCAATCGAATCTCTTAAGTCTGATACGTCCAATGGCAGGCTGTTCTTAAAGAAACTTCTACTTTTCGGAAATTCGTTCGGCGGCGGCGGTGGTAGTAGCCAAAGCAGCCAGCCAATTATCATTGTCGTTCCTGGCAATGGAGCAGGAGGAGGTAACACGGCCACCACACAAACTGTAACTACAACAGGAACAATCGATGGTACTGGAACCGTTACAACACAGGAACAGAGAGCCGCAGATCCCGCTGGCGAATACATGATTGGTGAGGAGGACGTTTATGAAGACCAAACTTTCAATGACAAGGCCAACGCCAACGCCAACGCCAACGCCAAATCCAGCAAACGACAAAATATTATAAAATTGCAACAAGGCGCAGGTAAGCAACAGTCAATTAGTTTTTTAGTGCCTCCAAAGTATATGCGCTATTTGAAAAATAACGGCAACGCAGTTGTTCTCAACCCAGTTAAGTACAACAATGGTGGTTACAAGGTGCAAAAACTTCAACTGTCTAACAGTGGCAATGTGAAGCGAAAACGCTCCAAGAATGGAGTACGTCGGCTTGTTGCACAGCAGTAAATTAAAGAGGTCAGATACTCAATGCTGACTTCAGCAATCATAAACAAAACTTTAGGCGTCAAATAAATCGAAATGTTGCACAAAAGTATTTTGGCCTTTATTTTATTTTTTACTTACTCGTATCACACATCTTAAGTTGCATGTTGACACAAATTTCTGGCCCAGTCTTGTGGGCTCCACTTTCGGCGGTACATCATTAATAATCTGGTTTTTGATGTGACTGGGTTTCTGGCAAAGAACAATAGAAATTGGCAAGATTTAGGTTATACTTTACATACTCGTAATTGTCTTGGGCAAAATATTCGTTTCGTGTATTTGCTTTGTAAAATATTGAAGTGTTTTGCAGCAAAACCAATTAGATAAAATCCAGCGTTGCTAAATTACCAAGGAAGTATCATCGAAAACGATACCAAAAGAGGAATACTTAATGGTATTGCAAGGAAAAAGTACAACAAACCCCGTGGACTATACTCGTGTACCAATTCTTCATACCTAAACAGATTTCGGAATTGAGTGTTTTTTAGGCTGCATATGGCAATGTTCCGCGTTTGGAGCAGTTCGCCTGTTCTCGAGAATTCTGCAAAACGTTCGACACCTTCCAACTTACTTAGCGTGCACTGGATTTCAGAGGTACGTTTTGGTTTTACGACACAACTGGTTATTGCACAATTCGGGTAAGTATAAAGACGCTCTTACTTAGCTATACATAAGCAACATGCCGATAACAACAATATATTGCCATATCACCTGCCTTTACCGGCTACGTGAAAACCCCACTGTTACAAAATAGCCGATAGCCTTGCATTTTCTGTTGACAATCCTGCAAAATGAAACAGGGCAACGAGCCTGCAGTAATGCTGTAGAAATCCAAATCTTTAGGACAAATCCCTGTAGAAATCAAATATCATCAATCCCTCAACTCTTGTTACGGAAGAATTTATTCCTCCAATATAATTGAACTCCACGAAGACTATATCTTAGATTCCCTTAGAAAGTTTAGCGTCAGAGTTTAGTTTAGTTTTAAATGCATTTTATTTACTTAATCATTAACCCTTACATACTAACAAAAAATGCTTAAATGCTAGCTTCAAATTACTTAACAATCTTATGCTAACTTACTGGCCCCACACAGGCGCTCTAAGTTACTCTAAATTCTTATAACTATGTCTTTCGACTTTATTTACATTTTGCTTAGAACTATTTATATTGAATACTTAAGGCTAAGAAAAAATATTTGTTAAGAAAAACTTAGCATATGGACATAATTTTTTATTTTTTATAAAAGCTTAGTATCTAACTTAAAATAAACCTTAGCCTACCTAACCTAAATGCACAACACACACATAAACACACATAGACATTATACACAATCATATACATATAACAGTGTATACAAAGGTGTATATACACTGATATATGTACATGTTTCTTAAATGCTAACCTAAACCTATGTAAGCTGGCCATCGCTATTTACAAAGCAAATATATTGGTCAGCCCTGCCTCATTAGTGAGGCTGGTCCATAATTGACGGAAACGACGACGAAACATCTTCTCCATCATTCAACCACCAGAAATGCTGGTGCTGCCGAACGACATCCCTCTTATCGCGATTCCCCACCGCCCTACTGAAACTGAGGCGATCCACACTGCCGTGTGCGACGTCTCTGTCGTAGTTGAGTCGCCTGTCCCCAGCTGTCCGAGCGACATGGAAGATTAACGGCACCGCTGATCTATCCTGGATCAACCCTATCTGATCTAGGTAGAGGAATGCTTCCGGTGGAACGAAGCCGTCAGAGCGCACACTCTCGTGGTAAAGGTAATTGGGGTAGTAAGCCCCAGATATCAGGTTATTCGTCGAGGTCATTGCTCTTGCAATGTGCCTTCGAGTCAGCTTAATTACGAAGTTGTCCATTCGTATTAGGTTCGCCCTATTGTAAAGGACCTCGTTAGGATAAAATTTCTTGTACTCCGACTCTGGTATTCTATACAAGCGAAGACAAGCCCTCTCAAACACCCGAATCTTTTCCATTAAGCTTGCTCGTACATTGAACCACACGGGACAACCAAATACCAGCATGGGCCTGATAAGGGCCATGTAGCAGATTACCTTTACCCTCGCATCGAGTTGGCTGCTATAAAACAGTCTCTTTGTAAGGGCAAAAGCGCCTTTAGCTCTGGCCAGAGCAGCATCTACATTTTTGCCAAAGTACAGAAACTGATCTAGCCAGATTCCAAGGTATCTGACTACATTTCGACAGGCAAGAGGCTGTCCGTGCTGTCCAATGATTGAGAACTTTCGCCAATTTTTTCTGGTATACCTAGAGGCTCCAGACAACGGCTCCTAAAGAGAATTCCATTCTTCACGATGAACTGCCTGTTGGTTAGCATATTATAAAGAATGTACAAGAGTGGTTTACTGATCCCCAGCCTAGTCAGCTTATAGAAAAGACCCTCTAACCATACGGTGTCGAAGGCCTTCTCCAAGTCAACAAGGCAGGCACCAGTGCACTGTTTCTTACCTTTGTTCCATTGGATATCGGACACCAGTTTAGACGCGGCACGTGAGATATCATGTCCCGCCTTAAAACCGAATTGATTATCCGGAACTATATGTTTGTCCTCAACCCACCTAGACAGAGCTCTATTGATTACTTTTTCAAAAACCTTACTGATATTCGGAAGGAGACTTATCGACCGGAGATTCGCCGGATTGGATATATCCTTTCCCTTTTTGGGGATAGGTTGAACCACCGCCGTTTTCCAATGCGCTGGATAATGTGCATTATTCATTGCATTATTAAACAGGGTGGTGTAGATGTCCACCGCTTCTAGAGGAAGATGTCGAAGCACGATGTTCGGAATACCATCGGTCCCCACCGATTTCTTAGTCCTGATTGTGTCGAAGATCTCATGGAGTTCTTCCTTCGAAATGAATGGGGGTAGGTCCCCCTCTCTGGTAATGACATTATTTGACATATTTTCGTCGCTAAACCGGGTGAAACCAGAGCCCTCGGATCGCCAGTTCCCTATTTCATTTCGAATGCAGAAGTCGTGCACCAAGACGCGACTGTCCAGGTCGCAATTTGGGCCAATGGTATCAATGGCCTTGTATACTTCCCGGAAAGTTGCCCCTATGGCCTCAACCTTCTCCTGTGGATCCTCGATCACAAAAAAGTCGTCATCAGCGGCCTCTTTTGGATCAATGCCTGCTATTGTCAGTAACCGTTCGTTGTCTGTTGTCCGGGCTATTTTAAGACACTGAATGTCGTTTTGATTTTTTCTCCGAAATAGTTTATTGATTTGCGGAAACATATTCGGGTTGCTGGTGTTTATAGCCCGAACCTTGTTGTTCCAATACAAACTTACCGAAATTCTGTAATTTTCTTTTATTATCGTTTGCACATTTTTAATCGACGACTTCAGCGTCCTAATCTCCGGATCTTGTCGGTCAGTTAACTTTCTGTACAAGTTTTTGAGTCTTGTCAGAAGTCTACTTTTGTGTCGGTGCAGTGCGTCAATAGTAGGATTTCGGAACAGGTCTTCGTTAGTCGTACGTCGATACCGCGGTATTGTTGTGTCCATAGTTTGTTTAATTGTCTCGTCCATTTGTTCTAGGTAATTGTCGATCTCCTCGTTTGAAAAATTCCTATTAGACGGTGAGTGGAGCGTGTTCGAGGAGAGCGCTCTTGTCAAAGTTGCAGAGAAGCGTGTCCATCGAGTCTTACTGTAGTTGTAAGAATATATTTGGACAAACTCCTCCAATTCCGCAATTTCGTTGGGAACTGTAATTTCGGTGCTATAACCGCAATGGTCGCTGTCATACACGAATGTGAGCAGACAGTTTAGCGTTTGTAAATTCGTACCTGTCAGTCATATACGTTCGTCGAGCAGTAGATCCAAATAAGACCCGCCTCTGGGAAACGACGGGTTATCCGTCGCTTTAAGACCGAGTCTGTACATGACATTGTGCTGACCCCACCAATCGAGTAGTAGGTTCCCTCTAGTATTTAGCAAATTATTTCCCCAATCTCTGTGTCTAGTATCAGGTGCATAAACAGAGGCCAAGTACAGCCGCTTTCCACTGCGGAGCGGGATGTACACGACGACTGCCTCTAACACCCGGAACCTGCGCAACACGCCCTTGTACACTCTGTGAAATTTTATACCTTCTTTAATGAAGATCGCGACACCGCCTCCACGTTTGGATCTGGGCCGGTTTCTTCTTCTAACAATATAATTATTGTACTCCAGTTTGTGCTTATCGGTTAGCTTGGTTTCGCTAGCGAAAAGCACATCAGGAGTTTGGTCTTGCAGCAATTTAAACATCGCGGCTCTTCGTTCGATCCTAATCAGTGAATTAACATTCACCGGAAGGACCTTCAAAGTTTGCTCCACCATGTGCGTACCCATTACGGCATGTGTTGCGTTAAGCCCGGCAGCAGCGCGTAGATCTGGTCCACCCGCTTGGCCTGTTCTTGCACCTGCTTTTGCAGCTGAGCCATTTGCCCTTGGATTGCGAGCAAGATGGCTAGCATGTTAGGTGCAGCTTCCGTTGTTCTCGGCATCGGAGCCGGAGAAGCAACAGTCGCTTGCTGTACCGTAGCCCCCCTACCTGACGCCATTTGGGCGTAGGAAATTTGGGGCGTGACGGCTGGTGTTTGAAACCTCACAGGTGAACGTTTGACCTCCACCTTCTGCTGCCGAGCCAATTTTTCTTTTTTTTATGTCGGCGAACTTAGGACAACCCAGATAGTTTGCGGTGTGTCCCACGTTCCCACATAAAACGCACGAGAGCTGCGTCCTATCGGATGCTCTGTCCCTACCTAGAGCACACTCCTCGGAACTGTGGTTCTTTGCGCACTTCACGCATCGAGGCTGCATTTGGCAGTTCGACGCGGCGTGCCCGAACCTCTGGCAGCGAACGCATTGTAAAACGCCTTCGCTCCTTTTTAATTTTTCCCAGTGAATCACCTGGTAGTCTAGGACATTGATACTCCTTAGACTATCCAGACGACTTTCGGGACTGAGCTGCACCAGGAAGAACGGCAGACTCCGTTTCTCCCGCCTGGCTCTAGCTGTGGTAAATGGCTTTACCCCTACAAACTTGAGTCCTTCGCACTCCTTTTCTTTGAGCAGTGCCAGGATCTCCTCAGGATCAGAAGACGGTTCCAACCCATTCAGCAGCATCGATTGCCGCTTTTCACACTTCGGTGTGAATGAGTAGTGCTCCGTCGTCGTTTCCTTTAGGAGCTCTTTAACTTTCGCGCAGCCCTCCACTGTATTACAGTGGATGGCATGGCGATCGTTCCCCAATCTCTTTATATTAAAATTATTACCAATGACCAACTTACACAGGTCCTTGGTAGCATTTACCTCCAATTTAAAGGTGTTGATAGGAGGCACCTTCTCCTTCTTCTTTTGCTGCTGCTGTTGCTGTTGTTTCTGCTGCTGCTGTTGTTTCTGTGGCTGCTGTTTTTGTTGTTTCTGCTGCTGCAGTTTTGTCTGCTGCAGTGGTTGTTTCTGCTGCTGCTGTTTTTGTTGTTGATGCAGTTGTTGTTGCTGCTTTTGTTGCTTTTTTTGTTGGGCGCTTTCTACCTGTGCTTGCTCCCTCTGCCAGCGTGCAGTTTGCATTAGCTTACAAGCCAGCATTTTTTCTTGCAGCTTTTCAATGCTGCGGCTAATGTCTTTGATCATTTCATCCTCATCTTACGATTCGGATGACGCTAGGGAAGCAAAGTTATTATTGCCCCCTTCATAATGATCAACACCTTCTGTTAGCACATTCACTCTTTTTTTCGTTAGATTAGGAGGGGTTCTCAAACTCCTCCTCCTTTTAATTGCTTTCGCAACGTCACCGGCAACAAAATTGTTGCCTTTTCCAACTCCCGTTATGGGAAGAGCGGAGCGCTCTCCACCATCCATCACGTGACTTTATTAATTTAATTTATTATTTTTTGTTTGATTATATGGATTGATTATATTGTGACTAAATGTCTTTAAATGGCACTGGATCACTATTTATTTATTTATTTATTTATGTAAAAACCGAACACGTCAACACGTCTATCCACTGTCGAGGTCTATGAACGACTGAGTTTGGCGTCAGACAAGTAAAAAAAATGTACAAAATTCATGGTGATAAACAAATAGCCACTGGAGCTGCAGTTCTTACTTTTGATGCCCCGCAGCCAACTAAAGAAATAAAAATGGGCTGGCAAAATTTACTTGTAGATCCTTATTACCCTAACCGAATGATCCGTAAAAAGTGCCAACGTATTGGACACACGAAAAACTATTGCAAGGAAGCAAGAAGTTTATGTGCTACCTTTGCCGAAACTAGCCCACATGGAGGAGAATGCAAACGAGTGTTCTGTGCCAATTGTATGACAGCTGAACATTCTTCAAAAGCCCGATCCTGTCCAGTTTTCATCAGAGAAAAAACAATAATGGTAATAAAAACCATGAAACGTTGCACAATCAAGGAAGCTAAAGATGAATGCGGCATTTGCATACACCTCATATACCAATCCAAAATATTAAAAAATCAATAGCACAAGTTATTAAAGAAAAAATTGCCAATCACTAACGCCACACAAAAGCCAATCACAGAAACGTTTTCAGAAACAAATTAAAACAACCAAAAAATCTCCTTTACTACACCTACAAGAAAAACCTACTCCAAAAGTTCAGCAATATTCAAAACATACATCACAATCATCAGACACACAACTAAATCAAATTATCACAGGCAACCAACACAAAAATAACATCTATAGGGTTTTCCAATAAGGACTTGACAACTTTTTTTTTTTTAAATAAAACGCAAACTTGAAATAAATAAATTTGAAATATTTCAAAAACTTTATTATCGGCTTGAACTACAATCAAAACATACGAGGGGCGTTCAATATATTCTCGGTATCGATATGAAGGAAAATGCGAATTCAATTTAAATTGTTTTTATTTTTCAATATAATCTCCCCTAACATCAATGCATTTGTTACATCTTGAGATAAGCTTTTTTAAACCCTCAAAACAATAAATTTCCTCTTTCTCTGCAAAATACCCATTTATTGCCGACTTGAGTTCTTCATCATCCGAAAATCTTTTTCCACGAAGACATTTTTTCAAATCCGGAAACAGGAAATAATCACTAGGGGCAAGGTCTGGACTATAGAGTGGGTGTTAGATTTCTTCGAAACCACAATCTCGCGCAGCAGCCTTGGAAACTCGCGCCGTGTGAACACGAGCGATGTCATGAAGAAGCAACACACCCGCTGCGAGTTTACCCCGTCATTTCTTTTTAATTTCCTCCCGCAAAGCGTAGGATGTGGCGTTGATGGTTTCACCTTTTTTTTTGTACTCAATGAGCAAGATTCCCTTTGAGTCCCAAAAAACTGTGGCCATGAGCTTCCCGGCAGACGGAGTGACTTTGAACTTCTTCGGGGGGTCTGTTCCTTTTTTATGCCACTGCATGGACTCTTGTTTGCTTTCAGGGTCATAGTGGTGGACAGATATTTCGTCCCCAGTAACAATTCGATCCATAACACCGTCCGCGTTCTCACTACACATCTCCAAAAGTTCTCTACAGCATGCGATTCTCACTTTTTTCTGAGGCGCTGTGAGCATTCGTGGCACCCACCTTGCACTGACTTTTGAAAGGTTAAGATGGTCATGAAGAATAGTGTGAATGGTACCAATTGAAAGCTTGGTGATCTCTGCCATCATTTTCACCTTTATTCGGGCATCCTCAAGAACAAGTTTTTCGACTTCTTTGATGCTTTCTCCCGTACAAGCAGTAGCCGGGGCGCCGGAGCGGGGGTCGTCTTCAATGCTCTCTCTGCCTCTCTTGAACTCACTTGACCACTTTTGCACAGTTGATAATGAAGGTGCGGAACCCTGGTAAACAGCCACCATCTCTTCATGAATAATTTTTTGATGTTTTCCTTGCTTAGTGAGAAATTTAATTACGGCGCGATGCTCAATTTTCACCATCATCGTCTCAGTTGCCATTATGATTCTGTTTAACTAGAGATAAAACGCGAATTAATAATCACATTTATATGAAATTTTACAAAGTCAATTTATACATACAACCACAGCTTCACCCCGATACCGAGAATATGTTGAACGCCCCTCGTATATGAATGGAACTCGACTTCGTTCATATGGCCACCGCGTGCACGCTTGCAGCGGTCGATTCGTTGGACCCAATTTTCAACGACTCGGCCACACATTTCGGCCGAAACGGCCGCTATTTCGCGCTCAATGTTGGCTTTGAGCTCTTCCAACGTCGTCGGCGTGTTGGCATAAATCAATGACTTAATGTAGCCCCACAGAAAATAGTCAAGCGGCGTTAAATCGCACGAACGAGGCGGCCAATCGACTGGCCCATGTCTTGAGATAACACGCTCACCATACTTACTCTTCAATAAATCGATTGTAGCGTGCGCTGTGTGGCTTGTGGCACCATCCTAATGAAACCACCATGTCGTCCAAGTCCATATCTTCCAATTCGGGCCAAAAATAATCGGTGATCATGGCGGGATAACGCTGACCATCGTCGACGATGGTCGACCAAACAATTATTTTTTTTGTGGATGAAGTGGTGATTCATGAAGCACATGTGGATTTTCACTCGACCAATAACGCATATTTTGCTTATTGACGAACCCATTGAGCCAAAAATTAACTTCGTCACTGAAGATGATTTTGCGATGAAATTCATCATCTTGGAGCATCTTCTCCAGAACCCAATCGGAGAACTTACGTCGCTTCAAATGGTCCATCGGCTACAATTCTTGAGTCAGCTGGATCTTATGTGGGTGTAAACCAAGGTCCTTACGCAAAATACGCCATAATGTGGTCTGAGCGATGCCCAATTCTTGAGAACGCCGTGGAATTGACTGATTTGGATCGCTTGCTACGGACGCCTGAACGTCAGCGATATTTTTGACACTTCGACCAACCCGTTGTCTCACTGACACGGCAACATCACACAACGAATATGAATATAGACTCAAATCGCCTGTCTACTAGGGCGAGAATTACGACCGAAAATTGGAGTTAACGCTCTTAAAGTTGCAGTCACCGACTCCGAATTTCGGTAAAAATTTTTATAATTTGCAGACTTTGCTCGTTCGTGTACTTTAGCATGATGAAAATGTTGAGTTTACTGAATAAATTGACAGTGACAGTTTGATGATTAGTGAAAGAGTGTGTTCACAAATTAAATTCAAATTTGTCAAACCCTTTAGTTGTAGTACTCAGAGCCTGCTCTCGGTGGGCAACGAATATTTATGTGCTTGCCATTGATAGCTGAAATGCAATTGGGTAGATTCCACATAGCTATTTGTTTCCATATATAGCGGCTTCAATATTCTCCAAAACACATCTGAAGTTTCATAAATGATTTCGCCTAAGTTAGAATACCCCATATGGAAAATTCATGCTAAAACTTGGCTGGGAGCTCTTTGCTAAAAATATGCACATATTTTAATTGAAAAGAAATGAGTACATGAGCACCATAAATAGCCTACAACTTGGAGAGATTGGCGCTCTCCAAGATTTTTTTTCCACTCGGGTTCGATGAGGGTACGAAGCAGCTCGAAAGTATTCAGTTTCCCCCTCATAATCTTAAAAAACTGGCCTAGCTTGTCCTGCATACTTTTATAGTTTAGGGCAAAAAAAACATCTGCATCTCGGCTTAAATTTATTTCTCTAACCCAATGCTGCCTTTTTGTAGTCATCCTGCTGCTCCTTGATTCCTCGTAGTAAGCGTATCCCATTAACGCGAATAGTGGGAAGTCCACCAAATCATCCAGATCTTCAATATCCATCTGATATTTTGGCTAATGCTCATTCAGACGCCAATGCAGACTTAAGACTAGCGAGCCTGGATCGTCTTGGTCCAATAGTAAGAAAACGTCGGAACATCTTGGATAAAGAGGAGCTTAATCCCCTCTTACGCTCAGCTTCGTGAAAAACGAAACTGAAGAACTATTGCAAATGTTTTTGACTGGTCCTGCTGGTTGCGGAAAAACATTCGTTATCAATTTACCCCGAGAAATTTACAACCGCTTCTCTCACACTGATGTCTATTGTAATGCATACCTGACCAGCGCATCAACAGGGAAAGCAGCCGTAGCTATTGACGGGACAACTATTCATACTGCTTTCGAAATCACTATCGGACGAACAATGTCACTGTCATTTGAAGTCGCTCAACAGTACCGTAGCTTATTCAAGTATAGACAGTGCATCTTACTCGATGAAGTCAGTATGATTTCAGCGGAATTAAATGGAAAAATTAATTCACGATTTAGACAGATTGCAGTTATTGATTCTTGTTACGGTGGAACAGACGTTTCCCTCATCGGTGATTTACGACAATTAACAGCTGTCCCTGCAACTCCCATTTACAAATAAACAAAATATAGTATGGCAGGGCCGACATTATGGCAAACCTTGAGTTTCTACGAACTCACCGAGGTTATGCGCCAGGCGAACGCCGATTTCCTACATTTGTTGATAAAAATTGGGAATGGTCAAATGTTGGATGCGCGGGAGCTAGCTTTAATTGAGTCTCGTTTCTTCATTAAAGAAATTGCCGATGAACAATGTCCCAATGGCGTACGGCTGCTCTTCAAGAACCACGACGCACAGTGGGTAAAATGGCCAATCTAGGAGGAAATAAATCAGATTGGGTTGCATTGTTGATTTTGTTGCATCTGAGTGACAATATTTGGTCTTAAACGATTGATACTTTGTTGAACATTTTATAAAAAAAATAACAAAATTTTCAACGCTATTGATATCATCATTAAAAATATTCAAATATTTTCCAATAGTACAAAAATTATTTACAAAAATTCATCATTCCATTATCACCTTCATCACAATCTTCTGCTTCCTCCTCTTCATTAAAGCCTTGCCTTGCAGGTATTATTGCCGGATCTGACAATAAATCAAGAATATCTTCGCTAAGAGAATGTTTTTTTTTTTTAAAGAGAAACAGCTCTTGAAATTGAAGAAATAATGGGATCGGAAGAAACAAATAGTGCATTCAAGAAATCCCGCATAGTTTCCTCTCGAAACATTTTTCTTGTGTGGAATTCTCTGAAGTTTAGGGAATCTTGAGCTTCTTATGATTGTATTCCAATTAGAAGCAGAGCCGATTTTATAATGTCTGCACCATGAATGAGTATTTTGTGGACGCTAGAAGGCATGTAGCACCATGGATACAATTCTACGTACAACTTTGCGGTCTCCATTGTGTACTCACTAGAAGCTTCTACGTTTACTGCGTAACCACAAGCTATTATTTTTAAAATAATATCCAAGCGTTTAATAAGATTATGGTCGATTCCAATTATTGAGGAAGCAAGAAAAGTCTGTTGGAAAAATCTCCTCGCAGTATTACCATCGTGCGTGGTACCATAGCCTGGTTTAAGTACGTCGACTAATAAATTCATTTCAGCCTTAAGTCTGTCAATGATGTTATTTTTTGTGTTTTCTGTTAGCTGCATGTCTTCTAAACTTGAAATTTTCCATTTTTTGTAGGTAGTCGATATGCAATATGTAATAGGCACTCGAAGCACCTTATCCAAGCGTGTAAAGTAGACAAACCGAATTCTTATAGGCTTTCTTTGAGTCGCAACTGCATTATTTTAGCTATGTCGTTCATTATTTTCGGTGTAGCCTCGCAAATTTCACACTTTTACGTTGAGGATTCTGCAATAACTCTAAAGGTTTTTTCGCCTTTCATTGTCAAATTAAAAACATGGGAAATGGTAAAATATATACCATGAATAGTAGCCGTATTTAATGTATTAATTTGATTTTTGACCGTTTCAATTTCTCTTTGGATCAATGCGGAGCTTTCTTTTTGAAAAATGAGTTTGATCGGCCGGCAAAACCTAGTTGGTGATGATGATTGGCCTGGTGTGGGACAATACACACAGCATATAAAAAAGCATCTGTTTTCACTGAGCTGGTACTTCTTCTCTAAAGGATTGCTTATATGTTGAATGGCTTGCACTTTCATCAAAGCCCCACTTGTATATGATCGAAATATATATATATGTTTGAAATGGCTGCCTGTGCAAACGACTGGGACAATGAGGAAAAATGCTTTGCCCTAACAATGGCCTTGTACGGTCCTGCAGCAGAATTGTTGCAAACAATAGACATCGAAAACCATAAAGATTATGTGACTTTAGTACAGGCTATCGAGAAACGGTTTGGGGATAGCCACATGCAGGAGGTTTACAAGGTCCAATTGCAAATTTTGGTGGGGGCGAATGCCCCCATTTATTCGGCTTAATACAAGCTATAACTTAAAAAAAAAATAAAAAAAATTAAACTAAAACTTAAAACTAAGGTTGGTTGGAGTGGTGAAGGAGAACAGATTTGAGGTAGGAAGTGGTGCGGTGAAAGTCAAAGACGGTAGGGTTTGAGTTGATTTGACGTAGCATACGGGAGATTGGTTCGTTCGCGCCATAGGAGGTGTGGTGGGTTGGTTGATAGAAGAGTCGAGGGGTACGTAGATTACGAGGGTTAGTGTTGAGGAAAATGGAGTTGTGAAGGGACGCGCATTCAACGTGACCTGAAAGGAGTCGATGAATGAAGAGAAAGTCTGCTGCATCTCTGCGATCTTCAAGGGTGTTTAAGTTGATAAGGTTGAGACGGTTTTGATAGGGGGGCAGATTAAAAGGATCGTCCCAGGGCATACCTCGAAGAGCAAATCGAAGAAAACGACGCTGAATGCTTTCAATTCTCGAGATATGAACACGATGATATGGGGACCATACTTGACTGGCGTACTCTAGGAGGGGGCGAACAAAGGTAATATAGAGGGACCAGGTCACGTATGGGTTGGTGAATTCTTTTGACCACCGTTTTACAAAACCTAGTGCAGAGTTGGCTTTGAGGATTATCTCATCCATATGTAAACGGAAGTTGAGCTCGCTGTCACACAAAATGCCGAGGTCGCGAAGAGACTGTACGGAGGAGATAGGTTGGTTATGGAGAAGATAGAGTCGGGGAGGAGATTGGTTCCGCTTATGTGAGAAGGTGATGGATTGGCATTTGGCGATGTTAAGTTCCAAAGAATTTTTGTGGCACCAGATCGAGAAACTATCAAGATCTTGTTGAAGGAGGAAAGAGTCATGGGGAGAGGAAATGGTTTTGAAAAATTTGGTATCGTCGGCGTAAAGGGAGACAGACGAGTGTTTGATGATCATATCGAGATCATTTATGGTTAATATAAAAAGAAGGGGACCGAGATGGCTGCCTTGTGGGACTCCAGAGGTGGCCAAAAATGGAGCGGACTGGGCTGACCTAAAACGAACACTGTAAAAACGGTTTTCGAGGTAAGAGGATATCTATTTTAACAATATGGGTTCAAAGCCGAGGGCAGACAATTTAAAGATAATTAACCGATGAGAGATTTTATCGAAGGGTTTGCTAAAATCGGTTGCAACTACATCGACTTCATTGCCATTCTCTAGGGCAGAGAGGGCAAAGGATACGAATTCAACGAGATTTGTGGTGGTTGACCTACCCTTTAGGAAGCCATGTTGTCTAGGGGAAATAAGTGATTTGCATTGGAAGCTTAGAGCTTCATACAAAATACTTTCGAAGAGTTTGGGTATATGAGAGAGTTTAGCGATGGGACGATAGTTGGTTATTTCATTCTTTGATCCTTTCTTGTGGATCGGGGTTATGAAGGAGGTTTTCCAAACCTGAGGAAATTCTCCTTGTGAAAGGGATAGACGGAAGAGATTAGAAAGGGCAAGGGAAAGAGAGGAAGAACATTTTTTAAGAAATATGGCAGGGAGGCCATCTGGGTCGGGTGTGAATTCGTCATTGAGTTGGTGTAATTTATATTCGATATAAGACGGGTCCAAAATATGAGAGAGAAGTGGGCCATTGGAGAAGTTCTGTAGGTAACTAAAATAGGATGGATCTGGTACAAAGGAGTCGTTGGTGAAGGATTGTTTGAAAAATGTGGCAAATAGGTTGGCAATGGTGAGTGGATCGGTTGATGACCTGTTGTTGAAAGAGAGGGAAGGAGGTAACCATCGGACTTTCTTTTGTAGTTAACAAATTGGAAAAAGGACTTAGGGTGGTTTATAAGGTTGACTTGCGCATTGTTAAGGTAGCGCTGGTAAAGGGAATCGTAATGTTCGGTGAAATGAAGATAAGCACCAAGATAGTTGGAATAGTCAGTAAAGGACCTGGTACGCAGGAAGTCGAACACAGCAACAGCAGCAGCTTCAAGCAGACGTGAGTAGACTGGCACATTTGTCATACTCCACCACGGGAGAAACGGCTAAGGTATATGGTCAAGTCCGTATAAAAATTCATCTGGCCGAAATAGTCTTCTCTCACGTTTTTTTTTGTGGCTTCCGTCTTAAACGTCGTCATCTGCAGAAATCAGATTCTAGAGCCTTCGTCGGTAGCAATTGTTTGGTGCCAACAGTACATAAGATGTGCGGCTACCAAGGGTCCAAAAGTAAAGCCACATGGACAAATGCAACAATACATTGTCGGAGCACTTTTCGAACGAATAGCCTTCAACATCGCTGGGCCGTTTCCCAAAACCTTTGATGGTAACCGATATACCCTCGTGGTCATGAATTACTTCAGCAAGTGACCGGAAGTGTTGCCATCCCAAATCAAGAGGCTAAGACCGTAGCCGAACAGATATTCAACAACTGGGTGAGCAGATTTGAGGTCCCAATGGATCTACACTCTGATCAAAGGCGAAACTTTGAATCCAAAGTCTTCCAGGAAATATGCGAATATTTGGGAATAAGAAAGACAAGGACAACGCCACTATACCCTCAATCTGATGGAATAGTCGAGCGATTCAATCAGACCTTGAATAAGCATGTATCTAAGGTCGTCAGCAACTGAAAGCGGGATTGGAATCGATACATACCCCTCTTCTTAATGGCCTACCGAAACGCGGTCCATAGCTCAACAGGACACACACGATCCGAGATCTTATTTGGTCAAAAAATTCGATTGCCAAGTGAAGCAAAATTCGGATCCCCACCGACGGAGCCCAAAGAGGTGAACGACTACGTGGATGACTTGCATAACAGGATTCGTAAATTGCATGAAGACAAAGATGATGCTAGCGATCAGCGGCATGAAGACTAGGTACGACATTAAGGCGAAATCTTCCGGCTTCGACGAAGGAGATCTGGTCTGGTTGTATAATCCCCAACGTAAAAAAGGCAAATCACCAAATTTGCAACAGGATTGGGAAGGTCCATACAAGGTGATAACCCGCATTAATGAGGTTGTCTACCGGATCCAGCGTGGGGATCGAGGAAAATTGAAAGTGGTCCAGTGGATAGAATATGTCATATGTTCGTTCCGAACAACTGTAGGGAGGGAGCAGTGTGATAACCATTTAAATGTGAGCAGCGACATCTAGATTTACAAAGCAGAGGATATCGACACTCAGAGAGCAGAAGATTTCGATACTTGTATAACAAAGTCTCGACCATTGATTACTGGAGAGTGGAATCGAATTTTCTAGCAAATTGGAAATTGTATCGGACGCTGGATGGCGAGGATTCTTCTCGAAGTATGTCATTCGAGTATAAATACCAGCATCCCCAAGGTATGGAAGTTAGTTAATCAGTTGAATTTGAAGTGTTAATTAGGAGAAGTGATTAAGTGGTTTAAGTAAAAGATAAGAAAAGTATAAGCGGTTGAGAAATTGGATTGGACCTATTGAGAGAAACGATTAAATAGTGAATTATAACTGCACTGAATAAAGCGATATGTATTGAAAAGAATAAGTTCTATCATTTGTACACACACAAACATTTTACAATACGAGTATGTTGAAAAGATATACACTCGGCTCAAATTTAATCAGTTATGTATGTGACCACTTGCTTGTGACAAGGAAAATGAAATGAATACAAAAATAACGCGACCAACAAATGGCGAAGAGGAGAACAACCGCTTTGTGTCAACCAATTCCGTTAATTCCAATTGTATTTGACTCTTCGTTTATCTAAGCTTAAACTTTTAAACTTTTTAAAATGTGATTTTGTGATGAAAAATGTTGACAGTTATTTCTCCCTAGAATGGCCATTGTGCGACGTCGATATCTACAACAAAGAGATTCTCACCGCTACTGCGGACAAAGTGTTATCAGTAGCTATTGACATTTTTACCGGCGCTGAGCAATTAGCACATATTCGACAGCAACTGCACAAGAAGGTGGTTATAGATACCGCTCGTTAAGGGCCCACCGTATATGACAACGACTAATATAGAAGTTTCAGATGGCTAAGCAAACGGAGCCATAGGATTTTTTTGGAATTTATCGAATATAAAAACAATATTCAAATTGAAAATAATGTCGACAAGGTCAACCCTGACGATAATATCATTTTAGAGAACGGTACAGTAAAGCGTCTATGGTTAAGATTTCTTTGAACTTGTAAAATTGGCTGGTTACATTCAACGATATAATATGGAGAAAGATTTAGTTCCTATCGTACGCAGGAATTCTACGATTTACTTAAATACAAATCGAACCGTCAGTGCTAAGCGAAATTATTTTCCTCTGATACCTGCCAGTGGCATGACGATTCACAAGTCACAATGAGACACTTTTGACCAGGCTGTCTATTTATATGAAAAGTCGCATGACCAACAACTCGTTTACGTCGCTCTCTCGAGAGTTACAAGTCTTAAAGTAAATACTTTTCATTGTCACACCGAAAAATAATCCAACATTTCATCATGGACGAAACGCCCCACAGAGCTTATTTGCATTCCAAAATGAATTTACAAGGCTTGCAAATAATCTTTTACGTACGCGTCAAGACACAATTGTAGAACTACTGCGTGCGCCACGCACACCTCAGCCTCCTTTCTCGTATTTAATTGCCAGAGCCTGAGGACACACAGCAACGATCTCACGCGATAACACAAGAGTGTACCTTCTTATTGCTCAGCGAAACAATGGCTTCGTAATGATGAGCATATATCCGTTCCAAATTTTGATGGTTGCGTACAGATTAAAAGGGATGGTCAACGGGCTGGCGGTGTGGCAATATACCAAAAGCAAAACACAGCGCATATCACTACACCACATATGGATATTACGTATCGTCAAACGTCAAACTGCTCAGTAATGACAAAAACAGTCGGTGGTATTTGTGCAGCTAAATGCGTAATGCCCAACGGACAAAAGATCCTGATTGTGGTCTTACAGTCCTATTCTGCTTTACGCCGGAAGGGATTTTTATGTCAAATACGAGTTTTCTGATTCTGCTATCCGTTCCAAGTGAATCACTCACTTGTCAGTAACGCAGGTCGGTATTCCACTATACGCATGAATCGAATGTCCTCATAAAAATGATTAGAATCTCTTGCTTCCGAGTCAAAATTGAAGTAAAGTGCTGCACTATCCATATTTGTTTTTCTTTCCACACAAATTACACATTTAAAATGACACTTTAGTTTCCAAACGGTTGACGTTTAAATCTTCGAAACTTTGAAATAGAAAACGGTAAGACAGTTCACCCGCCGTATAGCAGAATACCGATTCGAAGCGAAAGTGAATCGAATAGGTGAAGGGAACGTTCGATCCGCACGTACCACCTGGATCAGAATGTTCCCGGAATTTATTCAGAAAATTAAAAAAAAAAGTTTATTCATCCAAATCTATACTGTCCCCTACAAAGTAATCCCCATCGACCGCAACACACTTATGTCAGCGCTTGATCCAATCCTCGAAATATTTTTTATATTCGGTTTTCGGTATGTCAATCACAGGTTCCTGCGATTTGTCCATTACTTCCTCTCGGCTGCTGAACCGCGTTCCCCGTAGTGCTTTTTTAGCACGATTGAACAGAAAGAAATCACAGGGAGCCAAATCAGGTGAATTCGGTGGCTGTTGGATGGTATTTGTTGCATTTTTCGTCAAAAAATTACGAATAATCGTGGTGCAAAATTCACGAGTTTTCTGTACACAGTTCTTTTTTTTTCAAGTTTTGAATGCATTTTATTTTCTAATCAATAACTCTTACATACTAACAAAAAATGCTTAAATGCTAGCTTAAAATTACTTAACAATCTTATACTAACTTACTGGCCCCACACAGGCACTCTAAGCTACTCTGAATACTTATATCTATGTCTTTCGACTGCAGTTACATTTTATTTATAAATACTTATTTTCTATACTTAAGGCTAAGAAAAAATTTGTTTACAAAAACTTAGCATATGGACATTTTTTTCGTTTTTATAAAAACGTAGTATCTAACTTAAAACAAACCTTAGCCTACCTAACCTAAATGTGCAATACACACATAAACACACATAGAAATTATACACAATCATATACATATATCAGTATACACCTTTGTATACACTGATATATGTATATGTTTCTTAAATGCTAACCTAAACCTATGTAAGCCGGCCATCGCTGTTTACAGAGAAAACAGATTGGTCAGCTCTGCCTCATTAGTGAGGCTGTTACGTAATTGACGGAAACGACGACGAAACATCTTCTCCGTCATTCAACCACCAGAAATGCTGGTGCTGCCGAACGACATCCCTCTTATTGCGATTCCCCACCGCCCTACTGCCGTGTGCGACGTCTCTGTTGTAGTTAAGTCGCCTGTCCCCAGCTGTCCGAGCGACATGGAAGATTAACGGCACCGCTGATCTATCCTGGATCAACCCTATCTGATCTAGGTAGAGGAATGCTTCTGCTGGAACGAAACCGTCAGAGCGCACACTCTCGTGGTAAAGGTAATTGGGGTAGTAAGCCCCAGATATCAGGTTATTCGTCGAGGTCATTGCTCTTGCAATGTGCCTTCGATTCAGCTTAATTACGAAGTTGTCCACTCGTATTAGGTTCGCCCTGTTGTAAAGGACCTCATTAGGATAAAATTTCTTGTACTCCGACTCTGGTGTTCTGTACAAGCGAAGACAAGCCCTAAGGCAAGCCCTCTCAAACACCCGAATCTTTTCCATTAAGCTTGCTCGTACATTGAACCACACGGGACAACCAAATACCAGCATGGGTCTAATAAGGGCCAAGTAGCAGATTACCTTTACCCTCGCATCGAGTTGGCTGCTATAAAACAGTCTCTTTGTAAGGGCAAAAGCGCCTTTAGCTCTGGCCAGAGCAGCATCTACATTTTTGCCAAAATACAGAAACTGATCTAGCCAGATTCCAAGGTATCTGACTACATTTCGACAGGCAAGAGGCTGTCCGTGCTGTCCAATGATTGAGAACTTTCGCCAATTTTTTCTGGTATCCCTAGAGGCTCCAGACAACGGCTCCTAAAGAGAATTCCATTCTTCACGATGAACTGCCTGTTGGTTAGCATATTATAAAGAATGTACAAGAGTGGTTTACTGATCCCCAGCCTAGTCAGCTTATAGAAAAGACCCTCTAACCATACGGTGTCGAAGGCCTTCTCCAAGTCAACAAGGCAGGCACCAGTGCATTGTTTTTTGCCTTTATTCCATTGGATATCGGACACCAGTTTAGACGCGGCATGTGAGATATCATGTCCCGCCTTAAAACCGAATTGATTATCCGGAACTATATGTTTGTCCTCAACCCACCTAGACAGAGCTCTATTGATTACCCTTTCAAAAACCTTACTGATATTCGGAAGGAGACTTATCGACCGGAGATTCGCCGGATTGGATATATCCTTTCCCTTTTTGGGGATAGGTTGAACCACCGCCGTTTTCCAATGCCCTGGATAATGTGCATTATTCATTGCATTATTAAACAGGGTGGTGTAAATGTCCACCGCTTCTAGAGGAATATGTCGAAGCACGATGTTCGGAATACCATCGTTCCCTACTGATTTCTTAGCCCTGATTGTGTCGAAGATCTCATGGAGTTCTTCCCTCGAAATGAACGGGGGTAGGTCACCCTCTCTGGCAATGACGTTATTTGCCATATTTTCTTCGCTAAACCGGGTGAAACCAAAGCATTCGGATCGCCAGTTCCCTATTTCATTTCGAATGCAAAAGTCGTGCACCAAGACGCGATTGTCCAGGTCGTAATTAGGGCCAATGGTATCATTGGCCTTGTATACTTCCTGGAAAGTCGGTCTCAACGTTCTCCTGCGGATCGTCGATCACAAAGAAGTCGTCATCGTCAGCGGCTTCATTTGGATCAATACCTGCTATTGTACCGTTCGTTGTCGGTTGTCCGGGATATTTTAAGACACTGAAGGTCGTTTTGATTTTTTCTCCGAAATAGTTTATTTATTTGCGGAAACATATTCGGGTTGCTGGTGTTTACAGCCCGAACCTTGTTGTTCCAATACAAACTTACAGAAATTCTGTAATTCTCTTTTATTAATGTTTGGAGGTTTTTGATCAACGACTTCAGTGTCCTAGTTCTGTACAAGTTTTTGAGTCTTGACAGAAGTTTACTTTTCTGTCGGTGCAGTGCGTCAATAGTAGGATTTCGGAACAGGTCTTCGTTAGTTGTACGTCGATACCGCGGTATTGTAGTGTCCATAGTTTGTTTAATTGTCTCGTCCATTTGTTTTAGGTAATTGTCGATCTCCTCGTTTGACAAATTCCTATTGGACGGTGGGTGGAGCGTGTTCGAGGAGAGTGCTCTTGTGAAGGTTGCGGAGAAGCGTGTAAATCGAGTCTTACTGTAGTTGTAAGAATATTTCTGGACAAACTCCTCCAATTCCGCAATTTCGTTAGGAACTGTAATTTCGGTGCTAAAACCGCAATGGTCGCTGTCATACACGAATGTGCGCAGACAGTTTAGCGTTTGTAAATTCGTACCTGTCAGTCGTATGCGTTCATCGTACAGCAGCAAATTATTTCCCCAATCTCTGTGTCAAGCGTAGAAATCCCCGCCGATTATAAAATAATTCTCCTCCGATTCCAGCCTCAGAAGTCGGAAAAGCGTGTCGAGCTCTGTAATAAATAGGGTGGATTGTGAAGCCTCAGGTGCACAAACAGAGGCCAAGTACAGCCGCTTTCCACTGCGGAGCGGTATGTAAATGACATCTGCCTCCAACACCCGGAACCTGCGCAACACTCCCTTGTACACTCTGTGAAATTGTATACCTTCTTTAATGAAGATCGCGACACCGCCTCCACGTTTGGATCTGGGCCGCTTTCTTCTTCTAACAATATAATTATTGTACTCCAGTTTGTGCTTATCGGTTAGCTTGGTTTCGCTAGCGAAAAGCACATCAGGAGTTTGGTCTTGTAGCAATTTAAACATCGCAGCTCTTCATTTGATCCTAATCAGTGAATTAACATTCACCGCAAGGACCTTCAAAGTTTGCTCCACCATGTGCGTACCCATTACGACATTACGGCAGCCGCGTGTAGATCTGGTCCACCCGCTTGGCCTTTTCTTGTACCTGTTGTAGCAGCTGAGCCATCTGTCCTTGGATTGCGAGCAAAATGGCCAGCATGTTTGGTGCAGCTTCCGTTGTTCTCGGCATTGGCGCCTGAGAAGGAACAGTCGCTTGCTGTACCGTAGCCCCCCTACCTGATGCCATTTGGGCTTAGGAAATTTGAGATGTGACGGCTGGTGTTTGAAATCTAAGAGGTGAACGTTTGACCTCCACCTTCTGCTGCCGAGCCAGTTTTGCTTTCTTAATGTCAGCGAACTTAGGACAACCCCGATAGTTTGCGGTGTGTCCCACGTTTCCACATAACACGCACGAGAGCTTCGATCTATCGGATGCTCCGTCAACACCCAGAGCACACTCCTCGGAACTGTGGTTCTTAGCGCACTTCACGCATCGAGGCTGCATTTGGCAGTTCGACGCAGCGTGCCCGAACCTCTGGCAGCGAACGCATTGTATAACGCCTTCGCTCCTTTTTAGTTTTTCCCAGTGAACCACCTGGTAGTCTAGGACATTGATACTCCTTAGACTATCCAGACGGCTTTCGGGACTGAGCTGCACCAGGAAGAACGGCAGACTCCGTTTCTCCCGCCTGGCTCTAGCTGTGGTAAATGGCTTTACCCCCACAAACTTGAGTCCTTCGCACCCCTTCTCTTTGAGCAGTGCCAGGATCTCCTCAGGATCAGAAGACGGTTCCAACCCCTTCAACAGCATCGATTGCCGCTTTTCACACTTCGGTGTGAATGAGTAGTGCTCCGTCGTCGTTTCCTTTAGGAGCTCTTTAACTTTCGCGTAGCCCTCCACTGTATTACAGTGGATGGCATGGCGATCGTTCCCCAATCTCTTTATATTAAAATTATTACCAATGACCAACTTACACAGGTCCTTGGTTGCACTTACCTCCAGTTTCTAGGTGTTGATCGGAGGCACCTTCTCTTTCTTCTTCTTCTGCTGCTGCTGCTGCTGTTGTTGTTGTTGTTGTTGTTGCTGCAGCTGCTGTTGTTGTTTTTGTTGTTGTTGGTGTTCTTGCCGCTGTTGCTTTTGCTGCAGTTGTTGCTTCGGCTGCTGATGGTTTTGTTGTTGCTGCAGTTGCTTTTTCTGCTTTTGTTGTTGTTGTTTTAGGGAGCTCTCTACTTCTGATTGCTCCCTCTGCCTTCGTGCAGTTTGCCTCTGTTTAATAGCAAGCACGTCTTGCTCCAGCTTTTGTATGCTGCTTTGCCGGAGAGGCGAAGCTGTTGGAGCCCCCCTCCTCTTTATCTTCCTCAGCTGTGGAAACAGCACTTTTTTTTTTTTGACAGATTAGGAGGGGTATTCAACCTCTTCCTCATTTGCTGGCTTTCGCCACGGTTATGGGAAGAGCGGGGCGCTCTCCACCATCCATCACGTGATTTTTTTTTTTTTTTTTTTTTTTGTTTTCCTATTGCTTGTTGGTTTTGATATACGTATATGTAATGTGCACACAGTTTGAGGAAAAAAAAAAAAATCTGAGTTTCAACCGGGATTCGAACCGGTGTTCCGCGGTTTGTTGACTGGCCCTTTTGATGAATGTGGGATCGGATTCTGCCTCGCAAATCATCTCTTTTGCGACGTCAACACGGTCTCTTTTTTGCATGAAATTGAGGTCTTTTGGCACCAACTTTGCTGCTACACGACGGAAACCCAAATCATTAACCAAAATGTCTTAGACAGATCCATAGGCAATGTTCAAGTCCTCCGCTATCTCTCAGATGGTTAATTTGCGGTTATTGACCAAAATTTTTTTACTACATCTCCATCAATGTTTTCGTCGATTTTCGATGTCGATCGTCATTCATCATCTTCGATTGACTCACGACCACTTTTGAACCGCTCGTGCCACTGGTAAACGACCGTTTTCTTTAGAGAATCGTTGCCGAAACACTTTTCCAAGATTTCCATTAAATCGCGCACCATTAAATCCCTTTTTACGCAAAATTTAATACGAGTACAAGTTCGTTGTTGCATCCATTTCTAAAATTGTAAAAAATCGCCAACACACACAGAGATAGATGTACTCTTGGCTACGTAACTTTTGCAAATATCAAGCTATGACGCTAAGGTTTAGAGGGAACGTCAACGACAGATTTACCAACTTAACAAAAAAAAAAAAAAAAAAAAACAGAACTCAAATTGGAACAATGGGAGCGCCACACGGTGGTTATTTTTGATCAAGGTGGTATAGCAGGATAGGGGTGTTATATATTTCACCTAATGAACGAGTTGCCGAAATTAAAAAATTTCTACACTTTGTTTTTTTACCACACACGTCTGTTGGATCTGCTGAACTACACGAAAATTACGATCAAATGCCGATAATACTGGGGGGTGACTTCAACGTAAACCTTTGAGTCACAGGTGTACATATCATCGACCGATAAGCTCATGTAATAGAGATTGAAAATCAAAATAAATAAATAAATTAAAATCAGAAATTAAATATATAATTGAATCGCCTATGTCTTTGCCGAGTCGTATGCGCAGATGTCTACACACGAGTACCTCGTACTCACGCCTTGTTTTGTATAATTTTTGAACTCAAATGTTCGTTTACTTTGATGTTTAAACATACACTCTTACAAATGTCTACAGTAGGTTAAAAATACTCAACTGGATCGTCTATAAGAAACAGTTTCTTACTGCCAGAACCATCATCAGGATAATCAGCTTCGGTAAAAGCGACTAATGACACCAATTTGCTGTTTGTATCCACTGCTGCATTTGCGGACCGCAAAGTTCCCGTCACACCTAGTTTTCGCACAATTTTCTTTATAAAACGCTTCGGCACTTTTAACTGGCGTTTTATATAGCGACGGATCTTCCTCCAGCCTTTTTTTGACCGATCCTCTTGTGCGTTATCATAAACTTCATGTTCATCTTCTAGAATACCTCGATATGAGAATGGATTCTCTTCACTGAATCCTTCTTCGTCGCCAAAGACATGTTGTATTGCAATCTGTCTATATCCAAGACCTCTCGTAGATGGAATCTCATCTATCGCTGCTCTGGGGTACAGAAGCAATCCTCTTCCATATAGGTTTGTCAGCGATCGTAGCTCAACTGAAATAGTGATTTAAGATATTTTTTCCTTCAATTGGCACATGAAACAAACATACCTACTGGTACAACAATTGCAGAGCCCAACACTAATGTGCAACTAAGAAATACAGTAAGCGACATCATCATTCTTAACTCGTCTGGTTGAAAGCTCGAAGTAGTAAGGCTCATTGAACCCCACAATGTGTTCTCCAAAGCACACAATCAATTGAAAATGTAAACAATAAGGCTGCTTCTTATATGAAGCAAAGCCTTTAGCCTGCGGCCAATTGTTCACGAGTTCCCGCTAAGCGTGATTTTCGATTTCTTGTTAGCCGACGTCAACACCTTCGTTACGAGTACCTACATTGTTTCCTCTTGCATGAAATAAGAACAATGGTCCCTGAAGTGCTCGCCAAATTGCCCCTCAGGCCAAACTACTACATACCTCATAGAGAAGAACACTTTATTTCGGAGAATTGTTCTTCACAGCAGCCACCACTCACTATGTCACGAAATACTCGTATGTAGGTTACAGTACACCCACTTTTCTCCTTTCTTCTCTGAAAAAAAAAAAGATATCTACATCTATTACGTGCCTATATGTTTACCTGGCTAAAAAGTACATGCATAAAAGGCAGACCAGTACGAACACTCGCACCAGTGCTACTCTAATCATTAGTTACTACGAGTACGTCCAATTCTGACTGTCAGGTTTACATGACATTTGGGGCACATCCTGACACACTGTGATGAAAGTCATTATAATTTCCGTCCCATTTTATGGTCGTCTGCTAGGTCTCGACGGGAGGATAACTTTTCTTTTTCATTCGGGGACGAGTTAGTTCAGATTTCAGCGCCAGTCTGTCTGTCGTCGTTTTTGTCGAACTCTGAAATCTACCCCGCTTCCAGATATACCAACTATTGTACTCGTATGTCGTCATCAGTCTTCGTCGCCACTTTCTTTTATCGTTATTGTAGCTGTGTATCATGAGAGATTTAAATTGGATAATTGAAGCGGTGGATCTGCAAAATAAGAGCAAATTGCTATAGACATACGAGTAAACAACCTATCCGGGATGAGGGATGTGGAGCCGGTGGAACAACAATATTTACAGTGCCTTCATCGGGTAACTGCCTTCTGCGGGTTACTCTCAGCCATCTCACACTTCAACGTCCTTTTTTATTCAATAACAAGAAAGCATGATGGTCTCAATCCTCACATGATATCCGTTTTTGTTTAATCCTGTTTAATGCGTATCGATTTTCTACAAATAACACATGCTCGTATGTACTCGTTGTATGTGTACATATGTACATCCAGCTGCTGATGTATCCGCATCTGAATTGTTTGCATTTACAAACATACGGGTAATTTGGTAAGGCAATTTGTTTTAAATATCTATCGGGGCGTTCATTAATAATTGACAGGATATAGATATCAAGGACAAACCTTTTATTTAGGTGCTTATGTTGGATTTAACATAGTTGACACCGTTCAAGATATCTAAGTTATGTATGTACTCTCCAGAGTCCGTCAACTTCTACATTCTCGACAATCTTCCCAATGCAACCTGAGAGTCATGCCATCTGCAATTGTGCTCACATGAAACCCAACTAGCAATGGAAGCCTTAAGCGAGGACGCAGGTAGAGACAATCTAGGTTCGGGTCTTGAAAAACTCCCCTATGAGCCTTGCCCGGCAACTTTTCTGACACAACTGACCCAGACAAGACAAGCCACAGGTGCGAATGCTTCGCCCCTTCTACTGGTTTTTCACAATATATGTACATGGTTCGTTGCCATCTCCGCTTGGAGATATACTGGAGACCAGCGCCGCATCCTATTTCGGTTTTAACCAGACCAGACTGCTTTCCTGGTTCTCAGATTCTGGCCGAAACCAGTCCCGGGCACAGGGAGAGTTAATTTCGTATTTTTCCACAACAGCAGTTCTAATGTCATTGTGTCAGATGACATGTCCATAAGACCAGAGTCAAAAGACAGCCAGCGCACCAAAGACCATTTCTTTTTAAACCGGAGATGGTTTTCAAAGTGGAGCCGATGATACGCATATCAAAGGGAGAAATTCATCAATGCGTCTAGAGCCAGGTGTGCCACGGAAGGCCCAAATGTAGCCGAGACAGACCATTCTTTGGAGTCTGGTAAAAGCAACAAAAACAACGTAATTTCGTGAGCGATCCAGAGGGCACTTTTCAGTGACAGGCTCTATGACTTGTCGACAGCTCCTCTGCACTGATAGAAGGCCGACAACACCTTAGAGGCTTTCGACGTAACATATTTAGTCCATAGAAGTTTGTTATCCAAGATGATACGCAAATAATAAGTTTATTTGAATTGGATGTGATGGACTTAAGAACTAGATGAGTTAGCCCAGACAACTTCCTCCTTCTCGTAAAGAGAACAACCTCTGTTTTGACTGAAAACCCATGTCGATCACGTCTAGGGCTGCCTAGACTGTAGCTAGACACGATCCAGCAGATAATACAGGTACATCATCCGCTTATGCTTGTGCATAGACGTCAGAAGTATTGGAAATGGAACGCCGCCTTGCGGGCAACCCCAGTTTACCCCCATTGGTCACAGTCAGCATCCGCAAACAATATTCTAATCACAAGCATTGCTTTTATCCACAAAACTGGTGATCCGTCCAGGCCATGTTTGCTGGCCGTCGATGAAAACGCCCAAGCTGTATTTCTTCTTGTCGAGGTCGCCTTCAATGCTGCGATTCTGAAGAGTACTCTCGCAGTATCTTCCGCGTTGGTTGGATCTCGACCATTCTTTCGATGCTTTTCAACATGAATCAAGTCAGACTTTTAGGTCTGAATGTCTTGGCGGACGTGCAGTCCTCTTTTTCGATTTTCAGTATAAAGGTTACTCTCATCGTTCGAGGGGGTTCCGCTATGTATGCCAGTGCCAGGCTAGTAGTGAAGATTCTCTTTAGATTTAACAACAGCCGATCTATACCTTGGCGACTTGAAGCCATCAAAGGAAGCAACTTCCACAACTACAACCGATGAGGTATACAAGCTACGGCGTGTTGTGTTATTCAGGTCACTAGCAGTTTCGTTAATAGGAGCTGGTTGTGAGCTGATTTTTATTAGATTACCTGGGAATTAAGCCTCAAGCATGAGACGGAAAATCCCTGCTTTCGACTTTGTATATGTACCATCAGATTTTGTGGGTGGTTCCAGCCTGGTGGATCTTCCCCTTTCGAGCATTGTTCAATTGTCTGGTTCCACAGACAGTTTCGATCTTTTCGTAAAAATCTTTGTAAGAGGCAGTCTTCGAGATCCGAACAAACTTCTTTTATTCTTTTTGATCCGATCTATAGAGATTCCAGTCCTACTCCAAACTAGTCTTCAGTGACCTGTTTAGAAGTTTCCTGGTTTCTTTACGAAGATGCTGCAGGTCTGCGTTCCACCAAGATAGACATGCCATTTCAAAACACTTGATGAGGGTACCATTCAGGTTCCGAACAGCTTCCTCTAGCTTTTGTATTGTCCTGACCGAAGGGGGAGCACTATTGGACTTGCCGAGCTCCTCCTTGAATTATGTCCAGTTGGTTTTCGGCAGATTCCTCCTCGAGACCTCGCATCCGATTCTGAATTCGACGTCTGACATGGAGACCTGCGACAGTAGATACTCTCTCTCTAACATACCTGTTGGATAACGTTAAGTCGATTACTCGCTGCCTTACTGCCGTAACAAAAGTTGAGAAAAGCTGAAAGCCAACATTGTTGACAACCAGGTCGGACGATAGCATAAACCCAGGAGATGATTCCCTCTCATGTTGCATTTGCTTCTGCCCCCAAAAAGTATTCTAAGCATTAGTAGCGCGGCGTATGATAAGTCCCATCTTCCTGGAATCACATTATTCAATGAGTTCGAACGCCGCCTTCGGTGGTGGTGGTAATAACGAATCATAGAGAAAATAAACAGATGCAACTCGATGAATTTGTGCCATTTTCCGTTCGGTTCGTAGATTATGTCTGCAGCAACTTTCCGAACGCTCTTCATACAGTGGTGTGAAACCCTTTGAATACCGAAAACAATAGATGCGTTTATTCGACGCCCATGGTTCATACCACCTTGATCAAAAGGTTCCCGGAGTTCCCACAGTGTGGCGCTCCCAATGTTCCGGTTTGAGTTCTGTTTTTTTTTTTGTTAAGTTGGTAAATCTGATGTTGATATTCTCTCTAAATCTTAGCGTCATAGCTTGACATTTGCAAAAGTTACGTAGCCAAGAGTACATCTTGTATCTCTGTGTGTGTTGGCATTTTTTTACAATTTTAGAAATGGATTTAAATTTGCAACAACGAACTTGTAGTAAATTTTGCGTAAAAAACGGATTTAATGGTGCGCGGCGAAAGTTGGAAATGTTGGAAAAGTGTTTCGACAACGATTCTCTAAAGAAAACGGTGGCACGAGCGGTTCAGAAGTGGTCGTGAGTCAATCGAAGATGATGACCGCAATGGCAGACCATCGACATCGAAAACCGACGAAAACAGTGATGGAGAGCAGAGGACTTGCACATTGCCTATGGATCCGTCCAAGACATTTTGGTTAAGCAGCAAAGTTGGTGCCAAAAGACCTCAATTCCATGCAAAAAAGAGACTGTGTTGACGTCGCAGAAGAGATGATTTGCGAGGCTGAATCCGATCCCACATTCATCAAAAGGATTATTACTGGAGACGAGTCGTGGGTTTATGAGTACGACACTCAATCCAGACATCAGGCAAGTAAATGGTGTTTACCAAATCAGCCGAGATCAAAAAAAACCACGTTTTCAGTCAAAAAAGAAGGCAATGCTCACGGTTTTCATGGATTACAACGGTGTAGTGAATCTTGAATTTTTGCCAGAAGGCCAGACAAAGAGTATTATGTGCCGTATATTGTATATAAGGTATCAAGATAAGGAATTATCGAATTTTACATATCTACTCCTTATTTTTGCATAAATACGAGTATATCCGCTGGCACAACAGACATGTTTTGAAAAAGTCAAAATAATCCCAATCAACCCAGTACGCACATAAGGACACATATCATATAAGGGCTTACCTCGCTTAATACTTATGCGATTTGATCGATCTTAACAACAGTTAAAGGTCATTTCATTTTCCAAGAAATATGTCGTACTATACGCTTTGCTGAGACGTCCCTGTGGGAGCATCCATTATATTCCAAATAGGCAAGCAAACCAAAATGTTGCATCTCTAAATAGGGATAAATAAGAAATTTTATTTGAGAGGTTCCTATGATACCCGTATGAAGGGTAATGAATGAGAAGATGCTTTAAATTTGTTCACATCTCAAGCCAATTCAAATGGAAAACACTTGAAATACCCTCGAGGCATTAACTGGCAAAATTTGAAAAAGAGTGTTTTTTTTTAGGGACAGGTGTAACTTTTAAATCGTGCTGACGGTTTTGACACCTTTTTGACAAATCATCATGAGTAGACTTATGTATACCAAAAGAGCACTTCATCATCTTTCAAACTTATTTTTAAAATCTGTTTTCAATTGGCAATGAGGTATGAAAGATAGCGTGATTTTTTGGTCCTCATAATCGACCAATTGAGCTCATTATTTGCCTAATTGTGGATAAATTTCATATCACACGCAATTTACATGTCGCAAAGCTTACATCGCATCAGTCAATTGTGACCTTAGTCAGTCCCACTATGTACCAAATTGTGGACTGGAAAGATCTCGACTCACGTACGTTTAAGATTCAGCTGGTGCATGAACTAAGGCCACAAGACTATGGATTGCGGCGGAAATTAGCGGATTGGACTCTCAGAAAAGTGTAAGCAATGGGTTTGAAATGAGCAATATTGCCATTCCTAGAGTGAGCCAAATTCAGAAGAGACTCATGAGATTCAATTTCACTTTTTTTAGAATTTGGCCGGAGCTGGCGCTACAGTCAATGAAACTGCAACAACTACTAAGAGGTAAGCTAATGACGCGAGATATGAAAATACGAGTATATGAACGAATTCTTGGCAGCCGATGACGCAGTAATATCAAACTCAATGTGTCAATGCGCAGCCCTTAAGCAACTCCTAATAATTCGATAAAGGCGTTAGAAGACGGGTTAAATCAGTCGCACTAAGACCAAAGATTTGTACGAGAATGTACCCCAGATTTTTTTTCAATTTTTGCGTATTCCAGGAATTTCATGTACCCTTAAGACCTGAATGGCGATTAATCGGGAAACTGCTGAGTGCCCTATAGCTTGGACAGAACCAGCAGCACAACATCAAGTTCGTAGCGTAGTCCTTTCGTTACCTGCCAGTGATGTTCCCCGGTAACTGTATTAGTAAACCTTAACTCCCTCAGACTAAAATGGAGAAGGCATACTTGGCGCACGCTCGGACGTCATAAGGTTCACAACCCTATACGGATGAGATTAGAAAGATGTGAAGAATCAACTAATGACCTCGGATAAAAATGGACTCACTGTTGACGACCCTAGCAAACCCTAGGACAACGACCTTTGGATTTGTAATGGAATGTACGGACACCTAACAGAATATGTTCAGCCAAACAATTAACAGAAGTCCTTGACTGCTATTATGCAGATATCACCGCCATCTAGGAAGAAGTCTTGTCCTGTCTGTCTTATGACCATCCAAATAAGCCGAATATGTGCCACGCTCCTACGGAAGACAAGCATGACGCCACGAAAGAATACGTGAAATATTTCGGGCGTTCCACAAGGCAGTCATGTAGGTCCATTACTTTTTATTTTAACTATTAATGTTATTATAAAGAACTTACAATCGAGTATGAGTACAATACGATGACGATCTCAATAGGTTTTCATACTCATCTCATACTCCCGGAACCGTTCAATGCTCCCTGGCTGAACTTACTATACATCAACTCAAGCTGTAACTACGGTCACTTCAATACCATAATTACAAGAGCTAACTCCGTACTTGGCTTTGTTACACGATGGTCCAAAGAGTTATCTGACCCTTATGTCACAAAATTCCAGTACATCTCTTTTGTTAGGTTAGATCTCGAATATGCTAGCCAAGTATGGTCCCCTTAATATGTAGACCATACTCTACGTATCAGAGTTGTTCAACGCAGATTCCTACGATTCGCTCTGCGCAGGCTTGTATGGGCTGACCGCTGCATGTGACATTCACAAAGTCACATTCGGTGCTGATAATGGCCGTTTTCGAAAATGTCATTTGATCGTCAAATTGATCGTCAAATTGATCGTCATCTGCAATACTTAAGGGTTGCGAACATCAAACTGCAAACGTTATTTGGTATCGTTGATCTGTGTCATCTACATGATTTTTTTCGAACAGAGCAATCATCCTTGAATGCATGTTATTACGCAGTGCAAATTTCTGGCTGCTTTTTTGCAGCGCATATGACGTTTATGAACATCTGTCCTGCAAGCACTGCATTATCGAACATGCTGCAAAGGCAGTTTGATTTCTAATGTCGTTTTCGAACAAATGACTTTTGCAGCTTGCGTTTAAGAACATTTTGCAAAAGCAATTTGATGCAGATGACGTTTTCGAAAATGGCCAATATGGGAAAACTTTTTCTGCAGGCTATATAACGGAGCAGAAACCGTTAGGCAGAATTGACCATCCAACTTAGACGATGATAGGGATAACTACCGTCAACCCGACCAAAATGATCTAAATATTGTACCAAAACTGAAATCCAACAAAGTAGCTGGACTAGACACCTACCGACCGAGGTATCCAAAGCTGCTGAAAATGACTTTGTGGAGAGCATACACCAACTCATTTATAAGATCGAGTCAGCATATACCATCTATAGATTTATAATTCCCCTCAGCAGCTACTGCGGTTTCAGACCAGGGAAGCCCACAATCGACCACAACTTCACACTCTGGCAGATCCTGGAAAAAACTCAAGAAGTCCAAATCGATACCCACCATCATTTATAGAGACGAGTTATATAGAGCCATGTCTACTATTGGTATCCCTGCTAAGCTCGTCCGGCAGAGCACAATAGCTTTGACCGACATTTCTCTAGTGTCAGAAAACGTTTCAAATAAGTTGTCGCGCTGCCCTTTGACTTCTTTAACGTCATACTTGAAAGAATTGTGCGGAACTCGCAAGTGAACACTGGAGGCGCAATCTTTCAAAAGTCTGTGCAACTACTACTGTACCCCAATGATGTCGACATACTTCGGATAACTCAGCGGGATGTCTCCGGTACGTTCGTTAGTATTGAAACGAAAGCTACCAAAATAGGTTTAGTGATAAATTAGGGCGACACCTGGTACAAGCTGTCAACAATAAGAGACAGAACGTCTCTTGTGTTTAACGTGGACTCCTGCCATTATGTCCTTATCCCACGATGCCCATAGATCCATGGGAGCAAGGATACGCCTTGCCATCGCTCTCCGTCAATCCATTGATACCAATTCGGAACTGCGTTGCCGGCACAAGTTCCACCCTTGGTATGAGTCGAGGCCGGCCTAAAACCTCTTACTACTCTTAGGGTCGCAGCACCCAGTACTTATTGCAACTCTACATTGGATCAACCAAAGGAAGACCCTTCCCCCGGATTTGGGTTTAAACCACAACCACCATGACGCTCCCACAAGGGGGTCTACCCCTTCAAGTCAGGCCCGGACCGAGATCCGGGGGGCTCCTGACTCCCGTGGTACCGAGATTTAAGTCCTGGTAGGGACTACCGGTGGTCGAGCCGCCAACTTGTGACTGATCGAATCGTAGCAACCTTCGGCAGCGCCATCTGAAAATGATTACGATAAGACCAGTACTTTGCTCTGCCCCCGTTCATTATTAGACAACGTCATTAAAGGGCGAAGCCTGGATAATTGGGCGGGGGCCCCAACAATAAGAGACACACAACATCGACGAATTGGACAGAACACCACAATCGACAGCTAGAACTTCATGGAACTAAAGGACTTTGCCTACCCTTGCCAATCGCTGTGTCTTTGGGTTAAGAAGGCTATTGCGTAGTAAGGAAACTATATATAAGACCTCGATCATCCCAGTCCTACTTTATCGTGCAGAAGTATGGACCATATCGAAGGAGGATGAAGATGTCCATAGTCGTTTCGAGAGAAAAATTCTTTAGAAAATATTCGATCCCGAATGAGTTAACAGGCTTTAGAGGAGAACATTTAACTGTACAGCGACATCCACCTAGTCAGAAAACTGCGCATCAGTCGCCTGACATGTAGAGCGGATGGACAACAATGCTGAGGCCCACAGAGTCTTCGAATCTAACCCGCAGTAGAGCAAGACCTCACCTTTGGTGCCACTCACACTTGGAGTGCGCAATTGGAGGCGAAGTCTCAAACTTTTGTGCCGTACTGTAAACAATTTTGATAACAAAAGTGCAGAAAACCTTTCCTGGTTTCCGTACAAATTTCTAAAAACGAAGAAGTTGTCCAAAGAGTCGCGAAAGAGCTACAAGAATCGAATGAATGAAAACCGATTTTCGACTTTGCGCATCCAACATAAATAAGTACTGATCCTCTAACTGCTCATTTCCATGTCATCCCAAAAGTATGGCTGCATTTCTCTCAACTACTTTCCGAAAATAAAGCAAGTCAACACCTAGGAGCTTCGAATGCTTTACAAAAACCTTGAGACCACAATTTACACGAAGTCGGTAAATCATATTCTTCACACGAGTGTTGGACACTTCCTCTTCATCCGCTTCTAACAAATATCAGAAAACGTCACCCTTCCAACAAACAACATCATCTATTGCGTACGTACGAGTATTTTGGGCATAAAGCCATAAAAGCGCTCCACCAAGGTCAAGCACTCGTCGTCAATTTATTGACAACCTAAAGCAAAGCAACTGCACAAGAACTACTCGTATTGTAGTTGTACTCTGTTTCTTTTTTTTGTGTTCTTCTTCTTTTTGGAGCATTTCAGAACGAGAAAACAGCTGAGAGAGCTTTAGCAAGCGGGTGTTGCTTGGACTCACAATAACGAGACTTCAAGGCACATTCTCACGCATACATACATCGTGCATTGCTCCATCTCCACCATCTCCAGAGTGTTTTTGTTCGTGTAGTGGCGAGGATCAGATAAATTCACTGTAGTTCGTGGTTCTTGGTTATCTAACCGGTGCGACAGCGAGAAGTCAGTTCAGTGTTGGAGGTTCGGGCGAAATATCTGTTTAAATTGGTTTCCTTGTGTCTACAGTGCGTCGATTGAATAAATCAAAATGCCCGGACCGATTTTCGGCAAATTAGCAATCGTTACTGGTAAGTACATCTGAAGGAGAGTGGTTGTTGGAGTGGTGGTCGTAATTAGCATATTTTTACTTACAGGTGCTGGGTCCGGTATTGGTCGAGCTGTTTGTAAGGTACTCTCCCGCGATGGGGCTCGCATCATTGCGGTTGATAAAAACCTGGATACAGCACTGGAAACAATCAGCGAATTGGGCTCAGGTGGGTTTCACTGTGTTTAATCGATTTGCAGTGCATTTGACTTTTTCTTCTTTTTTTTGAGAAAATTGACAGATCAAACAAGAATTTCGGATGTGTGTGTTATTTTTAGTGATAACGTGCATCCGAAGTGTATGCAACTGTTTTTTATTCCTTTTAATTTGTACATCAGGGATGGCATAAGGTATTTCATGGAAATTATTTTACTCAATTTTAATATCGCCGTTGCGGAAAAACATTGACGTAATTGAAAAATTTTGTGAGAGCGTAAATCAGAAAAATGGAAGATCTGTATTTTGTACGGAGCCGATAGCTGCCAATATTGTTGGTCAATTACGCTTTCTGTAACAAAAGTTTTAAATAATTGCTAGAGAGCTCCACCTAAACATATATGTACATAGTAAAAATTGCACAGGACGAAATAAATTATTTATTTTAATTTATTGCTCACCTGCACAATTACGATTATTACAGTTACGCTAGTATTCTTCCAGGACGGTGATATGACAATGACGGAGGAGGTCAAAAGAACTATTCTTCACTAGCACTTTTAGCAATTAGAAAAAAATGTAGGTCTTCTGGGAAAAATGATTGTTGAGAAGCTACATGCTGTAAAGTTTGTCTGCAGCGATCTCTATAGCCTGCTATAAAGATTGGAACGTAATACTTTTGTTTCTGGAGATACTTCCTTACATTGCCGATAGTCATCAATCGCCGATGGGCAATAGAAGTATTTAAGAAAACATAAAAAATATTCAAACGTTTTCTTTTTTGGTAAACATAATCGATTTGCATGTTTGCAGGTCTTCTGGATTTATCAAGGAATTTTGCTTTTGCCAATGTTTATTATGTAATTTATTGATGTACATTTTCAATGGTTTAAAGGAAATATTGAGTATTTAGCCGACAAAGTGTCATTGCACTATAAATACATTAATTGATGAGCTAAAAATATCATTTCACGTTTTCAAACGTTTTAAATTGAGGTAGCGTACACGTGAAGAGCTGCACGGCGACGCGGATTATGATGTTTTGTGAATTCATCAAAATGTATACATTTCTGTATTATTGTAATTTTTTTTAATACATTTTTATTGGAATTCATTTATTGATTTTTACCTAATCTCCCTAAAAGGGCGCTCTAAGCTATACCGAATATGCCTTTCGACGTAACGTAACTGATTTTAAGAAGTAAACTTAGGACTAAGGAAATATAAATTGTTTTAATAAAAACTAAGTAAAAGACATTTTAGTTATATTATATAAAAGTTAAAACTATTTAGAAAATAACACTTAACCTACTTAAATTATCTTAAGCTGCGTTACGTATGCACTTCTTTTTTTTGCTTTGTGTTACCGAGATGGGTATTTTTTAATCTTAACTCTACCTTAACCTACTTAAACTATGTAAGCCGGCCATGTCTTAAAAGTTAAGCATACCGACTTTGCGTCCTAATAGCGTCACCCCGAATTTGAAGAGAACGATGTAGACGTTTTCTGTCCTTCACTGAGCCACCAAAATTCATAGCGTTGCTGAGCATCATCCCTCAAATCACGACTCCCTACCGCCCTATTAAACCGGAATCGCTCTGCACTGCCGTGTGCCATGCCTCCGTCGTAGTTGAGTCGCCTGTCTACAGCTGTTTGAGCAGCGGATCAGCCCTTTATTATCAAAAAAAAGGAACGCCTCTGGGGGAATGAAGGCATTAAAGCACACACTCTTGTGATATAGGTAATTATTGCTCTAACAATGCGGCTTCGAGTCAGCTTAATGACAAAATTGTCCAATCTTATTACGTTCGCCTGTTGTACAAGACCTCGTTAAGGTACTCGTAATACATTATATACTCCGATTCTGGTGTTCTGTATAAGCGAAGATAAGTCCTAAGACAGGCGCTCTCAAACACACGAATCTTTTCCGTTAAACTTGCTCTTACGTTGATCCACACGGGACATCCAAATATGGGGTTTTCCAATAATGACTTGACATCTTTTTTTTTAAATAGAACGTAAACTATTTGAGATATTTCAAAAACTTTATTATCGGCTTGAAGTACAATCAAAACATTTATGAATGGAACTCGACTTCGTTCATATGGCCACCGCGGGCACGTTTACAGCTGTTGATTAGTTGGACCCAATTTTCAACGACTCGGCCACACATTTCTTAACTTAACGTAGCCCCACAGAAAATAGTCAAGCGGCGTTAAATCGCACGAACGAGGCGGCCAATCGACTGGCCCATTTCTTGAGATAACACGCTCACCATACTTACTCTTCAATAAATCGATTGTAGCGTGTGCTGTATGGCTTGTGGCATCATCCTGTTGAAACCACATGTCGTCCAAGTACATATCTTCCAATTCGGCCCAAAAATAATGGGTGATCATGGCGTGATAATGCTGACCATTGACAGTAACGTGACGATCGTTATCGACGACGAAAAAATATATCCCAATAACGCCGCCGGCATGCGGCGAAGTAGTGATTCATGAAGCACATGTGGATTTTCACCCGACCAATAACGCATATTTTGCTTATTGACGAACCCATTGAGTCAAAAATGAGCTTCGTCACAGAAGATGATTTTGCGATGAAATTCATCATCTTGGCGCATCTTCTCCAGAACCCAATCGGCAAATGGTCCATCGGCTTCAATTCTTGAGTCAGCTTGATCTTGTATGGGTGTAAACCAAGATCCTTAAGCAAAATACGCAATAATGTGGTCTGAGCGATGTTCAATTCTTGGAACGTGGAATTGACTGATTTGGATCGTTTGCTACGGACGCCTGAACGGCAGCGATATTTTCGACACTTCGACCAACCCGTTGTCTCACTGACACGGCAACATCACACAACGAATATGTAGATTCAAATTTTTGCACTAAACTTGTTATTGCCTGTCTACTAGGGCGAGAATTACGACCGAAAATTGGAGTTAACGCTCTTAAAGTTGCAGTCACTGACTCCGAATTTCGGTAGAAAATTGTTATAATTTGCAGACGTTGCTCGTTCGTGTACTTTACCATGATGAAAATGTTGAGTTTACTGAATAAATTGAAAGTGACAGTTTGATGATTAGTGAAAGAGTGCGTTCACAAATTAAATTCAAAGTTGTCAAGTCCCTATTGGAAAACCCTTTACAAGCATAGGCCGGATAAGGGACATGTAGCAGATTAACTTCACCTTCGCATCAAATTGGCTGCTATAAAACAGCGGCCTAATGCTAAGGTATCTGACTACATTTCGGCAAGCAAGAGGCTGCTCACATTTCTTTCTGTACTACGCAGTACCGATTGAGCTCCCACTTGGTATACGATTTTCACTTTAATTTTCAACCTGCATCAGCGTGAGCAGCCGTTGACTATTTAATAACATTTAACTGATATTTCTACATTTAATTCTACTTCGGTATTTCTCCCACAAATGTGCGTTGCTATTCCGACACTCGTGGGGTTAGCTAAATTTACGGACCTTAAAACCATTCTATAGGGTGGTTTATTCTAGATCACCTCGCTGGTGAATTCAAGAATTGAACGAGATTTTCCGACATCCTTCGTCAAACATGACAAAACCAGCTGATTTTCTTAGCCTTAAGTTTGTCATCTATCGGTTTCTTAATTGCGCTCTTGTATTTTCTTAGGCTGAGCTTGTATTCGTCCAAGTCGGAGCACAAGTTTGAGCTTTTGGCTGCATTGAACAATTTTCTTGCCATTTTCCTTGTAATTCTTCAGTCCAAGGTGGGGAGCTCTTGAATTTCTTGATTTCCGTAGGGCATGTTTGGGTAAAAGCTTGGGTGAAGATCATATCCAGTTTTTCCGTTGCATATTCTACTTCGGCGGGGGTTTCCATTTTGAGTCCGTTGAGGGCATAAAGTTTTTGATCTATCTCTGCTGTAAAGTTATCCCAGTTTTATTTTTCGAAATTTTGTACAATAGAGGGGGTATGGGTATGTCTTTGTCATCGAATTAAATCATTCTATGATCAGAGAAAGATATGTCCGAAGATACCTTCCAGTTGCTTACGGCAAGGATGTCAGAGTTACAGTAGGGTGATATCTAACACCTGCCACCTATTTTTCACTACAAACGTTTGATTCGTTACCGTGGTTGGCGGTTAAAAGATTATGGTCAATTACTCGTATGTATTGAAATAGGGACTCACCTCGAGAGTTTATATCCATGCTACCCCATTGTATATGATGGGATGCGTTACATCCAATAACCACATCGGATCTTTCCTGCTCTACTTTGTTGTTAAGTGAGCTAAGTATTGCGGGAGGGAGTCCATCAGTCGATTCAAACGGTATGTATGTTCAGGCAAGCTTGACCAGTGGTTCATTCGGCCACTCAAAGCTGACTACTGCCTGGTGATAATTGTTTAGGAGCCTGAAGATAGATAATTTGATATTAGACTGCAACTGTACAGGCCCTAATTCTACTTTCATTACCTGAATTGGTGACCAATTCGGTTGATGTAGATTTATTTGTACGTTCGTGAGCATGGCGACTGGGAAATCTCTGATTTTGCATCGGATTATCCCGATCTGGACCTTGTAGTTGGCTTTGCGCAGTAGTGGCATAGTTTAGCCACAACTTCCATACCATCTTTGGTGTTGCTTCCCATTACACTTACCTCCCACTCCTTGCCACTAAGCTTTGGATTCAGATGTCTGAGGTTGAGTTTTATTCTTTCCTTCGGCATGTAAGGACCAGGAATGTTCAATCATCCGTTAGGTCTGGTGGGATCCATGAGTTCTTTCTTTTCGACATTGCGCAGTTCTGCTTTTGGCCATGGAAATTTCGTGTTGCCGACGAACTCTCTCAGCCACTCCAGGGTTGTTATGTTGGCGGACTGTATGACCTTAAATCATTTTAGAGTGTTCACATGTCCGAAGAGCGGGATATTCCCAGCCTGTAGAATTCTTAGTCGTCAAAGAGGTTCTGGATTACCAAAGTCAACTATTGCAACCCGGAAGCTTCGGTTGGCCTTGTCTGAGCTCTTTTTCTTCCTTTTGACATCCCTGCCTATCATGGGGGCGGTTGTGTCGTTTTATCGTCCTCTTTTGGAGGAATCCTTACCTGTGGTGGTTGTGGGTTGCATGACAACTATCCCCTCAGCGGTTGTAGCCCCGCTGGCTCTCCTATTCCTCACTCTTTGCTCTCGTCCTGCCGCAACTGTTTCTTTGAATTTTACATGAGCTCTACCTAACTGAGTCGCTTCCTCTTCCCTTAAGGTAAAGCACTCTCCTCCCGTCGGAATATGTTGTTTGAGAGTACGAACACAAGATTTCGGATTGCACGGTGTTGCAGAAAAAATTCTTTCAATAAAAGTCGCTCAAGACAAGTTTAGTGTGTTTTACACGCGTTTGGGGTTATTCCACCATCGATGGTGATCTATCTGGGTTGAGTGCCTACTGCTACGTGTGGTATGCATGAGTTTGAATGAAATTATCGTACTTCGTATACGTATACGTACATATGCAGTTTGATTCTCCGACGTGTGCGTTTGAATCTTCACCTATGAAAAGCATTAGTGTCCTTGTTGTTCCATTGATATTCCGTAGCGCGTAGACGCTAACAAAAGCCGGCCTAGCCTTTTAGTGGATTATTGGGTTTTGCATTTTCCATTATTGTATGCACGCTGTTTTCATCTTAGCTTTTCCAAGAAGTGTACTCGTGATAATTATAATTTTTTTTTTTTTTTTTTTTTTTCCAGAATCAAGTGCCATGGAAGTAGATGTCTCATCTCTTGAAAGCGTCTCTAAAGCCGTCAGCACTTGCATAGAGAAATACAAGAAACCACCATCGATTGTTGTTAACTCAGCTGGAATTACTCGCGATGGATATTTATTGAAGCTGTCAGAGCGCGATTTTGACGACGTTTACAATGTCAACCTTAAGGGAACATTCTTGGTAACCCAACAGTTTGCCAAGGCTATGGTGCAGTATAAAATTGCCGGTACCATCGTTAACTTGTCCAGCATTGTGTCAAAATTAAACAATATTGGACAGTCGAATTATGCAGCCTCCAAGGCTGGTGTTCTCTCATTCACCGAAGTAGCAGCTAAAGAATTTGGAAAATTCAATATTAGAATTAATGCTATTTTGCCTGGTTACATTGACACTCCGATGGTGGCAGTTGTTCCAGATCATATTAAACAGCAAATAACTCAAAGATGCCCCTTGGGCAGAATGGGTACACCAGAAGAGGTCGCCGAAGTAGTCGCTTTCTTAGCTTCAAAGAAATCTTCGTACATTAATGGTGCCTCCGTTGAGGTCACTGGAGGATTGGGTTAAATGACATCACAGCATTCAGTGAAGAACGCGTAGTTAAGCAACACTGTAAAGTACTCTATTTTTGTTTCGAAAAACTCAACTCTGCATTTACATATATTCGTTTGGTAGCTTTTATGTGTCCTGTAACTCTGGTATTCAATAAAGAGAAAAGTAAGTTGATAGTAATCAGCTATACATTTTCAGCCATAGGGTTTGTTTTTATTTTTAATATCACTCAGGTGTATCTCGGTTGTACTCATATCTCGACGAATATCGACTTACAAGTGCCTCGACATAGAAACGATTTCACGTAGCCCTTCAAAAAAAAAAGTCTAACGAGGTTAAATCTCATAGTCTTGGCCGCCAATTGGTATCCCCGTAACGTGGGCGAGATTAAGAAGCGATGGTATTTTTGGTTTACACCAAGCAGTAACTTTTTGTGAAGGTCAATTCTAAATTACTTGATAAATCTCACCACCCCACACACTGCTTATTAACATACACAGAGGGGTGAAAATATGCCAAGTGGCTGAAAAACATTTTATTCGCAAAACCAGCAGCAACTACCTCCCTCTCCAGAAGCCAATCGAAGTTTTTTTACCGCGCTACTAATGGTCTCTGCGCAAATAAAAGACAAGACGCTAACGTAAATAGGAGGTTTTTTTTTTGGTGGGGAGAGAGTAAGGTGTAGGTAAGACTCCGTAACAGCTTAACACATCACAATGGAATTAGCGGGATAATTCGATGTTAAATTTGATTTACATTAAGCCAGTGCTCAAAGTCCGTTTATTTTTAACATCTCGTTTTTTCGTCGATAAAACTGACATTGTAACCAAGGAGCTAACACCCCACCCCAACTTTCTTAATAGCTTTCAAAAACGTCATTCTAATGCCTGAAATATGTAGATGGAGCCTGAGAGGGGTCGGTGAATGAACAGAATGTCTGTGGCGTCCCTTCGTTCCTCAAGGGTATTCAGGTTAATGAGTTTGTGACGATCTCGGTAGGGAGGTAAGATTAGAGGATCATTCCAAGGTAGGCCTCGAAGAGCAAATCGAAGAAAACGACGCTGGATCCTCTCAATACGAGATACATGAACTGGTTGAAAGGGACACCACGCTTGGCTAGCGTACTCGAGAAGAGGGCGAACGTAAGTGATGTATAGTGATCTGGTCACGTACGGGTTGCAGAATTCTTTGGACCATCTGTTAACGAAGACGAGTGATGAGTTTGCTTTAGAAATTATCTCATCAATATGCGAGCGGAAATTAAGCTGCCTGTCGCATAATATGCCAAGGTCGCGGATAGATTCAACAAGGGGTATAGGTTGGCCGTGGAGATGGTAAATTCGTTGAGCAGACTTCTTGCACTTACGTGAGAAAGTAATCGATTGACATTTGGAGACATTGAGTTCTAAGCAGTTCTTGATGCACCCGGTGGAAAAACTATTTAGATCTATTTGAAGGAGGGTGGAGACTTGTTGTGAGGAAATGGGTTTAAAAAATTTGGTATCGTCAGCATAGAGAGAAAGTGTTGAGTGTTGAATGAGCCTTTGAAGGTCGTTAATAGTTAGGATGAAGAGGAGTGGACCTAGGTGACTACCTTGAGGACCACCTGAAGTGGCCAAGAAAGGGGCCTGAACTGAACACTATAAAAACGATTATCGAGGTAAGAAGATATCCATTTAAGCAAAATGGGTTCAAAGCCCAGGACGGACAATTTGAACAGGATTAGTTTATGAGATATCTTGTCAAAAGCTTTACTGAAATCAGTTGTTATAACGTCAACTTCTTTACCACTTTCCAAGGCTGAGAGAACAGAGGACACGAATTCTACGAGGTTAGTGGTAGTTGATCTACCCTTCAGAAAGCCGTGTTGATTGGGGGAAATAAAAGATTTACACTGGAAGCTTAAGGCTTCATGCAAAATGCTTTCGAGGAGTTTGGGTATATGAGAAAGTTTAGCTATAGGGCGGTAATAAGTGACTTCACTCTTTAATCCCTTTTTGTGTATAGGTGTTATGAAGGAGGACTTCCATATCTGTGGAAATTCACCTTGAGAGAGCGATAATCGGAAGAGATTTGCAAGGGGGCGGAGTTGAGGAAGAGTTGAGGAACACTTTTTAAGAAATATGGATGGAAGGCCATCTGTCCCGGGTAAGTATTCATCATTAAGTTGTTGTAATTTGTTTTCTATTACTTTATGATCAAAGCTTTGAGAAATAGTGGGGCCAATGGGGAAGTTAAGTAGGTATTTGAAATAAGAGGGATCCGGTACGAAGGAATTATCGACAAAAGATTGCTTAAAGAAAGCAGCAACAAAGTTGGATATGGTATGCGGATCGGTTGATGATATGTTTTCGTATGAGAGGGATGGAGGGAAACTGTCAGATTTTTTTTTTGTAGTTAACGAATTGGTAGAAAGACTTAGGATCATAAGGTATCGCTGATAGAGAAACTTATAGAGCTGGGCGAATTGAAGGTATAAAACGAGATAGTTTGAATAGTCAGCAAAAGAGTTGGATCGGAGGAAAACTGCCCATAATTTGTTTCTTTTGTTACGTAAAGAGCGAAGTTTACGATTATACCACGGGGGGCTCGTAGAAGAGGTCCTATTACGCGAAAAGGGGACATAGAGAGAAATAGAATTAAGTAATTCTCTGTAGAAAATAGAGAGAGCACTTTTTAGGGGCATATTGGCGAAATCAAAAGAACACTTACTAAGATATGCGTTAATTTTGCGGAAATTCGCTTTACGAAAGTCGTAAGAAGTGGTAGCTGCAGATTGGGATGGTCGAAAAGGAGAGTGGTGGAAAAGAGAAAGAAGAAGTGTTGGGTGAAAGTTATCAATGGTCGATAGTGAAAGGGGACAGGGCGAGACAGAGCAGTTTATGGGGTCAGTGGTGAAAATGAGGTCTAATTGCCTACCCATATAGTTAGAGACCCTACTAACTTGGCATAAGCTAGAGTCTGTGAGCTCATCCAAGAAGAGACATTCTTTACTCGAGATAGGGTAAGCGATAAAAAAAGATTTATCATCTGATTGAGTCCAGTGCAGCTGAGATAGATTGAAATCGCCAAAACGATGATATCATCGAGGGGATCAGATAAGTTAATTACTTGATCAATTGCATCGATAGCGAGTTGGTAGCATTCGATTGGTTGGGCCGGTAGGATGTAAAAACACATAATGTACAGGGACCTGCAGGGGAGTGTTATCTTTATTGAAACGTAGTCAAGTTTAGAGGAAGTAGAAACAGCGATTGGTGAAGAGTTTAGGTCATTGCGGACGGCCAATACAACACCTCGACACGGAGCATCATCATTTGGACGGGTAAGATCGTCGTCTCGGAAAAGATTGAAACTAGGGGGGAATAATTCCTGATTCTTTATATCGGGAATTAGATTAGTTTCGGTCAGAGCGTAGACCTCAAATGGGAGAGCGTGAGATTGGCGCAAGACGCCACGGGTCTTAGATCGCAGTCCTCTTACGTTTTGATAGTAAAAGGTAAGAGGAAGGTTATTACGTGAGGGCGTACGAGTGGATGGTCGAAACACTGGCAATGGTAGCACGTTAGGGACGAAAAAATTTGTCGTTGTCAGCTCTGCTCCGTTGGAGGTGTGAGATCCTTTTTGAGTGCACATAGTTGCCGAAAGCAGCAAGGTCGTCTGAGACTTTTTGCAGAGACATATTAAAAATCTCGTGGAACTTGATATATAAGTTCCTCAGACTTGTAAGGTTGGTAGGGAGACCTTCCTGCTGTATTGAGACCATGACGCTTGTTTTAGTTTTCCCCTCATAACAAACTGAGTCTGATTTGCCATGCAGAAGGAATATATTGGAAAAGAAGTGGCAGAAAAAAAATTGAAAAGAGTATCGGAGACAGAACAGAGCCCTGGGGCACACCAAAATAAATATTTTGTGAATATCAGACTTGAAACCGTCCAACACAATTTGAATTGAACGTTGCGAAAGGTAATTGAATCCATTGAAGAAGAGAGTCGTCGATTCCAAAGGCACGCATTTTCGACAAAAGATCCGGATGCCAAACTCTGTCAAATGCCTTGGAAATATCAAGTGCAAATATCTTGCTTTCGCCAGATTGATGTACACTTTGGTTCCACTTTTCGGTGAGACATGCCATCAAATCACCAGTGGACGTGTTGCTACGAAAACCGTACTGCCGGTCATTGAGAAGTTTTCGTGTTTCGAGTTATTTCATGAGCTGACGATTTGTCAGCGTTTCCATGACCTTGGAAAGAAGGGACGTAAGTGCAATGGGCCTATAGGAGGAGAGAGAAGATGATTCGCCATTTTTAGGGACAAATGCTGTTTTCCACCTACTCGGGAAGAGTCCTAAAGAGTAGGATTGATGGAAAATCTTACGCAGTGGTTTTGCCAGCGTGGAAGAACACCTCTTCAGAAGAAGGTTAGATATACCATTTGGATGGTATGACGGGTGTTTTTTTTGTACTGAAGCGTCTATCACTAGTACGTTCGCAAGTATAGGAATTAAAGCGGTAAAAATGGTCTTAGTAACAAATAAAGGCAAAACTAAGTACATATATACTGCCAACAAGAAAAGATACACAAAACAACACAACAACAAAGCCCGGACTTTGTAAGCCCGACTATTAAATCTGATGACTACATCTCATCAAATGAAGAGTTATTCTTGTCAATCGCTGTTTCTTTCACCTAAGAAGGTAAATAAGTATGAAAGCCTTGTTAAGAAACACTAAGACCCTCGTCATCGTAGTCCTTTTTTATGATGAAAAAGCATAGATGATGGCGGAGGTGGGTGAATATATCCATACCCATTTTGAACACAAAATTCTCCGAGTGATTTTTGGTTCCGTTTGCGTTGATGTTGGAGGGGGAGACTTAACCGCGAACACCACGAGCTGTACAATAATATTGACCTGCTAAGAAATGTGCACATTAGGGTACGTTTATGTTGGAGATGCGATAAGCGATAAAAGCAGCGATGAGAGCGACGATTAAAGCAAAGCTTTGCTCTCTGCTTTTATGTGGTGTTCATGTTAGAGCTTCGATAACGGCGAAACTATAAGTGCTGTTTTTGCAATTTATTGAGACATTTAAAAGTTATTGTTCAGGGTAGAAATTGTGTAATAATGAGTGATTCCGAAGAAGAAGAACTACTTTTCTTATCATCGAGTGCTACAAATTACTATTTCGGTGAAGGCAGGTGGAGTGAGCGCGAATTTTCAGCGCATCCTATTAATACAGAGAGGTATATGATTGAAGAATTTTACAAACTTTATGAAGATTAAAGGTATGCTTTTGGAATTAAAGGTATACGTTTGGAGAGTTTCACCATCTTTATGAAGATTTGAGGCAACATGCAACAAAATTTTCTGAGTATATGCGGATGCAAATAGAAACATTTGACTACATTTTGTTGAAAATTTCGGACAAACTCCAGAAAGAATGGTGTAATTGTCATAGTAGGCCCATTTTACAAGAGGAGCGACTAATGATAACAATAAGGTATGTAGACATATTTTTTTCAACGTTTGTATATTTATGAAAAAGAAAAAGTTATACAAGTTCAATTATAATTTAAGAAACATAAGAAAGAATACTGAAAAATACATAATAGATATTACATAGGTAGTTACAAGTTTTGATAAGAATTCGGTACAAGTTCTGATAAATTAAAATGTCTTTCCACGTTACCAGAATAATTGCTTACTGTTGTTTCAGTTGTGTCACCAACTGTACAATTTGAAACTGTAGTAGTGGCTTGGGATGGTTTTAAGTAATCTTTGGTTACTTTCATTACCCTCATTCGGTAATCCATTTTCTCATACGCAGAAAATGTTCTTACGTGTGGCAGCAAACTTTTGAAAAAACTTAAGTCCTCATCATCTTCGTCTTTTTTAGCTCTTTTTTCTTGCAAGTACTGAAGTTTCTCTTTTTCCACTTGCAGTAATGCATCGCCTATGTTTCTTTTATTTGAACGCTTCACCTGTGATTTGTTTCCAGAAGTTGATGGTTGGTTGCTTGATATGACTCGTGGAGATTCATTAGTAGTATGAATAATTGATATGTCATTCTGCCATTCGTCATCATTGTCTCTGTCACCCTCTGACATATCGCTGGTAAAATCCTCAAGTATGGTTTCATGTTCCCACTAGATTTTCTAGGGGTGAACTGGTCCTTTAAAAAAAGGAGACTTTGAAAGTACTTCCATTCACCTCTATAGTTAGTCGATTGGGCATCTCCGGATTTTAGCTTAGGAATGGACGCCAGGGTGGTCCTAAATTTGTCACGTAAAGTTTTCCATTTATTTCGTACTACAGTTGCTGAAAAAAATAATAAATATATAAATGAAAACATATGAAAAATTTCAATCCGTTTGAAATGGATCGTGTGATACCCTATCCCTTCACAACTAGCCATAAGAAGTTTACTTCAAAATAATGTGATTAAACAAATAATTATGAACATATCTAAAATTATATGAACATATGTATATTGTATACCTATATATTTTCAGATATTTGTCTACTGGTCAGTCATTTAGAAGCTTAGCATTTTCTTTTCGTGTCGGAATTGCAACAGTTTCAAAAATTGTAAGAGAAGTGACTAAAACTATATGGGAAGAGTTTCAACCACTTCATATGAAAATTCCTAACGAAGACGATTTCAAAAAAATAGCGGACGACTACTATAATATTTGGAATTTTCCTAACTGCATCGGAAGTATAGACGGAAAACACATTAGAATTATTTGCCCTTCACACTCCGGCACCATGTTCTATAACTACAAACATTATTTTTCTATTGTTTTACAAGGATTGGTTGATGCTAATTATAAGTTTATAAACATTGATGTTGGTGGTTACGGGAAACAAAGTGATGGTGGAACATTTAGGTCATCTGCTCTATTTTTGTATTTGTCAGATGGAAGACTTCAAGTTCCAGATGCCTGTGCTTTGCCAAATTCTGAAATCACTGCGCCTTTTGTTATTATAGGCGATGAAGCCTATCCACTTTTACCGAATTTGTTAAAACCTTACGCAAGACACCGGTTAGATGCTGACAAAGAATACTTCAATACTAGGCTATCAAGAGCACGAAGAACTGTTGAATGTGCTTTTGGTTTAATTTATTCTAAGTGGAGGGTTTTAGCCACATCAATACAGACTTCTGTAGATGTAGCTGATGATATTGTTAAATGTATTTGCTTACTACATAATATAATAATTGACAAAGAAGGCATTGAACATAATCTTTCACACAAAACAAAAGTACCGCAAATTAATATGGCGCAAGAACAAACACCGTCTGGGAGACCAAATCAAGCGGCCGCAAATATTCGCAATATTTTCAAAATGTACCTTTTTCGGAACCCAATAATGTGATAATTTGAACAAATAAACACGTAATTGGTATTTTGTATTATAAGACTTAAGAAATAAAATCACTGAAATCTGTATTTAATAAAAATAATAAATAGTTTTATTTACGTGTTGTTTTTAATTTCGATGCTACATCACTCCACAGTTTGTCCAAAACAAATCTGTTGTGATGGTTTTTATCTTTTTGATCCCACAATGCGGGTTTGCCAAAAATTTCACTTATTAAAAATTGAACGTCCATACTCGATGAGAGCTGAGAAAATACACGACCTCATTATCGACGCTCCTATCGTGAATCGTTGTTCAAAGCACCGCTCCAACGTAAACGGTTATATGAGAATCAATGTATATTTTTCTCCGCTTTGCTAGAGTCGTCGCTCTTATCGCTTATCGCAGCTCCAACATAAACGCACCCTAAGTCACCTAAGTTGGCGAGGATATGTGAATGAACTCCAGCCCGAAGAATTTCCTATTCCAGCCCGGAATGACAAAAGAGTGGATGAAGACCTCACTTTAGACCGCGTTAACTGGAAAAGACTTAGGGTCTAGGTCCATCCCGGACTGTAAGCAAGTAATTAAGCTTACATCAAGGTTATTTCAGTACATCAAAGAAAGATGCGCACCATTTTTCCAACACAGATTCTCTGGACTCATGCAAGTCATCTTTTGACAGATGTCATATTTGTGTTCCAAATGTCATCATAATCATACAAAGATACAGTCTCTAACGATGTTTACAAATAATCAGCAGTAAAAGAGGATATATTTACATAGGTGTTGAAGGGGAGTCGGTAAGTTAACACAGCAATCAATCGATTCCGCGCCGTCCTCAAAAGCTGGACATCTCTCGAATGTCCCTGTGTCCTAGTTTATGAAAAGAGCTAGTTAGACGTCAGTATAAGACCGTATTGACCCAAAAACTAGAGCCAAATGACGTTCGCTGATTGGGCTCTATTGAAGGTTGAAGAGAATCCGGATATGCTCCAACAGCAGCCATTGTTTGTGAAAAATCAACTGTTTGGTGTAGCTCTCATGTTAATGATATTTTTTGTGATAAATTGGAACTGGAAGGCTTGTGGGATATATGAGGTTTCAATGATGGTACTTGCCACACAGTGTGTGCCTTTATCGATTTATTGAAGAAGTACTTTGGTCATTGTCGTATCGCCAGAAACTCTCTCGTGTGACTCAACACATTTATACTCATTTCTTTGGGGTCACATTAAGGGTCTAGTTTATGCCAACACACCAGAAACTTTAAATGACTTGGAGTTAGTCACTTCGACTCGAAATTCCTGGATATGCGAGGGAAACTGCATATAAGAGAACAGCGTAACATAAAATAGAAAGCAAATCTTTTAGAGCTCATGGTAAATATTTTCTTAATAGCAACATGAAATGGCCTAGTGGAGATCATCAATGCGAGTATTTAATGTTATCGTGGCCTGGGATTCAAATGGGTTTGATTCAAGTGATTTCCGCAGACACAATTGGTCTTATTTCGAACAATGGGAAGTACATATTATTTTGAAAAGCTTTTAAGCACTTTGTGAACGTGTTGGTACGCAAAGGGTTTATCACATTGCTAATAGCGCTGGCATTCTGACAGCTGCCAACAACAGATTGGATGCTGAACCAAATTTTTCGAAAAAAAAAAACACTATGTCCCATATTTTCACCACTCTGGGTACGTTAGTTTGTGGCCCGTTTCAACGCTATTAAAATTGTTCAAAGTCTATTACGAGCACACATAAATTCAAGACCTCTGAGAACGAAGAGGTACGAGCAGTGGAACCAGGGATGATATACACGTACAGCGGTTTCCAAAAATAGGTTTCGTTTTAAAACTTCCGCTATTTTACCAGCATTAACATTGCACTGAAATTATTGAACTTATATACAAAAATTGTGGAATGGTGAGAAGACTTTTCACAGTCAACGTGAAGTGCCTTCTTGCCTAACTATTGTTGAACTGGTGTAGTGATGTGAACAGCCGAGAGTGACCGAAAATCCAAGTTCCATCAGGGGAATTGCATGTCACAATCAATCATACCATCGAAATTTGCATAAAGACTTGGTTTATAAGATCTATACGTTTCAATTCACTCAAGAACTTATGTCGAGTTTAAGTAGCATCGTAACTTTACCAATTAAGGGCACATGTCCATCTTAAAGGCGCTTAGAAAATACAATAGAAAGGACGGTGTATTGCGATGACTTTCAGACATTGATAGTCGTACCGCCAACGCCCTGGACTTGTGTTTAACCCCTGACACTGATAAGTACACTGTTGATATGCTATCACCTCTAGGCTCATCGGACCATTGTGTCATATGAGCTAATATGTGGTAAGAAATACTAAAATGTGCTAAGGTAGTAACAATTTTAATGACATTCCAGCTGTCAGCTCTTCGAATAAGGCCAATTTGTTTCCTGCACACTTTGCGGCCTCCTCAATACTTCCAGATTGTGATTTGTCTCCGCCTACATTTGAGTACATCGAGTCTTCAATGAGACGAATCCACTTATGTAGATGCAAGAGTACCCAAAGATCTTAACATACAAAAATCCGCAGGTCCAAATGGTATATCCTCCTTCTTCCGATGAGATGTTCTTCCGCGCTGGCATAACTAGCTCGACCAACAAAGTCGAATCTTCTTCTCTCTCCCACTACAGACCCATTGCACTTACGTACCTTCTTTTCGAGGTCACTGAAACGTTGACAAACCATCAGCTCATGAAATATCCCAAAACACGAAAATTATTCCATGACCGGCAGGTCCACTGGTGATTTTTTTTTTTTTTTTTTTTTTTTGAATTCGTTTATTTTCTCTTTAAGTTATATACAATTCAATTAAATTACTAAGAAAGAAAGAAAATAATAGTGAGCATTCTGTAACTCAGTAAGTTAGTGACGAATGCCACCTTTAAATATTACATAATTTGTTTAGATGTGGGGTGACATCTATTATAATTAAAATAAAAAGCTTTATGATGATGTGAAAAAATGAAAAATTGTAATTCAAAAAAAGAAAAACAAAAGTAGAAAAGAAAAAATTAAAAAATATATATATAAAGATCGCAAAAGAATTGAGAAAATAACATGAGTATTACTAAGGAACAATTAAAAAGATAAAAGTAATGAGAATACAATGATACGAACAAATTATGCTGCTGATGAAAATGAATTATTTAAAAGAGATTCAATTCTCTCATGGTCAATCGTGAAAAGCCAGATCTTAAGGGTTTTTAGAAATAAGTGAATGTTGGAAATGGAACGAATAGAGGAAGGAAGGTTGTTATAAATAGTAGGGGCTGTAACTTTATAAAAATGTGTAAAATGAGTTCTGTGAGCCATTGGAACGTTTACGAAATGCAATGAATTAACACGCAGACTGTAGAATTGTGAGCATCTGCTTGGGATGTTTCCACTCCGTTTATAAAAATCTTTTAGAACCTTAAAAACGTAAAGATGTCTAGCTGGTAGGATACGCAAATCACTGAATAGAGGCCAGCTCCGAGTAAAGCGATCTTTTTTACATAAAATACGAATCAAGTGTTTCTGAGCTGTCAATATTGGTAGGAAAGTGTTGTGATAAACACCACCCCAACATGTGATACCATATTGCAACTTGGAGTGAGCAAGTGCATAGTACACTGTTTTAGCAAGTTTTGTAGAGCAGAATTGCTTAAGCAGATACATATAACGTGCCACCAATAACACATGAGATTTGATTGACTGCGTGTGGTCTTTCCAATTCAGCTTATAATCAATTATTACTCCGAGGTATTTATATTGTTGCACTGATTCAATATTAAAGCATTTACTGGAACAAGAGTTGTTTATAAAAAAGTTATTATTGCCACATTTATGAATAGGAAGGCGAAATTTATTACAATCGTATGAATGAAAACATAGATTGAAATTTGATAAGACATTGTTAGTTGTGCTGAAAGAAATTAGTTTAGTTTTCTCGCTAATAATAAGCTTATGTGCAAAGAACCAGAGCCTCAATGTTTCTAAGTCCATAGAAATTTCAGCGATGCACTCGAAGTGTGTTTGGGATTTGTAGGTTAGGGCTATGTCATCGGCGAAAGCTGTGGGCAATCCATTTAATTTGAGTTTAAACAGAGAGTTAATATAAATTAAGAATAAAACAGCGTCAAGAACTGATCCCTGAGGCACGCCATTTTTTAGAAAACGTGAGTCACTTGAACTGTTATTTAAGGTAACTTTTTGCTCTCTGTTTTTCAGATAGGAATAGAACCATTTATGAATTATACCCCTGAAACCCGCGTTGTATAATTTGTCCAAAAGTAGATCGTGGTTAACCATGTCAAAGGCTTTAGTCATGTCTATAAAAAGAGCCATCGTAGGTTTGCTGCAGTTAAGACTCTCATACAGTTGGTTGCACACTCTTAAGATAGCATCTTCAGTAGACAGTCCCATTCTAAAACCAAACTGTTCGTCACAAAAAAATTGAAATTTATCAAGAAATGATAACATTCGAGACTTCATTAGTTTCTCGAAGATTTTAGAAATGCTTGGTAGCAGAGAGATCGGCCGGTAATTGGACAGACACTTTCTGCAACCTTTTTTAGAAAGTGGGATTACTTCGGCTTGTTTTAGTTGCTTAGGAAAACAGCCATTTAGAACAGAGAAATTAAATAAATAAGTCAAAACATCCACAATATACAAGGAGGTATTATACATCGTACCAGAAATACCATCACTTGTACAAGAATTTTTATTTTTTAAGGACAAAATTATTTTGTAGGTTTCATAAGATGTTTGTTTGTATGACATCTGAACCAATCTCTGAAAGAACGGAACACATGCAAGTCCTATTTGACTCATCAGGGGGCTTAAGTTTTTCGGATATATCAGTGAAATACTCATTAAATTTATTAGAAATGACATTGGAGCTGGTAAATTTAACACCATCAATTTCTATAGTTTCTATTCCGACAGTTTCCTTATTTTTACCTAAAACACTATTAACAATTTTCCATTCTTTTCTAACATTTCCTTTGGCCTGTAAAAAGGAGTTAATATAAAATTTATTTTGCGGTTCTACAATTTTGTTTTGAACTTTCTTGCATAGACAACTATAGTATTTTCTTAACCTTGAATTGTTTGGATGGTTTTTATATTTTACGGCGAGCTTATTTTTTATTTTTATAAGTTTTAAAAGGTTTTGAGTCATCCATGGCTTCAAAAATGTTTGATTACTTAAAGGTGGTAGATCGAAAGTGCAGTTTTTTATATGCTTATTAAATATTGACATAAAAATATCGAATGCAATTGAAGGATCATTTTCTAAGAAAATGCTTAAGATATTCATTAAGTTGTCTATAATTTATCCTCCTTTTTTTCTTTATTTTTGAAAGGCTACAATGTTGAACATTATCGGAATCTGGAAGATTATTTAGATAAATCATGGAATGATCGGTTAGCTTTAGATCGTGTACAAACCCGTAGAAGTTATTTTTTGTGGATCTATGCAGACAAATAAATATGTGGTCAATACAGCTTCCGGTTAAAGAACGTGTTGGTTCATTAATTAAACTCTCAAAACCATTCGAAGCCATAAGGAATAAATAATTTTCTACTTCTTTGTCAGACGCATCTAAAATATCTACATTTAAATCACCTATTACAATCAAATTTTTATCTTTGCAATCGCTTAGAAAGTTGCTAAACTCTTCAATAAAAGTAAATTTGCTGAATTCATGTAGTCTATAAATACATAATATGGAGTAGCTCTCATTTCTAAAATCTACGGTGAGTTTCATTACATCAGCACTACGAAAATCAAGATTTACACAATCACGAACAAAACCATTCTTGACATACTCAGCTACACCTCCAGCACAGTGGGAACTGTTACAGTTAGCAAAGGGTGTGTACCCCGGAATATTATATAAACTTAATTCATTCTCATAAATCCAAATTTCACTCAAAACTATAATTATAGGCAAATTCACAAGTGACTCAACATGAGCGATCAGATGAGAAAAGTTCTTCCTCATGCTGCGAATGTTTTGATGTAAACAAAAAATATTAGCGTTTTTAAAAGAGTTTAAAGAGTTAGGACATACATTTGAGACTGAACATGGAACATTAAGACAATTCATAGATTATTAAGTTCAGCAGCACAATTTACTCTTACAATATTGTCACCCTCTTTTTTCCGCATATAAACGTTCCCGTTCCTGGTCCAAACATATGTGTAACCCTTCCTCTCTGATTTGATGGCATGTCTCACCGAAAAGTCGAACCAAAGCGTACATGAATCTGACGAAATTAAGATAGTAGCACTTGATATTTCCAAGGCATTTGACAGAGTTTGGCATCAGGCTCTTTTGTCGAAAATGCGTGCATTTGTAATCGATAAATTTCTTCTTCAGTGGATTACAAATCATCTTTCACGTTTAATTCGAGTTGTCTTGGACGGCTGTATATCTGAAATCTACAAAATAAATGCTGAAGTGCCCCAGGGCTCCGTTCTGTCTTCCACACTCTTTTCAATCCTCATCAATGATCTCTTAACTGCTACTTCTAATCCAATATATACCTTCCCCTTCCTCGGCGGTAGAATTGGAACTAGAGCATATGTTAAGCTCATTAAATTCCGATATTAATAGCATCACTAAATGGGGAACCACTAACAGAATGGAATTTAATACTTCCAAAACATAATGATGTCTGCTGTCGTTAAAGCGAAATCTAAACACTCTGCCGTTATCCATGGATGGCACTTAAATCGTTGAAACCGAAAAACTTTCCATTCCCAATACACATATGTGAAAATGACAACGTACGTTGGAATAATGTCGCTAAGAATGCTGCGAAATGTCTACGTTTCCTCAAGCGATGTACAATATTTCATCCCTTCAGATCTAACCCCAATATATTAGGCATTCATCCACCCAAAATTGGAGTACAATGCCCACAGCTGGTCAGGTGCTCCCAATATAGGGTTTTCCAATAAGGACTTGACATCTTTTTTTTATAAATAAAACGCAAACCATTTGAGATATTTAAAAAATTTCATTATCGGCTTGAAGTACAATCAAAACATTTATGAATGGATCTCGACTTCGTTCATATGGCCACCGCGGGCACGTTGGCAGCGGTCGATTCGTTGGACCCAATTTTCAACGACTCGGCCACACATTTCGACCGCTATTCGCGTTCAATGTTGGCTCTGAGCTCTACCAACGTCGTCGGCGTGTTGGCATAAACCAATGACTTAACGTAGACCCACAGAAAATAGTCAAGCAGCGTCGCACGAATGAGGCTGGACCATTTCTTGAGATAACACGCTTACTTACTCTTTAATAAATCGATTGTAGCGTGTGCTGTGTGGCTTGGTGCATCATCCTGTTGAAACCACATATCGTCTAAGCCCATATCTTCCAATTCGGGCCAAAAATAATCGGTGATCATGGCGCGATAACGAGAACCATTCACAGTAACGTGACGATCGCAAACAGCACCAAACAGTTATTTTTTGTGGATCAAGTGGTGATTCATGAAGCACATGTGGATTTTCACCCGACCAATAACGCATATTTTGCTTATTGACGAGCCCATTGAGCCAAAAATGAGCTTCGTCACTGAAGATTTTGCGATGAAATTCATCATCTTGGCGCATCTTCTTCAGAACCCAGACGGAGAACGTACTTCGCTTCAAATTGTCCATCGGCTTCAATTCTTGAGTCAGCTTGATCATGTATGGGGTATGGGTGTAAACCAAGATTCTTACGCAAAATACGCCATAATGTGGTCTGAGCGGTGCCCAATTCTTGAGAACGCCGTGGAATTGACTGATTTGGATCGTTTGCTACGGACTCCTGAAAGGCAGCGATATTTTCGACACTTCGACCAACCCGTTGTCTCACTGACAAGGCAACAACACACAACGAATATGTAGACTGAAATTTTTGCACTAAACTTGTTATTGCCTGTCTACTAGGGCGAGAATTATGACCGAAAATTGGAGTTAACGCTCTTAAAGTTGCAGTCACTGACTCCGAATTTCGGTACAGAAAGAGTGCGTTCACAAATTAAATTCAAAGTTGTCAAGTCCCTATTGGGAAACCCTTTGCATCTCTGCACCTGCTAGAAAGGATTCAAAACCGTGCGATAAAACCCATTAGTGACGCTAATATCAGTCACTGTATTGACACCCTCGAACACAGGCGTAGTGTCTCCTGTTTCACATTGTTCTATAGCTATTTTCATCAGCAGTTCTCCGCACCCGTTTTGCTGTAAATGCTCATCAGTACACGCTCAAGCCGACTTCCAGCTCTGAAATATCGTGATTCTCTCCTGAGCCGTATAACTCGCTCACGGAATGTCTTGCCAAGCTCTTTATTTCCTGGTCATTATAACCGTCAAACATTTAAAACCACCGTACATCGATATCTCTCTTTCATTCCTTCCTAACTTTCATTCGCCCGAGCGGAGTATAAACATTTTAAGTGTACCAAAACCCCTTGAGCGCTCGCCAATTATAAAAAAAAAACCAAAAAAAAATCAAATGTCCGACCATAAACTGTACGAACTAGATATTGATTTAGTCTAGAGGTTAAGAACGCATGAACTGAAGTGAAGAAATGGCAAAACGAGGAACTATCTTTCAACTTTCCATACAAAACTGTAGGTACGAGTAGCTAGCAACCGCGAAGGCTATTTGAAGGGGCTTATTGATGGCATAGATCCAACCGGAAGGCTCCCTAAGACGCTTCCAATTAAGTTCAGGTCAAAGAGATCCAACTTCAGAGACAAGAAAATTACAGTTTCAAGAATTGTCTCATAAATCTTTTTTAGTGACTTTATGTCAGAAAAAGTTATCTATCTACCATACCGCTACTATTGTATTTACATTGTACTTCGGCCATAAAAATCAACAGAACCATCCAACATTAATTGATTAGCCTTGCTCTTGATTAGGTTGTATAAACAAACACACCCATCCAAAGCTAATTGACTTCGAATGACTCGTGCCGTCAATAATGCAGCGGTCTATGAAAATCATCTCGAACTACAGACGTGGGTATTGTATAATAAGTATTCGTCAAACCGACACACGCACCTCCATGTAATTCAAAACCTCCGACTGGCAGGTAAAACAAAAAATAAATAAATAAAAGTCACAATATGAATTGTTTTGTTTTGCGGTACAGCCGGCCCCTGAATACACGCTTACTGACTGAATAAATGTAAATCATCCACTCGTCCATTTAAAAGTCTTTTTAGGCAAGGGTTTATTTTTCAATTTGCCAGACAAGATGAAATTCAATACACCACCATAAATCCGGCCGCCTACCCCTCCCCCACATATTATACATTCTCCAAATAAATTCAATGTCATTTTTGACTAACTTACCTTTTTACCCTTATTCTTGGTTGGTTTTCTTTTGTTTTGTTGGTGTTTTATCGATTTTCCGATAGCCAAGAGGGATTTTCATGATCAACCACCACCCCTTTCGAGCCCAACATACTACATCCATGCCAGTGTGTGTTGTTTGGCTTCACATACTAACTCACCACACCCTTTTATAAGGGTAAACAAAGTAAAACTTCAACCACCATCGTCGTCGTACACACACCTTCTGCAGCAACAAACTCGAAAAAATAAAACAAACAACCAGGCGCAGAAGGACTCGAAAGCATTAGTAAAATACACAGGATAACTACAATACAAGACATTTTGCAGTTGGATTGTTTTTTTTTTGTTGTTTAAAAATGTTTCTCTTTTATTTTCGTCTTTTTCTCATCGTTTTCTTAATTTCTAAATTACAATGTGAAAAATATATTTTATGTATTGTATGTATGTATGTATAGCTATCATATAATCATGTTTTTTTTTATATGTAATATCATCGTAAATCTTTAGAGAATAACACAGTCTAAAACTTACGGTCCTACCTTATAAGAAATCATAAAAAAAAATTATCATAAAACCAAGAACAACACACGAAATGCACTTTAATAAAATTCCCTATAATACATACGAGTATGTATGTATAACGGCGTTGTATTTATTGTAGAATAAATATATTTGTTGTTTTAAATATATTTACTTTTCTTAGATTTAGGTATTGAAAAACATTTAATTTTGAAATTGAATTTTTGTTTTTTTTAAGATTTAGTAATTTATGGAATTAAATGTTGTGCTCAATCTCTGGCAATATTCTTTTCTTAGGGGGGTCAAATGACGGCAAGGCTGGCAGAACTACAAATACAAATACAAATATAACATAATGCAAACGAAGCCATTCTAGACCGTCACTGTAAACCTCTTCGAACATTGAACCCGCTGAAGTCGAGCGTATCTTTAGGTTTCAAAAACGTACACATGGTAAGTATTTCTCTATCGAATTACATTCACCCCTAAAAGTGAAAGCTGGGGATGTTTACAAAATTATTGGAGGCATACATACATATTTCTAATACATACGAGTACGAGTGTGTGCCTCCATGCTGCCAATAAATATGAAATAAACAAAAAAAAATCTTTATTAATCATAAAATTTACAATATAACAAAACTTATAGGGAAAAGCTTTTACACGCCGATACAGACTATATCTAGGTTTATATCAAAATGGTTCTAGAAAAATATGCATATACATTTATATGGGAGCTTAATGGCTAAAATAAGAAAGCACTCTGGAGTCGTTATCTATACATTTTCTTTTAATCTATAAATATAACCCATTTAGCAATTGGACTGTTTTTGTTTTTTGTTTGTTTTGCTCTAACAACAGTAGCGAGATTCTTAAAAATAATTAATAAGCAGTTTTTGTTTTTTTCTTTTAAATAAAAAATTATTTTACCATTTTTTATTTAGTTTTAATTCGATTTTGTTTTGTTTTGTTTTTTTGTGATTTTTTTTTTTTCGGTTTGAATAAGACACTAAGAAATATTAACTAAATTGTATTTTCCTTAATTAACAACTTACTATCTAATCAGGTACTAAATCAGGCCTATAACGCCTCTTTCTTTTTAATCTAAAATTGAATTTTATTTATTTTTATAATATTTTCTAATAAGTCAAAAAAGCTATTCAAATTGATTGATCGTAGTGAGATTCTTAGGAGAAATTGCTCACCTTTAATTCAAGCAGTTATTTTTTTTGTTTTCGTTTTTTTTTTTTAAATACTAAATATAATTCTATATGTATGTATATAATACCTCAATATATATAAAAAACAGTTTCGTTCTAGGTTTAGTTTGAGTTTCAAAAATGTAGTGTTTTGTTTTTGTTTCGCTTTGTTTACAATTTGGTTGTAGTTATGCTTAATGCTTAAGCGTGTTTAAATTGGTAATGGGACGCAATTTCATTAGAATTTGTTTTAATATTTAAGTTAGTTTACTTTTAGTTTAATAATTTGTTATGAAATGAAGCTTTTTTCGTAATGTTATTGTACACAATTTCGGAATTCGATGTTTATGTTTTAATGTAATATTTGAAGCAATTTTCTAAACCGTATGACATAACAAACAAGAATTACCCTTCGATGTTTGAGGTTTTGTTTTATTTTTGTAAAATACTAAAATGTACCAGAAACTATTTAGTCGATTCGAGAGTTTAAAAAAGTAATTCAAAATTAAATTTCCCCATAAATCAGTTTTATCTTTAATAACTTTGAGCGACCATGGAATACATAATAAAGGGTCCGCCAACTAACGTTTTTTTTTTCAACTAGTGCTTATTTCGTGAATGGTAACACTTAGCTCATGTCTGATTGGACAGATAATTAGTTGTATCCTTCCGGTTAATAATGGAAAATAATTTCATTCAAATGGCTGCCTCGGCTGGCCATGCAGTAGCCTACACGATCGGTCCAATTTGTAAGCACATTGTCGATTGTGTGCAGCTGTATTTCACCAATGGCTTCACGAATATTTTCCTTTAAAGCGACAATTGTCTCTGGCTTGTCGGCGTAACACTTATCTTTTACGACACCCCACAAATAATAGTCCAACGGTGTCAAATCGCAGCTCCGAGGTGGCCAAACGACATCAGCTCTGCGGCTGATAATGCGATCTTCAAAAACAGGGCGCAAACATCGAGTGTAGCTTCGACTGTGTGGCACGTAGCGCCGTCCTGTTGAAACCAAATGTTGCCAATATCCTCCTCTTCAATTTTTGTGAGAAAAAAATTCGTTCAACATGGCCCGATAACGATCGCCATTGACTGTAACGGACACTTCTTGCTCATTTTCGAAGAAAAATGGCCCAATCCGCACCAAACAGTGACTCGTTTTGGGTGTATCGGCTTTTCAATGTATGCGTGCGGGTTTTCTGTGCCCCAAATGCGACAATTTTGCTTGTTTACATACCCGCCAAGATCAAAATGAGCTTCATCTGAAAAGATGATTTTTTTTTTTCAAAATCGGCATCTTCTCTAAGTCGATCGCAGGCCCACTTAGCGGCCCAGTTGGCTTCAACTCCTGAACCAATTGGACTTTGTATGGCGTCATACCAGGGTCTTTATGCAAAATTCGTCTCAATGATGTCTCCGAAATGTTCAAATGTTGAGAACGACGGTGAATTGATGTTGATGGCGCTTCACGCACACTTTCTGCCACAGCAGCAATATTCTCGGGTGTACGCACTGTTTTTGGCTTTTCACGCTTTGGTTTATCGATAGGATGCCAGTTTCTTTTACTTTTTTCACAAGATAACGAACATACGGAGCTGACGGTGCTTCTGTCAAATCAGACATGAGCTAAGTGTTACCATTCACGAAATAAGCACTAGTTGAAAAAAACGTTAAATGGCGGACCCTTTATATGGAAGAAGCGGAACTTGGCACAATTGTGTATACTGTCAAATAACTTAAAAATTCAATTTAAAAACAAAAAAGATAAATTCCTCCCTTGATACAAGAGTAATGCGTAGGTGCTAAAAAAACACTTCTCGAAATCGTGCGAATAAGTACGAAGGGCCGTCGCCATTCAGATTCTGGCCATTTTCGAAAACGTCATCTGCATCAAATTGCTTTTGCAAAATGTTCTTAAACGCAAGCTGCGAGAGTCATTTGTTCGAAAGTCCGCTTTCATACGTCGCAAGTTTCGAAAGATTCAAATGAGTGCAAAAGAGAGAAATAATGAAACAAAAAATACCCAATTAACCAAATTCCCACTGCATGTGGGTAGCAATTTCATTGCAAGTTTTTGACATTTATTTTTCTCCTTCTTCTGTCTTTTTCGCATTTACTTCATTACTTCTTTCGCTGTGTTACGAGCACAACATTTCAGTATGGTGGATGAACTGAAATGGACCAAAGAATTAACAAGGGGGCTCATTTTCAATTATGAAAGACTGAGCGCCAAAGATGAAATGAAAGAGAACTGTCAAATGACATGCAAACTCAAAGAAGATGAAAGTCTTCATGTAAAGTTGCGCGCATCACTGAATGACAATTCAAAAGAAAATAACCTGAACATGCGCATTACACACTTGCGACGTATGAAAGCGGACAAAACGACATTATAAATCAAACTGCCTTTGCAGCATGTTCGATAATGCAGTGCTTGCAGGACAGATGTTCATAAACGTCATATGCGCTGCAAAAAAGCAGCCAGAAATTTGCACTGCGTAATAACATGCATTCAATGATGATTGCTCTGTTCGAAAACGTCAAATGCTCTTGCAAGAAAAAAATCATGTAGATGACACAGATCAACAATACCAAATGACACAGATCAACAATACCAAATGACGTTTGCAGTTTGATTTCCGCAACCCTTAAGTATTGCAAATGACGATCAAATGACGTTTTCGAAAACGGCCTCTGTTTGATTTTTAAATTGCTGCTCAGTGCAATCGAGGCCAGGTCTTTGCTATTCAATGTCAGTATGTGAAAATATATTACTCACAGTTAGAGAAGAAACCATCTACTCAGTGTGGAATTATCACGTTTAACGTCGCAGAGCAATAAATGATGGCATCAATTTAACCTGCTCATTTGGTCTACTACTCTATTAAGTGGTAAATTTTCGAAAATTTTTGTACTTATTCTAAAACATCCTAGGAATGTCTCCTTAAAATTTCAAAGCAAAAACTATATTCGTTTCGAAATGGCAGCGTATTTTTAGACGCAGGTGCACGCTCAGCACCCTTTTTTACTCCTTTTCTTCACAGAACCAAGAGGCATTTTTGGCCTCAAAAGAAGCCCGTACACTTCGTAAACAAGGAAGAGCAGCTCAAGGTGAGTTTTACGAAGAATCAGAATGAATTTTCGACATTTTAAATCGCTTTTCCTCGAAACTGCATTTTTCATAAGGTCATGCAACATAACTCTAAAAATAATCGTAGGATCGTTCTAAAATTTTGACGAGATCTTCTTGACACTTTTAGCTATACTCTAAACCTTTGTAACATGATTTCCAATGCAAATTGTATAAACAAATTGGTAAAAAAAAAGGTAACTTTTGAATTATAGTTAACAGATGTTTTTATCTGACTTACAGGCAGTTTTTTTTGTAATAAAATACCAATTTTTCACTAAGTAAAAAAATCCTTAAAAATTTACCTTGTATCGGGACCTTCTCTCCTTAAAGAAACACTCCTCAGGGAACATCAACCGTCCAGTTAAGCAGCCTTAAAGATTGTACAAAGCAAGTATAGAGGGCATAATTATTGGCGATCCAGGCCGACCAAACGATTATTTTCTGCTGTCTCTCAGAGATGGATGACTTGATTTAAAACTACGCAGTTGCAAATGCTGCACACAATAACCTCCTTCCTAGTTTTTTGAGTGCGACAACGACAAGTAAACAGTGACTTTCAAACAAGCCGTCACATCCGAATAACATTGCATAACATTATTCAGATCGCTTCTAGTTCTAAAGATACTTCAATACTAAAGCCATTACATTTCTTACATTGAGAGATTGAGAGAATTTGTTTAAAGATACACATAATGAGGTTTTATGACTACACGAAGTAGCAGTGTTTTCGCGTATGTACCAGGGTTGCAGGCACCATCAAAACCTTTTGATGTCACCAGAATTATTAGACAAGACGACGACTTTCGCCGTATTTCAGGGAGAAACGTCCCAAAATTCCAATGTCCACCAAGGAAAAAAAATTATTTTAAGAATCTATAAATATAAATATGTACGAGTATCTTGTCAAAAGTAACTGAGCATAACACAGAAGTCTTGGTACGAGCACGCCCACGCCTGTGACATCTTCTAAAATATGTTCAATTGAATAGAGTTTAATTTGCGGATAAAAATAATACTGTGCTTCAGCACTTGAATCAGAAATTTAACGAGCATTAACAGATGTAAAGATTTCTTTTTAGTTTTCCGAATGCACTCAATTGATTTCAGTGGAATTTTCATTGTACAAGTTACCACACAAAACCTTGACAATTTGACAAAGCATACTCCATAAAAATTTCTCACTACGAATGTCGATGTCGATGACATTTTAACGTAGTTAAAAATCCAACGGTTCTGGAGGGGAAAAAATATTTTTTATTCACTTTATCTCACTGACAAAAAAAAACCATCACCTTTATCGATTAGCTTCTTCCTCCAGCGATTCGAAACTCCATTATTTGTGACGACGACGAACCACTCGTAATCTACCTTTTCCCTAATGAATTTTGAAAGCATGCTTTTAAAATAAAAAGCTCCTACCCGTATTCTACATTTTCCTTTAAATATTCAGTGGCTTTCAGAGGACCTTTCAACAGCCAAGTCATCCTCCTTCATTATGTCACAGGTTTAAGGCTATCTTTAAAGCAGGAAATGATTATTTTTCAATTTGTTTTTTTTTTTTTTTTTTTTTTGTATGAACATGAGTCACTTTACTAAATCGTTGAGATCAGTCTTAATAAAGATGGTTAATCCATACAAGAGTTGTAGTTTTTTTTTGTTTTTTTTTGTTAAATTAGCCTAACATACAATAGTTAAATTCGAAAGCGACAATTGGTATTCTTAGGTAAGCCCATACATTCTAGACTGCTGTAGGAGGTGGCAGTAGCGACGAATTAGAATTTCTTAAATAAGGATTGCCATAGATGGCGCTATACCTTGGATCGATACTCAATGAGTTTTGGGCGACATGAGTTGCGGTGCTATTATTGCTGCAACTGCCATTAGGTGATGAGCTTACCACACTGCCAGTTGTGGTTGTGCTTTGTAAACTTGGAAGACCATTGTCCTGTCGAATGTCCCTTGATCCGATGATGCTGCCGGTAAGGCTGCCTCCACCATTTATAAAAGTCATTGGCACATTGACGGCTGGCTGTTGTTGTTGTTGTTGGTGTTGTTGTTGTAAATGATTACCAGATTTTGTTGAACATGTTGTTAGGTATTGTGGTGGAGGACTATAGTGAGTTGTGTAATCGGCATAAGGCACATATCCTGCAGAAATGTCCACCTTAAGGTCACTGTAATTGGATGTACGATCACCAGCTTCTTTGGCGGCAATTTTTGAAATTTGATGCTCGCTTATAACATCGGCTGGTGGAAGCTTACGCTTTTTACATTTAAAATAGATAATTATCAAAATAGTCAAGATCATAAGGATGGCCACCGATGAAATGCCACAAACGATTGTCATCAGTAATGGTACACTCTCTGAAAGAACAAAAAACAAAACACACACACAAAACAACCAATTAATTCATAGAATTTGAGATAAACTACTTTTTGTACGTACTTTGTGCTTGTAAATTGATTTCCACTACATCATTACCGTAGTCGTTAACCACAGTACAGTTGTACTTGCCATAATGATACGATTGGCTGTCCCTAATAATAAGCGTTGATTTAACCCCTCCAGGTACTGCGTCTATTAGTATTGAGTAATCATGTCCCGATTCGGAGCTTATCTCATGGCCATTAAATGTCCATGACACATGTCTTGCTCGCGGCACTGAAGTAGCATAGCACTCTATTCTGGCAGTGTCGCCAACCAGCCCGTATTGGTAGTGTGATGAAGTGATCACAGGAGACCCTTTAAGGTAAACGTATGCATCGGATGATATCTCTGGATAACCTGGAACATTAGCTTTGCAATAATAACGACCAGCAGTTTCGTTAGTAACACTAAATGTTAAATTGGAACTGCCGCCAACAACCTGCGAAATAGCCAAACATCGTTTAGTATATTTTCGAGATTTTACCTTGGACAAACCTACCCTATCGATGGGATGTTGAATCCATACAATGTCTGGCATGGGATTACCATCAACCTCACAGTTAAGCGAAACCACACTGCCAATATCTGCTTCAATAGACTGCGGACGTTGACGGAATTGAGGTCCATCTGCATTAAAACAGAAACAAAAACCAACAGACAATCATTAAAGATGCTGCCAATTTAAAATGCTAACATGTGAATATCTTACAGCTTATGTCCAGGGTTTCACTATCCTCACTCTTACCCACCGAGTTCTGTACTTCGCACTTCACTATCGCATCGTGGAACTTACGTGTTACATTCCGTATAACCTGTTGTTTAAAAAAAAAATAAAAAAAATTAATTCAAAATCTCAAACGAAGCTTATACAATAGTTAGTGTGAGAAAAGTAGCGCAATCTCTCGCGAAGACCACTAAAGATGCGGTGCAAAAATCGCTGTATGAGTAGTAAAACGACTCTTGCACAGACAATGAGAATGAAAATTACCATTTCAGTTTTCTGGCCGCCGATAATTGGTTCATCATTGATGAACCATCGGTAGCGAACTTCTCCAGGATTCGCATCAGCTTTGCATTCCAATCGCACCTGTGCGAACTCAGGAATCCTGCCGCCAGACAAAGCACCACCAATTACACTCACTTTAACTTTTGGAGCATACTTTACCTACAATTGAAAAGACAAGAGAAAAAAAAAAAAAAAAAAAAAAAACAAGATTAACTCTCGAATACGAGTACATCCAACCAACTAAAATAGTTTACCTCGACACGTATTTTCGAAGATCGATATGTTCGGTCGGCAGTATTCTGCGCCTGGCATGTAAAATTAGTGTTGTGGTGTTCCTTTCGTGGAGTGAGCCGAAGTACCGATTTAGCTGTGAAGCGCCTTAGATCTGGCATTGGAATCACAGTGTATTCAATGTTGTCATTGATTACATTTCCCAACCCATCAATCCACGTTATCTGAGGGAAGAAATCTCATTGTAACATTTGTTCGAAGGGTTTCCCATGTACGAGTATGTACTATTGGTACTCGTATAAGACTCACCTCAGATGCCGGTTTACCACCCACTGAAATACATTCAATCTCCACCTTACGGTCCTCTGTTGTCATGATAAAGTCACCCTGGGCGATTTTCGGAGGTTCCGGTGGCACCAATACTGTTAAAGTTGCAAATGTTGATCTTATGGCCGGCTGACCATCTGGACCCGGACTAACTTGGCATTGGTATTTTGCATCGTCATCTAACATTACCGGGTAGATATCGAGCGAATAGTCACCCTCTTCGTCACTGCCTACCATGGAGTACCTTTCGAAGCCGCTTAAATTTCTTGATGTACCGAGACCAAAATCATCCTTTGTCCATTGTAACGTGCCCTGCTTGTTGATAACCCGACAAGGCAGCGTAACACGAGCACCTACAACAGCCGTCTGGTCCTGTGGCTCCATAGCGAAACGCTGATTATCAAAGTTGACATAACCAACATGGTTGTGAGTGTGCTTCCCCACAGCATCATAAGGAAGCAGCACTACAACGATGATGACCTGGACTAGAGCTGTAAATCTCCTGCCTGGTTTCCTTGATTTTGGCACGCTGGTTTCTTTCATTTTACGAGTATGTACACAATGCACTGAATGCACTGAACAACTCAAGGGGAAAGCTCTCTTTTACTCTGTTTTTTTTTTTTTTTTTTTATTACTGAGTGGGTGACTAGGTGTCGGATAGTAGATCTGGTGTTCTATTTGAAATTCCGCACCTGCAATTAGAAAATTAAAATAAAACATCCATTCCATTCCATTTCTGTAGATTCACTGAAAAGCTACGAGTATTTGTTTTTTTTTTGCAAATATTTTCATTAAGTAAACCAGTAAGGTACCTCATTCCTTTTTATTACATTTAACTTGGGCTCTTAGAAAGAATAATTTTGCAGTACCACAATTTAAACCGGTCCCCCTGGTGTGAATTAAATTCTCATTACAAAATAGTTTTTCGCGTCAAATTAGTTTCACTTTTTTAACGACCTAAAATACCATGCTCGTCCAAGAGTTCCATGGCCGGTTGCGTAGAAAAATAATAAGTGCACAGTCTTTTATATCTACAAGGTACGAGTAGAAATAATAATATGGAAGCGCTGAGGGTGCTGAGGATGATAGTATACTTGTACCTATCTATACTCGTATGTATGTATAAATGTGTGTCGGTACGGACTTATGACAATAGCCTCATCTGGAGACAATTACACGGAAAATTGTCGTACATACTAGAGACAATGGAAGAAACTTTCATCAGACGACTGTTGCGGAATCTCTCAGATGCGATTCAGAGTCGGTGGAAATTTCATTATTAATTCAAGGGGAAGCATTTGACTCTGAAATGGATCGCTGAGACAATTGAGTACAGATTTGATGTTTTGCATTTAAAGATGTCAGTTTGTATAATATTAGAAATTTTGAGAACAGCAAAAATATCATTTTCCTGGGGTTGGACCTCTTCCAGATACAATACGAGTACATTGGGAGAAGCTAGAAAATAAAATACATTTCGATTAAATTGAAGCAATATCCCTCGAAGGCATTTTAAAATATGGCGAGCTTACCATAACCGTGCCACAGTAAGATTGTAGATATACCAGGATTCTTATTTGTTATGCTACCCTTATGACATGCTGCTACTGTTATGCACTCGTCCAGTATTTCATAAGGTGTATGCCTCCTTATCTTCTAATCAAACTTAATTTGAGCCGTACAAACAGATTCGTCTATATCCCAGATCTTAGAGATTCAGAAAATGTTAAAGACCAGCCCAGTAATCCAGCTCGTTTTGAAGGTGGGTCCGTAGACGTTAGCAATAGATACGGAGTTTTGAAATCTTGAGTGGAGTTCAAATAAACGGATAAACGTAACGCTTATGTTTAAGATATCAATGCACGTCGCTTATAAGCATTTTGCTGGTTGTTAGTAGTATTATAAAGGGTTTTCCAATAGGGACTTGACAACTTTGAATTTAATTTGTGAACGCACTCTTTCACTAATCATCAAACTGTCACTGTCAATTTATTCAGTAAACTCAACATTTTCATCATGGTAAAGTACACGAACGAGCAAAGTCTGAAAATTATAAAAAATTTTTACCGAAATTCGGAGTCGGTGACTGCAACATTAAGAGCGTTAACTCCAATTTTCGGTCATAATTCTCGCCCTAGTAGACAGGCAATAACAAGATTAGTGCAAAAATTTGAGTCTACATATTCGTTGTGTGATGTTGCCGTGTCAGTGAGACAACGGGTTGGTCGAAGTGTCGAAAATATCGCTGCCGTTCAGGAGTCCGTAGCAAACGATCCAAATCAGTCAATTCCACGGCGTTCTCAAGAATTGGGCATCGCTCAGATCACATTATGGCGTATTTTGCGTAAGGATCTTGGTTTACACCCATACAAGATCAATCTAACTCAAAAATTGAGGCCGATGGACCATTTGAAGCGACGTACGTCCTCCGATTGGGTTCTGGAGAAGATGCGCCAAGATGATGAATTTCATCGCAAAATCATCTTCAGTGACGAAGCTCATTTTTGGCTCAATGGGTTCGTCAATAAGCAAAATATGCATTGGTCGGGTGAAAATCCACATGTGCTTCATGAATCACCACTTCATCCACAAAAAATAACTGTTTGGTGCGGTTTGCATGCCGGCGGCGTTATTGGGCCATATTTTTTCGTCGACGATAACGAATGTCACGTTACTGTCAATAGTCAGCGTTATCACGCCATGATCACCGATTATTTTTGGCCCGAATTGGAAGATATGGACTTGGACGACATGTGATTTCAACAGGATGGTGCCACAAGCCACAAAGCACACGCTACAATCGATTTATTGAAGAGTAAGTATGGTGAGCGTGTCATCTCAAGACATGGGCCAGTCGATTGGCCGCCTCTTTCGTGCGATTTAACGCCGCTTGACTATTTTCTGTGGGGCTACGTTAAGTCATTGGTTTATGCCAACACACCGACGACGTTGGAAGAGCTCAGAGCCAACATTCGGCCGAAATGTGTGTCCGAATCGTTGAAAATTGGGTCCAACGAATCGACCGCTGCCAACGTGCCCGCGGTGGCCATATGAACGAAGTCGAGATCCATCATAAATGTTTTGATTGTACTTCAAGCCGATAATGAAATTTTTGAAATATCTCAAATGGTTTGCGTTTTATTTAAAAAAAAAAAAGAACTACGAATAAATACTGTATTTAAGGGTACCTTCGAAGAGGAATCTAAGTGTAGACTAAAGAATGTTCAAACCGTAACGTAGTTGGACAGTTTAAGGAACGAAGTTCTACCGGGAGTTTGATTGGAACACTGATTATATACCAATAACAAGGCGATAGCTCATTGTGGAATCATGTTTAACAGATGCAGTATACTTGAGAGTGCTGTTTTGCTGTTTGGTTTTTCAGTGTTCTATCAATGACATGTTGTGAAGACTTACACCTGAACAACGCTTACAAACTATTGAATTTTACTATCAAAATGTTTTTTTGCGCACTTGGGCCATTTTACGGTCGTCATAATCGACCTATTGTGCAAGCAATTCAAGCCATAGTGACCAAATTTCACACCAATTTCACGCTACTGGACATCGAGTCACCCATCCGCATGCGTAGAGTGAGTACAAAAGAAAATGTTCCTAGTGTATCCGCCGGTGTTAATGAAGACCGTGATTTGTCCGTTCGTCGCGGTCCGTAGCAATTAGGATTGCGTTACTCGACTACGTGGAAGGTTTTACGCAGGGATTTTGGTCTAAAACCTTACAAGAACTGAAGCCGAAGGACCTGCCACAGCGTCGAATTTTCGGAGAATAGCTAGAGGAAGATCCCATTTGTTATCGAAAAATTGTCTTCATCGACCAAGCTCATTTCTGGTTGAATGGGTATGTTAATAAATAAAACTGCCGCATTTGGTCCGATGAGCAACCTCAATACAAGAGCTGCCAAAGTACCCGGGAAAAATTCACTGTTTGGTGTGGTTTATGGTCCGGCGAAATCATTGGCCCGTATTTTTTCAAAGACGCCCGCTATCGTTCAATGATTTCGAGCTTTTGTTTTGCCCAAAATGCACGAGCTGAACCTGGTCGACATGTGGTTCCAATAAGACGGCGCTACATGCCACACCGCATGCAAATCGATGGACCAATTCAAAAATGAGTTCGGTGAGCAATTTATCCCTCGTTTTAGACCAGTGAATTGACCGGGTAGATCGTGCGATTACTTGCCTTTAGACTATTTTTTAAGGAAAAGGTTAAATCACTCGTCTATGCCGCTAAAACAGCGTCAATTATACCAACATACCAGCCAATATACTCGAAAAAGACTCTCCGTATGGACCACTAGAAATGTAGTCGTGGCAACATTTACATGAAATAATCTTTAAAAAGTAAATGGCAAGCATTGATTTATCAACTGAATTGAAAAACTTATACACTTTTCGCAATTTTCCTGCCATTTTGTTGACAATTAAAAACCAAACGCTTAGAAAATCACCCATTACAATATAATACAAATAGGAACTATCATAATTTTTGCAACTGCCTCCAATTAGAAAGACCAAGCTGGCTTATATCCGCGATTGCCTGATCTTTAAACTGGAGGTTCGGTCTTCTTTTTCTTCTGGTGGCTTGGATTCGAAAACCCTCTTAGCTGGAGCATTATAGTTCATCCGCTTGATGTTACAGAGCCAATGAAGTCGACGAATTTTTACCTTCCGTAGAATGTCTACATCTTTGTACAGCTCATAGAGTTCGCGGTTGTAACTACAATACTTCTCTATACGCCCACCTCACAAATAGGACCAAATATTCGACGAAGGATTTTTCCATCAAATGAGACTAAAACTTGTTTCACTGTCTTACTTATCGTCAAACTTTCCGCTCTGTAAAGCAGGATTGGCAGGATTAACGCTTTGTAGGAGTTGGGAGTCTTTACCCAAGTTGTTTCGACAGACCGAAGTAGCAGCGGTTGTCTTGGGTAGGTGAACTCCTTGAGTACCTCAAAGTTGTAACTGTCGAAAGTAACATTTTGTCCTTTCACTTGCTGGAAAGCCTTCAATTACAGCATACTGGGAACGTGTGATTATATATTAGCTTGTGTAAGAACTAAGCCCACGAGCCCATGACATGCGACGAGAGTTTGTGGATTGGGCTCTTGAGTAGGCGACCTTAATTATTTCTTTTTTTAAAAAATCGTTTTAAGTGACGATGCTTATAAATAGTTCTGAAGCTCTTAAAAAACGCAGTTTAACATGGTAATCGTAAATGACTAAAACATGATTTTTAAGGACAACAAAGATCCATGGGGCATGGGTTGCTCTGCCTTATTTTTGATTTCGGAGCTCCAGTTTAATTAAAATAACTTCTACGTATTTACCTGTACATAAATCTAGATGGCAATGTTTAGTTTAGTATTGTATGCTTTCAGTTCCTTATTTATGAGAATGCGTTCGAGATAATTTAAAAGGTCCGAAGATAATGTGTTATTTCGAGACTATTTTCAAGACAAACAAAACGTTTCTTAAGCATGATGAACAGTTGTGGGAATACATTTCACAACACTATGGTAGCCATTCTCGGAATCGCAAATCATCATCTGATCGACATAGTGTCAGTCGTGTGTGTCGTCGACAGTTTCGATTTAACTAGAACTTCAAATTGGAATTCCAATACTAGAAACTGTTCAACAAAAATAGATTTTTTTCGATTGCAAGCATATCTCGACTTAGCTGGCAGTGCGGTTGGTCCAAATTTTGATGGCTCGGTCCAATATGTGCGGTGTTATTCCGGCAATGGCGTGTCGAATGTTGGCCTCGAACTCATCCAAAGTGGTTGGCTCGTTAGCGTAGACTAAGAACTTGAAGTAGCCTCAGAGAAAATGAGCAAGTGTTGTCAAATCGCATAATCGCGGCGTCCAATTGATGAACGCTCGCCGTGAGATGACCCAGTCGGCAAATTTCTCCTTCACAACTTCGAGAGTTGCGTCGCTCCAGCTCGGATATATCGATGGTGTCGAGCTCAAACCACAGAAAGTCGGTTAACATCGTTCCATACCTGAGACCATTAACGGTGACGATGTCTCCTTCTTCATTTCGAAAGAAACAAGGTCCGATGATGCCGACATGCCATAAACCGCATCAAGCAGTCAATCTTTGTGGATGTATTGACTCTTGGTCGAACACTTGTGAATTGTATTCGAACCAACAACGGCAATTTTGCTTGTTTTCTCTGATCTTCCGGTTTCAATTCTTGAGTCAGCACAATCTTATACAGATGCAGACCCAAATCGAAGAGCAAAATAAACCGGGTTGACTTTCTGGTGATGCCCAATTCAGCTGATCAGCGCCGAATCGGCATTTCTGGGTCTTCTTGGATACTGGCCGCTACGGCGGCTATATTTTCTTCATTTCGCACTAATCTCTATCTGGTTGGTGGCTTAAGATTCAAACTTTTCCACGGTGCGATGTCTTTCCTGCACACTGAAGCCATGATGACGACCGACTGAGCCGGGATTTTGATAATATTTTTGAATAATATCCGCACGTTCGGCAAGCGTAAAACGCAAATCTTACTGAATATTTTGACAACTGAATGTCATTGGTAACTTTGACAGTTGCTGAAACATAACAATTGGAAAAAACCATCATTGCTATCTGCACACTAACGAACAACGGTAACGTTACTAACAAAAAACAAACGGAAAGAAGAATCGCACAGTCAGAACTGGTGCAGTCGCCTGCACTCGCAAATATACCCTTGAAGTGATCTACGCGAAGCTCTCCAACTTAGAAGGTACAAGTACTCGTTTCGTACAACAGCTGAATGAGTTACGAACTGAAAATGCAGAGCTAAAATCGGAAATCCAGATTGAAAGCAAGTTAAACTGTTAGCAACAGCAGCTTATCAGCTATTTCATCGAAATTGGGATTCGAACTAAAATTTATAAACTATTTGTAAACACCAGTGATCAGTTCTACGATGTCATCATTATAGTCGAATCATGACTTTACCCTGAAATCTCATCATATGAAATCTTCAACCGAGAACTCTACACTCCCTTCAGGATCGATAGATGTAAATCTTCAGAGGAACGTGGTGGCGGTATAATAGTTGCTGTCCGTTCCTGTTTTAATGGTAAAGAAATTGATCTTCCCTTCTATGGGATCGATCAAATTTGTGTATCTTTGACCCTTAATCCTAACACCAATGAACATTTGTTTTTATTCATAAGCTATGTTCCGCCTAGAAGTATGCTTGAATTACACTATGTAACAAGAGTTTGGAGAGAACCCACTGACCATTCAAGCAACTGCTTTTTCTGCATGGTGGACCCTTCCAAATGTCGGACTGGCAAAAAAACAAGTCCAATCATGTATCCTGACATTCCTTGATCCATGGCTCCAGTTCCACACAGCTCTGGCCTCCCTGTTCCTACTCCTCCGGAGAAAGAGCAGGTGTCTTCCTGTGAGAGCCCTGATTCCAAGTGTAAGGAAGACAATGAAGGTGAAGGATATAATTTACTAGCTGATAACAGAAACCCATACTATCCCAACCAAAAGGACATGAATGATTTGATCAGAGATCTTGGTCTCACCAAGTCCAATGCTGAACTTTTGACGTCCAGACTGATGCAGTGGAATTTGCTGGATCCTAGTGTTAAAGTCTCATGCCAGAGGAAGCGTCACGAACTATTTTCCAACTTCTTCATCAGCGAAGATGGGCTCTGCTTCTGCCACGACGTGACCGGTCTGTTCGAGGAAATCGGAATTGATTTAGAGCCAAAAGAGTGGCGCCTCTTCATTGACAGCTCATGCAAGAGTCTCAAAGCCGTGTTGCTCCACAATGGCAACAAGTATCCGTCTCTTCCTCTGGCGCATTCAGTATCTCTCAAAGAGAACTACAACAATGTCAAGAAATTGCTGAACGCATTGAAGTATGAGCAATATGGCTGGGAAGTGATCGGAGATTTCAAAATAGTGACATTCTTAATGGGCCTGCAAGGCGGTTACACCAAGTTTCCTTGCTTTCTTTGCCTGTGGGACAGCAGGAACGACAGTGCACACTACAGTAAGCGTGAATGGCCACAACGAACTGAATTCACAGTGGGGAGGAACAACGTCAAGTGGGAGCCCTTGATGGACCCTCAGAAGGTACTGATGCCACCACTACACATCAAACTGGGTCTTATAAAGCAATTCGTCAAAGCTCTCGACAAAAATTCTTCAGCGTTCAAGTACCTACAAGACTTGTTCCCTAAGCTCTCTGAGGCGAAAGTTACAGCCGGTATCTTCGTTGGACCACAAATAAAGAAAATCTTCGAGTGTGAGGAATTCCCCAAGAAGCTCACTCGTGTTGAGAAAGCTGCTTGGATGAGTTTTGTGTCAGTGGTACAGGGGTTCCTAGGCAATCACAAAGCCGCAAACTACGTGGAGCTGGTCGAAAGTCTGGTGGAGAACTACGGCAAAATGGGTTGCAGGATGTCTCTCAAACTCCATATTCTGGATGCACATCTTGACAAATTCAAGGAGAACATGGGAGCATATTCAGAGGAGCAAGGCGAGCGAGCTTCCATCAGGATATAATGGACTTTGAGCGGCGATACCAAGGACAATACAATAAGAACATGATGGGAGATTACATTTGGGGATTGATAAGAGAAAGTGACTCGCAGTATAAACGCAAATGTCGAAAAACCACCCACTTCTGATTTACTGTTATGTTTTTGGTTTTCTGAAGTTTTAATAAAATCTAGTTTTGATTTATATGTACTATTCTGTATGATTTTCTCTGTAGTAAAAGACTCAAACACGTTTTTCTCATAATTTTAGCATATTTTAATGAATCTCATGTCCTTTTCCATACTTTTAAGACATAACAGACTAGAAAATAACAATTACATCCCAAGGACTGAGAAATTTTTTATTTTTGTTACATAGTGTAATCGCTGTACTGAATCCGACAAGTTAGCAATTTTCGGTGATTTTAATCTTAGTAATATCACTTGGAGTAAGGTTGATAATACAAACTTTCTTTTAGCTCATAATATTTCTTATGGCCACGAATCTCTCTTACTTGATTTCCTACATTCTTTAAATTTAAAACAAATCAATCCAGTAGTAAACTCACTTCTCTTCAAAAATTATATCATGTCTGTTGAACATAATATTAAATCTGATAGTAAATCGTTTTGGTTTTTTATCAATTCTAAAAGGAAGTCTACGGGGATTCCAAATTCAATGCATTTTAGAAACCGTGAATAGGAAAATATTGAATCTACTCTTGAACTGTTTGCAAATTTCTTTCAGTCCGTATACACCTGCCATGATAAAATTAGTACCATTCCCATTAGTTCCTCTAGTTGCGTCGAAATCGGATCTTTGACTCTAACGATGTTTCCATCGCTCTTCAATCATTAAAACCTACTTTATGCAGTGGTGCAGACGGTATTCCTGCCATCCTACTCAATGAATGTGTCGGTTCGCTTTCCGTCCACCTGCTTCAAATTTTCAACCGTTCCCTCTCGAAAGGTGTATTTCTTGAAGTTTGGAAGAAATCCTTTTTAGTTCCCATCCATAAGTCTGGGACCAAAGGCAATGTTGAGAATTACAGAGGAATTTGTAAGCTTTCGGCAATCCCTAAGTTATTTGAAAGCATTATTAAAACTAAAATTGAATTCCTTATAAAAGAGTATCTGCCGGATGAACAGCATGGTTTTGTCGCTGGTAGATCCACTACCACAAACCTTGCATTATTTTCGTCCTTTGTTCTGAAACAAATTGAGAAGGAGAACCAAGTTGACACCATATATACAGATTTCAGCAAAGCTTTTGACTCAGTCAATCATGATAGGCTAATCTATAAACTTGAATCTTTCGGATTTCATTCGCAATTACTTCGTTGGTTGTCTTCCTTTCTTCTCGGTCGAACTCAACAGGTTAAAATCGGTAACCTTGTATCAAAAGAAATTGAATGTAGCTCTGGTGTTCCACAAGGGAGCCATTTGGGCCCGCTTCTCTTCATCATCTTCATTCGTGATATCGCGATAAATATTAAATATGGACAGTGTTTATTGTTTGCCGACGATCTAAAATTATTTAGAGCTGTTAAAGACATTGAGGATTGCTCTTTACTGCAACTAGATTTAAACAGTATCACGGAATGGTGCAAAATCGATTAAACACAAGCAAGTGTAATTTCATTTCATTCTCCAAATCATCCTCTATACTCGTAATTCAATTTGAATATTCGATTGTTTCCATACCCCTCTCCCGAATTAGTGAAGTCAAAGATTTGGAAGTTATGTTGGATACTACTTTTTCTTTTAAAGTACATCTGAATCGTACTTTATCGAAAGCTTATTCGGCAATAGGTTTCATTAAGAGAAATTGCAAAAGCTTTTCTGACCCATTTTCTTTCCTGTCATTGTACACCGCCCTTGTTAGACCTTATCTGGAATACGCAGTTGTGATTTGGAATCCCAATCTCTCTTCTGACTCCGACCGAATTGAACGTGTTCAAAAGCGTTTTACAAGATTCATTTTCTATAGAATGCATTGGAACTTTTGCTCCAATTATAAAGCTAGATGTTTACTCCTTGGCTTAAAATCGCTAAAGTCTAGACGTACTATACATGATATAATGTTTGTTAGAGACCTTCTCGGTTATCATATAAGATGCCCTATTCTATTATCAAAAATAGGACTTCATGTCCCTATACGGTCATTGAGAATACGGCATCTTCTTTTTGTTGAATACCACAGAACGAATTATGGTACTAACGAACCGCTTACTCGTACTGTCAAAGCCTTCAACGAAGTCAGTAACCTCTTTGACGTTTGTTTAAATAGAGCTCAATTTAAAAATATAGTCAAAACGTTATACATTTTTTTAATTTAATTTATGTATATACTCGTATGTAATATTTTGTTTTCTAGTATTATTGGCCCGGGTCTACCCCGGACAACTTTATTAAGCTTATTAACAAGCCAAACTTAAAACTAGACTTAAAAACTAACAAAGATATACTTAACCTAATGGAGCGAGGAGAAATGGTGGACGGGGGAGATGTTAAGGGAGTGGCATATTGAGCAGCGCTGTTTTTATTTCTTGTTTGCTGCTATTTAAGTCAAAGACTTCGGCGTAGTTGTTCGTTATACGCAACATTCTGGATATGGGTTCAAAGTGACCGTAGTTGGTGCGGTGAGTTCGGATCAGGAAGAGTGGGACAGATCTTAGATTACGGGGATTGGGAGTGAATGCAATATTTTGCGTTATTGTCGAGCAGTCGATATTTCCAGTCAGTAACTGGTGGATAAAAAGTACATCAGCGACTTCACGACGTTTTTTTAGGGTATGCATGCTCCTATTTTCATAGGGGGGTAATCCATATGGATCGGCCCAAGGTAGACCACGAAGTGCAAAACGGATAAACCTGCGTTGGACTGCTTCTATTCTTTAAATGTGGGTTAGTTTATAGGGTGACCAAACTTGGCTGCAATATTCGAGAAGAGGCCTTACAAAAGTAATGTACAGGGACTTTGTAACGTAAGGGTTGGAAAATTCTTTTGACCAGCGTTTGATAAAGCCGAGTGAAGAGTTAGCTTTATTTATAATGCTGTCAATATGTGAGTCGAAATTCAATTCTCTATCACAAATTATACCTAGATCCCGTACTTGGGTAGTGGAAGGAATAGGCTCATCGCAGATGAAGTAGTTTCTTGGAGCGGGAGGTAGACGTTTACGGGAATAGGTTATCGTTTGGCATTTGTTGACATTAAGCTCCAAAAAATTTTGCTTGCACCATACCGAAAACTTATTCAAGTCATCTTGCAGGCAATGGGAGTCAGAAGGCAATGAGATGACTTTGGAAATTCTCATGTCATCAGCGAAAATAGAAAGATTAGAGTTAGTTAAAATTAAATTTATATCATTAATTGTGAGGATAAAGATGATTGGACCAAGGTGACTACCCTGAGGGACACCAGATGTTGCTTTAATGGGTTCGGATATTGAAGATCTGAAGATGACCCTGTATTCTCGGTCTTCTAAATAGGATTTGGTCCATGCCACAAAATGAGGGGAAAAGCCAAGTTTTTTTAGTTTAAAGATGATAAGTTGGTGAGAAATTTTATCGAATGCCTTGCTGAAATCTGTGGAAATTGAATCGACTTCGTCACCGTCTTCTAAAGCATGAAGAGTCCTAGAGACGAACTCTGTTAGGTTAGTGGTCGTTGATTTGCCTTTCAAGAAGCCGTGCTGATTTGTGCAGATAGTTGGCCTACAGTACGGAAGCAGTTGTTGATAGACTATGCTTTCTGTTAGCACTTAAGTGACTTGTAGATGTATAAATAAATAAATAAATTGTTGGTGTGCTGCCTATCGTAAGCGACGTAAACGCGAGTAGCAAGGCAAACTAAATATTCGCGGAGGCATTATCTATTGATACGTTCCTGATTCGTGTAACGTGAAAAAAATTCATACCAAAACTTCCAAAGCGAATCATAATAATATCTGCGTAGGTTCTGCTGATTTGACAATAAAACAACGAATAATGTGCGAAAAGAGGTTTAACAGAAAAAATCTTAACACCAGAGTGACTGGTATCGTTGGTTTTGACAGCAGCAGCAAAGGTACCGGCTATGTCAAAGAAATGATTCTCTCACAAAGTACAATCAAGCTCTGTTTATGAAGGCAAAAGGTGCAAAATAGCAGAAAACCGTAAAATACGAATGGTTTCGTATTTTTATTGTGAGGAAGGTGTGCAATAGTCATCACAATTAGATCCTTTAATGACCTTGCACCTATTTAGGGCTTTTTGCTTTTCAACTTCCTGATAGCGAAGTTCTTGCATTCACCTCGAAAATCGAAGATGAAAATTTTGTGATATCCTTACGCTTTAAAGTGTTAATAATACTTTAAGATAGTTTTTGAGGAGATGGTTGTGTGTGTGTTTTGGCCACGATAACTCGCGAACAAATAGTGCCATTGGTTTGAATTTCCTTCAGATGATGCGTATTTATGCCAAATCGCGGCCCTTCGATTTTGACCAAAATTCGCCGATGACATTTCGCGTTATTAAAAAACACATACGCATCGAATGGATGACTCTTTCAAAATATTGCAGTACTGATCGAAATCTATTAACATGGCACATACTCGTATGTAACGAAAATTTGGAAAAAATCGGGCAAGAATTATCTGAGCTATTGTAGAAATAGCATAAATTTTAGAACCATGAATGCAATAGTAACTACGATTTCATAAATACAGGGAGCCACAGATATGATCGGTCAAATTTTTATGGGTGAGTGAGGTATTGTATGAAAGGAGGGAGGTGGGGTTGGCTTTTTCCAATTCACTTTAAGTGTATATTCAAGTCTTTCTTTCTCCACACTTATTTTTGTAGCTATACCAAAACCTCTCAAGCTTAACCGGTCAGCCTTAACTTGTCTTGTACTAAATTCAACAATAATAGGACATAAAATATAAAAAACCATTGGGGAATATTTCAAGGTCTGTGAGTTATTCGATGACTTTTCCATCCCTGTAGATACTCTGTATCTCTGTAGTCTCAATTGTGATATTCTGTTCCACATATTGAGTCTTTTGTATCCATTCGAGATATTGTCTTTGTGTCTGAAATTTGGATTTATAACTTTGAAAAAAATATGACTTTATTATTCCCGGGCTCAATTTTAATGTGAATACTAATGACGATTACACTGCAGGCGGTATTGGCTGTTTCGTAAAAGATGGATATGAGGTTCTCGATATTGAATGTGGTCTTTAATATTTTGACGTTTATAGAAGAATTTTCTGGTCTCTTAGATAAGGAAAAGTCCAGCAATTTAATTACCTTTTGAGACTACAATTTGAATATTTTGGACAGAAGTGAAACTTTTCGAGTTATTTGACATTATTAGCACCGCATGGTCTTTTATCGAACTAGAACTATATTAGGAAAATGTTTGGATCACATCTAAAGCGACCATAGATGTTTATTTTAATAAATGCGACAAATATGTCCTTGATGTAATGATTACCGACCATTGGACCAGGACTTTTAGTTACCATTTCTAACAGCAAGAGCAGAAAAAATTAAATTATTGAAAATAGACTACAGTATGTTCAGACATAATCTACTATATGAGTTTTCACAACTTCCCCTTAATGACTGTCTTAAGAAACATATTCTTAGTTGTTCCTCATCTTTGCCTTTGAAAAGGGTTTTAAAAAAAAATTAAACCTTGGCAAAAGCAAACTTAGAATCAAATGTAATAAGCGTGTAGTTTGCACTGCCAAAAGAAACTATTTTACTTTCAAATGCAATACATCGCTACCGCCCAAAAACCTTTGGAGCAACTGGCCTTAATTGGAGTTAGTGGAAATAGAAGTAGTACTAATTGTACAGAGGTACTCAATGATCACTTTATGGACACTGATAAGATGACTAATTCATTTGATTTCTCCTCTAATCCTAATTTATCAATTCCTAATCTAGATGATTTTGAAACGGTAAGAGAAAGCTTATACTTCCTTCCTTCCTTATACTTCCTTCCTTCCATTTATCATTAATCATTTAACGCATATAATTAATTACCGCATTACAACCTCAACATTTCCACAGTCCTGGAGAATTGCTATAGTTATCCATATTTCTAAAAAGACTTACGCTTCAACTTTAAATGACTTTAGAGCAATAAGCATATTACCACGCTTGTAGAAGGTTTTTGGGAGGTTTATTGCCAAGCAAATACAAAACCTCTTATCAGCCAATTTCTTGCTCAGCCCTTTTCAGTCAGCCTTTAGAGCTAATCATAGCTGCTCCACAGCAGTTGGACATTTTCTTGATGACATTCGATAGAATTTCGACAAATTAAACCATGACACTCTCTGCTGGAAGTTGAAATATCTTTTTGGTTTTGATAAAAAGCTTCTTGTCAGGTATTATAGAATGCAAAACGTCCTTAATGGCAAATCTTTTCCCAGCTGAAGCATTTAAAACAAGGTGTTCCTCAGGGATCTGTCTTAGGACCTCTTCTATTTTGCATGTTCACAAATGTCTTGACAACGAAATGTGAATATGCTTCAGTCCATCTATACGCTGATGACGTCCAACTCTATTTATCGCGACCTTTACACGTTGGCCCACGCTGTCAATAAAGATTTGGTCAATATCCATCATTGGTCATTAAAGAATGGCTTAGTCATCAACCCTGCGAAATCTCAAGCGATCCCAATATATAAAAAAAAACCGTCGATATATAATAATCAGAATGCCTGATTTTTAGCTTTGTAATAATAAATTAAGAGTCGTTGAATCTGTATCTAGCCTTGGTTTTACCATAAATCGCCACTGAACGTAATAGTTGGTCGAATCTACGGATGTCTTCGAAAGCTTTGGCTCGCCGCAAATTTCACTCCGATAGAAACTAGATCTTCGCTGCGGAAAACAACCTAACGCAGCTTGTAAATGAGCCCACGCGAATACCAGACGTTGATAGTCAAACCGCCAACACCCTGGACTTGTTTTTAACTTCTCACCCTGATAAGTACACCGTTGATGTGCTCTCCCCTCTAGGCTCGTTGGACCATTGTGTCATATCAGCTAATTTCTCGTACACCGACCACACAGTTAGAGAAAAAATTCCTAAAAGAACCGTACGGCAATACGAGAAAACCAACTGGAGCGGTCTTAACAGCTTCTTTAGGAATTTTAACTGGTCGTTACGTTTCCTCGATAATGACGTGGATGCCGCTGCTGATATGATTACAAACACTATTCTCTTTGGAATGAGATCCTTTATTCCTCATCGGATGAAGAGTATCAAACCAAAAGAAAAGGCATGGCACGACTCGAGCTGTAAAGAGGCCGTCAGGGTTAGAGAAATGTTTTTTCGGTCCTACAAGACCAACCCGACAGAGGAAAACCGAAAAAAGTTCAAATGAGCCAGATATGACTGCAACGCCTTTCTTAAGCGTTTAAGATTCCAATACGACCAAAAACTGAGGCAAAAAATACTGCAATGTCCCAGAGGCAGTAAAACTTGTTGGTCGTTCGTCAAAAACATTAGAAGTTCCGCCTCATCCTCCATCCCAACGCTCATTTACAATGACATTCCAGCTGTCAGCTCTTTGGATAAGGCCAATCTGCTTACTGCACACTTTGCGGCCAGCTCAACACTCCCAGATTGTGCTTTGTCTCGGCCTACACTTGAGTGCGTCGAATCTTCAATGGGACGAATCCACTTTCGCACTCGTGTAGTAGCAAGAGTACTTAAAGATCTCAACACACATAAATCCGCTGGTCCAGATGGTACATCTCCCCTTCTTATGAAGAGGTGTTCTTCCTCGCTGGCAAAACCACTGCGTAAGCTTTTTCATCAATCCTACACTTTAGGACTCTTCCCGAGCAGATGGAAAACAGCATTTGTCCAGCCCGTCCCTAAAAAAGGCGAATCATCTTCTCTCTCCTCCTACAGACCCATTGCACTTACGTCCCTTCTTTCCAAGGTCATGGAAACACTGATAAATCGTCAGCTCATGAAATATCTCGAAACACGAAAACTTCTCAATGACCGGCAGTACGGTTTTCGTAGCAACAGGTCCACTGGTGATTTGATGGCATGTCTCACCGAAAAGTGGAACCAAAGCGTACATCAATCTGGCGAAAGCAAGATAGTTGCACTTGATATTTCTAAGGCATTTGACAGAGTTTGGCATCAGGCTCTTTTGTCGAAAATGCGTGCATTTGGGATCGATGACTCTCTTCTTCAATGGATTAGAAATTACCTTTCGGAACGTTCAATTCAAGTTGTCTTGGACGGTTTCAAGTCTGATATTCACAAAATAAATGCTGGTGTGCCCCAGGGCTCTGTTCTGTCACCGACACTCTTTTTAATTTTCATTAACAATCTCTTGTCTGCTACTTCTAATCCAATATGTTCCTTTGCTGATGACAGTACTCTCTGCTTTTCATATTCGTTCCCGGACTCACGGCCCTGCTCTTCGGCTGTAGTACGAGAACGGCAGCGTATGCTAAGCTCATTAAATTCCGATATCAACAGCATAACCAATTGGGGAACTATCAAGAAAGTGGAATTTAATGCTTCCAAAACACAATGCTGTCTGCTGTCGTTAAAGCGAAATTTAAACACCCAGCCATTATCTATGAATGGCACTTGCATCGTCGAAACCGAAAAACTTTCCATTCTCGGTATGTGTGTCAATGACAACTTACGAGCGTTGGAATGACCACATATTTGATGTCGCCAAAAATGCTGCGAAGTGTGTAGGTTTCCTGCAGCGATGTAAGAAATATTTTACCTCCTCTGATCTGGCCTCAATATATAAGGCATTCATCCGCCCGAAATTGGAGTACAACTCCCACATCTGGTCAGGTGCTCCTAAAATATCTCTGCACCTGCTAGATAGGATTCAAAACCGTGCGATAAAACTTATTGATGATACTAATACCAGTCAATCAATGGACACCTTCGAACACCGACGAAATGTCTCGTGTCTCACTTTGTTTTATCGCTACTTCCACCACCAGTGCTCCACTGAAATCGCCAGTAGCATTCCGCCCATTCAAACTTTCAACCGTAACACCCGTCTCGCTATGAATGCTCATCAGTATACCCTTAAGCCCATTTTCGGACTTACTCTAAAATATCGTGATTTGTTCCTAAGCCGTACAACTCGCTTATGGAATGCCCTGCCGATCTCTGTATTTCCTGGTCGTTGTAACTTGCAAACATTTAAAAACAATGTACATCGGTACCTCTCTTTTCTTCCTCCCTAAATTTCCTTTGCCCGCGCTGTGTTCAATCACCTTAAGGGTACTCAAACCCCTTGAGCGTGCGCTCATTATAAAAAAAAAAAGACGGAGGCTGATTAGAGCGCTTGTGGTGCCAGTCATAACGTACATATTCTGAGAATGTTTATTGTAAATGTTTGTTGAAAATTGAAACTGAAATATAAGAAATTGTGTGCTGAACTAAAACACGAGATTCTAATCTGTCGTCATAACTGGTACCGTTTTCAATTTGGCCTTGTCAAAGGAAATTTAAAGAATAAATGGCAAATACTTCAGATCGTTTCTCGATTGTGGTTTCCGCGACTTTTCCCATTTTAACGCGTTGGTTACTCAGGACGTGAAGATTCTCAAATAATTTCCTACGACTTCAATGTGTGGCTTTTACGAGTATGTAAGACCCTTGCAATCCAGGTCGACAAATTTTGAGATTTGACAACAATTTTGATTTAAGGAGTCATAAACTAGTGCTGAATCAACAACCAAAAATCATAAAATTGAATAATTTAACGAACACTTCTCAATAAACTATAAAAGTGGTTTTTCACACATTTGAAAACAAAACGGTGTAAAATGCGACGAAGTTTAAATGGGAATGTACCAAGGTAATGTTCAAAATTCGGTTATTTTGATTTCAGGCCGATAAAATCAGCTGATTTTGCCATATTCAACCAAGTTTATCCCAAATTTCAAAAAGAAATATAGGCCGAAGTTCAGCCGAAGTTCGAAGAGAATTAATTGGATCACTCAAATCGGAAATGATTAGTAAAAGTGGTTGAGATAAGCGATTGAATTGCGAATAAAGCGATTATATTGAAAGGAATAACTTCTATCATTTGTACCCACACAAACATTTTACAATATAATTGAAGAGCTCACTAGAGCAAAATTAGTGAACTTTGTCAAAGAGCTGGGATCGTTCGAAAATAAAAAGTTTTGTAATCCATCACAAGATGTCGCCACCATCGCTCTCACTACCATCTGCACCAGCAAGTCAACATAAACATTTTTTTTTTCTTTTTTGTTGAATAGTTTTGTTTAACAGTAACATATCGTTTACCTTTAGCTAAAATTTGAACACAAGCAGAAAGATCATTATCCTTACTAGCTTTTTTCTCGAGCATTTATAAATAATGAAGTATGCGTCTACATCATTCGAGTTCAGTGGTATATCTTGGCAATGGAGTCAACCAACGTCAACTCTGATACTATCAATGCTCAAGGCACTATGCATTGTGAACCAAATAAGACTGTGCTGGGTGCCAGGACACTGCGGTATTAAAGGAAATGAACAAGCGGACGAAATTGCAAGAAAGGAGGGCTGCAAGCCACCCCTACTGCCAACTTTAGATGGTCAAGTCTTGAAGGACATAGGGTATACAAAGCTGTCATTGAAGGTATTTAAGTATCTGTTCTTCCTCTTCAACGTCAAAGGAGTACGTACCTTGATCATGCTCCTCGTTGTTCAAAGTGTCCTGAAGTCGGAGTACCAAGTCGATTTTTCCTCCACTGGCGCTGAGGCTTCTCCTGTTCAACTCGGCTTTGATTGAGCTATCAACAATTACAAAACACACTTTTTTTTACACACAATAAGTCCTATCCCACTTCTGCCACTAATGTGAAATGTTTGTGTGGGTACAAATGATAGAACTTATTCTTTTCAATACAAATTCCTTTATTCAATACAGTTACAATTCACAATTTAATCCTTTATCTCAATACAATCCAATTTATCAACCGCTTATACTTTTCTTATCTTTTACTTAAACCACTTAATCATTTCCCCTAATTAACACTTCAAATTCAACTGATGAACTGACTTGAATATCTTGGAGTTGCTGATATTTATGTATACTCGAATGACATATTTCGAGAACAATCCTCGCCATCCAGCGTCCTATACAATTTCCATTTTGCCCGAAAATTCGATTCCATTCTCCATTGACCAATAGTTGAGTCTTTTCTATTCAAGTATCGAAATTTTCTGCTGTGGAAATATAGATGACGCTGCTCACATTTAAATGGATATCACAATAGTCATTTTTAATCCAATTCAATTTGGCTTCCAAAAATCGACTGAAGATTCACTATTCCAGTGATGTGCTCAGATTGATCTTGATCGGAAAAAAATTTACTGCAGGTCTATTTGTAAATATTAATAAAGCTTTTGATATGGCTAACCACATTGTTCCGTTGAGGAAATTGAAAAAGGGCTGGATTTCGTGGTTTCATACTAAATTGGTTTAAGTCTTACCTTGAGAATAAATCCCAAAGAGAGAAGTTGGATCAGCCCAGAAATCAAATTCTGTTGTTCAACCTGGGGGTACCCCAAGGTTCTGTAATGGGACCAATTCTATTTTTTTATCTACATTAACCCACTATTTTCGCTTAATTTAAAAATGGCTTGAATAGTCCATTGGATCTAGTTTCAAATATTAATTGGGACTTGGACTTATTGATGATCATTTTTTAATTATAAATTCAAAAACTAAGTTAATGATTTTCAGTTGGAAACAAACGTTTGCTTTCATGCACCTGAGTGGGAAGGATGTAATCTGTCAACGTGTAACTGTGCATCTGGTTCCGTATACCCAATATAGCAACCTAGGCTGTAGTAATAAATGCTTCCAAATTGAGATAGTTAAGGAATTCAAATACCTGGACTGACTTTCAAATGAGCTTTTTTCAATATTTGTTCAACACTTTTATAGAATTATTCAGTCGAACCTGCAATATGCAATTACATGCTGGGAAGGCATGTACTTCAACAAAATTACGGATTCATATCTGGGCTTTGTGGAGCCATTTTAGTGTTGAAAATCTTTAGTTTTCGAGCCATTCATTAACATTGTCATGTTGAAAAATTACATTTTCAACAGGAAGACCCGCATATGGAAGATTCTCTTGCAGTATGGCTTCTTTGCACTTCTCTTTGTTCATTATCCCATCGATACGAATCCTAGTAATACACCCCACATCATTACAGACCCACCACCATAGTTAACAGTGGGAGTGATCTGATTTAGGTTGAGTGCATCAGAGGCCTTGGACCAATACCATGACTTTTCATTTGACTGGAAACGGCAAATCTTTGTCTCATCTGACCAAATAACCTAAAAAAATGTTTTGAATATTTCTTTGACTTGAGAATAGATGCATGAACACCTTTCGATTTGGCTTACTTCTTCCCAATCTGAAAATGTCAAGCGTTGCAATGAAAACTCTTCGTTTCTTTACATTTTTATTTTTTCGAAAAAAGTGGCTTCTTTTTCTTTTCTAATCACCTTATCCGAAGATGGTATAATTTTTGCAAATGGCGTCGTACGTCAATCACATTTGACATTTGTGAACTAGACAGCTGTAGTATACAAACAGACAAGCAATGGAGCGCTATACTCCTCAAGAGCGTGAAATAATTGTGTCGATGTTTTTCGCCAATAATCGATCGGTGGTGTTAGCGCTGCGTGAATTTCGACGTCGATTTCATAATCGTGTCGTGTCAATTGGGCAAATATTCCGGCACTTAGCTACACGACTCGAACAGAGTGGAATTACAGGAGACCATGCAGGGAGTGGCCGCCACCGGACTGGTCGCTCGTCCGAGATTATCGCGGCTGTGGCTGCCGATGTCGCTGAGAACGAAGATAAATCAACCAGACGACGGGCCACGCAACTGGGCATCACTAGACGGACCCTACAGCGAATATTAGTGAAAGACAAAGTGCAAACAGTGCATCAGTTAATGCCTCCTGACTGTCAGTCGCGTGTGAATTACTGTAAAGCCATCCTCAATCTCAACAACGAAGAGGACGATTTTGTGTCGAAAATCATCATCAGCGACAAGGCGCATTTCCACTTAAGCGGTTACGTCAATTAGCCAAATCTTCATTTCTGGGGCAATGAACATACACGTGTAATGCACGAAGAGCCATTATATCCACTCAAAGCCACTGTGTGGTGCGGCGTTCACGCGGGAGAAGTGGTTGGACCGTATTTTTTTGAGAACGCCATCGGCAATATAGTCACTGTTACGGGCAAACGCTACTGGGCCGTGATAAACGACTTCTTACTGCCGGAATGGGATGAGCGGGGCTTGGTGAACATGTGGGTTCAATAATTGCAGACACAGCACGGGCCACAATGGATGTTGTGAAAGAAGCGTTTTGGCAATTTGACATGGCCAGCAAGATCACCAGATTTAACCATCCCAGACTTGTTTCTTTGGGGGTTTAATTGAAGTCGTGGGTTTATGTCAAGAAGCCTCAGACAATCGCAGCCCTTAAGAAGACATTCGACAGGAATGCGAACAGTTATCATCGGAAATCTTGCGGAAAGTGATGGAAAATGCGATGAAACGGACACTTGGGGGATATCATCTTTTCCACTTAACAGAAACAATTGTAAAGGTCCAAATAAGACCTCAAAATCATTTTTTTTTATTCAGTAAAAACGTAATTCAAAAACAAAATTGGATGATTAATTTTGGGCCATCTTGTACATGGAAATTTTGTGCAAACAGCAGCAGTTTTGCTCTTCAGTGTATATATTGAGTATTGAAGACTCTTTTTTATGAGATCTGGTACGAAAATCGTGCGTTATCTGTACCGCTTTTTCGTACCACCTATCGTACCTTGTTCTCTATATTTTCGTATCGTGTATTTAACAAACTTCCACTCTTGATCAAAGAAACATCTATTCTAGGACTACTTACGAGTATACATAAAACATGTTAAACTCTGGCTCCTCAATTTTAATAGTTTGGAATTAATTATTTCGGACATTCTGTGGTAATCCGCAATCTCCAGCTTTTAATTTCCAATGTTCTATGTATTATTTTTTATTTGTAACATATTATATACCACCTTGATCAAAAAGTTCCCAGAATAACCGTGTGGCGCTCCCATTGTTCCGATTTGAGTTCTGTTTTTTTTTTTGTTAAGTTCGTAAATCTGTTGTTGACATTCCCTCTAAACCTTATCGTCTTAGCTTGACATTTGCAAAAGTAACGTAGCCAAGAGTACATCTATATCTGTGTGTGTTGCTGATTTTTTACAATTTTAGAAATGGATTTAAATTTCCAACAACGAACTTGTATTCAATTTTGCGTAAAAAACGGATTTCATGGTGCGCGAACCTTGGAAATGTTGGAAAAGTGCTTCGGCAACGATTCTCTAAAGAAAACGGTCTTTTACCAGTGGCACGAGCGGTTCAAAAGTGGTCGTGAGTCAATCGAAGATGATGAACGCAGTGGCAGACCATCGACATCGAAAACCGACGAAAACATTGATGGAGTAAAAGAATCGTGTTGACGTCGCAAAAGAGATGATTTGCGAGGCTGAATCCGATCCCACATTCATCAAAAGGATCATTACTGGAGAAGAGACGTGGGTTTATGAGTACAACACGCAATCCAGACATCAGGCAAGTGAATGGCGTTCACCAAATGAGCCGAGACCAAAAAATCACGTCGTTTTCGGTCAAAAAATAAGGCAATGCTTACGGTTTTCATGGATTACAACGGTGTAGTGCATCATTTTGCCAGAAGGCCAGACAGTAAGCAAAGAGTGTTATTTGGGCGTTATGAGACGTATGCTTGACGCAATTTGCCGAAAGAGACCAGAATTGTGGGCAGAAAACTCGTGGATTTTGCGCCTTGATAACGCACCGTCGCACGGTACCATCATTATTCGTAATTTTTTGACGAAAATTGCAACAAATACCATCCAACAGCCACCGAATTCACCTGATTTTGCTCCCTGTGACTCTTTCTGTTCAATCGAGTTAAAAAACCACTACGGGGAACGCGTTCCAGCAGCCGAGAGGAAGTAATGGAAAAATCGCAGAAAGCACTAATGGACATAACGAAAACCGAATATAAAAAATGTTTCGAGGATTGGATCAAGCGCTGTCATAAGTGTGTTGCAGTCGATGGGGATTACTTTGAAGGGGACAATATTGTTTTAGATGCAAAAACTTGTATTTTTAATTTTCTGAATGAATTCCGGGAACTCTTTGATGGTATATGCATATTACCATACCACACAAGACTTAGTTTTTGAAGTGACACCTTCTGAAGTGACATTCGAAGCTATTGTTCAGTCAACTATTGGATCAGTCTATATCTTTGTACCGGATTGCCGTTCGAGCAAAAAAATTGTGGTGGACCGTATTTACTTATATGTTAGATTTGACAGTTTCTAATGCATGGAGGTTGCATGTCATATCATCAGATATTCCACAGGACGCACATTCGTGTATGACAGTGACCATTGCGGTTTTAGCACCGAAATTACAGTTCCCAACGAAATTGCGGAATTGGAGGAGTTTGTCCAAAGATATTCTTACAACTACAGTAAGACTCGATGGACACGCTTCTCCGCAACTTTGGCAAGAGCGGTCTCCTCGAAAACGCTCCACCCACCGTCCAATAGGAATTTGTCAAACGAGGAGTCGACAATTACCTAAAACAAATGGACGAGACACTTAAACAAACTATGGACACTACAATACCGCGGTATCGACGTACGACTAACGAAGACCTGTTCCGCAATCCTACTATTGACGCACTGCACCGACAGAAAAGTAGACTTCTGTCAGGACTCAAAAATTTGTACAGAACTAGGACACTGAAGTCGTCGATCAAAAACCTCCAAACATTAATAAAAGAGAATCACAGAATTTCTGTAAGTTTGTATTGGAACAACAAGGTTCGGGCTGTAAACACCAGCAACCCGAATATGTTTCCGCAAATAAATAAACTATTTCGGAGAAAAAATCAAAACGACCTTCAGTGTCTTAAAATATCCCGGACAACCGACAACGAACGGTACAATAGCAGGTATTGATCCAAATGAAGCCGCTGACGATGACGACTTCTTTGTGATCGACGATCCGCAGGAGAACGTTGAGACCGACTTTCCAGGAAGTATACAAGGCCAATGATACCATTGGCCCTAATTACGACCTGGACAATCGCGTCTTGGTGCACGACTTCTGCATTCGAAATGAAATAGGGAACTAGCGATCCGAAGGCTCTGGTTTCACCCAGTTCAACGACGAAAATATGGCCAATAATGTCATTGCCAGAGAGGGTGACCTACCCCCATTCATTTCGAGGGAAGAACTCCGTGAGATCTTTGACACAATCAGGGCTAAGAAATCAGTGGGGACCAATGGTATTCCGAACATCGTGCTTCGACATCTTCCTCTGGAAGCGGTGGACATCTACACCACCCTGTTTAATAATGCAATGAATAATGCACATTATCCAGCGCATTGGAAAACGGCGGTCGTTCAACCTATCCCCAAAAAGGGAAAGGATATATCCAATCCGGCGAATCTCCGGTCGATAAGTCTCCTTCCGAATATCAGGTGGGTTGAGGACAAACATATAGTTCCGGATAATCAATTCGGTTTTAAGGCGGGACATGATATCTCACATGCCGCGTCTAAACTGGTGTCCGATATCCAATGGAATAAAGGCAAAAAACAATGCACTGGTGCCTGCCTTGTTGACTTGGAGAAGGCCTTCGACACCGTATGGTTAGAGGGTCTTTTCTATAAACTGACTAGACTGTGGATCAGTAAACCACTCTTGTACATTCTTTATAATATGCTAACCAACAGACAGTTCATCGTGAAAAATGGTGATGTGACTTCTGTTGGAATTTTTCAAATTAAAAATGGTCTTCAGCAAGGCGCGGTCAATTCGCCGATTCTATTTAACATTTTTGCAAGCGACTTGATAGGTTCACTTTCCCATACTATTGCGTACGCAGACGATTTGATAGCGTACAGAACAGGTCCAAAAATCGAGGTCATTAATACTCTCTTGCAGCGTGACTTCGATAAGATAAGACGATTTTGCGATGACTGGAAGTTGAAAATCAACTTTCAGAAGTCGGAAACCATTGTCTTTAGGACGCCGTTGTCTGGAGCCTCTAGGGATACCAGAAAAAATTGGCGAAAGTTCTCTATCGTTGGACAACGCGGACAACCTCTTGCCTGTCGAAATGTAGTCAGATACCTTGGAATCTGGCTAGATCAGTTTCTGTATTTTGGCAAAAATGTAGATGCTGCTCTGGCCAGAGCTAAAGGTGCTTTTGCCCTTACAAAGAGACTGTTTTATAGCAGCCAACTCGATGCGAGGGTAAAGGTAATCTGCTACATGGCCCTTATCAGGCCCATGCTGGTATTTGGTTGTCCTGTGTGGTTCAATGTACGAGCAAGCTTAATGGAAAAGATTCGGGTGTTTGAGAGGGCTTGTCTTCGCTTGTATAAAACACCAGAGTCGGAGTACAAGAAATCCTAACGAGGTCCTTTACAACAGGGCGAACCTAATACGAGTGGACAACTTCGTAATTAAGCTGACTCGAAGGCACATTGCAAGAGCAATGACCTCGACGAATAACCTGATATCTGGGGCTTACTACCCCAATTACCTTTACCACGAGAGTGTGCGCTCTGACGGCTTCGTTCCACCGGGAGCATTCCTCTACCTAGATCAGATAGGGTTGATCCAGGATAGATCAGCGGTGCCGTTAATCTTCCATGTCGCTCGGACAGCTGGGGACAGGCGACTCAACTACAACAGAGACGTCGCACACGGCAGTGTGGATCGCCTCAGGTTCAGTAGGTCGGTGGGGAATCGCGATAAGAGGGATGTCGTTCGGCAGCACCAGCATTTCTGGTGGTTGAATGATGGAGAAGATGTTTCGTCGTCGTTTCCGTCAATTACGGACCAGCCTCACTAATGAGGCAGGGCTGACCAATATATTTGCTTTGTAAATAGCGATGGCCGGCTTACATAGGTTTAGGTTAGCATTTAAGTAATATATACATGTGTTAGTGTATACAAAGGTGTATACTGATATATGTATATGATTGTGTATAATGTCTATGTGTGTTTATGTGTGTATTGTACATTTAAGTTAGGTAGGCTAAGGTTTGTTTTAAGTTAGATACTAAGTTTTTATAAAAACGAAAAAAATGTCCATATGCTAAGTTTTTGTAAACAAATTTTTTCTTAGACTTAAGTATAGAAAATAAGTATTTATAAATAAAATGTAAATAAAGTCGAAAGACATAGATATAAGTATTCAGAGTAGCTTAGAGTGCCTGTGTGGGGCCAGTAAGTTAGTATAAGATTGTTAAGTACACCCAACTCTGTTTTTACACGATCTTTTTTTACGCGAATTTGAAATAACACGATTCGCAAAAATAAATAATTTTTCCTTTTTTACACGGATTTTTCGATCTAACACGATTTACAAAAAACGTTTTCTTACCCTTCGAAGTGCGTTTCAGCTAATTCATGCTTATCTACATATGTACATATGTACATCTGCAAAATGCAATTCAAGATACACATCAAAATTCTTAACGGTAATTTTTCCGTGTGTGTTTATGAACATCTGTTGAATGGGGGCAGTGCGAATGTCAGTTTCTATTTTGTGTTAGAAGTGTTTGGAGTGTTAGTTTTTTACATTGTTTCATAGTGACCTTACAGACATAATGTCTTATAAAGAACGGCATATTTCGAAGAGACAAGCAATATCGTTAGAAATAAAAATACAAATCTTAGACAGATTAAAGAGAGGTGAAGGTGCCACATCTGTTGGTAGAGCCTTTAATTTTAGCGAAGCGACTATAAGAACAATACGAAAAAATGAGCATTCCATTCGACAGTCAGTAATTTCTGGATCAAAACTCAGTTCAAAAGTTTCATCTTATTGTAGAAATCCCGTAAAAGAAAAAACCGAAAAACTTCTTGTCTTATGGATGGAAGATTTGCAGAAAAAAAGAATACCAGTTAGTGGGAGAATTATAAAAGAGAAAGCTCTTAGATTGTACAATCATCTCCACGATTTGGAACCATCAACAAGTCGTCTGCCAACGGAACAACTAGCATTTAATGCAAGTGAGGGATGGATGACGGGTTTTTTAAAAAGGCATGCATTTCATAATGTAAAATTAAAAGGTGAAGTATCATTGGCCGATGAAAGCGCTGCAAAAAGTTTTCCGAATGAACTAAAAAAAACAATTGAAATGGGTGGCTATACTCCAGATCAAATTTTTAATGCCGACGAAACGGGTTTATTCTGGAAGAAAATGCCTGGAAGAACCTATATAGCAAAATCGGAAAAGTCAGCTAGTGGCTTTAAGGCGGCCAAAGATCGAGTAACGTTTTTATTTTGTAGCAACGCATCAGGTGATAAAATGTTAAAGCCTCTACTAATTAACAAATCCCTTAAGCCTCGAGCTTTAAAAGGTGAAAACATTGCACAACTTCCAGTTCATTTGATGGCGAATAAAAAGGCATGGATGACGGCAGATTTGTTTACAAATTGGTTCAACAATTGCTTTATTCCTGAAGTTCGCGAATATATGGAAAAAAAAGGATTGGACTTCAAAATACTTTTACTCATTGACAACGCGCCTAGCCACCCAGTGCTTGATCATCCAAATGTTCGATTGCTATTTTTGCCGCCTAATACCACTTCGTTGATTCAGCCACTTGATCAGGGGATTATATCAGCATTCAAAATGTACTACATAAAACAAGCGTTTAAATACATTTTAGATTCTATAGAAGAGAAAAATCTAACGGTTCTGGAAGCATGGAAAAACTTCACAATAAGGGAGTGTATTACACATGCTTCTTACGCTATTAAACAACTGCGACAGTCTACCTTAAATGCTTGTTGGAAACAAATTTTGCCATCATGCGTAAAAAGTGAAAGTTGTGTAATACAAAACTCAGCTCTATGCACCGAAATCATAACTTTATCAAATCAAATTGGTGGCGAAGGTTTTCAGGACATGCAAACAGTTGACATCGATGAATTGATTCTTGAAAGCCCATTGAATGAGCAGGATTTAATTGAAGTTAATGAAAACAAAGAAAATGACTCGGATAATGACGAAGTTGAAGATGAATGTCAGCTGTTAACGGCTGATACAATACGTGACGGATTGAAGTTTGCTGTAAGTTTGGAACATCATTTTCTTACTCATGATCCTGATATGGAGCGTGCATTAAAATTTCAACGAAATTTAAAGTCTTGTGTAGCTGGGTATCAAGAATTATTTAAGCAGCTGGAGAAGCCGAAAAAACAATGTTTAATGACAGATTTTATTACAGCGGAGAAGTCAAAGTAAACCGGGGTTGCTGCAAACTCGTTCACCGATGGTAACATTTTTAGCCCAGTCCGCAATAAATGTCCAAATGTGTAGTAATTTAATATTATTTTCCAAATAAAAATGAATTGCTTTTTTTTCTAAATACCTAATATACGTTTTATCATTCTTTTTTGCACGCTTTTGAAGTTAAATATTTACATTTTTTTCATTTAACACGATTTTTTAAAGTTGCGGAACATATTCCCGAAAATACCATATGCAGCATATATTTTTTTACACGGATTTTTATTTACACGGTTTGCTGAAGAACGCATCTACCGTATAAAAACAGAGTTGGGTGTAATTGTAAGCTAGCATTTAAGCATTTTTTGTTAGAATGTAAGAGTTAGTGTTAAGAAAATAAAATGCATTAAAACTAAAAACTGATATTCAACAGGATCAACTGGAATTTAGAAGAAATATCGCTAGATTCTTACTTCGTCAATGCCAAAAGGAAACTGTTCCTCACAGACCACCATCATCAGCACAACCTGACTTGTCAGCAGACAGCATTGGGATTTTTCCGAAAAAAATGTCTAAGCAGTTCAGGTGTGTACTCGTAATTTGCCATGGAAAAATACGTTGGGCGTGCAAGAGAAAAAATAAAACACTTTGCATCGAAAGGCCTTGTTTTCGAAAAATACCACACCTAAGTGCCCATTGTACTCAATCGAAGACATCCCTAAAACTCATGAATTCTATTCATTTCCTTTTTTTGTTTCTTACTTGCATAAAAGGTTGTACATGAACTGGAAAATAAAGTTTTCAAAATAAAAATCACTGCAATTTAACTATGGGCATTAATCTGGTTAAATGCAATCCAGAATGTCATCAATTCTCTTATTTCGCTTATCTTTTATATATTTTCGCTCGTGTAATGAATTTATAAGAAAATAATAAAAAAAAAATATATATGATACAGCAACACTTTTTGCAATCGCGTTTTTATGTTAGCCTGCGGATCCAAATGTGCACTAATTCATTAGGATTCTAAGCTTTTACTTGTCAAATGCAATTTTACAAAAAAAATTTAATCGCATTTCCATGGTCCAAAAAACGCGAATTTATTTTTATATTAAAATTGAACACCACTGTCTCTCTATTGTGCAATGAACGTGTACTCGTACATATGTCTATTTGACACGGGTCCGATTTTTTTTAGCAATTTTTATTTATTGAAATTCTGTCAAGTGGTCTTATTCACCTGTCCAAACCTTTTTTTTTTGTAACATTATCTTCAATATGGAATCAGTAGGTATAAATTAAATTTAAAGCAAGGACATGAATATTTATATTTCAACGGTGCGATTACAAGCCAAACTATAGCGTAAAAACCCCAGAAGCTGTCTCTAAAAACACTGATGCAAAGGAGAATGGAAAAAAAATTAAAAATTAGGAACTTCAGCCTGAAATATGATACGCTTTCTCCTTGAAGGGTTACTTGGTTGTTTTTTTTTTTAATTTTTTTTATTCCGTACCTGATGAAGTTTGATACGTGCCAAAAGCAGACGGCGACTGGTTCAAAAAAACAAAAAACAAAAAAATTCCAATATTGTACCCTTAAAATCAAAGCATGTGTCACTTAATTGCTGTTACCCTCGTTGGAAGCTTAAAATCAGCCAAAGTGGCTTGGATAGAAATTTTAATGTAATTTCAAGAAAACGTGACTCACTTATTTAGACCTCTACAAATTATCCGCCCGCTTGCAATTGATGACTACTCTTATTAAGCGACCTCCATGGGGGAGAGTCCTGTATCCTAGATGACAAAATAATAAAGGAGACAAAAGGTAATGGCGAAGGAAGCAAAAAAAAAAAACACAAAATACCTAAGCAAAACAGGGAAGCAAGTACAAGTGCTTTGAGGAGAGGCTTTTTAATTGCCAACAGCAGGTATACAACCAAACATATGTACGAGCATAGATACGAGTACATATACCTTAATACGAGTATTCAAAGGGTATATGAATGAGTCAGTGGGGTCGTGAGTCAAGTTGTCCACCCCCATTCCATTAACTTTCTAATTTGAATTACGAGCATTCTTATTTTTATTTTTTTAGTTCCTATGCACAGTGCTGTGCACAAAAACTCACCAACAACAACAGCACCCTCTTCCTGGGGTGGTCGTTTGGTCTTCCAATTGAAATCAGACATGCCTAATTAGAGGGAATGTGTACGTATTGTGTTAGTTACTCACTTCAATTAACGCATACTCCCCCGCCCCTCTTCGGAAATGAGTTTTCTTCTTTTTCAAAAATATTCAAGTATACGGTGAGTCGGTGGGAATAAAGTCGAATTTCTTCTTACCCGAGGAGAGAAAGGTCTCTATCATATTGGCACTCCGTAATTGGTATTCAGTACTTGGCAGTCAATATTTTAACGCTTCCACAATTCCACTCGTTGTGTTGTTGAATCCAGCAATGAAAATGTTCTGCCAAGAGTGCATTTTATTGGATTCCCTTTAAAATATCAGTTCTGCCATATCTGTCAATTGCATTTAAAGATTTAAATGGATATACGAGTACGTACCATCCAATATTTAAAACTCAGTGACTATCCACTGACACTTTCACATAGAATTGTTTGGATTCCAATTCAAACACAGTAGCGCTGGTGATGGTAGAGATTCATTCCATGGACCATGGAAAGGGCGGTTTACATAATGCATTCTCTGCTATTCGAGATGCCAATGGATTGAAATCTTTTACCAGCCCTGCATAACAAATGTTTTTTTTCCCCCTCTTTGTCAGCCCCTTTTCTATTGGGTTTTATGTGCTCTTTGATTATGTAATGCTAGGGTTGGGGGTTTATGTTCAGTCGATACGATGACAAAAGTTTTACAGTCCTCGTTTCGTAATATTTTGTTTTCAACTTTTTCATTTTCATTTTATTTTCCCCTCGAATAGTTAGTTCGGTTCGCATACAAACTAAACACAATGAGTGTCCCGGAGTCCGGGCTTTGAGTTTCACCCTCAAACAAAAACTCATTCAAACAGACAGCAAAGTGAATTGAATAAATGACACAAAGGGATGAATCGATTATGAGTCATAGCAAACAGCACCAACAGAGGAGTTTTTCTGTGTTTTTTTTTTAGTTTCTAAAATTGTCAATATCCACCCACCATTAAGAGTCAAAATACAACACATTTCGACCCGATGTTGCCCTTAAGGCCTTTTGGGGTGGACAAGACGATTGCATATCAAGCAAATTTAACTCATTAGCCGCATGGTTGCCCTTATATCCTAATTACAAAATTATGGCTTAAACCACAACATACACTGTACACAAATGCTCCGCAACACGTCCAAATGTCAAAACAATAAAACAGCAAAAGACAAAAACAAAAAACAAAAGATATCGATAAAAACTTATCGACAACTGTGAAAGGAAAATTACTACCCTCTTAACAGCCTGCTACTAATGACAAAATTGTATCCGCCTTCGCAGCACGAAACGGGGTTGTGCTCTGCTAAATGACAAACTAAATCCGATTATAACCAAATATACGTACGAGTACGTACGACTATAATACGGTCGCAGCATAAAATTGTCTCTTTAGGCACGAAAATACGAAGACTCCCTCGATGTCGAGGTTTTTTTTTTTTTTTTTTTTTTAAATTCGCCAAAGCCATGAAACGCGAGATTTGACAGTTGTCAATAACTGAATCACGTTCACCTTTCTATCATAGTTAGTGTGGTATTTTCATTTTGTTTTGTACCTTTGGTTTAGTCGGAATCAATTCATCAACATCACCCAGGTGGTAGTTGGAACAGGTATTGATTTATCACTGCAGAACAGTGTTCGTACATTACACGCGCAGAACACCTGTTTTCGTTGGTCGTGTAGATTCGTTGCTCCTTCACCTTTTTATTTCGATTTTATTTGAGGCTTGTAACTAATTTCATTGCCTTTGGCCGTCTGATTTCTGGTTGGAACCACCACCAAAGATTGCGATTTAAGGGCAAATTAACCGAGCACAGATGAATCTGCAACTCGTACTCAGAATGGTGTCTACTACGAGTACCTATGGATACGAGCAAAATAATTCCCTCCATTGAAACGTGTTCTGCTCACGGTCGTTACGTTAAACTTGTTATTGGTCTTGATTTTCATGGCTCCATCAGACGGTTATATTCTACACTTCTACTACATATATTGTACTCGTACATCGACTTTGGAATCAAAAGAACCAAACTAAACCAGAACCAGACGTGCGACAGTGAAGAGAACTGGTCGGTTGGTGGTGTGGGGTGCTGTGGTGGTTGGGCACCCGAAAAAATCCAATCACAAAATTGAACACCTGATATTTTTATGTATGTACGAGTATGTCATTAAAAAACCAAAAAGGGCCGTATTTAAGATATTTTTTTATGTTCCTCTTATACGAATTAAAGGAGATTTTAAAATGAATCCTTTTGTACGTGTTGCGCAACCAAATTTTGTTTTTCTCTTTTTTATTTGTGCGTGTTGAAGTCGGCTATTGATTTGCGTGCATGCTATTCATTCATTGGTTTTGTTATCCCATTTTATTTTTTCTCAAGCATAGGCATAGGCTTATCAGGAGTTTACAGGAAGCAGCACTTAAAGTTACCTTTCAACCCTAGGGCAAAGCGCTTCGCCCTATTTGAGGATTTCTTTGCATTTTGTTAAGAAAACAACTTCTGCCGATGGGCTTGCAGCATCCTTGCTTCGTCGACATCTCTTATGTTATTTGACACTGACATATGTCTAAAAGAGTCAATTCAGTTTTTTTTTTTTTTTTTTTTTACGAAAAAAGGGTTCTACAGTGTACACATGCTATATAGACATGACTAGCAGAACATTCAAATTGAAGTACGATACGTTGACGTCTCAAAATGATAAGATACTCGTACTTCTAACATACATGCATACGAGTATACATATACTTGTACATTTTAACAAAAGGATTGACGACAGTCACGTGACTTGGGTCTATGAATTGGCAAAGTTTTGAAGTGGAGCTCATATTATTATTTTTTTTTTTTATCTCGTATTCACATCATTTGTGCGCGATCATTAGAATCTGGTTTTCTTTAGGCGAAATCTTCTTATTAACATAAAAAGAATTACTTAAACAAGCAAATACATTTAGCTATACTATACTTAGCTATAGGGGGCAACGACTTACTAAAGGAAAACGCCCCATTTTATTACATATTTTACTTTGGAAAGGTGCCAGTAAGAGGTGTTTGGCAACTTTTAAAAAGGGATGGAGACGTCATAATGAACTTAATCACAACTATCACACTAATCTAGACAGCACCGGAGGCCTTTCAATTCATAACGATGATAAATACTGCTTAACTAACGTGTACTTTAAAATGAAATCATTTGTTGTATGATAGTAATTAAGTTTCTGCATATCCTTGTTAAGACAGCAAAGATCAATTAAAAATAAAAAATGACCTGTCGCGGAAATCGAAGTGAAACCTTGCAGTTAATCACCACTGCATTGATCTGGGACAAAGCTGGCTGACCAAACGTGTCAAAGTAATTATTACCGGTATCTTAATTGTATTTCTTGTTAGCACATTTCTGCATGTGCTGTATACCTTCAGTATGACTACTATGAAATTCTTACAAAGCTTTGTACCATACATTGTTGATGCATGCACTTGTGCATTTACGATTGTGACACCATTTACTATAAGTTAATCGGATATATTTTGAGTCAGATTTGTATACACACATGTGGAGTTCTGATTCTGCTGATTCTGAATGGGAAAATCTCTACACAAATTTCTTTGATGCAAATTTATGATGAAATTTACCAGGAGTCAATCTTAAAATCTCCTTCTAATGCACTGAATCTGCCACAAAGTTGACATGGAAGGATGGACTTCGAGATGCGGAGCTCACTAGATTGAGCGAATCTTATACTCCTCCCAGCCTTGGAAAATGCAGTCAACCGCATTAAATTAAGCAGAGTCCAAAGAACAGCATGTCTATGCACAAGCGGAGCCTTGCGGTCTACCCCCTCTGCGGCATTAGATATTCTGCTTCACTTGACACCCCTCGACATTTTTAGCAAGCAAGTAGCTGCGACTGCAGCTATTCGCCTTAAAGCGACTAAACAGTGGACAAATAATTCACAGAGAACACCGATTACACCATACCGGAACTGTGGTTTGACAAAAACTTCCATGTAAGCTTCCCCTCTAGATCATTCTGGGAGGAGGATGCTTTCATGGAGGACAAGTCAATCCATCTCTACACAGATGGATCTAAAACCGACAGCGGAGTTGGTGGCGGTGTTTTCTCAGATAAGCTAAATCTAAGCCTCTCTTTCCGCCTTCCAAATCACTGTAGCGTGTTCCAGGCGGAAATTTTGGCGATTAAAGAAGCTCTGTTCTGGCTGAAGAAAAACGTGATATCTGCAAAGGATATCCGCATATTTTCGGATAGTCAGGCCGCCATCAAGTCCCTGGACTCGGTCTCATTGTGTTCTAAAACTGCCCTTGAATGCCGATCATCTCTCATGGAGATGGCAGAGCAGTTCAACATTCACCTCTGTTGGGTGCCGGGCCACAGAGACATTCCAGGGAACTGCAGAGCCGATGAACTCGGCAAAATTGGATCCACTCTACCTATCCTACCAGACAAAGGTAGTATAGGTATACCAATCGCTACGTGCAAACTAACACTAAAGCTAGATGCCAATAAAAGAACGGACTTTAGGTGGACTGCTGGAAAAACATGTCTAGCGACCAAACAGATCTGGCCAAGGCTGGATCTGAGTCGATCTAAGTGTCTGATCCTTTTAGATAGGAAACATCTCAGCGCCATAATAGGTGTCATTACCGGACACTGCCTCATAGGCAAGCACTCAAGAAGGCTTGGCGCTTTTACAAACGATTTCTGTAGAAGCTGCATGGACGAGGAGGAAGAACAGACAATCTTCTTCATTTAGGAGCTTTCTTCTTTAACGAACAAAACGATCTAAAAAATATAGACGTTAACAGTCGGAGAACTTCATCGTAAGCTCAAACTGGTTCCAGTAGTAAGAAGATCATAGATCCACGTGGCATCACAATGGGCCAATAGGCCTAAGTGGGTTGGTATTTCCAACAGCCACTCTTACCTAACCTAACCTAACCTATACTCCTCCCAGTACTGAATTGGAGGACAATAGTAGTGTCAAGAAACAAAAGTGGTTTGATAGAGAATGCTTGCGAGCCAGGGATGATTCTTTTGCGTTTCTTAGATTATTGCGATCAAGCAATTCCAGTTTGCCTTTCGACAAAAACAGGAGTTTAAGCGAAATCCTCAACAGACTTCTGAAGTGAGGCTCATAAATGGAAAGAGACATATTATCGCCCCAGGCTTACTAGGAAATCTGCTCGAGGACTATTTTAGCAACCTCCTCAACACAATGAATATCTCTCCAATATTTCAGTATGCAGCCCCTTTGATTGTAACGAAGAGGTGTAGAACTTCCGATATGGTTAACTGTCAAACCAGCTGTCAGACTGGGTACGTACTGTCAAACCGGCTTGTCAGACTGGGCACGTGTTTTTGATATTTATGTTCAACATAAAGGGTTTTCCAATAGGGACGTGACAACTTTGAATTTAATTTGTGAACGCACTCCTTCACTAATCATCAAACTGTCACTATCAATTTATTCAGTAAAATCAACATTTTCAACATGGTAAAGTACACGAACGAGCAACGTCTGCAAATTATAAAAATTTTCTACCGAAATTCGGAGTCGGTGACTGCAACTTTAAGAGCGGTAACTCCAATTTTCGGTCGTAATTCTCGCCCTAGTAGGCAGGCAATAACAAGATTAGTGCAAAAATTTGAGTCTACATATTCGTTGTGTGATGTTGCCGTGTCAGTGAGACAACGGGTTGGTCGAAGTGTCGAAAATATCGCTGCCGTTCAGGCGTCCGTAGAAAACGATCCAAATCAGTCAATTCCACGGCGTTCAAAAGAATTGGGCATCGCTCAGACCACATTATGGCGTATTTTGCGTAAGAATCTTGGTTTACACTAATACAAGATCAAGCTGACTCAAGAATTGAAGCCGATGGACCATTTGAAGCGACGTACGTTCTCCGATTGGGTTCTGGAGAAGATGCGCCAAGATGATGAATTTCATCGCAAAATCATCTTCAGTGACGAAGCTCATTTTTGGATCAATGGGTTCGTCAATAAGCAAAATATGCGTTATTGTTCGGGTGAAAATCCACATGTGCTTCATGAATAACCACTTCATCCACAAAAAATAACTGTTTGCTGCGGTTTGCATGCCGGCGGCGTTGTTGGGCCATATTTTTTCGTCGACAATGGTCAGCGTTATTCCGCCATGATCACCGATTATTTTTGGCCCGAATTGGAAGATATGGACTTGGACGACATGTGGTTTCATCAACAGGATGATGCCACAAGCCACACAGCACACACTACAATCGATTTATTGAAGAGTAAGTATGGTGAGCGTGTTATCTCAAGAAATGGGCCAGTAGATTGGCCGCCTCGTTCGTGCGATTTAACGGTCTATGCCAATACGCCGACGACGTTGGAAGAGCTCAGAGCCAATATTGAACCCGAAATAGCGGCCGTTTCGGCCGAAATGTGTGGCCGAGTTGTTGAAAATTGGGTCCAACGAATCGACCGCTGCAAACGTGCCCGCGGTGGCCATATGAACGAAGTCGAGTTCCATTCATAAATGTTTTGATTGTAGTTATCAAGTCCTTATTCGAAAGCCCTATACTTTGGCAAATAACCATGCAAAGATCTACATCCGAACAACGTTTAGAAATCGTGGAATTTTTTTTTCAAAATTCGCATATTGTGTGCCAAATTTATAGAGCACTACGCCCAATTGTCCATCTGTGCAGCTTATTCGCAATACTCGTACTATGGATCGATTTATGTCTACTTATACTCTTATGGAAAATATTCATCCAACACGAGCTCCAAGAAGCCATCGCCTCTGTAAAGGAGAGTGTGACGGAGATCCAAAATTTATCGATCCAACTCAGTTCCGAGCAACTCGGCCTCTGCCTGTCTACTAGGTAGAATATTTTGAGGAAAGATCTTAGCCTACACCTGTATAAGTGGAACCCAATAGACCATCGTTCGTGTCGTACGTTTGGTGAATGGGCTGAAAATTAACTGAAAGTTGAACCGATTTTTTGCCGTCTAATCATCTTCAGTGATGAGACTAATTTCTGGCTTAATGGGTACGTTAACAAGAAAAATTACCAGTTTTGGAGTGAGCGTAATCCCTGGGGGGCTCTCGAGACCCCATTATACCCCGAAAAAGGCACTGGTTGGTTCGGCTTGTTTACCGGAGGCATAATTGGCCCATTTTTTTGTTCCAAATCTGAAGATGGAGCCAACATTATTGTCATGGCGAGCGCTAGAGGCAAATGATTCGCAGTGTTTTGGTTCGTTGTGTCAATAATAATTGTGCAAGAGACAAATGGTTTCAACAGGATGGCGCAACATGCCATACAGCGGGTCAAATCATCAATTTATTGGGATAAACATTTGGTGAGCGAATGTGATTTGACTCATTTGGACTACTTTGTGTGGGAGTATATCAAGTTAGACTACGGTGACCCAGCTAATCATATCAGAATATGTGCCGCAGGGATTTTCAACAGAGTTGAAAACAAGGAAATTCTGCGCGAATTCCAAGCAGGTTTTTGGACGAAAGTATTCAACTATTGACCAAATATTTTCACTTGTGAATGTAGCAGAGATTTATATATTTTTGTATTTTTCGTAGATTTCCGGGGCGCTTTTGATACTATACCGCGCAAAGCACACATTTTTGTAAGCTCTACAAAATCGGACTCTCAATAAAAGTTATTAACGTTCTGGGGACTATGTTTGACTATGATTTACCTATCTGAGGAGTTCAAAAGGATGCATCCTAAACACATTGCGGGTTTATTTTATATATCAACCACATAACAGATGCTATTAGAGGTGCAGTAGAGATAGGCAAACCAAATATCACGGCGCTGTTATTTTCAGATGATATGGCTCTCCTCGCGGATATGGTAGAAGGTATGCGGCAGCTATTGCAAAATCTGGAGTTTCTAAACCTAGCAAAGTCAAAGATAATGATTTTCAGGGAAAAGTGGACGTATCAGGTTGAGCGAATTGAGGTGGTGCGAGAATATATGTAAGTACTTAGGGGCTTTGATTGCCTCAAACCTTAACATGAAAAAGCCCTTAAAAGCCTTTAGAGCACAACTATGGGAATACCGTCCATTCGAAGAGGTTGAAAGATTCCTTCGCTACTTTAAATTGCTGAGTGGTTCGCCCTACTCAGGCTTCACTTGGAATACGTGGTACGAGTCATGGTAATGAACAATGATAATTCTATCCCACTTGCTAGTTTGTGCACAAGAGTGGAAAAGGCTAGCATCTGACTTCGAATTTAATCTGTCGGTTAGCCCCAATGAGCACTTATTAGCGGCGGAAAAAAAGTTGAACACCCTACTGGAGAAAACCGGTCAAAGATTATACTTAGTACTAGCAAATGTTTTGATACACAAGATGAACACATTCATTCTCAAGAACCAATGAACGGATCCACTCCAAATTGACGGCTGTGATGACAAGTGATATTTATGTAAAGTTCCCGCGTAAAAAAATGTTGACATCAGTTGTTTGCAATCATGGAATGGCGTTCGTTCGAAAATCGTGTTGTCGTAATTGGCCTGCAAAAATGCTGCTACAAAAAAGGCGAAATATTTCAGATGTTGCGACCGTGCAAACTTCGGCCGTCCGTGCACTGTGCGAACGCCATTAGTCATCAGAGCCCTAGTGAATCGCATTCGTCGAAGTACGCTGTGCAACCTGTCTCAGGAGATGAATATCAGCAAGGATGCTGTCCTGTCCTGTCGCACATCTTAAAACGTAATTTAAGACTCAGTGCATACCAAAGACTCACCGGCCACTCACTCACAGAAGTATTGAAACTGAAACGTACATCAAAATAGAAAGCCTTGCCTCGCTAGTACGCGAAGAACGGTCACAGACAATTCCTTTTACTGACGAGAATATGTTCACCGTTGAAGAATCATTTAACTTGCAGAACGATAGAGTGTATGATGGTTTGGTGGCGAATCACCTACGAATGGGGGCCATTTCGAATAAGTTCTTCAGCAATGTGTAGCCATTGAGTGACACAATAAATAGAAAAAAATTTTGAAAATTATTCATTCCTTTCTATGGATTCGTAGACTTCAGCAGACTGAACTTTTATTTGCGCGATAGAACATATTTTTGATGATTTCCATTTTTAAAGCAACAGCGGACCTCTTACTCCTTAATTATATCCCGCAGGGACCAGAACTTCCTATCCTGTATAATTTATGTAACCGGAAAGTATGGAAGGATGTCTACCAGTCCCATTCTTAAGGAATCCCGTAGAAATATTTTTGGAGCGCATGCACTCGAGTTGGAGGAAGCGATAAACATACTCATCGGCGACAGAGGCTGGGACTCATTATATATCTACACGGCGGATGCTCTGTGTTGCAGAAGCTGCATAATTGGAAAACAAATTCCAAAACTAAACTTACAAATTAGTAAACCTTAACTAAAGGCATAAGTATTCTTTTTTAAATTAATAAATGTCAGTCTGATAGACGGTAATCCAAAAAATCAAATTTAGCGTTTCGAATAGAATACGCTACAGTGATTTGGACGGCGGAAGGAGATGCTTAGGTTACGCTTATCTGAGGAAACACCGCCATCAGTATAGAAAAGCAATGACTTGTCGTTCGTGAAAGCATCTTTATCTCAGAAAAATCTAGAGAGGATGCTCACATGAAAGTGTTTGTCAAACCAATGTTGGAGCATAATGTAGTCGATGTTCTCTAGAAGGATTCCTAGAGTGTTAGCGTGGCTAAATAAGTCGCTTTAAGGTGAATAGCTGCGTTAGCAGCCACTTGCCTGTTGAAAATATCTAGGCTTGGTAAGTGAAACAGAATATCCGGCGCAGCGGAGGGAGTAGTACGTACGGCTCCGCTTATGCACAGATATGCTGTCCTTTGGACTTTACTTAGTTTCCTGCAGTAGGCTGTATTGACTAAGACCGTCTACCAGACAACCGCACTGCACGTGAGTATCGGTCTTATAACCGAGACGAGGTTGGAGGTACCATAAAGCTAATTGTAGCTTCTTTTAGTCTTTCTCTGTCTGTCAAAAATAAGACCCAGATGTTTCGCTATGTCGAAAAATACTAAACTGGTACCGTTGATTGACGAAGGGCCAATTATTGGAATTTTATATTTCTTGGTAAAGAGGACTAGTCTTAGTTTTATGGAGATTTACTCGGAATCCACAGAGATCCGCGCAACGGGTTAATCTGTTAAAATTTTTATGTAAGAGCTCTTTAGTGGCATTGGGATGGTTTCCTGAGACGAGTAAAGCGTTATCATCCACATAGGCAATCACCTTGCTACCATTCCACTTCCAGATATACATACATACGTGTATCAACAGTTCGTTGACCACTAAGTTCCAGAGAAGGGGTGAAAGGACATCCAGTATGGAGCAGATTATCCTACTATTAAGCATAAGACTGATCAACTCCCCAAGTGAGTCATCTACCTTCAGAGTAGACAGCGCAGTCGTGATTGCGGATGTGTTGACGTTGTGAAAGGCATCTTCTGTGCCAGGATCACGACCATTATGTCCTCTTTATAACAAAAAGATCGTTTGGTGTAACTACCACCTTGATCAAAAAGTTCACGGAATAACCACGGTGTGGCGCTCCCAATGTTCCGATTGGAGTTCTGTTTTTTTTTTTTGTTAAGTTGGTAAATCTGCTGCTGACATTCTCTCTAAATCTTAGCGTCATAGCTTGACATTTGCGAAAGTTACGAAGCCAAGAGTACATCTATATCTGTGTGTGTTGCTGATTTTTTACAATTTTAGAAATGGATTTCAAGTTGCAACAACGAAATTGTATTAAATTTTGCGTAAAAAACGCATTTAATGGTGCGCCAACGTTGGAAATGTTGGAAAAGTGTTTCGGCAACGATTCTCTAAAGAAAACGGTCGTTTACCAGTGGCACGAGCGGTTCAAAAGTGGTCGTGAGTCAATCGAAGATGATGAACGCAGTGGCAGCAGATCATCGACATCGAAAACCGACGAAAACATAGATGGAGGGCAGAGGACTTGAACATTGCCTATGGATCCGTCCAAGACATTTTGGTTAATGATATAGGTTTCCGTCATGTAGCAACAAAGTTGGTGCCAAAAGACCTCAATTTCATGCAAAAAAAGAGACCGTGTTGACGTCGCAAACGAGATGACTTGCGAGGCTGAATCCGATACCACATTCATCAAAAGGATCATTACTGGAGACGAGACGTAGGTTTATGAGTACGACACGCAATCCAGACATCAGGCAAGTGAATGGCGTTCACCAAATGAGCCGAGACCAAACAACCACGTCATTTTCAGTCAAAAAAGAAAGCAATACTCACGGTTTTCACGGATTACAGCGGTGTAGTGCATCATGAAAGCCAGACAGTAAACAAACGTTATGAGACATTTGCGTGAAGCAATTCACCGAAAGAGACCAGAATTGTGGGCAGAAAACTCGTGGATTTTGCACCAAGGTAACGCACCGTCGCACAGTGCCATCATTATTCGTAATTTTTTGACGAAAAATGCAACAAATACCACCCAACAGCCACCGAATTCATCTGATTTGGCTCCCTGTGCTTTCTTTCTGTTCAATCGAGTGAAAAAACCACTACGGGGAACACGTGTCAGCAGCCGAGAGGAAGTAATGGAAAAATCACAGGATACGCTGATGGACATAACGAAAACCGAATATAAAAAATGTTTCGAGGATTGGATCAAGCGCTGGCATAAGTGTGTTGCAGTCGATGGGGATTACTTTAAAGGGGACAATATAGATTTAGATGAATAAAATTGTATTTTTAATTTCCTGAATAAATTCCAGGATCAAGGTGATAGTCAGTGAATATAGAGCTGTCTCCACCGACTTTCGTTTACAGTAGGCATGATGAGTCTTGGATCAATTTTAGCTCGTATATGGATATCATTCAGTCGTTCTAGAGTTTTCAGAAGGAAAGATGATAGACATATAGGTCTGAGGTCCTTTTCCGACTTTGGGAATGAAAACCACATTGACTTCTCTCCATGACAAGGGAATGGGGATCATTTCTGCGCAGCTGCTCATGACATTCACTAACGTTGGCAACATGATAGCCGTATCTGAGGACCTTTGTAGCTCGGCAGGTATTATACCATCCGGCACATGACACTTGTTTGGCTTGAAGTCTTGCAGCGCCCAGAGCAGCTTGTCCCTTATAGTCTGACCATGAATTTTAGTCGCGGCTGCAGTAGTTCTGCTAAGGTTGGTACTTCCCGTGAATAGGGACCTACCTGGGTCCGGTAGCAGGCATCGTTTTTTTCAAACAACTAGACATCGTAGGATTTGTAGAGAGGATTTTTCTTAACCTCGATACCTCAGAAGCTTCTGTTATTTTGCCACAGAATGACCTCCACAATTGTCGCTCTGTTCTTTTTTGAGGAAGGCAGTCCTTATGTGACTCAAAATCTGTCACTTTTCTTGTGCTTTATGCCTGATTGAAAAGTTTCCTGCAAACGATCATAAGTGGTCCCAGTTCTGAAGTCCATCAGCGCGGACTTTTTCTTGCGTCTAAGTTGAATAAGAGGGCAGACTTGACTTTCATGCCAAGCTTGTTTGTTTTAATGGTTAGAGGTGGTAAATTTTGCATTACCAATGTTGATAAAGACAGTAGATCTACATCAAGTACAGGCCACAAGTCTTGAGTTAAAAATCGAGTTCGCCAGCCAGAGTCATAGAGTGCAATTGCCCGGAGGAAATTATTAGAGAAAATCACTTTTGAATGTCCTGTCACTGACGAGATTGAATCTGGTGTAAAAGTCAAAGAAATTAATACAAACCACGCAGCTGGATTCATTTTGCATAGCTATAACAGTTGAATATGTTAGTCACATCAGCTAAGGGAGGTTAGTTGATTTATTGTCTTTGTGATCCATTTGCACCAAAGCCTCCAGTTGTGGCATAACCACAATGTCGAATTTTCGTTGGTGAGAAAGTGGCTCTGGTCAAACTCTGGCTATGCAATAGTTTCTCAGGAGAACTGGGGGTGTCAAAGCAGTGCAGTGGCGTGGCACAGTATTATGCAAGCTAGTTCAAAATAGGAATCTATTTTTCTGACGCTAATACCAAACCTCAAAGGTCTCTTGCCTAAGACTGATGAGTGCATATCATCCTTCTAACAAAGCGGAATAAATTCAGAATGGAAAGGCTTCGAACTGGTAGTGTAAGTCCCGAAAGAATGTGTTTGCGTCCAATACAGTTGTCCTGCAAAGCATTATTTTGATTTTTTAAATTGGAAAACATTCCAAATACGAAATGCCAGCAAAAAAATTTAATTAAATCTGAAAAAGGCAAGCAAGCAAGAAATCCACCTACCTACTCGTATTTCACTTAAGACCAAGCTGTTCAAAAACGCAAAAGAAAATGCAAACCAACCCCTTTCAATCTGAAATGATTTCACAATTATTTCGCGTGAAAATCGCGAAGGAAATTTCATTTCATTATTCACTCGTTCGTATATCTATGATGTATACAATTTATATTCATGTCCGCACAGCCATATTCAACATCCCATTCAAAAATACGAAAAAATTAAAAAAAAAATGCGATTCAATGACAACATGATCAAACTCTAAATTGATTTTAAAAAAACTAAAGAAAAATTTTAAAAAGCGAAAAGAAAAACACAATCGACAGGATGTGCTTTTCATTTGCGTTGTTCGCCCTCCCAGGCAAATTCCAAAGCTAATTCTTCCCATCTGTAGTGCAGATGTGACCCAGAGTTCATCCCTTTCGTCTGCAAATTGAATTCGCATTATTGAAGTCATGGCAGAAAGATAGCAAAAGAAAGAAAAAATATAAGAGAGAAAGACGTGTCGCCCCGTACCCGAACAAGTCTACATTCCAGAGATTTTAAATCATTCCCCATTGGATGGATAACTTACTTGTACGAGTACTTCGTCATCTTCGCACTCGTATCGTATTCGTATGTTCGGAAATCCTTTTCCCGGGCTCCAATCGTCAGGAGGAAAAAGTGGAGAAAACGAACAAAAATTAAAAAAAAAATAAACTGAACAGAATAACGAATTGTTGTAAGGAAAAAACCGTTTCTCACCATTCAAGTAAGCAACCTTCTTCAAGGGCGATAATGTTTTTTTTCTTGGATTCACAACCCCTTCAATTCCCGATCTCTAGGTTTATCTAGTGCTGACGTTCTGAATTGTATACGTCAATCCTATGAGAAAACGTACCGAACAACAAGGCTGACAGGGAAAAAATTGAGAGCATTCCATGTACCGCATAATTATATAATTCTCCGTTTAATGACAGTAATATGTCATGCATTTCCGCTACTCTCAGGTCTCAAGTCAGCTCAATGTGCTTCACTTGTTGCTGCTACAAGTTCTACTGCTAAAGGCGACAATCTTGTGTCAGTCAACAATCCTGTGTAGAAGATGAGCTCTTACATACGAGTACATACACATTACACACTCGTACATATGCATACCATATATTGTATTTCTCACACTTGAATCTGAAAGATTGTGGATTTTTCTTTCGTCATCATCGTGACTGTGTGTACACTCCTCGTATACACAAATAGGACTAGAAGAGATGACCCAGTCGACCTGGCCGACCTAATGAATAGTCACACGTAAGGGAAGTCGACAATTTCCAAATAAGTATCAAATGAAATAACACAACGCTCGTAAAAAACAATACCTACGAGTAATGCCTGGCAATTGCAGCACCAATGGAGAGATTTCCACGGAAACGACAATCATAGTCGGCTCTCAGGTGCGTACGGATACGAATACGATACGAGTGCCAGTGCCAGTGCCAGTGAGTACCTACCTTTAAATGACCTTCCCACCACTATACTGTCGGAGAGACGACTATCTTGCCAGATGATTGCTAACTTACCCAGAGATGCTATGAAATTCGGAAATCGGACATCATAGCGCTGTTTATCAGAAAACAACATGATTTCTATTACTAAGAATGTCGGTTTGGTACTATTAGTGCTGCTGCCGCTGGGATTGTGGGACTGGGTCTCCGTCATTACCCAAATAATACGATGCCCATTAAGCATAATTATTAACCATAAACACTCGGCATTGTAATTGTGGCCGTTGTTGTATTGTGGTTGCTCCTTTCAATGAAATGAATTCATTTTTTCCCCATTCTCTGGTCTTTTCCAATTTGATTCCCAAGAATATTGCTGTGAACCGTTTTTGAAAACACACACAAAAAAAAAACAGAAAAACAGAAGAACCCCGAAACCAAAAGAAACGTTTCTCTGTTTTTGGTAATTTTTTTTTGTCTTTTTCGGATGTGATTGGGTTTTTAAGTGCCCCCTTGCCAAGGGATGATGGCCTTTAAGTAGCAGCAACTCCCAGACTCAACGCTTCTTATCTTCTACATTCATATGTGTGTATCTCCATGCGCTTATTAGGATAATCTCAATTTTATTGACATGTGTTTCGAGGCACATTTTCAAGAAGACTCTGTTAAGGAAGTGTACTCGTAGTAGACACTAGTTTAAGTCTAATTAATCAACCAAAAGTGACTTTCACTTCGCATAACAGAAGCTTAGCATATTAAAACTCAAAATATTCTCATGGCTCCAATGCCACTCCAACACCTCATTCCTCTCCCAATCCATGCAGGTAATTCCATATGCTGTGACCCACATTTCACCAACTGACTGAACGTGTGCGCAGGCAGTTCTGAGTCTTACCTTTGTCAGATGTAACCACTTCAGCAGCCATGTTCTCAAACAAAGGCCAACTTAATAATTTTCCTGGTCTTTTGCGAAATACCATAAATAAGTGACCCAACTATGTATTTTCCGGTATTCTGGTGACTGGTTCCAATATTCCCGAGCGTGGGCAGACCTACATATCATCTAAATAATTGAATTAAAAAATTGATAATGCAGGCGCGCTCTTTGCCTTGAATTGATTTGGATTTTGCATCCATAATACCGAGACGAAGAGTTATGTACGAGTAGTCTCGTATTTATGTTAATCCAAGAAGAAGCGAGAGAAAGTGCGACATCAGGCATACGAGTAGAAGAGCGCCTCATATACCTATGAATTGAACATGCATCAACATTTCAGGAATTTCGAATTTCGGTTCCCGAATGCTGCCGCCGCCGCGCCATTACTATGAGATTCAAGATTCGAGATATCTACTCGTGCGTGTGTGTGATCTGGAAATTCAAATTTGGTGGGTAGACATTTTTCAAAACGAGTTTGTTTTTGTAGCAATGACTATACAGTTTGGTGGTGGTTAAGTGGACAGTTTTATGGACAAATATTTCATTTGAACTTATTTGAATAATTTTTTGGTTCTCTTCTTTTGTCAAACAGTTGCTGACATTAACATTTTTTCAAAATCATAAATCGTTAAACGTTGTAGAGATGTGATGACTCCGAAAGACAACTTCTTGTGGTGCGAAGGAGTTGAATATCTGAACGATTTGGTACACATCCTAATTTGTTATGGGGCCGATAGAATTTATGATTTACCAAAATGTTGGAGTTCTATTCGTTGAAAAATTGAGGAAGCAGAATTGTTCAAAAAATGATTTACATGAAACGAACTATATTCGGTCTCTTCTGCAGCATCGAACTAGTCCAAAACCTGTCCAGAATTTCTTCTTGATGAGTATGTGGACTTGTGGATATTCATGATATATTTGCAACCAGTTTCTTCTCTAGACGATTCTATCATACCTCGCACAAGCCATTTAAGAAATGGTCTTCCTATGACCGGAATATTCACAAATGCAAATAGCGGTCACATGATAATGAAACAGACAATACCTCGTTAATCCGTGGCATAGGCATAGATGGCTAGGTGCCCTCAGAAATGCCTCAACTGATTTGCTCGATTTCAACCGATTAGTAGTCCCAGTGCGGACAATATGGAACAACCACTTTTGCAAACTGTGAAGGACTAAAATTTCGCTTTCAGGCAACTTGAACGAAGCAAATCAAGATTTCTACCTACGAGGGGCGTTCAATATATTCTCGGTATCGATATGAAGGAAAATGCGAATTCAATTTAAATTGTTTTTATTTTTCAGTATAATCTCCCCTAACATCAATGCATTTGTTACATCTTGAGAGAAGCTTTTTTAAACCCTCAAAAAAATAAATTTCCTCTTTCTCTGCAAAATAGCCATTTATTGCCGACTTGAGTTCTTCATCATCCGAAAATCTTTTTCCACGAAGACATTTTTTCAAATCCGGAAACAGGAAATAATCACTAGGGGCAAGGTCTGGACTATAGAGTGGGTGTTGGATTTCTTCGAAACCACAATCTCGCGCAGCAGCCTTGGAAACTCGCGCCGTGTGAACAGGAGCGTTGTCATGAAGAAGCAACACACCCGCTGCGAGTTTACCCCGTCTTTTCTTTTTATGCAAAGTGGAAGCGGAGGATGTGGCGTTGATGGTTTCACCTTTTTTTTTGTACTCAATGAGCAAGATTCCCTTTGAGTCCCAAAAAACTGTGGCCATGAGCTTCCCGGCAGACGGAGTGACTTTGAACTTCTTCGGGGGGTCTGTTCCTTTTTTATGCCACTGCATGGACTCTTGTTTGCTTTCAGGGTCATAGTGGTGGACCCATGTTTCGTCCCCAGTAACAATTCGATCCATAACACCGTCCGCGTTCTAACTACACATCTCCAAAAGCTCTCTACAGCATGCGATTCTCACTTTTTTCTGAGGCGCTGTGAGCATTCGTGGCACCCACCTTGCACTGACCTTTGAAAGGTTAAGATGGTCATGAAGATTGGTGCGAATGGTACCAATTGAAAGCTTGGTGATCTCTGCGTTAAATCACTCCTTTTACTTTACTCACACACAGATGTTTGTAGCCAAATTCTGTTCTGCATTCAATTGCAGATTGCGCATTGTATTCATTTCCTCAGTATATTTCCATTCTTCGGCAGCAGAACATCATTACAAAATGAGTGCGACTTTTAGAAAGCGCTTGGAAAGTGTTTTCTTAGTATGAACTCGTAACCTACCCAAAAGAGCCGCAAATAAGTAATAAGACGGCAGCAAAATATTTAAAAACATCAGGAGCACTTGCGAAAATGGATAAAGAGGCATTAGGAATGCTGTAAGGACAATAAAGTAATTTGGGGATTGTTTCAGAAAAACTCCACAGTTAGTCTGAGGAGCGCGAAAGAAAAATTGTCCAGAAATGGTATTAAAGTGACCATCAACACAATAGGACGCCGTTTGGCAGAATCTAGCATCACAAGCAGGAGTACCAAACCTGAACCTGTACTGAGCCAAAAATATATTGAAAAGAGGCTGAATTGGGCAACGTAGGATCTACACCAGGATTGGAGCAATATCATATTTACAGATGAGTCGTCTTGTTTTGTTTATAATTATTGGAAGGAAACCTTGACAAAAAGAGATGAAAAGTTTCTGCAAGGCACCGTAAAATATTCAGCAATAGTTTATATTTATGGGTGCTTCTCGGCCGAAAGATTCGTTAAGTTAATTCATGGCAAAATTAGACGAGAAGTGTTTGTTAAAGGCAGCTGAATCTCTGTATGGGCCAAACAATTACGAGTGGTTAATGATTCAAAACATCGGAGTCGCCTCTGCACGCGTTGGAAAGAGGAAAATGGTATAGAGACGTTAGATTGGCCATCCCAAAGTTCTGGTGCGAATCCCATAGAAAATGTGTGATCTTGAATAAAGCAGAGGCTTAAGGGGGAAAAAAAATAGTCTTGAGCGGGTCTTGAAACAAATTTGGGAAGGAGGGTCTACGTTTAGAATATGTACGAAAATGAAATGAAAGTTGCACTAGATAATAATGGTGACTGGCCGCCCTACTAATGTACTTCCTCAATTCGCTGTAATATATACTTTAATAAAAAAATATGATTTTATAATTTTTCATTGGTTTTTTAGACGCACGGTTTTGTTAAACACACTGTTCAAGATCTTGTATTGTGTGACTAATAAGAGCTAACCAAATATGCATGCTACAGCATGCATATCCTCCTTATCGATTTAAGGCAGCTTAGGTCACCATTTGTAGAGGTGAGGTCGTACAGCATCTATATATACGACGGTTACCCTCCGTGATGGTTAGGAGCAATCTCCCCGAGACCCTTGATGAAAAGGGTTTAAGCAAGGTAATGCGTGTTGTCGTGAGCCTTCTTTAACATCATGCTTGAAATTTTTCTTCTTTTTTTATAAAGATAAAGATGCTACTACTTTCTAGATATGTATGTGCATTATGTACTTTTGAGTCTAAGGCGTATTGCACACGAACAGAATGTAACTCGTGCTCATTGTGTACCCTTAAAATGTTTGTACACAGCGCGGACCAAGGAAATTTAGGGAGGGAGAAAAGAGAGGTACCGATGTACATTGTTTCTAAATGTTTGCAAGTTATAACGACCAGGAAATACAGAGATCGGCAGGGTATTCCATAAACGAGTTGTACGGCTGAGGAACGAATCACGATATTTTAGAGTACACCCGAAAGTGGTCTTGAGGGTAGACTCAATGATGAGCATTCATAGCGAGACGGGTGTTAAGGTTGAAAGTTTGAATGGGCGGAATGATACGAGCGATTTCACTGAAGCACTGGTCGTGGAAATACTCAAGGAAACACCAATGGCACAATTTTTCAAATCTCTATGCTACTACTTCAACATGCTCATGACATTGACATCATTTCCAGAAAACAATGAGCTATGACTGGGTTTGTAAGTATGGATTGAAACAGAAGCGGCAAAAATGGGTCAAGTGAGTGAGGACAAAATCAAGACCAAACTTCGGTGTTTAGAGGTTTTGGTTGGTTCTGCTGTTAACTCTTGAAAAGATATCTCATCAGAAGAGTTAAACTTGATAATCATTGCTTCCTTGAGCTAAGAAGAAAATTGACTTGAGTCTCTTCAGAAGACCCTAATCATCCCAGTCCTGTCTTAAGGCGCAGAAGTTTGGACTTTGGCGAAGGCGGATTGAGGCACCCTTAGCCATTTTGAACGGAAGATTCTTCGAGCAATTGCTGGTCAAGCTATGATTTATGAAGTTTGGAGGTCGAAAAAGTGAGCTTCAGTCGCCTAGCTAGTCGTTTTAGATTTATACAACGACAGACTAACTGGAGAGGTTTATTGTAATAACTTATTCGTTATTTTCCGTTCTCGAGAATTAGTCTGTTCTACATCTTATGTATATCCAGTATTTTCTGAAAGTCAATGGAAGTTTTTTATGATACTATGACAAATCGCCCGTTACGTAAAACTTGTTTGTAAAATCTTTTGCCGCCTAATATTTGCTTATTCGAGGGCAGCAACCTTTAACTGGAGTTATATTGAGTAGAACGGCATAGCAAAAGACTTCACGCGATCACCTATACTTTTACTAGTACCTTTTAATTCTAGTTTGTCTGCTTTGCAGTAACCTCAAATATCAACATACTCGTAACCTGGTACCGACCACAAAAACATTGCATCCAAAAGCAATCTCATAAGACACGGACTACTGTTCTTCGGACGGTCATCATTTCTGATGAAAAAAAAAATAGCAATGACCAGGTAACTGAGTGTTTAGGCTGGATTCTGTCGAGCTGGACCAAATCCCTACTAACGCGTTGTGATCGCATTTCAATGAAGATTCATTTAAAATCGGTCTCTACTGCTGAGAACCCATGGAACAAACCGACAATAACTACTATTGGTGTGATTCTATTGTCAGCAGTCAGACGAGACGATTCTTCCAGCTTTAGTTAGCAGGAATCTTCCTAGAATGTTACTTCGACCACATGAGGAATTAATTCTCATGGAACCTAAGGAATGCAGTGAACTTGTTGCGCGAAATGCAACAGCTTTGAGGTGCCTCTATAGGCTCTCAGATGTTGTCAAAAGAAGGAAGAATAGACTTATTACGCCTGATAAGCGTAAGTTTAAATCGCCATTTCTCTTGGAGTTGTACCCCCGGTTCCAGCCAAGTTAACTCAAGAACAAATGAACGAAAGCAGATCTAATGCAAAAGAAGGACTTTCACAGAAATGATTTCCCCGTAGTCAACTTATAAAACCTTATAAAGGGTCTTTTTTTTAAATTAAAGATGTCTACTCATGAACGGATCATGACATTATGTTTTGAACACGGTCTCAGATATAAGCCTTCCCTCGGCTGTTTTTGAAGAAATGGATAATCTCGTCGAAATGCTGGGCCACTCTTTTGAATCTCGCATGGCTCTATCTAATACTTTCTTCCATGGCCTAAATAGCTTGCATGCCCCAAAACCTTTACATAGCCCCATAAGGAGAATTAGAGTGATGTCAAACCGCAAGATCTCGCGAGACTGTCCTTTGATTAGTTTCGCAATTTAATATTGTCATAGAATCGAATTCTCAGTTAGTTGGCCGATAATACCACCAATAGTGCACTTTTGTGTAACTGAGTCTCGTTAGTCTCATTTGCCTCATTTCAGAAATGGAAACTTTGTTTGTGAATCCCATTGCGCCAAAAGCGAGGCACGTCACTAAACATTTTTCCACAAAAATAAGGATCAACCATAGGCTGCTTAAGAGCTCAACCCATGAACTTTCATCCCAACCCATGGTCTCATGACTTTTGTTCCTGCAAGAGTTAGATCTTATACGGGTGTAGGCCTAGATCTTTTCTCAAAATATTCAACAGCGGTCAAGGAATCGACAATTCCGGCTCTTCTGCCACGGTTTCACTCGACTTTCACACTTTTAAAGCAACTGCGGCTTCTTCTCTGCATACATTACGTTGACGCGTTGTTGACTTTTTGCCATATTGAGGGTATGTGGTACGAAATTTATCCATAACACGACGAATATGAGGACCAAGACATCATGTAATCTTCTATATGAAAGCGCTCTCCTTGTCTAAGTATATTTATGATGGCTTGCCAAGCATTACTGTCTATAAGTGTCAAAGGATTGTCATAAATGATGGGATGACTTGGATGGTCCATCAGTCAAAAAAAGAATCAGCCTTTCGAAGAGCATCGACTCATCTCATGTACTCATGTACATATGAGTATTGAAGATATACGAGTGCTCGCAATATATTATGCAGCTGCTACTACTAAAGAACTCAGCTAACGAGGGTTAGCTCAATTAGCACGATGGTATCGATTGGCGATAAGAAATAAAAAACCTTCTGTGTTGGACTTATCTTCCAGGATTAGAAGTCAGAGGGCGGAGGCAGAGTCTAACAAGTCTAACAGAATTTGCAAGTAGAGTTCATATTATTGTTTTTAAAAAGATTTTCCGATCCTTATTTCTCGTACAAACCGAACATCGTGTGCCGCATTGACGTCGTTTTTATGTAGGTTCCTCTAAATCTGTTCTTCTGGATTCCTTGCAGTCTCCAAGGTATACTTCGGTTCTGTCCTCTATTAGTTCGGAACTCGGATATAAGGGGCAATGCAAGTTCCTTTAAAAAGCCTGGTCTTCTCAGATTAATTTAATCTGGGTGTTACCCAGTATATTTCAAAATAATTTGAGCATTCGTAAACAGAAGTGTTCAGAAGTAAAAAGAGTATTGCTAATGGCCACCGTCGACTATTCCTTGACACAGAGTAGTTTGCAGACAGATCATTCAAAGTGTCGACACCTCCTTTAGCAACATTGTAAAATTCAATAATTTCAGGCAATTATCTCCAAGGATTATAGAATCGTCATGAAGTTATATAGAAAAGAGGATATGACAGAGGACTGAACTAGGAGCTTTTCTTGCACATATTTTCAAAAACGCAGATGGTGTGTCAGTAAACCAGTTGTCAAAGGTCACATTACGTTTAGTTCCTGAGGATTCTTACTCTTACGAAGAGTTACTTCGGGCTGCATTCCAACATAAACTTTCATGATAATGCAGTAGAATGTTTTAGCATCGCCAAGGGCAAATAAAGGGTCTTTCAAAAGTCGCGCCTAGATGTCAGTAGTGAATAATTTCAGAACGCTACCTTTTTTTAATGTTATCTTTGACATTTGTGAAGTAGATACATGTTCAATACAATTAACGCAAGAATTGAATCCAACATAGAACATGATGTTGATTTTTCACGCAAAATTATCCTTAGTGATGAAGCTCATTTCACATTGGATGGATTCGTCAACAAACTAAATTGTCGCATCTGAGCCGAAAAATATCCCACAATGTACATCCACAAAAATGTACTGTTTGGTGTGGTTTTTGGCCTGGTCGAATCATCAATCCATTTTTCTTCCAAGATGCAAATGAAAGAGCTGTTACGGCCAATGGAGAGCGCTATAGACAAATGGTTGAATATTTTTCGGGGCCTCAAATTGAAGAAATGGACACAGACCACAGATCTTTATTTTTAACAGGATGGATAATTTCATGGATAATTTCACGTAATGGTGACATAAACTGGCCACCTAAATCATGCGATTTAACACCATTAGATTACTCTCTTTGGGGTTTGTTGAAAAATAAAATCTATGTGGATAAGCCAACAACAAATATGCAGCTGAAGAACAACATTCGGACAGAAATTCATGAACTTGAACATTTTAAAGTTCATATGAGAGCCTGTAGACATGCTCATGGTGTCCTCTTAATGTTATTTTTCACATACAACTACCCAACTGCCTAAAGGGAGTCAAGCTTCTAAGAAATTCGAAGTCTTCATCAATCGTGAAGTACTCACTGGATGTGTAATGTTCTTTACAATTAGGAACGAACTGGTTAAATATGTCCCTGATAGGCAAACGCAAAGAAAGCCATAAATTTGAATCTTTTTAGAAACATCATTGTACGAAACAGAACTTTTCCACTGCAATCGATTGCCCATAGGTCTTGAAGATTCAATCGCTTTTTATACCAAAAACCAGCAGTCTGCTTGACCAAATGTTGATGATTTTGGTCATAATTAGTAGCCATAGCTGCTGGCTTTACATTTGGATGACAAGCGATGTCATCTATTATCTTCTCTGTGGAAAAAAGTAACCAGCAAGCTAAAGGGATTTTCTTGTATGTTGCCATTGCTTTCACCCCAGGAAAATGAGTAATTATATTTTCTGAATTATAATTTGCTGTTTTACTCCATTTCGACAGGTCCTTATCCACAAAATAAGAGCAACTTAGTGTGCCTTCATTTTCAATACCACCTGGCTCAACGTTATCGAATTCTCTCCTCTTTCTGCTCCGCTATGTGTTACACTTTGGCTCTTCGTCAGCTCGTTCATTGAACTCCTGCAAAAGTTGCTTCTTTTTTTTCAAATAAACTTGATCTACTACATTGTTAGTTAACTAAATGAAGCTGAAGGCTGAATTTTTAAAACACTTTGTTGGATACTTTATTCATTTGAATTTTTCCTAAAAGGCGAAAACCAAAACAAATAGTCGTTAATACGAGTATTTGAAAAAATCGATAGATCATCTACAACATGAATTTGCCTTAACAAATATTTACGGAAAAAATTATGTTACATGTACGTGTAATGGGGTACATGGTATCCCATTAAACTTTGGCAGGACCTGACTTGGAACTGGTCCCTTTGGGGTTACTAACGGACAGTGATGAGTGGAATATTATAAACAGGCTATTAGAATCAATAATATTCGGGTTAACTTGATATAGAAAATCTATGATATACCCCACCGCATAAATGACGGGCTAAAGGACTCAGAATGGCCTTTTGAAATGTCTTCGGAGTCATTGCTTCGAGAGAACCAATTTTTAGAATATTTCTAGGCCCGTGTCGTTTGACTACGCATAGAGGAAAGTAAAAAACGATGAACTGCATGAGTTATGTATACTGAAAACTATTAGATCGTGGAAGTTATAAAAATTTAGTGCGTTGAGGGCCCAGGTCCACATAAAATTTTGAGTACAACCTAAGTAATTTGACAAGTAAAGAGTGTTTTTTTAAAGGTATACAAATTCAATATGAAATAAAACACTTGAAGCTAATGTTAATGTCTATGATATTAGCTTTATTTCATAGGTAATTTTATGCCATTAATTAATCGACAACTTTATCGAGCAACCGGGGCCGCATATCAGCAATAACACTGCGAATGTTGATTTCCAAATCGTTCGGCATAAACTAGTGACTTCACATAACCCCGAAGAAAGTAATCTAAATGTCTGAGATCCAGGAGATCACTGGAGGCCAGTTCACAGGTCCATCACGCGAAATTATGCGCTCAGCAAATGTTTCCCACAATAAATTGCTGGTGTCGCGCGCCATTTGGCATGTTGCGCCATCTTGTTGAAACCAAAGCTCTGTCACGTCAATGCCATTCAACTGAGGAACGAAGAAGTCAGAAATCATTTTTCTATAGCGCTCTCCATTGACGGTAACATAATGGCCGGCCGGGCTCAAGTGGTAGTGTATTAGCTTCCAAATGGGAAGATTCGGTGTTCGAATCCCAGGACCCCCGCCCAATTAGCAAGTCTTCGCCCATCAATGATGTTGTCTAACAATAAACGGGGGCAGAGTAAAGTACTGGTCCTATCGTAAACATCTTCAGATGACGCTACCGAAGGTTGCTACGATTTGATCAGTCACAAGCTGCCGGTCATAGGTCTTGTTGGCGGTTGGACCACCGGTAATCCCTACCAGGACTTAAATCACGGTACCATGGGAGTCAGGAGCCCCCCGGATCTCGGTCCTTGTGGGAGCCTCATGGTAGCGGTGGTTTAAACCCAATTTCGCGGAAAATGTTTCGGCCCAATGTAGAGTTGCAATAAGTACTGGGTGCGGCGACCCTAAGAGCAGTAAGAGGTTTTAGGTCGGCCTCGACTCATACCAAGGGTGGAGCTTGTGCCAGCAACACAGTACCGAATTGGTATCAATGGATTGACGGAGAGCGATGGCAAGGCGTATCCTTGCTCCCATGGATGTATGGACATCCCGTAAACATAAGTCTACATGACAGGTGGTTTACGTTAAAAATCAGAGACTATGTTCGAATCCCAGACTCGTACGAAAGACATTCTTTTTTTCGGGCAACTTAATTCATGTAAGACGAATGGATGCCTCTAATTCAACAACAAGTCCAATCATACTAATAATTTAGTCTCCCCATTAAAAAAAAATGTTGGTGGTCATCCAACATGGAGCGAAATAACCACAGAGTCAAAAAATCTTTCTTTCTCTTTCTGTCCCATTTTCCTAAGAACTTAACACGTGCTCAGGCATTTTAAGTGTATTAATACCCACTTGAGTGTTAGGTTCTTTAAGAAACAGTGAGTTTAAATGGTTGTAAGGTCGTCTCGACAAAGGCTTCTGGGTTTTCTCTACTCCACATTCGGTAAGTTTGCTTGTTTACATTTCCATTTAACCAAAAATGGGCCTCATAGGAGAACAAAATTTTGCGTTGAAAATGAGGATCAAGCTGAATCGAACCTAGGACGCGTATAATGGTCACGCGGTTTCAACTCTTGCCCCAGATGGATCATATAAGCCTTTAAGCCAAGATCTTTCCGTAAAATCTTCCACAAAGTGGATGGGCATAGCTCCAATTGCTGTGCACTATGGCGAATCGACTCATTCGGATTCTCTTCAACACTGCGCTCCACAACGGCAATAACTTCTTCTGTTCACACTGTTTGTCGTCTTTGGGGATGCGTATTATCCACTAGAGTATATGTGGTGTGAAAACGATTCATCGTGTTCCGAATAACTTGCTCATATGGACAATTATGTCGACCGTCAAATGGACGTAAGTTTGGCGAATGGTTTTCAAAATCAGTTTGCACAATTTGCACGCGTTATTCTGGCCTTAATCTATTTATCGTAAAATGGGAAAACGCAATAACCACAAATCAGCTTTCAACTGTCAAATTGACAATCTGTAGAAACAGTGCTGCCAGTTTAAAAACCAAACCTCTAAAAAACAAACACCCTCTAAATGGAAGGCTTTCTTTTAACAACTTAGCATCAAAATTACTTCCTAAAATGCATTCTTTTCGAAAAACTTGACAAGAAGGGAAAGGAAAGGATTTGGGTTGTATTAACTTGAAAACTATTTCAACTATTGCAACAATTTCAGTTGCGGTTGCAATCTGAGCATCATTAAAATTGCTCAAAAGAAACGGATACTTGATTGTCGCGTTAAAAATTTAGACTGCGGGCCTACCAAAAGGCCTGGCCGTCGACATATAGAAATATTTACTTGGAATGATATTTAAAGGCATTTTGATAATGCCTCTGTTACACCAATGCGACGCCATTCAGTCACCAGACCGCCAGGCTGAAGGAAGGGTGTTGGTTGGCGTGTGTCATTTCCTTTAATCAAGATTCGGAAGTTCATAATTGTTGACATACGTACATAATACACATGTTATCGCTATCTATAACACATACATGTATCTCTCATCGTTTATGTGATTTAGTAGGTAAGGGTAAATTCTGTTTCCATTACATAAACGATCACATCAATCAAATCCGTCGTGAAAAAGGCTCACGACGGAATTTATTTATTAATGCCCTCCTTTCGTTGAAAATGAAAAATAAAAAAAAAAATTTAATCTCACTTTGGCCAAGCACACAATTGCGTTCTTACTTTTTGCTAACCGAAATCTGCTGCAAATTTAAACTTTCGATCAGAGAGCATTGCTTATTCTTTGTTATTCAAAAATTTCCAACATGCGTACATTAATCCATTTTGTTTCCCCCACAATTGACCGCAAAAAGTCGAAATCTGCAAGGACTTCTTCACAAAAAAACAATAACAATTGGGAAAGGGGAGAGAAAAAATATGCATACCAGTACCTACATACGAGATGAAATCGAATAACGAAGAGGTATCAAATTATGAGATCAACAAGAAGCTAACGAACGGGTTTTAAGTATCATCATCCGAAGACCCAAGGCAGCCTTGCAGTACCGCGCAGGTAGGTAGATAACAGGTTAGAATGATGCAGACAAAAAAAAAAAAATATAATCAGAGTGGACACAGGTCAAAAAAGAAAAAAACACAACACAGCACAAAACACAGTCCAAAAAGAACAGAGAAAACCAAAAAATCAATGAAAAACCCAGCGAAACGAAGGAAAAAAATCTCTCCATCAACTTCATCACTATCAGTAAGTACAAGTTCAGCTTCGGCTGTGGTCAAGAAGTTGGGGTCTTTTCTCGAAGAACCCCTCGTCATGTGGAGCGTAAACTACGTAAACTACTAATAGTAGTACTCGTAAGTGATGAAGAGGCAGGGAGAATTTTGATACACTGGAATTAAATTACAGGACTGAAAACAGTGTCCAGTTTGCTCATGACGATGACGACGGGATCCAGTATTACTGCACATCAAGCAACCAGGCAGGATGGAAAAAAACGATTTTAATTTGCTTCTAGTCGAGCTGTGATTGGTCCATTGGTCCAGGTGGCCACACGCTCGTTTTCAATCTTTATTTTGTAAGATTCGTTGTTCTTTCTTTGGGTTTTGTTGGGTTTGGTTGGGTTTTCTTAAGCCTCACGCGCATCGATCGAGGGGAAGTTATACGAATAAGCTGTAAAACATTTGGAACCTGTTCTCATCTCTGTATCCGAATCTGAAGTCACAACGGCAGCAACCAACACCATCACCAACCATCATCATCATCACCACCGCGCACACACCGTCTTCATCTTACAATTGATCAGTTCGTGTTTTAGATGAAGAAAAAAGCGCCCTAAGTACCCACTCGACTGACTATGTGTACACGTACGGCCAACTATCCATCCATCGCATCGGATGTGGAGGATTCATTGCGTAGAACAGATTAATCAAATTGATTCCGCAGCTGGACAATGCAGTGAGGCATTTAGCAATGCGAATAATGGATGCCAACTCTGCGCCAACTCGATCCCACCGTCTTTCTTCGTTGCGTCGACGATAATTACACAATGCACCTGTTTTGCTGTTGCTGTTGTTGTTGCTGTTGCCAATGTTGATGCTGATGGTGCCTTTAAAAGATTTTTCACAAGAGCACAGAGATTTTTCTATCGATTGACGATGGGTAGAGTTATTCCAGTTCGAAGTAGAAACTCCCACCTGTTGCATTGCAGTTCACACAAATAAATCTCTTGGCATAACAGTTTGCCTTTTCAAATAGAAGAAGAATGCCCTTCACAACAAAACCCTATCTATCACTTCCCGGTTTCAATGACTGCTTGAAGTAGGATTTCGGGTGATGTGGTTGGATCTCTCCTTGAGTCGGGAACGGGTGCTACAATACACAATTCTCCCCCATGGAATGGCTTTTGCTCTAATCAATTCGTTTCGATCGTTTATTTATGTATGACATCTCCCATATTGAAATTCTTCACGGCAAAGAATAGGTATGGCAACTCTGAAGTGCATCTATTAATAAGTCTCTAGAACACAGAGTAACTGATCACACATCCTTTTTCGGATTACGAGTAAATGCTTAAATGCAAATTCACGGTAATACGTACCATTGATGGAGAGACTGCGGGGCGCACTTTCAACTCTTAGAGTGGTCTCGAATTTCGGTTTTCTTTTCAACAGAGGCAGATTGTGATGTGTGCTAGTTGTTGTTGCTCTGTTCCTGCTACATACTCATAAGTAAGTGGAAAGTCGAGGGGTCACTTAAGTGTAATTTTCTTGAACGAACCATATGGCATGGTCTTGGTTTTGGTATTGGGACTGGGCCTGGGCCTGGGCCTGGGCATCTGCCGCTGCCGCTGCTGATGCTGCAACTGTAATTATTCGCCTGTACCAAAGTTCAGATGTCGCCTTTTGCAAATTGAGACTGACTCAGTTGTCAGACAGACATCTATCTATGTACTATAGTACTGGCACTGCACCTCAACATGCCACGACTACAAAGACATGCGACTCTCTCAGTTCTATTTTCAGAGTTGAATCCACAAAGATAAACACCATTCCATGCCATGTCTTCTATTTTCGGTCATAGAAACAATTTTCAATTTGTTATTATTTTTGGAACCTTCCACAGTAAATATGTAAGTTCCTCTCTCTATCTGTACTTTATGGCATTGCCGTACACGGTCTGGGAAAGACGTCGTCGTCGTCGTCGTCGTCCTAACTTTTCTGAATTCCCAATTCGAAAAATATTCGTCTTTTCGGCTGTTTGTCCTTGGAGTAGTCGTGGACAAAGACAAAGTCATAGACGGTCGATGCAATGCTGATTTATTTATAGTTAAGGGATCATTTTCTCTGAACTGAAACTGAAAACTGGGGATAATGCCACGATGGGTAGAAAATAAACGAACTCGCATCCGGTGTAAGATGTTCGTCAGTTTCCCGAGTACCTACTCGTAATCATACTATATTAGTACAACCATATATGTACGTTTTATTCGTATTCATCTCCCAGAAATACATGGAAATTAATGGCTTGTGGCTTTGCTGCAGCATCCCGATTTTAGGGGAGGCAATCGTCTCCATCATTTATAGATTCGAAATTCCATATTACGAGTACAATTGCTAACGCATGTACGAGTATTATAGAAACGGATACGTAGGTATTTACATCTTTGCGGCGAAGGAGCAGCAGACAATTTGGAACAGGAGGTACGAGTATGCAACTCTCTCTCTCTCTCTCAACAACGGTATTGAATCTATTAAACAATAAATAACAGATAATTGTTTTTCCTTGGTATGTGGTGAATAGAAATGTTAACAATATACCGCCAGGGCGTTGGCAAGACTTGGGGGCAATCTATAAAATTAGAACCGGGTTTGATCCTTGAGAGAAAAATTACATATTCCCAAGATGGGTAGTTGTTAGTGCAACACTTTCGATCCAATTCAATGACAACTCCTGCAAACTGAACTGGTGTGAACAGGGGCTCGACGAACACATTTCACACGTACATGTGAATTATGAGTTTTGTTTATTTTTACACTGAAAAAATACTGGGGAGGATTGTAACATTTTGTGCGGTAAGTCAGCTAAGGTACGAGTATCTGTCGCTGTGTGGGGAAATCTATAAAAAATTACCCAGGATAGCGAAGAAAATTGCTTTCTCATGGCTATTGTGTGTGTTGATGCCAAGGATGGTAAACAAACCAAGTGCAGTGTAGTACAAAATACCGCAATTCCACATGTGTACAACAGATCTGTATAACTAAGAATAAGTAAACAGTAAAGCGACCTGAGACAAGATTTTATGCATAAACTCGTCAAGATATGTTTGAAACTTGAGACGCTCATAAAGACGTCAAAAACAAAAAAATCCTGGAGAAAGAGGTCACACAAAAGTATGTGGAATTAAGGACTAAAAATAGAAATAGAAATTTTGTAAAAGAGTTGATCACTATAACTACAAATAAAATTGGCTACATTACACGATTCTTAAAAGTGTTCTATTTCAAATCAACTCCAATGCCGTAAATATCCACCATCTCGGGAAGATGTGTCTAATTGAAGTTCCCCATCTAGTGGTTGGGGTTCAAAGTGAGAATGCATCCTTTTTCCTTTCGAGAAGCTCTTCTAGGCCAACTCCTCAAGTCGTCAGAATCTAAAAATCAAAAATTCTGAGTATAGAGACATTCCTTGGCTTTAAGCCATCATATTTTAGTGTCGAATGTCCTCCGCATTTTCTCAAGCTATAATCTGAAGATGAAGTCATCTTTTGATCTACTTGTTTACTATTAGGTCGCGTTGTAATATCGGATGCCCATCCACTTGCGCAGGCAACCTGAGGTGAACTTCATTCTATATGTCCCAGTCATCTAAGCCGATGAATTGTGCTTATCCATACTCTATGCCGCTGTAAAGCCCGCATAGATATTGGTTAGATCCCATTCATCCTGGATGCGTACTGGGTCATAGATCATTCATAACAATTTTCTCTCGAAATGACCTAGCGACTTCTCGTATGTGGTGCTACAGGGTGAGGTGTCCCACTGTTCACCCACTCGTAGCACTTTTGTTTCAAGAAGCTCAAGCGACTCCCCACCCCTTGTTACATGACTTTGTTATATCGATGAAAACTACTACGATCAATGTTTTATCCGTGGGAAAGCTCTGCTACTCAATGGCCTTCTGAGGCAAGCCAAACAGTAGGAAGTTGTACTTTAGCTTTTGCTTTGATTAGCCTGGTAGTGACGTATTGCATTAACTTCGGAACCTAGGTAGACAAATTCATTGACTACTCCCGTTTATTGTGATGCGATGTGTGTTTTCTTGTTGACAGTATGTACTTCCTTTTTCCTTCATTTTCCGCTAGACACATATTCGCCTCTTCAGTACTTGCTAATGCTCACAAGCAGCTCATTCTATACAGACTTTTGAAAGATTGTACCTCTGGTGCTGGTTTGCAAGTTTCGAACAAAACCCTGAAGCACTGTTCGAAGGAATCGCAAGACAATGTTGGAAGACATTTTTGGAATCGAGCAGCGAGGACATCGCAAAACCGGAAATTTTTTTTGCCAACATAAGCTGTTATAGCGACATAAAAACCAATAAATAGGCAGAAAGTCTCTCTTTTTGGGAGCCTGCGTTGCGATTGTCTTATAACTTGGATTGATCCAGCAGCCCTCGATAAAGTGTGACGGGATGGACAGGACATAAGGAGGATGAAAAACTGTGATATATACAAAACTTCGGTGATTGCTATAGGGAAAAGAAAAAGCGCTTATTCGGATGAAGATTTGCCATATGCGGCAGACTTAGGCAAGAAGTGAGCAAGTGCATTATGACAGTCCGCATCAAGGCTAAATTCACCAACATAAGCCTAATATGCGCCCATGCCCCTACGGAAGAGCTCTTCGGCAAGACAAATGAAATACGACGTTAAAATCGCCTAGAACGCCAGGAAGAGGACATATCTGATAGAACAGTCGGAAGCATCACAATAGCAAGCACACGGTTCCCTCATCTCAATACACTCGTACACAAGGAAACATAGCGGTCTCGGGATAATGAAATGCTGAATCAGATTAATCACACAGAGATATATGTAGGTATGCCTCCAGCATTCTGGACGACCGAACGCTCCGGTCAGCCGACATTTCCTTGGATCACCAACTTCTTGTCATGAATGCGGATTTCCCAAGCGCCACAACAAAGAAGAACTGCTGTAAGAAGATATGACGTAGAAAAGCTGCAGTCGCAAGAGACCGCTAGAACCTTCGCCGACCGCATATCTCAAAATAACTCAGGAATTCCTATACCACCAGCATCAAGTACCGAAGACTAATAGCAACACTGCCAAAGCGACATCGACAATCACATCGAATGGGTTTCATCCGACCACCACCAAGAAATCTCAAGAATGCCGGCAAACACATGCAGCCAAACAGGAAGCGTACAAAGCGGCGTTGCAACGAAGGACGAGAGCTGCTCTTGAGATCCACGAGCAGAAAAAACGGGAAGAACATCTGCGTCTCGAAGATATTGAGAGGTTGTTTTACCAACAAGTAAAAACCCGTACAGAAGCCTGTAGATATGAACAAGGAAACCTTGTAGTAGAGTCACAGTCGGTGCTGAGAATATGGAACAACTTTTACTGCAGAAGAAGTAGAAGAAGCTCAACATGCCGCCATCAGGCAGAATAGAACATTCACCTTAGACGATGATAGCCAAAACTTCCGTCCACCTGACCAAAATGTATTAAGGATAGCAATATCTGAACTAGAATCCAGCAAAGCAGCTGGATCTGAGGGCTTACCGCCGAGGTATCCATAGCTGCTGGAAATAACTTTGTGGAGAGCATGCACCAACTCATTTCCTACATCTGATCAAAAGAGTGTGTGAATGATGAATGGAATTTCACATCGCAGCAAGATCTTATCAGCCATATTGTGTAAAATTCTGAAACCGTTCGTCAAGGACCTGATTGGCACCTACCAGTGCGGTTTGAGACCAGCAAAGTCCACAATCGATCAAATTCCCACACTCCGGCAGATCTCGGGAAAAACTCAAGAAGTCCACATCGATACCCACGATCTTTCCATCGATTTTAAGGCTGCATATGACAACATTTATAGAGCCGAACTAAATAGAGCCATGTCTCGTTTTGGCGTCCCTGCAGAACGACGATCGAGAACGCTCGCTGCTCCGTCAAGGTCTGTAACCACTTAACCGAGTCATTTGATGTCAAAAAATGTTCTAGACAAGCTAACGCGCTTTCATGTGACGTCTTTAACATCATACTTCAAAGAATTCTGCGGGTCTCACAAGCGAACACTGGGAACACAATTGGGATAACTCAGTGGGCTGTTACCGGGTTTAGCGGTAAATGAGTGCGAAACCAAGTATATGCTGTCAACGAGAAGGGACATTCAACATCGACGAATTTGACATGACATCTCAGTCGGCAGTAAAGGATTTTGTCCACTTTGAATCTGCTACAAATTCTGCCGACAACACCTCAGCAGAAACAAAACAAAGAATCACTCTTGCTAATAGCTGCTTCTCTAGGCTAAGGCGACATTTAAGTAGTGTCCTGAAAAACTAAGGAGACTCTATATGTCACCTTGATTATTTCAGTCCTACTTTATATCGCTGAAGCATGAACCCTATTGAAAGCGGATGAAGATATCCTCAGTCGCTTCGAGAGAAAAATCCTTCGAAGATTCAACGACGAACCAGCTGTACGTCCGTCGCCTGACATGGCTAGGACAATGCTCAATGCTCCGGCCCATAGAGTCTTCGAATCTTCGAATGGAGGAAGACCTCACCTTAGGTGGCACGTACAAGTAGAACGGGACCTCAAAATACTTGGACTAATTGGAGGGGCTTGTTATTGAGGCCATAAGTTGATTTGCATAAGGTTTTTACTGATTATATAGTACCACAGACTAGAGGGTCTCCTTTCTCCAGATTATGATCAAGTAGAAGGAAAACAGTAGCACGCAGAGTTAATGAAAATGTTCCAAAGTTTTATGACGACAGAGCAATTGAATAGCATGCTCGGACTAATATATCCGCCCTGTATTCCACCCGCATTCATGAAATCAAAATTAGTCAAAACATCATTAAACTGTTTGACAATATCGTGGGTTTCTTCAATATAAGAGCGTCTTTAAGCAATGTAAGAGGTAATTTCGTCTGAAAGTGGTTACTTTATTCTAGGCTACATTTTGCTAGCCGTGGAACACCACAAATCTTGTTGCCTTTACCTTAAACTTAATTGCTAAATGAATTCCTATTAGAATTGTTGAAGTCTCAAGCAACAATGTGGACATCTTCAAGGAAATCCTTCAAAATGCACTGTTGCTACTCACCAGATTGAAAATGCTAAATAAAACTGAATTGAAAATGGAAAGTTTTGCTCATAGACCGGTCCCAAATTTTTAGCAACAGGCCTTAAAAATGCGCTCTTAGACGTTCTTTCTCTGGTCACAAAATAGTTCTCGAAATGCGGCTTGATCTATAATACACAAAACCGAACTCGTTGTCTTCAGGAAGTCATATACGAGTACAGTTGCCTCTTATTTTAATAACACTGGTGTAACTTTCAGAAAGAGTGCAAGGCACTTGAATCTAATTTTTAATCTGGAGAGGCAGTCTGCTAAAACAAAAATATTGTTTGCTATCCGCGCGGAAACACTATTAATAGAAGCCGTGGTATGCAACCGTTGGCTCCATGCGTTTATTATCCCTTTTCCATGCTCTAAAACATGCTTGTTGTCGGCTCTTGAAAGAATCACACATTTTGCAATGTGCATCAACGCTGCTCTAAATACTAGTCCACTTTCAGAATGTAAAATAATGTTTCATTTGATGGGCTTAGCTAAATCTGGCGCACATATGGCTGCCAGTATAGTCATCCGACTTGAAACTTCCTCCTAACATAACTTAACTGCAACATTTTGACGAACATCACTGCCTAGAGGGATCGAGATAATATTGCCATTCAGACGACTCCGATCTCGAAAGTGTAGTAGAGTCTTCTCTAAAATGATAAATTTCTTTCCACCTATTACTATGTATAGCTCTTGGAACTAAGGCAATCAAAGATTTCTCAACTGAAATACAAACTGAACATCTGCCGCGTATGAGAAAAATTTCACTGACAGTCTATCAGATATCAGCTTCTCGGATTTATATCCTTTACCTCCGAAAGCATATCAAATTCCCGTTTGGTGGTACAGTATGCCAGACCTTAGAGACATTTTGAAAATCACATGGCTGGTGGGTTTGTCAGAAAGCTACTGCTCTAAGGTTTCTAACGACGACGGCTATGATCCTCGCTGAATGCCAAACATTCATTGCAATGTCGACAATATAGATAAAATGGATTAAAACTAGTGGAGGACGTGATATAGCAAAGCCATCATAGATCAGAAGTACATAGCCACTGGACACCGGTGCCATTGGAAACCATTTGAAAATTGCCCTCTCTTTTCAAATGATTTTCGCATTAATTGTAGGGATGAAGAGGAACAAAATCCTCACTATTCTTCGCCTATCCCAAAGCAGTCTGCTCCACCTAGACGCTTTTCTTTTTTCTTTCGACAATCTTAACCAAAATGGGCACGCAACTGGTGATTGAACGACAAAAAAGCAAGATAAAAATGCTATGAAATATTAAAAAGAAAAAACGCCAACTTCAATCGGTTTCAGGGTGATTGAAATAAATTTAACAGTAATTCAGATGTTAGGAGATAAACATTGTCCATAAGTAAGCAACAAGTGTATACCTATTCTGGGAAAAATTATAGTAGGCTAACTAACCTTTCGGGCACTTCAAAATACCCATAAAATAAATGCAAGGATGGTCTATTATGAAACATTTTCATTGGAAAATAGGAGAACCGCCCTAAGGATGATTAAGAATCGATGATGAGAAAGAAACCAGCGGGTTCTCCTGTCCGACAGGATTTTTTTTATGACTTAAATCAATAATTACCTCATAAACTACGTCGCAAACGAATTGATGTTTCTTAAACCCTTATTCCTAGACGGATTAGATTTGTTCATTTTAACCTCAAATTTAATGTCGCTTTATTCTACATACGAGTATATGCCGCCTGCAACAATAAAAGCCTTTCTTATTTGTGATTGTTAATGTTTGTGTAAAGTCGTTTTAATGGACCATTAAGCAAAGCATCATTAAATGCAGAAAATCAGAAAATCAGAAAATCGGCGCTACTTGATTTTAGAAGGACGAAAGGTGTATCCCTGCACAATCTTAAACCTTAACCTCAACTGCAGAGAGCCTGCCTGGCCACCCAAACTTAAAAACCAAATCAACAATAAAACAATTTTATATTTACTATGCCTTCGGTTTGGTTAGTCTCTTTCCCACTACACTCGGCCACAGCACAAGTTTTCACCTAATGACCAAAGGAGCTCATTTCATTACCGTCAGCACCTGTGCTCAGGTGTTTATGTGCAGCGATTTCCAAGCCATGCAATCAGCGGTTTTGGTCCAAACAACAACAAAATAAAAGAAAAAGGAAAACACACCATACGGGAAATGCATTGAGGTGTGTAATTATCCCAGCCTTTTTGCTACTACCCCCCACCATCCAACAACACATGAATGTGTGCGCAATTTTAATTTATTTCCAGCGATCGCTGCGCAAAAAATTACAGTCAAAGACATAAAAGAAAATTTAACTTCTGCCAACACCATGGTTACGGACGATGGGCCGATGGAAGCTGCAGTAAGCAGTAACCACTAAACTCGCCATCTCATTGTGCCGCAATTAACTCACAGAGACCACTTGCCGCCGCACTTTAAACCTTTCATATCTATTGCCACGAAAATTCTCATACTATCTGTTCACAAGTGTGTATGAGTATACCATATGTAACATGCGGATGTATACAACCAACATTGAAAACGATGACAATCCAAACTAAATCAAATTCGGAGGACACAACCATTTAGGTCTGCTTGTCTCGAGTTCAAAGCGTGTGAAATTGCCTAAATCGATCTTAGGAAAACACTATTCCATTCAAGTGACGACCCCACCTCCAGAGATAATAGTCCAGTGCGTATGCTTGTTTCTCTGCGTGCGGTTGTGTTTATAAATTCAAATTTTGAGATACGACTACCACTATGACTACGACCAAAACCACTGCAGTCAATTCATTTACATATTTTCACTTCACAATCAGAATCCACCTTTCGGGCAGACGAATAGACAAGTCGAAGAGCAAGTTCTACTTCTGGACAAACTCGATGAACCGCATTGAAGTAGAATTTAATGCAGTCCTTTCTTGGCCTTGCTCTCCTGCTGCTGGAAAATGCTCGTATAAAAGAAATTGTTACTCTATCACATAAGGGAGCAAGAGTAACACAGCTTCTCTTCGACTTTGCATACTATGCAGAAAATCAACATCATGGTTTGCTCAGTCTGTACTTGTACATAAACGTGTATCTGAACTTCGACCACATGTGTGCGCTGCAGCTCGAGCATATGAAAGTGTTCTCTACTGAAAGTGTGTACAAGCATAAACACATATATGTATACTTAATAAATAGATCTACATTAGCATTTTGGCTCTGGAACCATCATCATCAACGTCACAATCGCTATACCAACTTGCCACCGATACCCAAACCGAAAGTGAGACACTCTGCTGCATTTAGAGGATACCATATGCATTACACTACTCGTGCAGCTTGCGGGATACAGAGTGTAGCATATATGAGTGCCTTGTCAACGTTCTTGGTTAGCAGCAGCGGTTTTGGAAGTCATCTCAAGTCCTGAAGGAGTTACTCGTTCTTACCAATTCCACAACACGCGCTAATTTACATTTGATACGAGTATTTACAGCCGAGCTTCTAAAGGGTGGTGCCCTCCCTGGCAGTTCATGTACTCGTCTGTATCATAGTTACTCCCAGTGATACGAGTATGTGTTATGTCTGCGACATTCGAGAAGTTTTGTGGCATTGGAAATAATTTAATAACCACAAACTTCTAAGAATTACTTTTCTGTGGTTTCTTATTCATCTTCTTGCCAGGAATGTGACAGACCACTCACCGTCAATTTTGCACCCATCTAACCACGAATACTCGCAACAGTCTGAGCCAAGACAAGTCTATAGTCGAATACCATACATCGAACCAAAAAACAAAAAATGCCTTGCAACCATTTGCAAACTACTTACAATCATTCCCATATCTTTTATAGTCCACAACTATAAAAAAATTATTAAAATTAAAATTCAAACTATTGTAGGAGACCTACTCGTAAAAGAACAACACCTTGAGATCTCTCAATCTGCCATGTACGCGAAAGCCGTTTCTGTTTGTCGATGTCGATGCTGATGTCGATGTAAAAATCTAAAAATGTAAAAATGACCTGAATGCGGGATTTGTACGCGCCGGCGCCGAACGATTACCCAACATGGCCGGAGCGATTAGAAACTGGTAAGCCCACTTTGGTCTGCTTTTACCAGTTTCTAACTCTAGCACCACACAATCCACAACGACCGAAATGACGGTGCTGTCTAATCACTGGTAGCTGGCGACTTCGATGGGTAGTGCGCAAAAAGTTTTACCTATACTCAGCTCCGTGAGATACAAAGAAATATAGTTGCCCACTTGGAGTATTCTACATTAATATTTTACCATAGTATAGGGTGCGTTGTGCAGTTGGCCAAATACATGACTCGTACACAACTCCATTGTAAGTATGTTAATTGTTTAATTGGATTAATGAAGTGAGAGAAAAACACCGTGAATGCAGGTGCTCTACAAAGCAAAGTTATAACTATCTTGTGGCATGATTCCACAGGTGGATTGGACAACTATTTGAAAAATTGTAGAAGACATTGATAGCATTGTTAGATGTGACTAAACCTATGTATGTGCACTTTCTCCCAAGTTATGAAAACCGTCAACAACCGCTTTCAATTTTGGATGGTAAGTAAATGTTGCTGATGGTTTGCGACTCAATATATGCTAGAGTGAATGATTGCCAAACATTACACAAAATATGCAAATAAAGCTTTTAGATTGGTGACCATCAAATATGAGTATCAGAGACAATTGATTATATAAATCAATCTGAGTAGTTGAGGTGTAACTAAGCCACCTACACTGACAGATATGGAAATACTTGGTCATCAGGTCAGTGCGTAGGGTAAAATTGAACGTGCGATGCATTTATCTTAAGCAAATCTGTCAAGCTGATGGACTAGGCAGACGACATCTATGATACATCACCTGCAGAAATGTTTACAGAAATTGAGAAAATACCTGTAAAAGTTGTCAACAAACAAAGTATCAGTTTGCGTCTGCGTCTGCGGCAAAATTGTATGATCACTGTCATCTCGAAGTACGAGTAGTACCCAAGCCACAAAAGATACCTTAATCGATGTCCAACAAGAACTGACCTTAGCAAAATGCTGCTACTTGAGTTCAAAATTTCAAACTCAGAAGGCAGTGATGATGTTACACAAAACCCAAATTCTGTCCATTTTACTCGACGCATCTAGCGTTTGATTGAGTAAGCCAAAATAACCCTTCGAAAGGAAGGTAATTCGCCAAGTACTTGATTCCGTTTGCGAAAAGGGCGAATGAAGGATATATTGACTCAGCCACATTAAGCCAAGTCACAGCACATTTGGCTTGACATGTAATTTTCAAGAGAAGCTTATTGCAACAAAATAGAAGCTGCATGCCCGGGATAAAGAAGGTCGGAGGCCTTCCAGAGCTAAAGTAACTGAACTGCAAATCGAATTTTATTGAAGTACTCGTACAAGAAAAAAATATTGGAAAACGAGCATGTTTTTAGAATTTATTTTAAATTTTCGATATGGCCGCCTTTCGTGCGAATTATGGAGTTGTAAGCTGCACGAACGTAGGCGGAATCTTCTTAAATTCTCGAAGAACGCCTTTCAATGAACGCAACCACACTCTGATATTGTTTAAGGCTGCCTGTAAAATGCTCAAAGTCAAGTGGATTTGGATCTGGTGATTGTTTAGGCCACTGTGTCCAAGAAATGTAGCAAGGGACGTTGTTTTTTAACTACTCTTGGTGAATGTATGCTCTCACCGAACTATTTGGTCCCTAGGCTTCAAAACACTTTCGGGGTAAACATTCGCATTCACCTGGACTCAACCGTCTAAAAATATAAGCGGCGAACGTCCATGACTTGAGGTGGCCAAACGTTAAATAAACACGATCGCATTGTTCGAATTGGAAATTTTTCTCATCAAAAATATTGTATTCGACAACTAGCCACTTGGCTCTATCAAATCTCTGATTTTTTGAGCACCGGTCAGATTTTGTCTTAGTTTGGAAGTTATAAGGCTTTGGTTTGAGCTCTTCCTTTCAATATCCGTTGTCTTTACTATCTTCGGCTTAGCAGCCATTTCCCTGCCAATTAGAACCACTTTTTCCGACCACGACTATGGCGTTTTGCTACACAGAAAGTATTGTCTTATGGTTCGAGACACGGAAGATATTTTGACATCGAAGTCTTGGCATTATTTATTACTTTTACGTTTGAATCCGAAACAGAGACGCAAATGAACACTTTTAAACAATGAAACGAGCTGTCATTAGACGAAACATTGACGCAGTCTTACCATCTGTTTTGAAAGTTCCGGCCTTCTGAAGTTGGCCGCAGTTCAAATGGATCACACTGTATAGTTCTGTCGGACTCACAATTCTTCTGAAAATTATTTTAATTTGAGACAATAGCTCATATGAATAAAAAGTAGTAAAGCTAAGTTTACTACAATTTTTGTAGTAAATACTACATTTGTAGTATGTTGGTATGAATAAAGACGTCTTTACTACACTACAGTTGTCAATTGTTTTCGAACATGCTAGTTTAGAGCCACTTCGTATGAATAAAAGTAGCATATACTACACTTTTGATGTAGTAAAGTGAAAAGCAGACTACAAGCAAGTTTACTGCAAGAAAAATGTCTTATTTGCGTAAACATTGGTAGAATCAGTTTGAGGTTTTAGGAATTGAAATGGTTTGCGTGATCATGGCTATGTTTATGAATATTACTGAACGGCAACATAAATCATATAAAAGAAGACGTGACGCTGACATCGATAATTTTAAAGCGATGTATAGATTTACGGAAGAAAACGTCGATTGGTTGGCGCAACATTTTTTAGGCTCAGACATTGGGGAAACAAGAGGTGGCGCGCTTACGAATTCGCAGAAAATGCTAACGTTTTTCAGATTTCCAGGTAAAAAATCTGTGTATTTTTCATGACATGATAGTAATTAATTTGGTTTCAAATTGCTTCAGGTTGGCGTGGGAGAGGATATCGGGATACATCAAACGACAGCCAACAAAATCATTTGGTTTGTATGCCAAAAAATTGTTGCTAGAGCTGGAGAATGGATTCGTTTTCCCTCCAGTGAGAATGAAATGAATGAAGCCAAAAATGTATGGCTGATCAATAACTTAATTCCAAATGCAATAAGAGCGGTCGACTGTACACATATTTTAATAATTCGTCCTCATGAACACGGCGATGAATTCGTTAACCGCAAAGGATTGAAGTCGTTTAATGTACAGGCGACCTGCGATGGAAAGTACTTATATGTTTACAAGTGTTGATTGTTCTTGGCCTGGTTCGGTTCACGATGCTCGAATCTGGCGCAACTCAAACGTAATGCAAAGTATGTACGAGAATGCTACCGGTGCTTTACTTTTGGCTGATGATGGTTACGGAATCGCACCATGGCTAATTACGTCATATCGCGAAACAGCAACACCGGCAAAACGTTTGTTCAACAAAATTCATGCTAAGGAGCGTGTTGCAATTGAATGTGTATTCGGCCAGGTGAAAAAGAGGTTTCCCATATTGCAGTCTAAAATACGAATGACAACAAGCCGAGTGCCATCAATGACTTTGGCTTGCTTTGTTTTACATAATATCGTTAAAACTTTGCATGATGAAGATTTTGAATATTTTTAGCATGAAATAGAAGTAGTCAACATGCCTTTAGGGGAGAACACAGGCAATAATAACGAAAAATCAAGACGTATTCAGCGCCGTGATGCCATTGCTGCGTTTTTGTCAGGTTAGATTGAGGGTAATCCTCGTAAAAAAACGTTTTCATCAAGTGAAATGTAGAAATGTGTATAAAAATTATAGTTCAAAAATTAAAAAAAAATAATGAGTCAATCCTTTTTCTGCAGTTATTGCTCATAAAATTTGGTCTGTATTTGAATTAGATATTCCGCTTTTGTTAAAATTCCTCCGCATCTATCGTAAAAGTCTTTCTGAACATCAAATACCTCCAATTGTTTCATCAAGATCGCTTACTCGATTTATTTGTGTGTCCGGTTCATCATGATCTAGAAGATATTGAGTTTCCATGTCAGACTCTTGCGATTCAATTGTATCCATCTTTTTATTTATTTAAGTAACTATTTGGGAATAATCGACTAGCTCAAACAAAATCAAAAACTCAATGGCAACCACAACAATTCATTTTGACAGATGTTAAATTGTAGCATATGCTACATTTCCCAATTTCGAAAGTAGTACCTACTTCATGTTCGAATTTTTTTTTTATTCATACCAAATGAAGAGTTTTGGGGCAGAGTTTACTTTTCAGTAGATGCTACAAATTTTTGTGTTTACTACTTTTTATTCATATGAGCTAATGATTGCTTATTTCCCGAAATAGCTACTAGTTACTTCCGCTAACGAAAAACTAAGTTCGCATTTTCGAAATCATTGAATAGCAGCTTTGTATTCGACGGAAGCCTCGTATGAACATATTTGTTTGTCATAAGAGTTATTTCTTCTGTATATAACCTCTGATATTCGGTAGCAATATCAAACAGTTTAAAACGTTTACGGATACATACGTTCCAACATTATAGAGGTTAGGCTAAGAATAAGCCACTGAATGGTATTTTGTATCAAATCTTTGAGATTTACTCAAATCAAATTTTCATTGGCTTGCCAAAGTTGTTAGTGTGATTTCATGTTACTCAGAGAATGCTAATGTCATCAAAAAAGTTCTGGAAAGTCAAATGGTTTGTTCAGCCGTACTTTTCAATGTCAAAGTTTGGTACGCAAGTCTCCTTGACCTAATAGAGTCACTTTTTCCAAGGGAATATACAGAAGTACTGGAGTCGTATCTTACGAATAGATACTTTAGGATCAGACAAGGTAGTTCCTACTCAGAATTAAGATAAATTAAGGGTGGAGTACCACAAGGAAGTAAATTAGCTCCAGTTTTACATCTAGTCTTTACCAATGATACACCAGCACCTTCAAATTGTACAATAACAGTGTTTTTTTCAAGAATCTATAAATAGTGAAGTAGGATTTTGCACGTAAAAAACATACAACAACCTACTGCCTTTCACTGCCCATACTATCGGCAGTGAAAAGTGACTGCCTATAAAAATTCGAATTCGAACTCTTGTTCGAAAGCAATTTCGTATTTAAGGGTTGAAATATTGGAATTTTTTTCCGTTTGGCTGTCAAGTGAATTCAATTGATTACTAAATTTTGATATTTTTAAACAAAGCCGCATAATTTGTGATTTTAATTTTTTATTTTATTTTGTGATGGAAGATAAAAACAAAAAGTGAGTATTAAAGAAATGAAAACTTTTTACATTTAAACGGGTATTAATGTACATCTGTATTTTAGATTAAAAAAAAACTGGACAAAAGAGGAGACTGATGCGTTTCTAGACTTTTATGCATCTAGAAGCGAAGAGTTCCAGCACTGTCGGAAAAAAAGATATGCATACGATAATGTGTTGGAAGATATGATTTCTGCTGGATATGCGGTAAAGTTTATTTGTTTATATAATATTTATAGATTATAATAAACTATTTTAATTTTAGGATTCAAACACTACAACCTCGCATCTGGTTACAAAAATGCAAACGCTCATTAGAGCTTATAAGGCTGCAAAGGACAATAATAGAAGGACAGGTGCAGCGCCATGTGTGGCTCCGTTTATGAGCAAAATGGACGAAATTTTTGGAAACATGGCCTTCGTTGCAATGACAAATACCGTCTGCATAGATGCAAGTGAAATAATAAAATAATAAATCTTCACGTTGATTTGGAAGTGCATTTCCTTCATGGTTTTCAAAAGGAATTTCTTCATGTCCATTTTCCGTTTCTTGATTCACATCAGCAAACTCGTCGTCCATTGTTATACATATATTATGCAAAACACATGCACTAATAACTAAATTTGTCACTGAACGCAAATTTCTTTGTTCTGTGAATTTAAGCAATCTCCTGAATCTTCCTTTTAACAAGCCACAATTCTTGTACCGGAATGCAGATAATTAAATGAATGTTGTTGTGCCGTAAGTCTTCCGTTGTCTCTGTACGGTGTAACTAACCAGTTGGTAGATGAATATGCCGAATCACCAAGTATAAACGTGTTATAAGGAAAAAGTCGATCAGGGTTTTCTTGAGCTTTTCTAAATAATTCAGATCGCCGGAGAACTCTGCTATCGTGCAAAGATCCAGGCTCACCACAGCAGATATCAATCAATTTTTTATCTGCATCCACTGTTGCTTGCAAGTTTATGGTGAACTGATGTTTCCTATTATAGTAGCAATGTTTGTTGGTTTTTGGTGCTGCGATGGATATGTGAGTACAGTCTATTGCACCGATAACTCGAGGAATCCTTTTCTTCTGCTCGAATTTGCGACAATTTTCCCTCACAACGCTGCCTTGAGGCCATTTAATATGCTGATTCGCAACTGAAACCAAATACCGACACACACGATTAACTGCGACCCAAGCAGAAGATTTTGGAACACCAAACAAATTTCCCAGCTGTCGAAAAGTTATGCTGTTGCTAATGTACCATATAAATATGTACATTTCTTTCTTTTGTCCGAGTTTGGTCCTACCGCCTCTTTGTAAATTTGCAACAAAAGTAGATTGAGAATAAGATGCTGCAATAAAATGCATAATCATTACCAAAATATTATAAAAATGTCAAATACTTACATATCAAATATTCAATAGTTGATCGCTGCAATCTGAAATGCGACTTGAAATCTTCATGGCTGTAAAGGTCAATAATTTGCATGAAGTTCTTAATATTAATATGATGTGTTTCTTCGGAGGATTCTTTAGAGCTTGAGCTGTCCTCAAAAAACTCTTTGTAAATTATCTCATTTTCGTCCATAGCTATACGGTCTCCGTTAATTAAATTTTGAAATTGTAGCTGCAATTATAATTAAATGTAATCCTTCAAAGATATCAATACAATCATAAAATTAGCTTACCATTGCTTGAAAATTATTCGTTATGATTATTACTTTAATTTCAAACATTAATTCAAATATAATTTTCACACTGACGTTTGTTCTTTTTTTTTAATTCAAATTTGTGAAGTATGAGTACCACCAACTTTGACATATAAAAATCAAAGCAACTGCGGAACGTTTTTTTCAATGTTACTTCACTTCACTATCTATAGCGATGAAAAAAACACGGCTAATAGCTACGTTTGCTGATGAAACATTTATACTTACTGTTGCGAAAAATGGTTAGGAGTCAACTGAATACATTCAAGGTGCTATACTCGTAGATAGAGTTCTGAGTTGGTCCAAAAATAACTAAATTCACTTGAATAGCTCAAAATCAGCTCATGTAAACTTTACAAATATTATTTCTGGAACTCAAATTCCCTACTCTAGTTCACCAAATATCTGGGGATGAATCTAGATCCCAAGCTTTAACGGAAGGAACGCGTTAAAAAGAAAAAAGAAGAACTCAATTCCAAACTAAGAAAACCTAATTGGCTCATTGGTAGAAAATTGCCACTACTACTGAAATGAGTATGAATATGTGGTCTCCAACTACGAGTATATTGCTATAATCCAACGGTTCCAAACGAAGTGGTAAGGGACATTGTGAAGGCACCCTGGTATGTAAGAAATTCTGATTTACACCACGACCTTAACCTCGAAGGCGGCCAAATAGAGGAGGCCAAATATGCGAGAATGCAGTTCACATAGCTAAGAAAACACGTCAACCAAGAAGACGCAAAAATGAGTAATAACTTTTGACTGATCTGAACACTTGAGCGTTTCGAACCACACGAGCTTTCCGGCTAATTTTACTTACTAATTTTAAAATAACAAATATTCCAAATAATTGTAAATTCTTCAAACATTTTAAATGCTCGTTAATTAGTATAAATTTAGTTGTAGTATTATGAAATGTTAACAACTTTATAGCGCCTCAATAAAAAAATAAAAAAAATGTTGCCAACAAGGACAATTTTCCTCTCTATAAGGTTTAATCTGCGGCTATAATCGCCTTGCTACTGGATATTTTGTTTATTTTATCATGTCGAGTACGTATTTAAGTTTTTTGTGGATAATTTTAGCAAAATTAATTTGTTGTAGGACCTTGAGCTCAGACTCCATCGTGGTCGTCAAACGCTGGCCATGAAAAAAAAAGTTGCATCACAGCGCTCTTAAATTAAGAGATCTACAAGTATTTTGCATCTGTTTTACTACTGATCCATATCTTAACCTATTAAATAGAATAAATGGCTTTAACATACAACTGAATTCATTCACGGCTAATCACACAGTTCTAGGGTAAATGTACGAAACCCATAACTCAAGCATTAAGCGTTCTCATATGTTTTTTCTGTCAGCAATGCTACGTATTGTAATTGAAATTATGTGCCAGTTGCATGAGACATCGAATTGGATTTGTTTCGAGGCGCAGTTTATACTGGTATAATATCTGGGTGTCTACTAGAAGAAGGGTACGGCCATTGAATTGCATGTTGTGTTTAGTAAAAGGTTAAACGAGCATTTTAAACCACTTGATGGCAGTCAACAACGTACGAGCACCAATTTTCTATGGGAATTAACGAAAAATCAGTAGCCAACAACGAAAACAATGCAGTGTTCTTGCGTGAAATGATATAATGTGTTACCAATTACCCACAACCAATCTATGTATTGTATCTATCTGATAGTGAAGGTGATGCTGATGGTGATGGTGATGTGGTGAGTGGAGAGTGAACATTGATTTTTATGACCCGTTTACCTGTGGTGGTCGAGAGCACTTGCTGTTTATTGCCACATCTTTAATATGAACTCGAATCTAAATCCAAACACGTTTTCAACTTTAAAAAACCTTCAAGATTTTTCATCAATTTCAATTTTTTATTATTTTTTTTTTACCATTCGTTCGTTTGTCAATTTCAAATGAAATTAAATAAACACCTACGCGTGATTTCGCCTGAAACAAGATTTCAAGATTTTGTACCAGTTTTGTAACAAGCGTGCACGCTTCGCTTTGGTTCGCCTAGGTGCTGTTAGGTGACACAACGGCGGCGCCGCCGAGGTCCATTCGAATACAAATACTCTATACTCTACTCGTCGTAATCTTAATGTTAGTGTTAGCTTGAGATTTTTGCGTGTTTTAAGCATCGTTGTTTCCATTTTATAGCGGTTTTCCGCATTTACGATTTCAATTTATTCATCTGATAATAATAAATAACAGAGATAAAATAGTGGATTAGTCTTTGGCCATCAAGAGTGTCTGAGAGGAGCCATAAAATTAGAAATCAAATAAAAATGATATCGAATCCATCGTATCGCCATAAATGTCAAAGAGAGGGAAGCAACCTGCCCTACAACTTCAGATTTGTGGATGGTTTCCCAGATATCGCTGATAATGGGGTTGCCTACGATTTTACATTCTACATTCTACTCGTACAATGTGGTATATCTAAATCATCGTTACGCAGACTCACAATTATTTTCTAATAAAAAAAAATAACTATGCATGAGAATGGTATTAACTCTGAGAGCACATACTCGTACTCGTACGAGTATCTCAACCTAGTCTTCAATCAGATCAGAGGCATTTTATGGCTTTTCATTTATACCTCTCATAAGTAAGTCCCGTGCATTTGGTCCAAATGGTTATGAATCGTGGTGAAGCCTTTTTTTTATTGATATTGTATGTTTACATTACAAAAGAAACACCGTACTCCGTACATCATCGTATACATACAAGTGTGCCTTGTTTTTGGTTTGTATCTTTTTTTCTCTATGTAGATGAAGCTTTGGGGTTAACCTCAAAAACACCCAATGCAAGGACAGAGGATTATACGACTGTTGTGTGCGCTTTCTTTAAGCATACTCGTACTCGTATATTCGAATTTTATTAGAAAAAGTATTAAAATGAAATTTCTGGCAATTTTTAAAGAATTAAATATTTACAAGTGTTTGTGTTGTTTGCGGTTTGAGGGTCTTAAAACAAAACGCTCGTTCAAATGCGGGGGTGCTGTCAATGCCACATTGACACAAAGAAAAACAGGAAAAAACTAAATAAAATTTAAGAGCATTGTTTTTGACAAATCCTTGTTGAATGGGTTGCGAATTTGAAATAAAACAAAAAACTCTGAAAGATTACAATAAATTCAAGACTTGGTAGTTTTATTAAAATCATTTAAAATTCTATCTCAAGCGGTTGTGGTCATATATGGTATATATGTTTGCATGTTTCTTTTTTTTTTTGTTTATAATAGCTGAATTAATCATTCTCCATAATAGCTATAATGGATGGTTTTCCCATTCAATCTTGTTGTTTTTTTTTTGTTTTATGACGTTAAATAGAGTTGGGTCTGAGCCTCGATAACGATCGTTTTAAACGCCTTCATTTGCAAACACATAAATTTATTCAAAGATATTCAAGAAATAAATAAAAAATCAAACTAATAAAAATAGTTTCATATTTCCATTTTGCTTTTTTCCTTTTTTTGTATCTAATATACATATGTATGATTAGTTTCAGTAAACAAAAAAGAAAACCGTTTACCGGATTCATTATTAATTCTGCGAAATACTCGTAAGAAAAGACAAATTTGGTAACAGTAGCTGGCAACTTACATTAACATTGCGTCCAATTTGTTTGATATTCTCGAGATGGAACGAGTTCTGGTTTACATATTCTCTTATGAGAAAGAAGAAGTGATTGACTTGGATCAGAAAAGGGGGATAGAAAATTGGAAAAATATTCATAAAAAGAAGAAAATAGTCAAGTTCGATGTTTTGCCATCGTCCCTTACCATGCATAAATCATTATTATTTTATTACTCATCTTCTGAAGTGTGCCTTTTATAGAATTGTTGGTCAGCACTAGTGACATACATACGAGTATGTATATTGGTGGGCCAATACGACCTAAGACGTTGAGCTCCCCTCTCAGGATGAATAAATGGATATTCACTGCATCTTTTGTGATTGAATTATCCTCTCAACTTAAGATTAACAGATCAAAGAATAGAGATGACAATAAACTCTAGATATGCCCGCTAGATAATGGCATGCGGTAGATACACGACCATTTAATGTTGCATACGACTCCCTTGTAAAGGGTGTTTTTTTAAGAGGTATACAAATTCAATATGAAATAAAACACTTGAAGCTAATGTTAATGTCTATGATATTAGTTTTATTTAATGGATAATTTTATGCTATCGGGCATATCCCCCAATTTTCGACAACTTTATAGAGCAACTAGGGCCGTATATCAGCAATAACACGGCGAATGTTGACTTCCAAATCGTCCAACGTCTCTGGTTGTGACTTCACAGAAGCCCGAAGAAAGCAATCTAAAGGTGTGAGATCACAGGATCGTGGAGGCCAGTTCACAGGTCCATTTCGCGAAATTATGCGTTCAGCTAATGTTTCCGCAATAAATTGATTGTGTCACGCGCCATTTGGCATGTTGCGCCATCTTGTTGAAACCAAAGCTCTGTCACGTCAATGCCAGTCAACTGAGGAACGATGAAGTCAGAAATCATGTTTCTATAGCGCTTCCCATTGACGGTAACATACTATTGGTGTATTGGCTTCCAAATCGGAAGGATCGGTGTTCGAATCACAGCCTCGTACGAAAAACATTCTTTTTTTCAGGCAACTTAATTCATGTAAGACGAATGGTTGCCTCTAATACAACTAAGGGCGTCTCGACAAAGGCTTCTGGATTTTCTCCACTCCAAATTCGGCAATATTGTTTGTTTACGAGTACATGTCCATTTAACCAAAAATTAGCCTCATCGGAGAACAAAATTTTGCGTTGAAAATGAGGATCCAGCTGAATCATTTGTTCGGCCCATTCACCAAACCTACGACGCGTATAATGGCGGTTTCAAATCTTGCATAAGATGGATCTTATAAGCTTTTAAGCCAAGATCTTTCCGTAAAATCTTCCACAAAGTGGATGGGCATAGCTCCAATTGCTGTGCATGATGACGAATCGATTCATTCGGATTCTCCTAAACACTGCGCTCTACAACAGCAGTATCTTCTTCTGTTTGCACTGTTTGTCGTCTTTGGGGATGCCTATTATCCACTAGAGTGTAGGTGCTGCGAAAACTATTCATCGTGTTCCGAATAACTTGCTCATATGGACAATTATGTCGACCGTAAAATTGACGTAAGTTTGGCGAACCGAACCATGGTTTTTAAAATCAGTTTGCACAATTTGCACGCTTTGTTCTGGCGTTAATCTATTCATCTTAAAATGTCAAAACGTAATAACCACAAATCAACTTTCAACTGTCAAATTTACAATCTGTAGAAACAGTGCTGCCAGTTTGAAAACCAAACCTCTAAAAAAAAAACACCCTTTATTTGCGTACATATTGTTTTCATTAGAATTGACATTCAAATAGTCAACCTTAATTCCGATCTACAGTCAAGATAAAGGGTTTTCCAATAGGGACTTGACAACTTTGAATTTAATTTGTGAACGCACTCTTTCACTAGTCATCAAACTGTCACTGTCAATTTATTACGTAAACTCAACATTTTCATCATGGTAAAGTACACGAACGAGCAACGTCTGCACATTATAAAAATTTTCTACCGAAATTCGGAGTCGGTGACTGCAATTTTAAGAACGTTAACTCCAATTTTCGGTCGGAATTCTCGCCCTAGTAGACAGGCAATAACAAGTTCAGCGCAATATTCGTTGTGTGATGTTGCCGTGTCAGTGAGGCAACGGGTTGGTCGAAGTGTCGAAAATATCGCTGCCGTTCAGGCATCCGTAGCAAACGATCCAAATCAGTCAATTCCACGGCGTTCTCAAGAATTGGGCATCGCTCAGACCACAAGATCAAGCTGACTGAAGAATTGAAGCCGATGGACCATTTGAAGCGACGTACGTTCTCCGATTGGGTTCTGGAGAAGATGCGCCAAGATGATGAATTTCATCGCAAAATCATCTTCAGTGACGAAGCTCATTTTTGGCTCAATGGGTTCGTCAATAAGCAAAATATGCGTTGTTGGTTGGGTGAAAATCCACATGTGCTTCATGAATCACCACTTTATCCACAAAAAATAACTGTTTGGTGCGGTTTGCATGCTGGAGGCGTTATTGGGCCATATTTTTTTGTCGACGATAACGATCGTCACGTTACTGTGAATGGTCAGCGTTATCGCGCCATGATCACCAATTATTTTTACCCCGAATTGGAAGATATGGACTTGGACAACATGTTGTTTCAACAGGATGATACCACAAGCCACACAGCACACGCTACAATCGATTTATTGAAGAGTAAGTATGGTGAGCGTGTTATCTCAAGACATGGGCCAGTCATTGGTTTATGCCAACACGCCGACGACGTTGAAAGAGTTCAGAGCCAACATTAAACGCGAAATAGCGGCCGTTTCGGCCGAAATGTGTGGCCGAGTCGTTGAAAATTGGGTCCAACGAATCGACCGCTGCAAACGTGCCCGCGGTGGCCATTTGAACGAAGTAGAGTTCCACCATTCACAAATGTTTTGATTGTACTTCAAGCCTATAATGAAGTTTTTGAAATATCTCAAATGGTTTGCGTTTTATTTAAAAAAAAAGTTGTCAAGTCCTTATTGGAAAAACCGATAGAAGAAAGCAAATTAATCAAAAACTCACTGAGATCACTCAAAAAGGAAGCAGTGAAACTGACAGAGTGAAGTCCATTCAACATAGAGGGGATAGCAATTGATATAAAAGAACTCAAGACAGGCAATTCTTTAGAGTTTTAAATAATTGTTAATGGCTGATCGTGGGGCAATTGCCAATCAAAGCATATCACAAACAACACTCCACCGAATTTTATATATTCGTAGACTAGTTAGACGAAATTAAGGCTGTCGACCATCAGTAGCGTCATAACATCGCCTATTGGAAATAGATCAAGAATTGACCCGAAAAATCATTTTGTGTGATGGGACACACTTCCATCTTCAAGGCCTTGTTAACCAGCAGAATTGCTGCATTATACTGTCGTTTCTTAGGACTTTGAAGCACTTAAAACCAACATCTGTGCTGTAACCGCATGTAAATGTGAGGTCATGGAGACCATTTGACTGAGAAGGGGTTTGAATACCCTTAAAATACTTACACACATTGTGTGCGAGGGGAAGTTAGGGAGAGATACCGATGTGCGTTGGTCTTAAATGTTTGCAAGTTATAATGAATATAAAATAAAGAGCTCGGCAGGGCATTCCATAAGCGAGTTGTACGGCATCACGATATTTTAGAGAACGTCTGAAAGTTGGCCTTAGGGTATACTGCTAAGCATTCATAGCGTGACGGGTTTTACGGTTAAAAGTTTGAAGGGGCGGAATGCTACTGGCAATTTCATTGGGGCACTGGTTCTGATAGTATAATTTTAATTTTTAATTTTGGTGGAGGCGAATGCCCTCATTTATTTGGCTTAATACTAGCTATAGCCTAAAATTAAATTTAAACTAAAACTTAAAGCTAAGGTTGGTTGGAGTGTTGAAAGAGAACGGTTTTAAGGTAGGAAGTGGTGTGGTGGAAGTTAAAGACTGTAGGGTTTGAATTGATTTTTCTTAGCATACGGGAGATTGGTTCGTTCGCGCCAAAGGTGTTTAAGTTAATAAGTTTGAGACGGTTTTGATAGGCGGGCAGAGTAAAAGAATCGTCCCTTTCGATTCTCGAGATATGAGCACGATGATATGGGGACCATCCTTGAATTGCGTATTCTAAGAGGGGGCGAACAGAGGTAATATAGAGGGACCGGGTCACGTACGGGTTGTTGAATTCTTTGGACCATGGTTTTACAAAACCTAGTGCAGAGTTGGCTTTAAGGATTATCCCATCCATATATAAACGGAGGTTCACACAAAATGCCGAGGTAGCGAAGAGATTGAGCGGACAAAATAGGTTGGCTGTGGAAAAGGTAGAGTCGGGGAGGAGATTGGTTCCGGTTATGTGAAAAGGTGATGGATTGGCATTTGTCGATATTAAGTTTCAAACAACTTTTGAGGCACCAGATCGAAAAACTATCATGGTCTTGTTGAAGGTGGAAAGAGTCATGGGGAGAGGAAATGGTTTCGAAAGGGAGACAGAAGAGTGTTTGATGATCCTATCGAGATCATTTATGGTTAACATAAAAAGAAGGGGACCGAGATGACTGCCTTGCGGAACTCCAGATTTAGCCAAAAATGGAGCCCACTGGGCTGACCTAAAACGAACACTGTAAAAACGGTTTTCGAGGTAAGAAGATATCCATTTTAACAGTATGGATTCAAAGCCAAGGACAGACAATTTGAAGAGTATTAATCGCTGAGAGATTTTATCGAAGGGCAAAGGATATGAATTCAATGAGATTTGTGGTGGTTGACCTACCCCTTAGGAAGCCATGTAGTCTAGGGGAAATAAGTGATTTGCTTTGAAAGCTTAGAGCTTCAAAAAAAATACTTTCGAAGAGTTTTGGTTTATGGGAGAGCGATGGGACGAAAGCTGGTTATTTCATTCTTTGACCATTTTTTGTGGATCGAGGTTATGAAGGAGGTTTTCCAAGCCTGAGGAAATTCTCTTTGTGAAAGGGATAAGCGAAAGAGATTAGAAAGGGCAATGGAAAGAGAGGAAGAACATTTTTTAAGAAATATGGCAGGGAGGCCATCTGGGCCGAGTGCGAATTCTTCAGTGAGCTGGTGTAATTTATATATAATTATATAAGGCGAGAAAGAAGACATTACGTCGGCGTTCGAGGGTGTCAGTTAACTGTGGAATATTCACATCACTTATGAGTTTTATCGCACGGTTTTGGATCCTTTCTAGCAGGTGCAAGGAGGTCTAGGCGCATCTGACCGGATGTGAACATTGTACTCCAATTTCGAGCGTATGAATGGCTTATATATTGAGGCCAGATCAGAGGGGGTGAAATATTTCTTACTTCGTTTCAGAAAACCTATACATTTCGCAGCATTTTTGACGACATTGAATATATGGTCATTCCAACGTAAGTTGCCATTGACACATATGGTATACTGAGAATGGAAGGTTTTTCGGTTTCGACGGTGCAACTGCCACTCATGGATAACGGCTGATGGTTTAAATTTCGCTTTAATGACAGCAGAAAGCATTGTTGCTGGTTTTCCATTTAGTAATGCTATTTATATCGGAATATTATGAACTTAGCTTACTTTGCCGTTTCCATTTTACAGCCAAAGAGCAGGCACGTGTGTCCGAATATGAAGAATATGAATCCTTGTTGAATGGGTTGCGAATTTGAAATAAAACAAAAAACTCTGAAAGATTACAATAAATTCAAGACTTAGTAGTTTTATTAAAATCATTTAAATTTCTATCTCAAGCGGTTGTGGTCATATATGGTATATATGTTTGCATGTTTCTTTTTTGTTTATAATAGCTGAATTAATCATTCTCCATAATAGCTATAATGGATGGTTTTCCCATTCAATCTTGTTGTTTTTTTTTTTGTTTTATGACGTTAAATAGAGTTGGGTCTGAGCCTCGATAACGATCGTTTTAAACGCCTTCATTTGCAAACACATAAATTTATTCAAAGATATTCAAGAAATAAATAAAAAATCAAACTAATAAAAATAGTTTCATATTTCCATTTTGCTTTTTTCCTTTTTCTGTATCTAATATACATATGTATGATTAGTTTCAGTAAACAAAAAAGAAAACCGTTTACCGGATTCATTATTAATTCTGCGAAATAAGAAAAGACAAATTTGGTAACAGTAGCTGGCAACTTACATTAACATTGCGTCCAATTTGTTTGATATTCTCGAGATGGAACGAGTTCTGGTTTACATATTCTCTTATGAGATAGAAGAAGTGATTGACTTGGATCAGAGAAGGGGAATAGAAAATTGGAAAAATATTCATAAAAAGAAGAAAATAGTCAAGTTCGATGTTTTGCCATCGTCCCTTACCATGCATAAATCATTATTATTTTATTACTCATCTTCTGAAGTGTGCCTTTTATAGAATTGTTGGTCAGCACTAGTGACATACATACGAGTATGTATATTGGTGGGCCAATACGACCTAAGACGTTGAGCTCTCCTCTCAGGATGAATAAATGGATATTCACTGCATCTTTTGTGATTGAATTATCCTCTCAACTTAAGATTAACAGATCAAAGAATAGAGATGACAATAAACTCTAGATATGGCATGCGGTAGATACACGACCATTTAATGTTGCATACGACTCCCTTATAAAGGGTGTTTTTTTTAAGAGTTATACAAATTCAATATGAAATAAAACACTTGAAGCTAATGTTAATGTCTATGATATTAGTTTTATTTAATGGATAATTTTATGCTATCGGGCATATCCCCCAATTTTCGACAACTTTATAGAGCAACTAGGGCCGTATATCAGCAATAACACGGCGAATGTTGACTTCCAAATCGTCCAACGTCTCTGGTTGTGACTCCACAGAAGCCCGAAGAAAGTAATCTAAATGTCTGAGATCACCGGATCGTGGAGGCCAGTTCACAGGTCCATCACGCGAAATTATGCGCTCAGCAAATGTTTCCCGCAATAAATTGCTGGTGTCGCGCCATCTTGTTGAAACCAAAGCTCTGTCACGTCAATGACATTCAACTGAGGAAAGAAGAAGTCAGAAATCATTTTTCTATAGCGCTCTCCATTGACGGTAACATAATGGCCAACCGGGCTCAAGTGGTAGTGTATTAGCTTCCAAATCGGAAGATTCGGTGTTCGAATACCAGGACCCCCGCCCAATTAGCAAGTCTTCGCCCATCAATGACGTTGTCTAACAATAAACGGGGGCAGAGTAAAGTACTGGTCTTATCGTAAACATCTTCAGATGACGCTACCGAAGGTTGCTACGATTTGATCAGTCACAAGATGCAGGTCATAGGTCTTGTTGGCGGTTGGACCACCGGTAATCCCTACCAGGACTTAAATCACGGTACCATGGGAGTCAGGAGCCCCCCGGATCTCGGTCCTTGTGGGAGCCTCATGGTAGCGGTGGTTTAAACCCAATTTCGCGGAAAATGTTTCGGCCCAATGTAGAGTTGCAATAAGTACTGGGTGCGGCGACCCTAAGAGCAGTAAGAGGTTTTAGGTCGGCCTCGACTCATACCAAGGGTGGAGCTTGTGCCAGCAACACAGTACCGAATTGGTATCAATGGATTGACGGAGAGCGATGGCATGTATGTATGAGCATCCCGTAAACATAAGTCTACATGACAGGTGGTTTACGTTAAAAATCAGAGACTATGTTCGAATCCCAGCCTCGTACGAAAGACATTCTTTTTTTCGGGCAACTTAATTCATGTAAGACGAATGGATGCCTCTAATTCAACAACAAGTCCAATCATACTAATAATTTAGTCTCCTCATTAGAAAAAAATCCAACATGGAGCGAAATAACCACAGAGTCCAAAAATCTTTCTTTCTCTTTCTGTCCCATTTTCCTAAGAACTTAACACGTGCTCAGGCATTTTAAGTGCATTAATACCCACTTGAGTGTTAGGTTCTTTAAGAAACAGTGAGTTTAAATGGTTGTAAGGTCGTCTCGACAAACGCTTCTGGGTTTTCTCTACTCCACATTCGGTAAGTTTGCTTGTTTGAAAATTAGGATCAAGCTGAATCATGTTTTCGGCCAATTTACCGAACCTACGACGCGTATAATGGTCACGCGGTTTCAACTCTTGCCCCAGATGGATCTTATAAGCCTTTAAGCCAAGACCTTTCCGTAAAATCTTCCACAAAGTGGATGGGCATAGCTCCAATTGCTGTGCACTACGGCGAATCGATTCATTCGGATTCTCCTAAACACTGCGCTCCACAACAGCAGTATCTTCTTCTGTTTGCACTGTTTGTCGTCTTTGGGGATGCGTATTATCCACTAGAGTGTAGGTGCTGCGAAAACTATTCATCGTGTTCCGAATAACTTGCAAGATGGACGATTATGTCGGCCGTAAAATGGACGTAGCGTGTGATAAATTTGGCGAACCGAACCATGGTTTTCAAAATCAGTTTGCACAATTTGCACGCTTTGTTCTGGCATTAGTCTATTCATCGCAAAATTTCAAAACGTAATGACTACAAAACAATCTGTAGAAACAGTGTTGCCAGTTTGAAAACCAAAACCTCTAAAAAAAGAACACCCTTTATTTGCCGACGTATTGTTTTAATTAGAATTGACATTCAAATAGCCAACCTTAGTTCCGATCTACAGTCAAGATAAAGGGTTTTCCAATAGGGACTTGACAACTTTGAATTTCATTTGTGAACGCACTCTTTCACTAATCATCAAACTGTCACTGTCAATTTATTACGTAAACTCAACATTTTCATCATGGTAAAGTACACGAACGAGCAACGTCTGCACATTATAAAAATTTTCTACCGAAATTCGGAGTCGGTGACTGCAATTTTAAGAACGTTAACTCCAATTTTCGGTCGGAATTCTCGCCCTAGTAGACAGGCAATAACAAGTTCAGCGCAATATTCGTTGTGTGATGTTGCCGTGTCAGTGAGGCAACGGGTTGGTCGAAGTGTCGAAAATATCGCTGCCGTTCAGGCATCCGTAGCAAACGATCCAAATCAGTCAATTCCACGGCGTTCTCAAGAATTGGGCATCGCTCAGACCACAAGATCAAGCTGACTCAAGAATTGAAGCAGATGGACCATTTGAAGCGACGTAAGTTCTCCGATTGGGTTCTGGAGAAGATGCGCCAAGATGATGAATTTCATCGCAAAATCATCTTCAGTGTCGAAGCTCATTTTTGGCTCAATGGGTTCGTCAATAAGCAAAATATGCGTTGTTGGTTGGGTGAAAATCCACATGTGCTTCATGAATCACCACTTTATCCACAAAAAATAACTGTTTGGTGCGGTTTGCATGCCGGCGGCGTTATTGGGCCACATTTTTTCGTCGACGATAAAGATCGTCACATTACTGTGAATGGTCAGCGTTATCGCGCCATGATCACCAATTATTTTTACCCCGAATTGGAAGATATGGACTTGGACAACATGTTGTTTCAACAGGATGATACCACAAGCCACACAGCACACGCTACAATCGATTTATTGAAGAGTAAGTATGGTGAGCGTGTTATCTCTAGACATGGGCCAGTCATTGGTTTATGCCAACACGCCGACGACGTTGAAAGAGTTCAGAGCCAACATTAAACGCGAAATAGCGACCGTTTCGGGCGAAATGTGTGGCCGAGTCGTTGAAAATTGGGTCCAACGAATCGACCGCTGCAAACGTGCCTGCGGTGGCCATATGAACGAAGTCGAGTTCCACCATTCAGAAATGTTTTGATTGTACTTCAAGCCGATAATAAAGTTTTTGAAATATCTCAAATGGTTTGCGTTTTATTTAAAAAAAAGTTGTCAAGTCCTTATTGGAAAACCCGATAGAAGAAAGCAAATCAATCAAAAACTCACTGAGATCACTCAAAAAGGAAGCAGTCAAACTGACAGAGTCAAGTCCATTCAACATAGAGGGGATAGCAATTGATACAAAAGAACTCAAGACAGGCAATTCTTTAGAGTTTTAAATAATTGTTAATGGCTGATTGTGGGGCAATTGCCAATCAAGGCATATCACAAACAACACTCCACCGAATTTTATATATTCGTAGACTAGTTACACGAAATTAAGGCTGTCGACCTTCAGTAGCGTCATAACATCGCCAATATTGGAAAAAGTTCAAGAATTGACCCGAAAATCATTTTGTGTGATGGGACACACTTCCATCTTCAAGGCCTTGCTAACAATCAGAATTGCTGCATTATACTATCGTTTCTTAGGACTTTGAAGCACTCAAAACCAACATCTGTACTGTAACCGCATGTAAATGTGAGTTCATGGAAACAATTTGACTGAGAAGGGATTTGAATACCCTTAAAATACTTGCACACAGTGCGTGCGAGGGGAAGTTAGGGAGAGATACCGATGTGCGTTGGTCTTAAATGTTTGCAAGTTATAATGAATATGAAATAAAGAGTTCGGCAGGGCATTCCATAAGCGAGTTGTACGGCATCACGATATTTTAGAGAACGTCCGAAAGTTGGCCTTAGGGTATACTGATAAGCATTCATAGCGTGACGGGTTTTACGGTTAAAAGTTTGAACGGCCGGAATGCTACTGGCAATTTCATTGGGGCACTGGTTCTGATAGTATAATTTTAATTTTTAATTTTGGTGGAGGCGAATGCCTTCATTTATTCGGCTTAATACTAGCTATAGCCTAAAATTAAACTTAAACTAAAACTTAAAGCTAAGGTTGGTTGGAGTGTTGAAAGAGAATGGTTTTAAGGTAGGAAGTGGTGTGGTGGAAGTTAAAGACGCTAGGGTTTGAATTGATTTTTCTTAGCATACGGGAGATTGGTTCGTTCGCGCCATAGGAGGTGTGATGGGTTGATAGATAGAAGTATCGAGGGGTACGTAGATTACGAGGTTAGTGTTGAGGAAAATAGAGTTGTGAAGGGACGCGCATCCAACGTGACCTGCAAGCAGTCGATGAATGAAGAGAAAGTCGGTTTCATCTCTGCGTTCCTCAAGGGTGTTTAAGTTAATAAGTTTGAGACGGTTTTGATAGGCAGTCAGAGTAAAAGAATCGTCCCTTTCGATTCTCGAGATATGAGCACGATGATATGGGGACCATCCTTGAATTGCGTATTCTAAGAGGGGGCGAACAGAGGTAATATAGAGGGACCGGGTCACGTACGGGTTGTTGAATTCTTTGGACCATGGTTTTACAAAACCTAGTGCAGAGTTGGCTTTAAGGATTATCCCATCCATATATAAACGGAAGTTTAGACAAAATGCCGGGGTCGCGAAGAGATTGAACGGAGGAGATAGGTTGGCTGTGGAAAAGGTAGAGTCGGGGAGGAGATTGGTTCCGGTTATGTGAAAAGGTGATGGATTGGCATTTGTCGATATTAAGTTTCAAACAACTTTTGAGGCACCAGATCGAAAAACTATCATGGTCTTGTTGAAGGTGGAAAGAGTCATGGGGAGAGGAAATGGTTTCGAAAGGGAGACAGAAGAGTGTTTGATGATCCTATCGAGATCATTTATTGTTAACATAAAAAGAAGGGGACCGAGATGACTGCCTTGCGGAACTCCAGATTTAGCCAAAAATGGAGCCCACTGGGCTGACCTAAAACGAACACTGTAAAAACGGTTTTCGAGGTAAGAAGATATCCATTTTAACAGTATGGATTCAAAGCCGAGGACAGACAATTTGAAGAGTATTAATCGCTGAGAGATTTTATCGAAGGGCAATGGATATGAATTCAATGAGATTTGTGATGGTTGACCTACCCCTTAGGAAGCCATGTTGTCTAGGGGAAATAAGTGATTTGCTTTGGAAGCTTAGAGCTTCAAAAAAAGTACTTTCGAAGAGTTTTGATTTATGGGAGAGTTTAGCGATGGGACGAAAGCTGGTTATTTCAGTCGTTGATCCTTTTTTGTGGATCGAGGTTATGAAGGAGGTTTTTTAAGCCTGATTAAACTCTCCTTGTGAAAGGGATAAGCGAAAGAGATTAGAAAGGGCAATGGAAAGAGAGGAAGAACATTTTTTAAGAAATCAAAATCGCTTCAATACTGAACAAAATGTTGAGCGGCAGAACATTTCAAATACCTACTTTTCCAACTACAAACGTATGATCCCCCAGAAATGGCATCAAGCATTTTTGCATACACCAACTATCCTACAATATACACCCACCACGAGAATATAGCCGCTTCTAACTCTGATGATGGCAGCATTTCATCAAGAGGTCACTTGCCAAGCGCTGTTATTTTTCCTAATAACGCAATAGTGTAATAAGGTCTTGTGAAAAATCTCTTTATAATGTCTTTATCTAATTATTCCGGTCTTGCTCTATGGTACTGAAACATGGTCGTTCACAAGGCCAAGCTATTTTAAGTACCATTTGCGTTGGCGAGCCTTTGAGGAGCATATAAAATATATCAGCTATCCATCGAGCTTGAACAGAAAAGTATACAGCAGTCGCCTAAGATAGCTAGAAATTTATATCAACGTTCCGGCCCGAAGAATCTTCGATGTACACCCTAAGCAAGATCTCGTTTGAAGCCTCGCTCAGACACAGAAAAAGACGTCAGCCAGATGTGATCAAAGACCGCGCTCAGTAGAGAGGTTTATTGATTGAAGCCCATGTCCACTATCTAGGTTATAGCGCCATCTATGTAAGTAAGTAAAACCACTAGAGGGCCAGTTCATGTAACCTGTTCATCGAGCAGCAAAAATGTTAAAATGGAATGTTAAGTGCCCCAAAAGTATTATGAGGAAGTTTTTAAGGAAGGACATTTGCAAAGTAAATCTAGTTAATTCGGAAGCTCAATTCAAACTTCACAGAATGACATCTGCATTTGAGGCATGTCAACCGTAAATTCTATTTAAATATAAGAAATTCGTACATTAGTTCCAATTTACTCAAATATTAGGACCAGAGTTTGAAAAAAGTATTGAGACTTCAAAGAAAACCCTGAGCTAATGGTGGTTAATGGGAGAGAAAAGATTTTCAGTGACCGTTCACTTTTAACGGAACCAAAGAAATGCTCGAGCGGTATTTATTCACTTATTAAGTGATGATGTAACAGGAAATATTGTCGGAAATAAACAATTTGTGTTCTCAATTGGGTACTGTTGATTGTACAATGGACTAATTGTTTGTATAGATGCTCTGTTACGCCAGAGCCGAACGAGCGATATGGTATAACTTCTTTCAATTTGTTAATCGAATTTGAACACCAAGATCACGCAGTTTGTTTCGTTCTTTGAAATAATTTGGCCAAAATAAAGACAAGAATGTAGACGGATGTTTTTTACGCCTTGGCGCCGTTGTGGGTGGCAAGACGTTCAAAATGGAACAAACTCCTTGAATACTGCTACACTAGGACAACAAAATAAAATATAAAATTTAATTTTTTGAATTTATGCAGATGGAATAATTTAATCAGTCAACACTCCATACGACAACCTACATACGAGTAAAGAGATATTCGAAGTGGTAATGCTATTAACGTAGAAGGTTCCTCAGTGAAATCTATACCGCCAGTCATTCGGCGATGAATCCACTCAAATATTTTTGAATTTTTCTAAGACTGTCATACTTTTGGTAACAGCTGAAGCAGGCAATTCAGTCTAGTGTCCTGTAGTACGGAAATTACATGATTTGAAACAAAGACTGTGCAACATGTAGTAAATAAATGGCCGAAATCCCAATTGTTTATGCCACGTAGAAAAAAATGTCCTTGAAGAGCAGGAAAACGCGCTACAAAAAAACATAATTATAGCTTCCTTCCTGTGTAATTTAACGGTTCCATCTTTTTTAAGAGACTGGACATCAAATTTAGCGAAAATAAACTTGGATTTGGATGGAAAATAAACTCCCTCGAGAAAGTGGATCATAATGAAGCTGGTAAACACTTTTACCGAGCATGAGACAATTATAAGAAAGCCTTCTCATCAATATTTTAGAGTTCGGTTGCAGGAAACGGTTGCCGCTGCAAGGAGCTTATCAGTTTAAACAGGTATTAATTAGTACACTGTCACTGCAGACTGACACTACAGACATTTGTGCAAAAAATGTTGAACTTATTAGGTGCGCAACTAAATGAAGTCAATAGATGGCTCCAGCAGTAAGTGCTGGTCGATTTTGACATATCCAAAACGTCACGAACCAGGCTTAGACATATGGTAAACAAACTGTTTTGACACATTAGTGATTTTGTTTTGGCGTCATATGCGTTTGGTTGTGTGAAAATGTCTCACTTTGTGCCAAATAATCATCATTTGTGGGATGTGTTGATTTTCTTCTTTCATTCGAAGGCTGAAGCGCATCGAGAGCTCCAAAAGGTTTACGGAAATGCTGCTCTAAGGGAAACAACGTGCCGTGATTGGTTTCGTCGCTTCAAAGACGGTGATTTCGATGTTGACGACCATCGGCATGATGGAAAGCCAAAATCCTTCGAAGACGCTGAATTGGAGGCATTGCTTGATGAACATCCGTAATGCTGAAGGTACAGACCAACATTCGAAAACATATTTCAAGTTTGCAGCTAGCAAAATAGACTTTTTTCAGGCGAGCTTAGCATTTCTAATTTTTGCCTCAAACGAGGAACGGGCTTTAATTGGGTAACAGCTGCAATGGAGCCCCCATCAGATCGTTATTGTGTAGACGTCGAGCAAGGAATGGATCCCCGTGAAGCGAACGAGTAGTCATTTCAAAAGCACTTTTCGTAAGTCTTACAATAGAATGCTTTTAAATAAAAAATTAATTCCTCTGCCTTAGATGTACCGACGTTCTAGTGTACGTTACAACTTCAAACTGTCGATTGTGGTCCTAAAGGAGCAAGTGTGCCAAGCAGTCGAGGACGAGATTCAGAATAAAGTTAAAGATTTTGACATCACTGATGATAAGCATTTGGAAATCTCCACACAGCTGTGGGAACGCTTTTACTCCTGAACGCAAGAAGAGCTTGCTTCAGCATTAGGAGCTACCCGCCAAGCCATATTCAAGCGAATGCATGCGTTGGGAATGATGCAAAAACAAGGAACTTGGGTTCGTTATGATTTGAAGCCAAGGGACTTTGAGCGTCGTTTTTTCGCCTGTGAACAACTGCTCCAGCGGCAAAAAAGGAAGGGTTTTGTTCATCGTATCGTGACGGGTGATGAAAAATGGATTCATTACAGCAACTCAAAGAGAAGAAAGACATGGGGAATGCCCGGTCATGCTTCTACGTTGCTGGCTGGGCCGAATATTCACGCTGGAAATCCACCATATTCCCCAGATATTGCGCCGTCCGATTATTACTAATTCAGTTCGATGGCACATGGTTTGGCTGATCAGTAGTTCCGCTCATACGAAGACATTAAAAATCGTAGATAGCCTCAAAAGATGAGGAGCTCTGCCAAAAAGATGAGAAAAAGTTGTAGCTAAAGATGGGCAATACTTTGAATGATTCATTTGTAACCATTTTTTCACAATAAAAAAAAAACAGCGATAACTTTGTTGCGGACCTAATATTTGCATAAAAAAAAATCAAATGAAGAGCAAACTGAACTCTGGAGACTTGTCGATTCGCTTCGAATTTTGACACAAAATCCTTCAAATTGTGGGAAAGTATGAAAACATATTGCGCTGCATGATGTATTGGCAATTTTGTTCGATGAGCTTCTACCATCTCTTGGCGAATTTCATAATCCCGCGTTCATAAAACTTCTTATCTTTCTGTGCAAGGAACTTGTTTGATAAGGTCTTCAGAAGCAAAGGTTCTACCATTCCAAGACTTCTGCAAGGAGCGTCTGAAGGCGTGCAGCACATCCCACCCAAACAATTTTTGCCGAGTGACCAAATTGTGTATGGCCTTGCATTGTCGTGGTGAAACACCACACCCTTTCGATTGATCAGCACGGGATGTTTCTGTGCGATGTCATCACTTAATTGCTGTTTAATTGTTTTGTTCTATGGAAGCAGCTCATAGAAGACTGGTCCCTTTCAATACCACGATATTCACAGCATCACCTTTATTTGCCCCTCCGATGCTTCATCTTCTCGCCTGCTTCGTCTGACATTGTCATTATATGAATGTGACAATACATTCTTCGTCGCCGGTGATCGTATGCTTTAAGAATGGATCGTTTTCTTAGCGTTTAGAGTGTACAAATATCACAATATCGAGCTTCTTTACGAAGTCAATGAATTTTAAATGGCCATGAACGATTCCAATCGAGACTTTTGGAACGGTAGCAAGCTCCCGAACTGTTGAATACTTATTTCCTTGCACCGATGCATTGATTTTATGGTCGTCATTCTCGGAAGGTCTACCGGAATCACCATCACGTAATCGGGTGAACCAGTTCTGGCATTTTCCGATCACATTTCAACATTTCCCCTGCCTAAGTTGCTTTCTTCAATTTTTTTTTTTTTGAAGTAATAAAGCAAAATACATATGTGGAGTATACACTTCAAAATTCTCCGTGTTCGAAACACAATTGCAAGCACAAAACTCGACCGAATCACACTAATTTTTTTATTTTTTGAAATTAGGTCAAGTGTCAACAACAAAACCCGTACTCAGTGACTTTTGGAACAACCCTATAAATTCTTACTTGGGTTTTTTAATGTCGTAAAATCCATCAGCCACCCCGTAGACATGTAAATTTATGCTAAAAGGACACTTAATGGTAGAATTACTGGGCGCACAATCTCGTATGCGATTATTTTTCCAATAAATGCTAAGATAATAATCAAAACCATGTCCACGACGACATTACGGCACCTGAAAGAAGTTGAATTTATTCTAAAAATATCATTTCGTCATCTTGAGTTTATTTTATATATTTTCAGCTTGGCACTTTACAGCAAACAGACATCTAAAACCAGATGCCATCATCTATGGATACTACTCGTACTCGTAATCTATCAAATGAATCGAATATTCGTATAACACATTTTGACTACATTATCACTTATTAGCACCCGTGCAAAGCCATTAAAAATATTTAGTATCGCTGGACATTTGTAAAAATTAAATCAAAGAAATTCTCCATGAACATAATGTTAACAATCGCTTCGAAATGAGTCCGAGTCCATTGCCCTGCCTGATAAATAACATTTCCATTTACCACAAAATGCGTTTGGGGAACCTGTTTCTTGTTTTGTTCGAACTCTTAATGTGCACCCTTTGTGTTATCAGCCATAAAAGTCTTTTTTGAATTTTCCAAAACGATCAATAAATTTCCTCAAATTGATCTGACCTGAACAAGAATATCTAGACTATTAACTCTAATGCTGATGTAAAGTTATCGCGCCATGATATTTGAGATTGTAGCTGAAATGGATGCTATCCAATATGCATACGAATACGAGTACGAGTACGTTGGGAACAAGTGCATAAAGCGCTAACCAAATGGGTGCGTTCAATAAATTTGACAACATGTACTTGCACGTACTTGTGGTTTGTGAACACTCCTCTTGGGTCAGATGAGAATACGAGCATTTGTACTCGTATTTTGTTTATAAATATCGTCAGCAGTGAAGGTTACACTTTTTCTTTTTTGCTCACCGATGGAGGTTGCTCCTAAATCTTTTGCGTGGTCGCCGAATAATAAAAACATAATGTCACACAGTAAGATGTGCTACTTATGAAGGGAATATTTTGCGACTGCACGTGAAAAGGTGGTTAAGTCAGTTTGTCTCAAAAGCAGAGAAAGAATTTTTTTTTTCAAATTTTCGAATTAGCATTGGAGCAATTTAAAAGATTATTCTTTCGGCGATCTTTGCAGTTTGGTTGCTACCTCAGAATTGCAAAAAAAAACAAGAGTTAACAAGACGTGTCTCTCTTTTCACTCATTTCACGCGCACTTTCTCATGAAAATGACTTAGCTTTCAACATAAACTCAGCTTCTACACCTCCAACTACTCGTCAATAACCCGTTTTACAAGGTAGCGATTTAATTTCGAAAATAGAACCTATTATAGCTTCCATACTATTATACTTCTCTTAGATACTCGTACGTTTTCCGGTTTGGTGTTCTTTTCGTTCGTTTTTGTGAATAATTACAATAAATACCGTTAAGATGATTCATTTCCCTCAAATATTTCAGCTGAATCTTAATAGTGTTCGGGGCTTTATACGAAACTGTCAAACCAGAGATGAATTCGCAAATAAATTAAGGAAATCCGGTTCTTTTATTTGATCTACTTAGGCCCGATTTCTATCTAATGGAAAACCCATGCTCATCGAACACTTTCATTATGTTTTTAAAATTAGTAACAAAATCATTGCAAATGAATAAATGAATCTAAATCAATTCAGTCACTTGATCGGTGTGCATAGGTTGTTCAATAAATTCCCAAATTTATTCTCAACCACTTTCCGCGTCGACTGATATTTCTTGATGGTAATTCGATAGTTTTTTCTTCTTAGTGCCTACGCGTCGGCCGGTCCGCACCAATAGTGGTCTTCGTTATTGGAATAGACCTACACTGTTTTGAGATGAAACATTTTTCCGTTTAAGAGAAACAATTTGACAAGCCTTCTGACCTTACTTTCAAAAACATTATGTACATTGTTCATTGCCAAACCCTATCCACCCCACACATTCTACTTAGGACGCACCCGAGCTACCATTGTTTACATGATGTACGGAGGGGGGGCCGATTACGCGCAACTTCTTAATTTGGTCTAGCTTAGAGTCCATCTTTGATTGATTAATTGAATCCCCCTGTAAGCGTGTGTGTGTGTCAGTGTATTTGTATTTTATACCAACCGCATTATTTATTGAACCCTACACAACTTTGATTGTGTGGTGGTAGCACTCGTATTCATCATTCACACCCTCCGGCCAGGTTCGTGAATCACCAGGTAAAGGTTTCGGGAACACTGTTTGCAGTCGGCCTGTTATGGGTTACTGTGGCCAACTGGATACAGTGAACATAATAATTATACCTGGTGTGTTTGCTTTGTTTCCATTAAGTAATTTGGAAGTTTCAATTTATTCGTTTGCTTTAACTACTCCTCGTGCAGCTTTTACTTGAATCTTTTACTAATTTAACAACGTCTTAACTGTTTACGGATGCATGTTTTACCGATGATTTGTGGTGTTTCCCACAGATAGAATAGAAAACAAAATGAAAAAGCTTAACGAACAATTAATTACACTTTAGTTAGTGTAGGTAACATTAGTTTCTTTGGTTTTCTCGTGCGTATTGCCTTCGGACACACGGGTATTCTTGCAGTCAAGCAATTAGAGAAGATTATATGAGTTTTCTGACTTTTGAACAAAAATTCAATTTTATGATCTTCGAAATCAAAAAAAAAAACATCCTAAGAGCCATTGTCTGGATATGATCATTTTATTAGTTTCCGAAGAGTCGCGTTAACTTTTAGGACTAATAACCTTTTAGCACTATTATAAACCGTGATACCTGGGTCCTCATTTTCTAGAGTGAAATCTAATCAGAAAACTAGAATAATTTCGGCTGGTCTATGGGTCTGGTCTGGTTGGCCACAACCCGTAAATTGTGGCAGTCATCTTTGGGCGAGGGGCTTACACAAATCGAAAATTTAATCGAATATGTAGTTCACAGAAAAACAAAAACCCCTTGGATGCAGCCGAATGAAATGTTGATAAACTACAAGATGGGGCAAAAGTAGAGAGTCAAAGATGAGTCAAAACTGAGAAATCAATTTCGTTTCACAAAAAGTGCTGCTACACTGATGTTGTCGTACCTTTCTGACCGGAGACAAGCTGTTGTTACTGGTAAAAAGTCGTTCCGTTTTCTAAATTTATTGTCAGGAGTGCCCCAAGGATCTATTCTCGGCCCTCTATTGTTCAGTGCATTCATAAACGATCTTCCGCTTGCAGTCACAAATTCAGCAATTTATATGTATGCCGACGATGCACAAATCCGCCTGAGCTGCAAGCTTGGAATGATCGAGGACGGGGCCCAACAACTCAACAATGACCTTAAAGCCATTGCTCACTGGTCCGAAAAGAATAAGCTCAAAAAAATCTCAATGCATGATTATTTATAAAACCAAACTTGAAATGAGTTATTTTCCTGTCTTGTATCTCGGCAATGCTGTTCTACAATATGTGGAGAAAGTTAAGAACTTGGGCATCTGGTTTAACACTACCCCTAGCTGGGACCTTCACATTCGGTCAGTAATTGGCAAGATATATGGTTGCTTACGAACTCTATCGCTTTCAAAAAACTTTACACTCCAACATATTAGGCTCAGCTTAGCGAAAACCCTTTTTATGCCCATCATCACATACGGGTGTCAGATTTTCTGTTGGCATAATACTCAAACTAGACGAAACCTAATTGTAGCCTTTAACAACATAGTCCGGTACGTGTACAATCTTAAACGGTTTGACCACATATCGGCCTAAATACTGTTCCCTTAAGACATTAAATAATTTGCTGATCAATAAAGAGCCACTGTACCTCTATGAAAAAATAGAGTTTTATATCTCCAATCGGTCTTACTCGTATATGTTTATTCAACCGAGATTTAATTGTAACAGCTCTGAGCGCCAATTTTTTGTTTACGTCATTAGGCAATAGAACTCCCTATCCCTCCTCATTAGAAAACTAAGTAGAACCAGGCAATTCGAGAGGGTAGTATTTAGATTTTTGGCTGATAATAAATAAAGCTTCTCTTTCATTTCCTAAAATGTGTTTCATCAAATAACATTTTAGTTTAAATGTCTATTCTAAAATGAATTATGCTTGAACCAAAATATGTAAAATATGTAAACTTTTACTAACTGTTAACGTCTATATTTTTTAGATCGTTCAGGTCGTTATAGAAGGAAGCTCCTAGGTGAAGAGGATTGTCTCCTCTTCCTCCTCGTCCATGCAGCTTTTACAGAAATCGTTTGTAAAAGGGCTAAGCCTTCTTGCATGTTTGCATAGGTGATGACACCTATGATGGCGCTGAGATGTTTCCTATTTACATGAATTAGACACTTACAGCAATTCAGATCTAGCTTTGGCCAGATCTGTTTCGTCGCTAGACATGTTGGTTCAACAGTCCACTTAAGGTCTGGCATCCAGCTTTAATATTAATTTGCACGTAGCGATTGGTATACCTATTCTACCCTTTTCTGGGACAATAGGCCCTACAGTTCCCTGGAATGTGTCTGTGGCGCGACACTCAGCAAAGGTGAAGGTTGAACTGCTCTGCCATCTCCATAAGAGATGATCAGTATTCAAAGGCCGTTTTAGAATTTAATGAGACTGAGTCCAGGGACTTGACAGCGGCCTGACTATCCGAAAAGATGCGGATATCCTTTCCAGATATCACGTTTTTCTTCAGCAAGGAAAGAGCTATAATCGTCAAAATTTCCGCCTGAAACACGCTACAGTAATTTGGAAGACGGAAAGAGAGGCTTAGATTTAGCTTACCTTATTAGATGCATCTGTGTAGAAATGGATTGACTTATCCTCCATAAAAGCATCTTCCTCACAGAACGATCCAGAGGGGAAGCTTACATGGAAGTCTTTGTCAAACTAAGTTGAGGTATGGTGTAATCGATGTTCTCTGTGATTGTTCCTAATAAAGGGTTTTCCAATAGGGACTTGACAACTTTTTCACTAATCATCAAACTGTCACTGTCAATTTATTCAGTAAACTCAACATTTTCATCATGGTAAAGTACACGAACGAGCAACGTCTGGAAATTATAAAAATTTTCTACCGAAATTCGGAGTCCGTGACTGTAACTTTAGACAACGGGTTGGTCGAAATGTCGAAAAAATCGCTGACGTTCAGACGTCCGTAGCAAACGATCCAAATCAGTCGATTCCACGGCATTCTCAAGAATTGTGCATCGCTCAGACCACATATTATGGCGTATTATGCGTAAGGATCTTGGTTTACACCCGTACAAGATCAAGCTGACTCAAGAATTGAAGCCGATGGACCATTTGAAGCGACCTACGTTCTCCGATTGGGTTCTGGAGAAGATGCGCCAAGATGATGAATTTCATCGCAAAATCATCTTCAGTGACGAAGCTCATTTTTGGCTCAATGGGTTCGTCAATAAGCAAAATATGCGTCATTGGTCGGGTGAAAATCCACATGTGCTTCATGAATCACCACTACATCCACAAAAAATAACTGTTTAGTGCGGTTTGCATGCCGGCGGCGTTATTGGGCCATATTTTTTCGTCGACGATAACGATCGTCATGTTACTGTGAATGGTCAGCGTTATCGCGCCATGATCACCGATTATTTTTGGCCCGAATTGGAAGATATGGACTTGGGCGACATGTGGTTTCAACAGGATGATGCCACAAGCCACACAGAAGAGTTAGTATGGTGAGCGTGTTATCTCAAGAAATGGGCCAGTAGATTGGCCACCTACTTAATGCGATTTAACGCCGCTTGACTATTTTCTGTGGGGCTACGTCAAGTCATTGGTTTATGCCAACACGCCGACGACGTTGGAAGAGCTCTGAACCAACATTGAACGCGAAATAGCGGCCGTTTCGGCCGAAATGTGTGGCTGAGTCATTGAAAACTGGGTCCAACGAATCGACCGCTGCAAACGTGCCCGCGGTGGCCATATGAACGAAGTCGGGTTCCGTTCATAAATGTTTTGATTGTGCTTCAAGCCGATAATAAAGTTTTTGAAATATCTCAAATGGTTTGCGTTTTATTTTAAAAAAAATTTTCAAGTCCTTATTGGAAAACCCTATATATTAAGCGTGGAGTGGAATAGCAGCAGTCGCAGCTACTTGCCTGCGGAAGATATAGAAGGGTGTTAAGTGAAACAGAATTTCTAATGCCGCGGAGGGAATAGAACGTAGTGCTCCGCTTGTGCATAGACATTCTATTCTTCGGATTCTGCCTAGTTGATTGCAGTTGACTGCATTTTCTAAGGCCGTCCACTGGACGACAACCCCGTAAGTAAGTATTGGTCTTAATACCGAGATGTATAGCCAGCGGGTTATGCGAGGTTGAAGGCCCCATTTATTCCCAATGGCTTTTCGCAAAAGATTAAAGCTTTTGTAGCTTTATTGACTCTTTCTTGAAAGTTAGGTTTCCAGTTTAGTTTCCAGTCAAAAATGAGACCTAAAATTTGCACCTGAAGACCGTGGGGTTATTTTTATAATTGTTATATTGTTATAATCCACGCAGCCTTAATGTAGGCTCGGGTCCTGAAAACTCCTCTCTGAGCTTTGCCTAGCAAGTTCATTGGCGATTTAATTTCCCGTGAACCCACTGTAATCTGGAACGCGAGCAAGACTTAGTGAATTCAACCTACCGACTGCGTTCAGTGAAATATTGCATTTTCGAACTAGCTCGGAAGTCATGAGAGGCTTCAGTAAGGCTTTAAGCGCAGCTTGGCTGTTGATAGAGATGCAAATATTTTACCTCATCCACCGATAAGTATGAATTATCGTTCTCCAGAGACACACTGCTACATTCTCTCTTCTAACTAATATTCATAATTCATAATTTTATTCATAATTTATTTATTTTCAATATTTGTTTAGAAGAAGTCTTAATTAATGTTGGGAGCTTAACATATATTATTATATATTTATGCGTACAAGTGTGTATTCTATTAATTCAATAATATAAAAGGGAGGCCTTAAATGAAATTGTATTTTTGTTCTTCTGGTGATCAGGGGTAGAGAGTTCCAAAGTCGAAATAAGCGTCGTCGAAGAGCTGTTTTTCGGATGTCAGACAGGAGTATCTCGTTTGGACCAACGCAAACGTTCTGCCTGACTGTAGAAGGTTTAGTTTGTTATTTAGCTATTCTGGCAGACCAGGTTGTATTACTCGTATTTCGTGTACCATGGAGCATCCGTACATTTTTTTGGAGAACGCGGAAATGCGGTCATCATTTTTCCTTTGGAGTCATGATCCAAGTTACAGAAGATCTCGCATCCATATAAGAGATTTGACAACAATAAATGGTTTGAAGTACCTTAGTTCAGAAGTCCGACATAAATTGTACCTACGGTGGCGCTTACAGAGTATTCCAAGTTCGGGTCGTTTTAAATATTATACGCAGATTTTTTGTAGACTCAACGTACTGGATAATATTTTTTTATAAATGACAAGTACTTTAGACTCCGCCGAGTTAAGACACATGTGAATCTTTAGGGCACAGAGGTCATCTTCATTCACAAGCCTTGGAGTTACATCTGTCATATGAAGAGGTCGAATAAAAATTATTTGGACATCGTCGGCAAACATGTGTGCACAACAATGTTTAATCTGGACGGGAAGCTCATTGCATACAAAGTGAACAGAACTGGTCCTAGAATGCAGCCCTGTGGTACTCCGCTATTAAAAGGAAGAAAGTCTGACTTTTTGTTGCTAGTTACCACTCTGTAAAGTCTTTCAAGTAAGAACAATCTAGATTTGTCGATTCCCAAGCGAATTTGAAGTCTATTGTAAGGTTTATACATAAAAATTTCATGAGTAACAAGCCGAAGGCTTTTGAAAAATCTAAACTCACCTCGTTCCTATCTAGGGCTTCTCTAATCTCCTAAACAACCAACTATAGAGCAGTTTTGCAATTTCTTTTTTGCTCTAAAGCCAGCTAGGTACTGGCATGATTTTTACCCTTTTCCAGTCTCTTGGGACAGTTGAAGATGTAACGATGGAATTAAAAGTAAAAGTTATAACTGGCAAAATTAATTTTACAAACCTTGGACTTTTCCATCTAGGAAGATTGCGGTTTCGGTTATAGACCGTACGGCTTGTAGAACTTCTTCATTACGCACGCAATAAGACTTTAGGGTGTTATCGTTTTCATCCCTTCCTATTGTTTCAAAGGAATGAGAAGGATTTTGATTACTAGGTTGCTAAGTGGATGCTGCTTACCGATGCCAATCTGTGTGGCCACGTCAAAGCTTTATCTAGTGCTCGGCTATAGGACCGAGACTTGGATTCATAAAGCGTGATAGATCTTGTTGAATTCACCACCTTTTACATTTCTTGTAGGCTTCGTCGCCTTCTATTGGGTTTTACCATATGAAATGTCCGATTTTCGCTCAGTCAGAAATAAGAAGTGGTACGTGTGCTTGACGTATGAGAATTTTAGAGTTCGTTACAAGTACCGTTATTTTTTCCAGGAATTATTTACCATGATGTTGGCAGTTCAAATTCGAACCCTCTTTCCTTACGAATTTAAAATACGACGTTGGTTCGGAAAGTTCCTTAAGGGAGAACCACGTGAACCACGTGATAAGCCGGAAATATTAGTTGACGACGATGTTTTAAGAGCAGCGATTAATGCGGACCCAACGAAATCGGTGCGGGAGATTGCAAAAAGCATGAGCGTATCCTCATTGACAATAAGTCGAAACCTTTCTCTCATAGGAAAAGTAAAGAAACTCGATAAGTGGGTACCCATGAACTGAACGAATTTCAAAAACTACGGCACCTGGAAATCTGCGCATCGCCTACATTAAGAAACCAAACTGAACCGTTTTTGCACCGGATAGTCACCTGTGATGAAAAGTGGATACTGGACAGTGGTTGGATGCAGATGAAATACAAAAACACACTTCCAAGCCCGATCTTCACCAAAAAAAGGTTATGGTGACAACTTGGTGGACATCGAAAGGACCACTTTTCATTTCTTCAACCAGGAGAAACGATAAACGCTATCAAATATTGCAAGGAAATCGACATACTGCATGCCAAATTGGCTGAAAAGCAACCTGCGTTGGTCAATAGGCACGGTCCAATCCTTTGGCATGGCAATGCTAGACCCCATACCTCACAAGTGACGGTGCAAAACCTGTAGCAGTTGGGATTTGAAAGTCTAACATCTTCTCCGCAGTCTGGATTCATTTTGCCGGCAGAGGGTCTTCCGGAACCGAGCAGAGGTCATAAAAGCCTTTGAAGATTTCATTGCCTGAAAATGAACATTTGACCTTGTATCACGTTGGAAGAATGTCATAGATGCCAACGGATCCTACTTTGATTGAATAAAAATTTCATGTTGTACAACCCAATAGTATGAGTTTCAGACGTTAACCAGATTAGAGAGGCAGCTCTAATAAATTTTTTCCTAAAAGGAACACACTTTACGAATAGAAATAGATAAATTCTTTCCAACTTGCATTAACGAACTCTGCTATACAGATTCCGCACCCTCCATGCTAATCTAAAGGTTAGATATATAAGGTCGTGTTATGAGAAGCATGGGACAGAAAACTGATTGTAGAAAAACGCTTTATCAAGACTGCTAACAAGGTGAAGTGCGTGGGGATAAGGAGATTTACGGCACACAGATGTAGTGAACTCATTGTATTAACGAATGTTCTTGAGTCGAATTCACACAGCTGGTTTCAGTTTATGTCGCCACAAATCAAAATATTCAGATTCTGGACAAAACTATTCCTTAGCACAGCGAAAATTCGAGTTTGTAGTGAACCATGATCTATATGATACGATAGTTCTGATTACCAAAAGAACAGATAGTTTGCAAATAAAGGCAGAAGGAAGGGGAAAATCTTGCTCATGAATGGAATTAGCGTTCCGCGTTAAGTAGCAGGGGAATAGTTATCGCTGAAATGACTAATGTCGATAGATAAATCAAACCTAAGTTCGGAGAGAACGGACATAAAGGAATATGGAAAAATGGTTCGAAACCCAATTAAAAAAAAGATTCTAACCTACTGCTTTAGATTAATGTAAATTCAGTATCTCAAGAGTACAAGCGATCGACCTTATTAGCTAGGGAAACTTTAGAAGTGTGTTTAAAAATAAACAACAATTCGACTCCACTGGATAGAGGTCAATTAAACTTTGTATATCAATTTTATATAGAGCACTAAAAAATTTATTTAACAATTAATTTCAACACATTGGATGTACTCGTATAAGTTGAAGATGCTGTACCAAAGTACTCATTTTTTAATTGTGTCGAGTCTCGAATAATCAACATTTTAAATTATTTTATTTTTCCCGCTTTAATTAAAGTCGACATTGCGAAAGTATTTTCAATTGTCAAACAAATGCAATGGTTCTTTCGAAAACGACTATTAATAACCCCATGTGATCTATCAATTAGAATAGAAATTTTTTTTAATGAAACCCAATTTTCTGAGACAAGTACTTAGACGGTAAGAAAGCGCGGGCGACATACTAACATTCGGGCATCTTCTGACTTCTAACTGCCGTTCTAATCGCCTTCATAAATATGAACATGAGCAGCGATATTCTTAACGAATTCTTAATTAATTCGAATTAGGTTTATCATTTGATACGTACGAGCATTGAAAACAAAAAAAACAACTAGCAACCGCCGAACAAACGACAAATGTCCAACGGATTTCGAATTAATTAAGATTCATGCGTATGGTTATTTTCGTCGTTTTTATAACTAGTTTCTGTGTCTGCTCCTTTTTCTTTTGTTGTTCTCTATGTCCATAGGCATTGTTTTTTTTTTTTTTTCTTATGTATTTATTTCCATTCCGCACAGTCTTAATTATTGCTTAGATACGAATTTAAAAAAGTTACATCCCATAGAAGATTAATAATTAATAGTGAAATGTTATAGTGGAATCGAATTAAAACAAATAAAGATTATTTGACTTAATTTAGATCCCCTAGGTGGCGTTGCATCTAGCGGCCTGATTGGTAAAGTAAAAAAACACGTTTACAGATCACAAATGGATTTATGTTAATCGAGCACGGGCGTATTTATAGACGGCCCTATTGATTTATGAGCACACATATCGGAGCTACAACTCGACGGTATTGAACACAACAGTTTATTAGTAGCCAATTTAGTTATCCATTATAAGTACAAGTCAACTTCTACTTCAGTTTCAGTTTCAGAGTTATGCTAATGTACATACGAGTTTGTATATCTGTACATACGAGTATGTATACGTAGGGAACATATAAGTATTCTTGTTTTAGTTTACGACTTTGTGGCGCCAGTTTTTGGCACAAATGGATTTTTCTGATTATTGTCTTTTCTTACACGGTTTTTTATGGGTTTTGAATTTGTTACTTCAAATTTATGTTGTAGCTTACATTTTCATTTTCATTTTCATAAACTAATCAATACCTACCTTCAACCACAGGGTCGAAGTTGCCATAAAATTTGTTTTGTTCAAGTTCATTCGGATTTGGTCTCGACTGGAACTGAACAAAACCAGCAGTTGTTCGGGAATTTTACTTGTTTGGTATTGTTATTTTGCAATAATCTTCTTTTTGTTTTCTTTAGTCCAATGCAATATATTTCTTCCACCTCTCCGAACACGTATCCTTCATAGGTTTTCGTACACCCGGTGACATCTGGAAAATTTCCATCTCTGTCGCTGTTATTTTATCTTCAAAAGACTGCTTTAGCCACCCTAATACCGTCATCGCAATTGCCCTAAACATTTTTCTCGCATCCTTCTATGTCGGGACTTGAATTCGGGAGTGAAGACGATTCACGTGTACCTTGGCTAAACGAGTCATCAAGAAATAGCTTTATACCTATTCATGACTCAGAAATGAACTCGTGAGCAGAGTCCGGTTTGTGTCCTGCAATTCAATTACATAAAGTTCGCTCCAACTCTCTATCCGCTTAAGTGTTTTCTCAGCAGATATTCGAGTTGAGGATATGAATGACACAAGATGAGATTATTGTGCCTATTTGTAGCCAGATAGGTTAGAAACTCTATTAACTCCGGAGCTACTCGAAGACATGGTGTATGCTTTATCGCCCTTCGTTCACTATACAAATTAAGTCTCTACTGGAGAAGTCAAAAATGTTGATTTGCTCTTATGATTCTCTAAAGAGACTGTCCACAAAGATGTCGTTCCACAGGACCAAACAGCTACTGCATAATTCTATTCTGCGTTTGGTGCATCGTTTTCGTCGTATTCGTTCAGAATATCGCACAAGTTGGCGTTTGTCGCACGATAATGCGCCATCTCATCGATCGACACTTGTGACTGTGTTTTTGGCTAAAAATCGCATTTTAACAGTCCACCACTCGCTTTATTCGCCTGATTTAGCACCGTGCGACTTCTACCTTGCCGATGAAAAGAAAGCATTTTGTGGACTTAGAACTCATCAAAAACTCTTGTACTGACATCCTGAAGAACATCCCGGCCGACATGCTTTTAGACCGTGCAAATCGCTGTATTTAGTCAGAAGGGGACTATTTTCAATAAAATAAATCGATTTTGCCAGGAAATAACTTTATTGTTTACTGTGGAACGCATCTTATATAAGGCCAGACACTTCCTCCAAATGACCAGATCTCCTTAGAAAAAGCAAAAAGAATTTGAATCTTGATTAACCCGTAGTAAAACCTGACTTCAAACTGGATTAAGATACGTAAATGTAGATGGCAGCTCAGTTACAAAAGAGTTCACTGGACTGCTCCTCTGCTCGAACACTTTCGATGTTCATTTGAATTTATATTCTGCGTAAGGACCTAATTTGAGAAATCAAGTTTACGTTCGTAAACTCGTATATCTCGATACGAAATTGATAGCACTTTACTATTTATTTTTATTGGATCAATTATTTCGTAAGTAAAGTGTGTTGCAAAAATCAATGGCCAATTTGGAAAAAAACATCAAAACTCTTCTGTTTTTAATTTTTTATTTTTTGTCAAACAAACCGAATGCCGAACTTCAACACTTTCGATCGTCTTAATCTATCATAATCATATCTATTACATAGGATCCCCAGGGATCGGAAGCTGATCTACGAGACAACAGAAGGAAATAACATGTGGAGCAGCACAGGGATCAATCCTGGGACCAGACCTCTGGAACATCTCCTATGATGATATACAGCGGATGGAGATGCCCGAAGACACCTTTCTCGTTGGGTACGCAAGTTAAATTGAAAACGCGCAAAGAAAGTTGAGCCAAGTCATGCGACGAACAACCTTCTGGATGGATGAGCACGATCTTAGTTTGGCAACAGAGAAAACTGAGATAGTCCTTCTGACGAAAAAGAAAATCCTGGCACAAATAGACTTCCAAATTGGCTCTGAGGTCATTAAGAGCAAGGACGCGGTGAGGTATTTGGGCAACAGATAAAGTAAGCAGCGAAAAGAGCTTCTAGAGTTACAACATCACTCAGTCGATTAATGGCGAACATAGGTGGTCCAACGCCAAGTATATATTTTCCTATATGGAAGTGAGATCTGGGCAGACGCGCTTCGACAAGAAAAGTACCGGAAGCAGATGGTGGCAGTGCAAAGACGTGGAACTCTATGCATGGCTAGCTCTTACCGAACGGTGTCGGAACCAGCGGTCCTTGTAATTGCAGGAGTGACTCCCATCGATCGGATTGGAAGCGGCAATCGACCAAGCAGAGCAGCAAACGATACGAAAGTGGCAAGAGCGCTGGATCTCGGAAAGCAGAGAAAGGTGAACAGCGAGGCTGATAAGAAATGTGGCTGAGTGGAAAGACCGGAAACACGGGGAGGTCAACTACTTCGTCAAACAGTTCTTCACCGGACACGGAAATTTCAAAGCCTTTTTACATAGGATCGGCAAAACGGATTGCCCAGCCTGCCAGTACGGCGACTCCCAAGCAGACGACGTACATCACACATTTTTTGCCTGCAGAAGATGGGAAGCCCAACGAAAACCCAGAAAACATAGTGGATAAAATGCTGACGAGTGACCTGAACTGGGGAAGAATTTGCCAGTTTGTGGAAGATATTCTCAAAAGAAAGAAAAGAGAAGAAGAACAATACCGGGAAAGCACGTAAACCCGAAAGGGTGTTGGATCACAGCCCCTTGAAGTAATGTGAAGAGCGGTGCCAGGGGGTTGTATCAGAAGCCACAGAGTTGGGAGGAATTTTAGTTCGTATGATCCGAAAGCATGCGGAGAGAGTCGGGCACAAGGGATGGTTAACGAAAACAGACCTCCTTATGGTGCGTAAGGCATTTCTCCTCCCCTCAAAAGGAAAAAACAAAAAAATCTAAAGAATTTATCACCCTCACTGAACATGATGCGAATAGAGGTGGCACGATTTCTCTCACTTCTCGAGCTTACTCATAAGCGAATGTTGAACGAATTATTTCAAACTTTGTGGGAGGTTCAGGAATATTGATACAAAAGTGTTCTGGTCAACTCGATGTATTATGCAAGTTGTTGCAAAGAATTTTAAGGACCAAACTGCAAATATTTCTACACAAATTGGGTTTGACTCCAAAAATTTTATTGATTGTAAGGAATACGAGTAGTTTTGGCTTACTCGACTTTTTTTAACGAAGCACATCCTGTCGGTCATCTATTAACATTAAAAGATACTGAAAGACCTAAAGCCTCCTCCTCCAATTAGAAAAAATAACAACGAATAGGCAAAGGGAGATAAGAACAAAGCGGAAATCTTCGCTTCCTATCTGGAAGAGACCTTTATGCCCTTCAACGGTCAATCACTCATCCACAATATCAGTGAATCCGAAAGAGCGTCAGATAATTAAGCGATGACAAATGCACCGCTAACTGAACTGTCAATATTTAAAAAAAAAAATAGAACTATTAAAAAGTAATAAAAAAATTCAAATCAAAGAAAGCTCCCGGTTACGACTTAATAACCGGAGAAGTCCATAAAATGCTGACTAGTAAAGCATTAACTAAGATTCTTTATATCGCTAAGCGGATAATTCTGAGGCGTATACTGTCAATTGTTGGCGGAAAAAATCGTATGCCCAATCATCAGTTTAGGTACAATGGTAAGCATCCAGCTATTGATCAGGTGCATAAAATCACCGATCAAGAGTATTCCTTGATGTTTCGCAAGACTTTGGTATGGTAAGGCCTGGTTCATGGTTCAAATTATGGTAAGGTCTTGCCACTGAGCTTTTATAAAGTATTGACAAAGCATCTCGGGAATCGAATTTTCCGTGTCCGACTCGGAAACGAGATTTTAACCGGAGTACCACAGGGAAGTATTCTCGGCCCACATCTGTATCTTCTACGTATATACCCGAGACATACACCAGGGAGAGGGGACCGTTCTAACCGATAACATTGCTGTACTATTGTAGAAGTAGGTAAGCGCTCTGATAGAGTATATGGATGTACAGAGACCTGGGGGATAGCCCTGAATTAGACCAAATCTGTTCATGTTCCTCATATACTCGGTCTGTATTCCATTGCCAAATAAGGTTCAGTACCTTGTAACCACATTCGACTAATAGTTCAAATAGAAGTCGCACTTTAAAAAAAAAAAACCAAAGAACTCGAAAACAACTACAAATACAATGCATTGGTTACTGGGTAAGCACTCCAAACTTAATATGGAAAACAAGCGGCTCTTATATACTCGTAAACAAGTACTAAGGCCGGTGTGAACCTATGGTATACAGCTTCGGGGTTGTACCAAGAAAACGAAGGCCAATATTTTACAAACTTTTGAAAATAAAGTGCTAACAGAAATTGTCCATGCACCATGCACCATAAAAAATGCGGACTTACCTCAGAATTCCTACTATCCAAGACGAAATAAAAAACTTCGTCAGAAAACACAAAGTGGACATATTAAGTGGACAAGAGGAACCTATTGCGCCATCTTCTAAGGACGAAACCTTTGGACCTAGCGCAATAAAATGAAACCGCGTTAAAAAGCGGAACATGCAGAAACTTTCATTGGACAATTCTCTGTCCAACGAGTCTATTTAATGATTATTAGTTGCGGTGACATAAAAATTACTATCGTTGGAGGTGTTTTTTATGAGTAAGAATCTCACATAGAGCCACACTTCGAGCTCTATCTCATCAATAACGAGCAGTTGATGAAAAAATACTAAAAAAAAAAAGGATCAGGTTGTTATGAGGTACTAAAGCAAGAGTTTGATTGTTAATTCTGAGGTTATAGGAAGAAAACCAGAAATATAAGTGTTTCAGTAGGAGAACTTTAAGACTATTATTTCTGCAACTTTTATTACAAATAAGACGAATAACGAATTTTTCAGAAATCATGTATGTGTACCACCACAGGAAACTATGACATATTCAAGCCTAGAATGCACTAAACCGTAATCCCGGGAGCCACATGATTTTAAACAGTATATTCGTCTTGTGGCTGCGATAAGGTACTTCTTATGTGCATCGGTATGAGCAGAAAAACTCATCTTCCAGACAAGCAAAGCACTTGAATGAATTGACACTTTCAATGGTAAAACGTTTACCAAAGCACGTACGTGACTCAAAAAATATCTGCGAGCTCTAATTTACATACATACGAGTATATCCTTACTACTCGTATGTTTATTTTGCATTTGTTGCAGTTAGCACAATGGAAAAGGAATGGTTCATTGTCTACTTCGTTGCCACTCGCATTAAAAGACATAATTTTAGTTTTATCTGTAATTACCATTTTATGCAGTTGGAACCAATGATTTAAGACTTCCCGGACATGATTTATGTTAGCAGAAAGACTTAGAACAGAGTCACTGTGAAACGCACATGCCATATTACGATATTTTTGAAAAAAGAGCGAATTAGCGAAAATTTAAAAGAGTGTCAGCCCAAGCACAGAACCTTGAGGAACTCATATAAAAGATTGCTTTTTACCTTTTACCCCCCCCCCCCCCAGCTTTCTTCTACAACGACCTCAACGATCTAGAAAAAATAGACGTTAACAGTCTCCTACGCTTTATTAAAAGCTCAAACTGGTTCCAGTAGTAAGAAGATCACAGATCCACGTGGCATCACAATGGGCCAATAGGCCTAAGTGGGTTGGTATTTCCAACAGCCACTCTTACCTAACCTAACCTAACCTACCTTTTACCCCCTACCAAATAAGTATGAACAGAACCAACCACACCAAACTGTGGAGTTTTTGAGTCTCATGCATCTCTTCTGGATTTGCCTCACTCTAACATACTTGTATAAATGGCAATTTTGCTTCTTCCAAATACCATTGAGCCAAAAGTGAGCCTCATCACTAAACACAGAGTCACTGTGAAACGCACAAGCCATATTACGATATTTTTGAAAAAAGAGCGAATTAGCGAAAATTTAAAAGAGTGTCGGCCCAAGCACAGAACCTTGAGGAACTCATATAAAAGATTCCTTTTTACCTTTTATCCCCTACCAAATAAGTATGAACAGAACCAACCACACCAAACTGTGGAGTTTTTGAGTCTCATGCATCTCTTCTGGATTTGCCCCATGGCAGCCCCATCACCCGAGTGTACCGGCACATGTAGGATTCTTTTGTCTGTGGCCGTTCTAGCAGCATGATATATAATCGGAACATTACTAGCATCAGATAGATAGCCGTGTGCATCTAGATACAAGAACGCTTCAGGTGGTATATATCCACTGGACAATGTGTTTCTGAAGTAACCAGGGTTAAGATAAAACAAGCCCGATATGAACTCGTTCTCAACAACCTTCACTGAGAGCGCGAGATGATTTCTGACAAGGTCCAGAATAACATTGTCTATCCTGGACACACCGGGAGCTTCCAATATTGTCTTGTTGCTGACATAATGCCGAAAGTCGGAATGAGCGCTTCGTAAACAAGCTCGAAGACATTTTCTTTCGAAAGCTCGATATTTCTCCATGTAAGAAGGATTTATGTCACACTCGCGTAAGTCAATATTAGACGCACAAACGCTTGATAGCAAATGACCTTCACATCGGATCTCAGATGATTCGAGTAAAAAAGGCTTTTAAGCGACTTTTTTTTTTATATAATTTACGCGCGCCTAAGGGGTTAGATACCCTTTTACTGTTGCCAGGGCGCGGGCGGAAAGGTAGAAAGGAGGAGCAAGGAAAATTGTTTTGTAGTGGTTTGAAACTCAGGTGTGTTTGGTTTCGGTATTTGCTCTCCAGGGGGGGGGGGGGGGGGGGGGGGGGAGTCCGAATAGGACGGAGAGTTTTTTCTTCACTCAGAGTGGAAGGTTATAATTCGCAGTAATTATTTGTGCTTGAAACTCTACAACAGCCAAATCTACGTGTCAGTGTTATGCCTTCACACGCTGAATTTTTCTGTCTGAGTTCCAATTACACAACTGAAAAACTTGAAAGACTTGTTCATGGGAAGGATTCGAACCTAGACCCCTCCGAGTGAGAAGCGATTGCTAGTACCACTACACCACGGCCACCCCTAAATGCCATAAATGCCGCTCTCGCTTTATTGAGCTGCTGGTTACAATGATCAGTCTTTGACTCGATGCGAAGCCCATCCGAGGATTTTATTACCAGGTTTCGCCAATTGCGACTCAAGTCTGTATTACCCGGGCCTACTGGGGTGCGGAACAGTATGGTTTCACATTTGGAGCTATTTATCTTGAGCTTCCAATCTTGACAGTAAACCTCGAAGATTGTCCAATTTTATTTGGAGATTATTCTGTATCTCGCTGATTTTAGAGCCATGAGAGTATAATATGACATCATCAGCGAATGCTATCGAGGAAGCCATGTCCCTAAGCACTTCAGAGGTATAGATGTTAAAGAGGATTTGCGCCGTTACTGTGCTCTGTGCCAGACCATTGGCGATTTTGAAGACTCTAGTCGTCGTGTATTTTCTATCTGTTACAACAAATCTCTTCTTGCGTATCATTGAACTTATCATCTTTATAAGGTGAGGGGGAAATTTATATATTAACCCGTCAAACCAAACCATGTCGAAGACTTTTTCGACGTCCACTAGACAGGCACCTGTACATCTTTTGGCGTTAAGGTTCCAGCTTATATCGGAAACAAGGAAACTGACGAGTGAAATCTTTTGAATCCAAATTGATTCCGCGGGATGATCACCTTATTTTCGCACCCGAGCAAGATTGACTTGCTGACAACTACCTCAAAAACCTTCCCAATATTAGGCAGGAGACTTATTGGCCTATAACTCGTAAGATCTGAAGGATCCTTCTTTTTTTTTACTATCGGAAATACCTTCGATGTTTTCCAACAGTTTGGGAAGTAGCCGTTGTTAAAAATTACGCAGTATTGCCTTATGATTTCAATCGGTATATGCTTAAGTACAACCAGATGACTTGTTGTTGTTCAGTTTTCTGAATATTTCTGTGAGCTCGTCAAGTGTTGTGTAGTAGCTTCTTGTCTGTTCTGTTATCAGTTCGTCTGCTTTGAATGAAAGTGTCACTGCTTTGGTTATTAAACCGCAGTAGCTCTTCAGCCACCTTAACAGATTTCCGACTTGGGAGATCGATTTTGTGGACTGACTCAAAATGGGAACCAATAATATTGATTGTGGGACAGTGTTGTTGGGGATTAATCCCTGCCTGAGAAAGGAACCGCTAAGAGAGCAGTGGCACTTTGAGTTTTGGAATTTGGACAATGCTACGAGGCTTGAAGATCTGCTTGATTTGAGGAAACATGTTCCTTGAGTCAGACTTCATTACTTTTTCCGCACGTTGCCTCCAGTAGGCATTGGCCACATTCCGATATTGTTGCTCTATGAGCGACTTTACATTTCTCAGGAGGGACTTCAATCTTACCAGTTCCCCATTGCTAGGAACATCCTGAAATTGTCGGCGTACCCTATTTATCTGAGTTATCAGAAAGCTTTTATGATTTTGTAGTCTCTGTATGTCCATGCTGTTTCTACTTTTCATCGTCAGTACTGACGACTCCATTGCCTCTCGTACTACGGAATTGAGATTCCCGATGTAGAAGTCACAATCCTCGTTCGTAAGGTTCCTATTGTTAGGAACCTCAGAAGAAGACCGCTGTCTATTATATGCCCTCGCAGCATCATTTCTATTTATAACTATGATATAAATGAGTACGAAAATAGACAAGAGGTTCATACGAGGGTTGTCTGAAAAGTTTCCGACCGCAACGTAAAGATAGCGACACCCGTCAATAAAAGCTAGTGAATCAGAACAGAGTTGGACTCTGTGTATGGGGACTCTGCACCATCATTTACCACAGTGAAATTTTGGGCAGCTGAGTTTAAACGTGGCGGTAAGAGCTTGGGAGGTGATGAACGTTTGGGACGTCCAAAAACTGCAACCACTGACGATAACATTGCAAAAGTTCACCAAAAGTGAGAGAGATAGTAGAGGTTATGAAAATGTCCAAAGAACGTGTTTGTTACATATTAAATCAAGTTTTAGGCATGAAAAAGCTGTCCGTGCGATGAGTGCCGCGTTTGCTTACGTTAGACCAAAAACGTGTTCGAATGAACATTTCCAACGCTCTGTTGGCGCTTGGAAACTTGGATACACCATTATATGTTACGTCCGAAACAAAAATTCAGTCAAAACAGTGGACTGCAAAGGGCGAGCCGGCTGGGAGAGTGATGGCGTCTGTTTTTTGGGATAGTAAAGGATTATCTTCAAAAAGGAAAAACCATTACAGGAGCATACTACGCATCATTACTTGCCAAGCTGAAGGCAGAAATTGCGGAAATACGGCCACATTTGCAGAAAAAGAAAATCCTGTTTCACCAAGATAACGCGCCATCTCACACCTCAGCGGCTGCCATGGCGAAAATCCATGAATTACGGTTTGAACTGCTTGACCATCCGCCTTATTCACCAGATCTAGCCCCAAACGATTTCTTTTTGTTCCCTCATCTAAAAACTGCGCTCGAAGGACAGAGATTTAGGTCAAATGAGGAGGCAATCACCTTCGTGAACAATTATTTTGCAGAAAAAAACGCCAAGTACTATTGGGAGAAGTGTGTAGAGTTACAAGGAGACTTTGTATTGGGTTGTTCAATAAGTTCTGCGGTTTTTATTGGTTAAAGTTAAATACACATTTTTTATTTAAAACCATATATTTAATTAATCAAATATTGTCCATTCTGATCTATTACATTCTTCCAACGTTCTGGCAGAGACATTATTCCTCTTTTGTAAAAATCAGTAGACTTTTAGCCAAAAAAGTTTTCCAGATGCGTTTTTATGTCCTCCGCGGAATTAAATTGCTTTCCGCCCAATCGTTTTGGAGAGAGCGGAATAGGTGGTAGTCAGACGGCGCAAGGTATGGAGAGTACGGTGGGTGCTGCATTACTTCCCAGCCAAAGGCATTCAGCTTTTCTTTTGTCACAAAAGCTGTGTGTGGTCTGGCATTGTCATGGTGGAAAACAAAGCCCTTCCTGTTCACTAACTGTGGCCGTTTGCCTTCCACTGCCTGCTTCAAATTGTCGAGCTGAGAGCAGTATTTGATAGTAGCTGAGACAATACGGACAGAAATAGCGAAAATCAGAACCGATCTTCTTGAAACCATCGCTGAGCTGGAGAAATCATGGGTAGCGCGCCTAGAAGGTATTCAATCCACTACAAGTGGAGTTATAGAACGAGTGGAAAAATTAGAAACAGGCACTGAAAACTTAGCACTATAGGAAAAGCTGCATAACTTAAATAGTCAAGTCGATTCACTGGAGAGAAGAGAAATTGCCGCGGATGCTGTTCTATTTGGCGTCCCCATAGTGAACGGCGAAAATCTGCTGTCTATGTTTCAAACACTCTGCAGTAAGGTTAACTGTCAGCCACCAATTCTAAAAAGCATCTCACGGGGTTTCTCTCGAAACAACAACAACCAACCACCGCCGATCATTCTGCAATTCGCCACTATACGAGAGCGAAACTCCGTTCTTCATGCAGCAAAGGAATATCGCAAAAAGACGCGCAAAACTCTATGCCTTCATGATATCGGTATTGACTCCAGTGCCAAATGCTATCTCAATGAGAATCTAACTAGAGCTAACCGTGCTCTCCTTCAGAGTGCTGTACGTCTCAAGCGAAAAGCCCAACTCTTCACAGCTTACACAAATCGTGGGTCAGTGTTTGTTAAGCTTTCATCAGAAGGCCAAAGCTTTCATATTCTAAGCTTCGACGACCTAAAAGCAATTGCCAGCAACAACAACAACAGTAATTAATCAAATGTATAGAGTTGCCGCCATCTTCAAAATTAAATATCTTTTTTTATTTTATTATTTTTCTTTGTATATTCTTTTTTTACCTACATAGTTTCCTTACATTTAATTTCATGAATTTCAATATGTTTTCTTACCAAAATCATGTTCATTTTTTCTTAGCGAGCGCGGCGTGTCAATCCAAACTACTATTTGTTTTATTGCATAAAAATATTCGTGTTTTTCATTCCCTTATTTATTATACTAATTATCTGTTTTTATATTATGAACCTGGATAACGATAATATGGTAAGACAGTCCCATTCCGACAACTTGCATGGATCTCTCCACAACATGATAAGGGTGCTTGGAGCTCAGAGCGATGGCATTCACATCTGCCATCTTAACGCACAAAGCATCTTGCCCAAAATTGACGAATTCCGCTATACTTTTGGAAATACTCGTCTCGATGCAGTGTGTGTATCAGAAACCTGGCTGTACAGCAACGTGCAAAAAGAAGTCTGTTCCCTTAATGGCTATGAAATGTTTCAAGCCAACCGAGATGGTCGCACTGGTGGGGGTGTTGCTATATACTTACGAAAACCACTCAGGGGTAAAGTCGTGCATGAATCACCTCCGGGGTGTCCTATTGCTTATTTGTTTGTTGAAATTACATGTAGAGCTGGAAAGTTAATACTTGGTGTTGCCTATAGGCCAAACAAACAGTTATGCTTTACTCCATTGCTAGATGTTCTTGAGGCTATTTCATGTATTTCCTCAAACATAGTTATCTGCGGTGACCTGAATTGCAATGTACTGAATAAGTCTGAATCAGCCTCGTTTATCGGAAATATGAATTCGCTTCATTTAACAGCGGTTAACTCAAGTATTCCCACCCACTACTTGGAAGAATCATGTTCCCTTCTCGACGTTTTCTTTGTTGGTGACATTTCTAAAATGCTCTTTTATGACCAAATCGGTGCGCCAGGGTTTTCTAGGCATGACTTGATATACTTATCATTTAACATAGAACTATCTAGCAGCACCCCGGTACGATTTTACCGTGACTATAATAATATAGATTATACTAATCTGCTTTCCGACGTTAACCGAATTTTTTGGGATAGCATCTATTACATGCCCTCTGTCGATGACCAAGTTATGTTCCTACAGCAACATGTGTTACAGCTATATGAGAAAAACATCCCTCTAAAAGCAATAGTACGCACATCTAAGTCCCCTCAATGGTTTAGCTCTTACATTAAAAAACTTATTGTCCAACGTGACACTGCCTATCGAAAGTGGAGGAGGTTTCGTCTTGATGAATTCCGAAATGAATATCGTTTATTGCGCAACAAAGTTGTCTTGAAAATCAGATCCGCCAAAAAAGCTTTTTATAATCATAAGTTCAACCTGTCTACCCCGGGAAACTCTAGGAACATGTGGAAGAATCTTCGCGAACTAGGCATCGGCAGGAAAAATATGGTAGTCCCCACTGATGTTAACTGAGACCAGCTGAACCTGAACTTCATCTCCTCATGTGGTAATCCTTCTTGCAGCCCTGCTTCGCCAGAGCATAGCACTGAAAATGACACTGAAGGGGCTTTTTGCTTCAGTAGAGTCACCGAAGTAGATGTTGTTGAAGCACTCCTCTCGGTAAAATCCAATGCTACTGGTCTAGACTGTCTTAGCCCAAAGTTTATAAAACTGCTTTTGCCTTATTTACCTTTCCCTCTGAATGGAAAAAAGTAAAAATAGTCCCGGTCCCCAAGAAAAGAATGAGGAATACGGTTGAATACAGGCCAATCGCTATTCTACCTTACTTGTCGAAGGCCTTCGAAAAGTTAGCACTAAAACAAATTCGTTGCTATTTAAGTAACGAAGATCTCCTAACTATACATCAGTCTGGTTTTCGGCCTAAAAGGAGCTGTAACACTGCCCTGATATTAACTGTAGAAGAGATTTGTAACGCATTGGATAAGAATCATCCAACGCTTTTATCATTGCTCGACTTTTCGAAGGCATTTGACACAGTCAACCACGCGGTCATTTGTAGTAAACTTAAAGACCTTTTCGCTTTTTCTTCTTTGTCCGTAGCTCTTATCAAGTCTTATTTAAGTGGAAGAAAACAGTGTGTTTGCATTGGTGAGAATAGTTCGAATTTCTTAAGTGTACATAATTGGAGTGCCACAAGGATCAATCCTGGGACCCACTCTTTTCTCCTTATACGTGAACGATCTACCAAACATTGTTAAACACTGCAAAATTCATATGTACGCTGACGATGTACAACTTATGATAAGCTGCCCCACTGATGAAACAAACTCCGCTATAGACCTCCTAAACGAAGATCTTGCCAGAATTTATGATTGGTCAATTAAACACGACCTTCGACTTAATGCTGATAAGTCTAAAGTAATTTTCATACACCGTAGAGCTCCTGATCTTCTCTCAGGCCTACAGCTTGTTCACATCAATCAAGTGCCCATAGAGTGGGCTGTCTCCGCTAAAAACCTTGGTGTGATTTTTAATTCGAATCTCTCTTGGGATACACACATTAATTCTATCATCGGCAAGGTTTATAGTGGGCTTCGTACTTTATGGGCTACTCAACATCTTCTACCAACGAAAACTAAATTAATTTTAGCAAAAACTCTTCTATTACCTACTTTACTTTTCGGATGCGAGATCTTTTGCAAGCCTGACCACAATAGTCTCAGAAAACTTAACATTGTCTTCAACAATATCGCAAGATACATTTTCAACATCCGGCAGCGCGATCATATCTCACACTTTTCTAAACAAATAACTGGTTGCTCCTTCTCTAGCCTACTAAAATACAAATCGCTATGTTTTTTGCACAACCTTATAAAAACTCGAGAGCCAGATTACCTATTTAATAAACTTCAGTTCTTGCAATCGCATAGATCGTTCTCGCTAGTTCAACCAAGATACCATTGTCTTACTTCTGAGCGTCAATTCTTTGTTCAAGTTTTCCGGCTCTGGAACTCTCTTCCTATTGACCTGAGAAGAATGACAAGCACGAATAAATTTAAGTCGTCCTTACTCGCACTACTGGCTACAACCTAATATGCAGAAAATAATATGAACATGTTTTTCAACTCTCTAACTACTTTTTCTGTTTTATAATATTTAATTCTTACTTTATTTACTTATCTTTTTTTATTTTTAATATTAACTTTGCCATCTCTCTCTGTAATTTTTTTCTTTTCCTTTTTTAATCTAAAGGCTTACAAATTATTGTATAAGATTATTTAGTCTTCCTTTGTAAGTAATATATAAGTTGAATAAATGAAAATGAAATAAAATAAATAGTATTTATTGTCTCATTGCGTGGAAGCTGCTCGAAATATAGGACACCTCGCCAATCCCACCAAATGCTCAACATGACCTTTTTGGGATGCAAATCTTGTTTACCAACCGATTGCGGTGTTTCACCAGGAGCGCACCATGATCTCTTACGTCGAATGTTGTTGTAAACCACCCATTTCTCGTCTCCCGTAACCACTCTTTTCGAAAAAGTATCCAGCGAGTTCCACTTCAACAAAGACTCACAGATCATTATGCGATCCATACGGTTTTTTCACTGAGTTCGTGAGGAACCCAAACATCCATTTTTTTCGACATTCCAAGCCTTTTCAGTCTCTGTGAAACGGTTGTATGGGCAATGCTAAACCTCTGACCGAACTCTCGTGTCGTTAAATGTCTGTCAACGCTAACTGCAGCTAAGATTTGATCGTCGTCTGTGGTGGATGGACGTCCAGAGCGAGCAGCATTAGCAAGGTCTATATTGCCGGAACGAAAGCGTGTAAGCCAGCGCTGACGAATGTCAGTGCTAACTGCCGAATCTCCATACACCCTAAAAATCTTACATTGCGCCTCTGTAGCTTTGACACCTTTTTTTAAAGAAAAAAAGCAAAATATGCCTAGAATCCACTTTTTTATCTTCCATTTAAAAAAAAAATTTGAGCACTTAAAACACGTCCAATCAAAACAAATTCTCGTAACAATGTAAAGAATGGAAAAAAAAAAAGTTTTCATAACGATTTTATACACAGAGATTTTCTGAAGCGATAAACGCCACTTCCAAGAAAAAAACCGCAGAACTGAACTGGAGAAAAAATGTCTCTTCGGTCGGAAACTTTTCAGACAACCCTCGTATATGAGGTAGCGCAAACTGAATATTACTTTATCAGCTCTCTGGTGTGCTGTTTGCTTAGAAAAAGTCATTGGACCTCTGGAGAACTTAAATTGCAAACAATAGAAGACGTCATGCTAAAAATCGGCATTTTTTAAAGCAGCAGTTCTAAAATTTAGTTTCTAGAGAATGAAGCTCCTGCGCTTATCACCGAATAATTTCAAAAATTAAAGATTTAATTGTCTTCAGCGTGCCCCGAATTAGACAGCATCAGGCTTTGTTCTTGTAAAATCTTGCTGCAACACAGACGCGGCGCCTAAATATTTTACGAAATGTTTTGGAAAACGCTCTAGAAAGCGCCCATTTCGGTGAGGTTCAGCCTACATCTCGTTGGGTTGATATAATCTTTCACAACTAACAATTCTCATTAGTCCTAATCTAAAAGATATTATTAAGAATATTTAAATCTATGGAAGCTATTATCAGTTTGCATCAATCAGTGACTTGTGGATACGAATAAATGTGTTTTCTTTCAACTATAATTCAGCACCTAAGCTGGGATTTAAACTCGATATCCCATATATACTCGTATACACTAACTTTTAAATAATCTATGTTACACTTGTACCGGCTGTAAAGCTGAGAATGAAACAGAAAACCCACCTTCTCAACCCATATCAACACTAATTGGTTAAAGATCACAGTGATTTGTGTAGCGAGTAGCTCAATAAATTGTAGTTAAAAACAAAAAAAAAAAAAACTATACATGTGGTGGTTAATTTATTTCTACGTTAATTTAAAAAAGGTTTTCCCCATACGAGAATACGAGTAGATCCAATCAGGTATCTGTCAAATATGTGCCTTTAAACTATCACTTTAGAACTTATAATAGCCGATGATGGCATGTAATGAAAATAAATTTTTCTTACTCCATCCTTGGTGAGTTATTTTACAAAAAAAAAAAACTGTCACAATCCTTTTACCACATTGTGGCTAGGTGCATACTCGTATATACAGATTTCCATCGACAATATCACATTTCATTAGCAGCCACACCAACAGATCAAGGCTTCCTTTTAGCCCTTATGACCGGAAGATGGTAGGGGCAGAATATTATACCATCATCAAGGTTATCTTTGAGGTTGCCAGCGACAATGGTATTCAAATCAATTTAAGGGAGCTACTGCGACATAAACACAGTAGTTATGGTACGAGTATGTATCGCATTAAGCAGATTGGTGTGAAATTTGCTCTGAGGAAAACGAAACGGATATCTTCCTAATTGTTTTGTCTAAACCAATATCAGACTTTTGATGATGTAGTTAGAGTTAGAAGTTTTTAGAAGCAATGACTTAGATCCCATAGGTTGCGACATTTTTTTTAATGTAAACTCAACCAATTTATATACCATATGTCACCATAGAGGTGACCTGGAGGCGTTCGAAGAAATGATAAATACCGGAAACATAATTCAAAGCGGAACAGCTGAAGCCTGTATACAACAACTCGTCCGCATTCTCACTACTGCGTGCGATGCATCAATGCCCAGAAGAACGGGTACTAGAGGAGGAACACTATGCTACTGGTGGAATGAGGAAATAAAAAAGCTTAGAGCAAAGTGCTTAAAAGCTCGACGCAAAGTCCAAAGATCTAGGGGAAGAGATCGCTTTGAAGAACACCTTATTGTCTTTAAAAAAGCAAGACGCGACTTAAAAAAGGCAATCAGGGAGAGCAAGACAAGATGTTTTAAAAAACTTTGTGAAGAAGCCGACATAAACCCTTGGGGTACAGCATACAGGATCGTCATGACAAAGATAAAGGGCAGCAGGTCGCCGCAAATAACATGTCCAGCAATCCTAAGCTCCATAGTAGAACACCTTTTCCCCCGAAGTACATCTACTATGTACCATATCGTTAGGGAGTCCAACACGGAGGACATTCCAATAGTCACAGCGGATGAACTCATGAACGCATGCAGGAAGATAGGCGACAATAAAGCGCCGGGACCTGATGGCATACCAAATAAGGCACTAAAAGCAGCTATCCATAAGCGCCCAGACATGTTTATGGAAACAATTCAAAAATGTCTTGAAGAAGGAGTTTTCCCGGATGCTTGGAAACTACAACACCTAGTCTTGCTTCCAAAGGGAAACAAGCCACCTGGGGAACCGTCCTCGTATCGTTCAATATGCCTTCTAGACACAATGGGAAAGATATTGGAACGGATAATATATGCTAGACTGCTCGCGATAGCAGAAGAGAGAGGAGCACTATCAGACTTGCAGTTTGGGTTTAGAAAATCGCGGTCTACTGTTCAAGCCATAAAAACTGTGGTCGACATTGCGGCCATACAAGGAGAAAGATGGCGGTATGGTACAAAGAAATATTGCTTAGTGGTGACTCTAGACATCAAAAATGCCTTTAACTCGGCAAACTGGGCGTTCATCAGAAAATCACTAGCCAGTATGAATACGCCATACTACTTACTGAGGATAATAGAAAACTACTTTACCAACAGAAAACTGAGGTATGAAACTGACGAAGGGTTGAAATACTACAGCGTTTCAGCTGGGGTTCCACAAGGATCAGTACTCGGTCCACTCCTATGGAACATTATGTATGACGGAGTGTTAAGGCTTATGTTGCCGAGAGGAGTTCAAGTAATCGGATTTGCAGACGACATTGCCGTCATTACGGTGGCAAAAGAAATAAAGGAGATAGAGGCTGCCACAAATGTAGCGATTATTTGCATCAAAGACTGGCTAGTATCCGCCGGTCTAGAATTAGCGGACCATAAAACGGAAGCCGTCTTATTTACCAGTAGAAGAATTGTGGAATACACCAATATACGGGTGGGACATCAAATAATCCGATCGAAAGAATCAATCAAATACCTGAGAGTAATACTTGATAACAGATTACAGTTCAAAGCACATATAGAGTACTCCAGTAACAAGGCTTTACTGCTGCAAGGAGCTCTCTCTAGAATACTACCAAACATTGGTGGACCTGGATATGCCAGGAGGATTCTCCTATCTAGAGTAGTCAGCTCAGTCCTCTTATACGCTGCTCCGGTCTGGGCGGGAGCACTCGCCATAAAAGCAAACAAGAGAAATCTGTTGTCCGCATACAGGCTCAGTGCATTAAGTGGATTTCGAACAATCTCAGATGAAGCAGCCTTCGTGATAGCAGGAATGATTCCGATCGACATTCTCGCGGACGAGATGTTGAGAATTTATAATAGAAGAACCCCAGGGCGACAAGATGCAGGTGAAATTGCAAGCCAGGTGGGATAATAGTACAAAAGGCAGATGGACCTACAAGTTGATCCCGGACATCGAGACCTGGACAAAACGAGCACATGGGGATAACAACTACCACCTTACGCAGTTCCTATCTGGTCACGGCGGCTATCGTAAATACTTGCACCGATTCGGACACGATAGCTCCCCTTTGTGCCCAGAATGCTCAAACGAGGAGGAAGATACGGAGCACGCCATATTTCATTGCCGACGTTTTTCGCAGTGGAGAATTAATCTGCCCAGTCCAATACTACTCATAGACCAAATGTTGCAGTCGGAGGAAAATTGGATGGAAATCAGCACATTTGTGACAATTGTGCAAAATGAGCTAAGAAGAATTGAAAAAAATTAGAAGAGCTGAAGAAGCAAATACAAGAAGAATAGCATGATCTGCTAACCAGCCCTGCGAAGTAATACCTAACGGCAGTCCCGCGGGGAGAGTGGTTGAAGGACGTAGTGGTGTGGATTAGTACGTAGGCGCACTCCTGGCATCGAACATTCGGGTGTTGCGAATCGTGCATGTTGGTGGCACGGGCTACCGCATCTATGAAGATTACCACATCCATTGGCGCAACCAAGAAAAAAAAAAAAAAAAAAAAAAAAAATGTCACCATAGAGGTAGATGAAAGGAAATGTTGCTCAAATTTTTGCTGAATTTAATAGATCATAACTATGAATAATAATTACGACCATCGCTTGAAGTAAAAGGCTGAAAGTTGGCCGTTTCATTGTCATGAATATATGACACAGATCGAGAGGAGACGATTTAACTGGTGAATGGCATTTTTGATTGACTGTCCATTTATATGTTAATTATTGTAAAAACAAAGATTATTTAAGAGTAAGCTAAAATTAATATTTAAACAGAAGTGTTATGAGTTTAATTTGGAAACTGATAGACAGAACAGATATAGGGGATTTTAATTTGAACATTTTGGAAACTAGGGAGATGGTGTCGAGTTACATGGCGTTATTAGCATCGCATGGTTTAGCTTCTTTTATCAATGAGCCCACTAGGACAGTATCGGGCAGATGTTTAGATCACATTTATGGTCGATTTAATAATGTTTCTTTGATAATTGCGATAAATGTGTTTTTGATCTAAGGATAACCGATCATTCTATGACAGGAATATTAGTAAGCGTTTCGAATAGCATTGGTAGTAAAGATTCAAACTTTTGCTGAATGAGCTCTGGGAAGATGTTTTCTTGTGTAGAAATGCCTCAAAGTCCTTTACAATCTTTATTAATTCAACAACGAAACATATTCTGAGTTGTTGCTCTTTTTTGCCCTCGAGAAAAGTGGTAAAAAGGCTGAAACCGTGGATCTCTGTGTAAAAGGTCCGCCATCTAACGTTGTTTTATTCAACTAGTGCTTATTTCGTGAATGGTAACACTTAGCTCATGTCTGATTTGACAGATAATTAGTTTTATCCTTCCGAATGTGGTTGTGTATATGCTTGAACAACGCTGGGAAATATTGCGACATTACTTTGAAAATCATGATGCCGATTTTGCCAAAAAAAATCGTCTTTTCAGATGAAGCTCATTTTGATCTTGGCGGGTAGGTTAGGTTAGGTTAGGTAAGAGTGGCTGTTGGAAATACCAACCCACTTAGGCCTATTGGCCCATTGTGATGCCACGTGGATCTATGATCTTCTTACTACTGGAACCAGTTTGAGCTTTTAATAAAGCGTAGGAGACTGTTAACGTCTATTTTTTCTAGATCGTTTAGGTCGTTGTAGAAGAAAGCTCCTAGGTGAAGCTTCCTTCTCTGAGAGAGAGCTGGGCATATGCAGAGTAAGTGGGGGATTGTCTCCTCCTCTTCCTCGTCCATGCAGCTTCTACAGAAATCATTAGTAAAAGCGCCAAGCCTTCTTGCGTGCTTGCCTATGAGGCAGTGTCCGGTAATGACACCTATTATGGCGCTGAGATGTTTCCTATCTAAAAGGATCAGACACTTAGATCGACTCAGATCCAGCCTTGGCCAGATCTGTTTGGTCGCTAGACATGTTTGTCCAGCAGTCCACCTAAGGTCCGTTCTTTTATTGGCATCTAGCTTTAGTGTTAGTTTGCACGTAGCGATTGGTATACCTATACTACCTTTGTCTGGTAGGATAGGTAGAGTGGTTCCAATTTTGGCGAGTTCATCGGCTCTGCAGTTCCCTGGAATGTCTCTGTGGCCCGGCACCCAACAGAGGTGAATGTTGAACTGCTCTGCCATCTCCATGAGAGATGATCGGCATTCAAGGGCAGTTTTAGAACACAATGAGACCGAGTCCAGGGACTTGATGGCGGCCTGACTATCCGAAAATATGCGGATATCCTTTGCAGATATCACGTTTTTCTTCAGCCAGGACAGAGCTTCTTTAATCGCCAAAATTTCCGCCTGGAACACGCTACAGTGATTTGGAAGGCGGAAAGAGAGGCTTAGATTTAGCTTATCTGAGAAAACACCGCCACCAACTCCGCTATCGGTTTTAGATCCATCTGTGTAGAGATGGATTGACTCCATGAAAGCATCCTCCTCCCAGAATGATCTAGAGGGGAAGCTTACATGGAAGTTTTTGTCAAACCAAAGTTCAGGTATGGTGTAATCGGTGTTCTCTGTGAGGATTCCTAATGTATTAAGAATGTTGGCGTGGCCAAATGAATTATTTGTCCACTGTTTAGTCGCTTTAAGGCGAATAGCTGCAGTCGCAGCTTCTTGCTTGCTAAAAATGTCAAGGGGTGTCAAGTGAAGCAGAATATCTAATGCCGCAGAGGGTGTCGACCGCAAGGCTCCGCTTGTGCATAGACATGCTGTTCTTTGGACTCTGCATAGTTTAATGCGATTGACTGCATTTTCCAAGGCCGTCCACCAGGCCTCCACCGAGATGTATAGCCAGTGGGTTATGCGAGGTTGAAGGCCCCATTTGTTCCCAATGGCTTTCTTGCAAAAGAATAAAGCTATTGTAGCTTTATTGACTCTTTCTTGAATGTTAGGTTTCCAGTTTAGTTTCCTGTCAAAAATGAGACCCAGATATTTTGCTGTATCGGAGAAAGCTAAACTGGTACCGTTTATTGAAGGAGGGTCTATGATTTCCTAGAAAAGAGGACAAGATCAGTTTTATGGGGGTTTATTCCCAATCCACAGCGATCTGCCCAGCATGTTAATCTGTTAAGATTTACTTGGAGGAGTTCTTTAATGGTATTTAAATGTTTTCCTGAGACGGCTATGGCAACGTCATCCGCATAGGCAATCACTCTGCTACCACCCGCTTCCAGGTATATCAGTAGTTCGTTAACCACTAAGTTCCAGAGAAGGGGGGAGAGGACACCGCCTTGCGGCGTACCCCTACTGACATATCTTTTAGCAGAAGTCTCACCCAGTTTGGAGTTGATTATCCTGCTTGTTAGCACTAGATTAATCAGCTCCCCAAGTGAGCCGTCTACCTGCAGAGTTGACAGCGCAGTCGTGATTGCGGAAGTGTTGACGTTGTTACAGGCGCCCTCTATGTCTAGGAAAGCAACCATTGTGTACTCCTTATATTGTAGGGGTCGTTCGATGTGGCTAGTCAGAGAGTGCAAAGCCGTTTCCACCGACTTCCCTTTACAGTAGGCATGTTGAGCCGCAGACAGAAGTTTTGGATCAACTTTAGCTCGAATATGGATATCAATCAGTCGTTCTAAAGTTTTCAGAAGGAATGATGATAGACTTATAGGTCTGAGGTCCTTTGGGACCACATGAGAACATTTTCCAGCTTTGGGAATGAATACTACATTGACTTCTCTTCATAACAGTGGAATGTGGATAAGTTATACACAGCTCCTCATAATATTTTCCAACACTGGCGGGTATGTTAACAAGCAAAATTGTCGCATTTGGGGCACAGAAAGGGGCATACATTGAAAAGCCGATACACCCAAAACGATACACTGTTTGGTGCGGATTTTGGTCCAGAGGCATAATTGGGCCATTTTTCTTCGAAAATGAGCAAGGAGTGGCCGTTACAGTCAATGGCGATCGTTATCGGGCCATGTTGAACGTATTTTTGTTCACAAAAATTGAAGAGGAGGATATTGGCAACATTTGATTTCAACAGGACGGCACTACGTGCCACACAGCAGAAGCTACACTCGATGTTTTGCGCGCTGTTTTTGAAGATCGCATTATCAGCCGTAGAGCTGATGTCGTTTGGCCACCTCGGAGCTGCGATTTGACACCGTTGGACTATTATTTGTGGGGTGCCGTAAAAGATAAGTGTTACGCCGATAAGCCAGAGACAATTGACGCTTTAAAAGACAATATTCGTGAAGCCATTGGTGAAATACAGCTGCACACAATCGATAATGTGCTTAAAAATTGGACCGATCGTGTAGGCTACTGCATGGCCAGCCGAGGCAGCCATTTGAATGAAATTATTTTCCATTATTAACCGGAAGGATAAAACTAATTATCTGTCAAATCAGACATGAGCTAAGTGTTACCATTCACGAAATAAGCACTAGTTGAAAAAAAAAACGTTAGATGGCGGACCCTTTATTTATTGAATAAAGTAAAAGTCAAAAACACACTTAGAATCAAATGCTGTAAATTGCCAAGAAATTTGATCTTGAAAAGAAAATACAAGAAATTGTGCGGTGAACTCAAAAAGGAGATTCCTATTTGCCGTGATACATATTACCGTTCCAAATTCAATTCTGCTAAGGGAAATTTAAAAAACGAATGGCAGACTCTTGTAGTTAACAACATTCTAAATAAATCGTCTTCCTCTAAAAAAAAAACCTACAGTTATACATGCCGATGACTGCGAAATGACCGACAAACTTACTATTGCAAATAAATTCAACAACTATTTTACTGATATAGCTAGCAACCTACAACCGTGTCCGGTTCAACCAATCTGTTCCACTCACAAATGTACGGAACAGTTTCAAGAAAACAGTTTTGTGTTCAATCCCTTTACTCCTCTCGAGGTACGAGGTCGGGTCAATAAGTCCGTGACTTTTGGAATAAAACACAGATTTTTTGATAAAAAATAATTTTATTTTTCAACGTAGTCTCGATTGAGCTCTATACACTTTGTCCAACGCTTCTCCAATTCTTTTATCCCTTCCAAAAAAAATGATTTCTCGAGCGAGATGACTTCATCATTGGAGTCAAATCTTTTTCCACCAAGCCATTTATTACGGTTTGAGAACAAGAAGTAGTCGCTCGGAGCCAAATCTGGAGAATAGGGTGGATGAGGGAGCAATTCATAGCCCAATTCATGGATTTTTGCCATGGCAACTGCACATGTGTGCACCCTTGCATTGTCTTGGTGGAAAAGAACTTTTTTCTTGGCCAAATGAGGTCGGTTTTTTTTTCAAATCGTCATTGAATCGGTCCAATAAGTTGGCATAATATTCCCCATTGATTGTTCTTCCCTTTTGAAGGTAGTCAATGTGGATTATCCCGCGTGCATCCCAAAAAACAGTCGCCATAACTTTATTGGCTGACAAACCCACCTTGGCCTTCTTTGGCGCCGATTCACCCTTAGAAACCCACTGTTTGTTCTCTGGTGTGTTGTGATGGATCCATGTTTCGTCCACGGTTACAAAACGGCGCAAAAACTCCTCCATATTGCGATTAAACAACGCCAAACCTTCCTGTGAAGTTGTTACACGATTGCGTTTGTGGTTGACTGTGAGCAAACGCGGCACCCATCTTGCGGAAAGCTTTCTCATGCCCAAGTGATCATTCAAAATTGAAACCACTAAGCCATGCGAGATCCCTACGGCTTCCACAATCTCTCGCACTTTCAATCTTCGGTCGGCCAACACCATATCGTGAATTTTTTCGATTGTTTCGGGTGTAGAGACCTCAACTGGGCGTCCAGGACGTTCGGCATCTTCAGTGCTTGTACGGCCACAACGAAATTCAGTAAACCACTTTTTTACCATTGAAATCGATGGTGCAGAGTCCCCATAGTATTTATCAAGCTTAGCCTTGGTCTCGGTAATGGTTTTTTTTCGCAAGAAATAATGCTTAATAAGCACACGAAATTCACTTTTTTCCATTTTCTCCTCAAATTAGTTAGTAGTCTGATAAAATAGCTGTCAAACACAAACTAACTGACGCAGCAAGTTTAAATTTTGACAGGAGTCAACTGACAGATGCCTGTTGACAGGAGCAGTATTGCTGTTTCAGTAAAGAGGTCAGAAATTCAAAAAGGACTTATTGACCCGCAGAGTCCCCATAGTATTTATCAAGCTTAGCCTTGGTCTCGGTAATGGTTTTTTTTCGCAAGAAATAATGCTTAATAAGCACACGAAATTCACTTTTTTCCATTTTCTCCTCAAATTAGTTAGTAGTCTGATAAAATAGCTGTCAAACACAAACTAACTGAAGCAGCAAGTTTAAATTTTGACAGGAGTCAACTGACAGATGCCTGTTGACAGGAGCAGTATTGCTGTTTCAGTAAAGAGGTCAGAAATTCAAAAAGGACTTATTGACCCGCCCTCGTATTTAAAGCTATTGGTACTCTAAAAAAAAATCTAATTCGTGTGGGGTTGATGGTATTTCGAGTTTCATTCTTAAAAGAATTGCATGCTTCATTTTGGACGTATTGGTACATATCTTTAATTGTTGTGTATTCCCGGACGCACTTAAATATGCAGATGTTGCTGAAATCTCTAACTACAAGCCCATATCTCTTCTTCCAGTTCTCAGTAAAATCTTTGAGAAATTTGTAAAAAAAATAGGTTAGTGAATTTTTTACATGCAACTAAGTTTTTCAATCCAACTCAGCTTGGTTTTCAAAAAGGGAGGTCAACTGAAGACGCACTACTACAGTTTTGCTCTCAAATAATTTCAAATCTCGATAGTAAAAAGTGCACAGCTGGTTTGTTTATTGTGATCACTAAGGCCTTCGATATGGTCAATCATAATCTTTTATTGAGAAAACTGGAAAAAGCAGGTCTTCGTGGTTTCATGCTTGATTGGTTCAGGTCGTATCTTGGAAATAGGTCGCAAAGAGTGAAATTAGATGATATTAGAAGTGAAGTTAAGTTCTTCAACTTGGGTATACCCCAAGGCTCTGTTCTAGGACCAATTTTGTTCTTGATTTACATAAATTCACTTTTTTCCACTTAATTTTAAAGGTACACCAACTGGCTTTTCCTATGGTTCTAAGGCTTGTCCCTTGGATCTGGTTTCGGACATTAATTGAGATCTCAACTTACTGAGAAACTGGTTTGCGGAACATATCTTGGCGATAAGCTCTAAAACGAAAATAATGTTTTTCAGTTTATCATCCTTACATAACTTAGATGCAAATGTTTATTTTCATGCACCCTAGTGCCAAAGATACAAACTGTCCGTTAGTCATTGTGCGGCTGGTATTTCTTCTAAATCTTTTTGTAGCAAATTGAACTGCAGTGACAAATGTATTTTAATTGAGAAAGTTAATGAATTTAAATACTTGGGTCTCACTGTTGATTCTAGAATGAGCTTTCTGAATCATACTGAAACATTGAGTCGATGGACTCTCAGACACTTCTTTTATTTGCGTAATACCTGCTCGAATACACTCCTGAAAACAATTCTAAGTTGCAATATGGAAGCGCTTGTTGGGGAGGTGCATATTTAAATAAAATACAACACTTGTTAGCCTTGCAAAAATATGTAGTAAAAATAATATGGCAGACATCCTAGTTATCCTTTGTTCTGTGACCTGAACATTCTTCCAGTTCGTCATTTATATTGTTTTAACCCTTTCAGGACCAATGTTGCCTATAGGCAACAACGACTTATAATATCAAAACAACCGTTACCGTATTCCTTTTGCAATTCGATTTGCTTTTCTTTAATCAGCTGTTCTGTTTTGTGCATTTTTATGCACAAACAATTTTGCCAGCTGCTTTGAGCTTTTAGTATTTCTGTCGATTTCGTTGCGACAATAGGTGCTGAAAAAATTGCAGCGAAAAGTGTTAGTGAATTTAATTAAATTAATCGAAATACATCAGTTCAATTTGCAAAAATATTTCGTTAATTGATTCAGAAAAGGTAAATTGACATTAGAAACATTAATTTTTAAAGAAAAATTGCTTAGTTGTATCTTAGGAATTTTTCAAAGTCAGTGTTGCCTGTAGGCAACATTGGTCTTGAGTGGTACAAACATTTTCAAATATTTTTCTTAGAGTAGATATGCGTCCCAAAGGTTTAACGCAATTGGAAATTGAAAGAATTTGCCAAATTTGATTGGGATAACTCAGAAGATGAGAACGATGGAGCAATGGAGGAAGAAAATAACTCCCTTGAGACTTTGGAACAGAATTGCATTTCAAAAGGCCAAACAATTGAACATGAGTTGCTGAAGGAGTTTAATGGCGAGCGCAATGAAGACGAGCTAAGTGATAAAACGGTGCAGACAATTTTTGAAAAAGTAAAACTAGACACTTTGAGATGGAGAAAAAAAGAGTTTGATGAAAAAGAAGCAGACAATTCATGGAAAAGTTGTGTCAATGGTTCAATAACTAAGGAACCAATAACATATTTTTCTATGTACTTCGATGAAGAAATATTGCAGAAAATCTATAGCGAAACTAATTTATACGCGTTTCAAAAAGATGGAGTGGAACTTAAGTGCAATGTAACCGAAATCAAACGTTTTATGGGAGTGTTGCTATATTTGGGTGTAGTCAAAATACCTGTATGACGAATGGCATTGTCATCGAAATTTAGGCTGCCTGCAGTTGCCGACTCAATGCCATGAAAAAGATTCGAAAAAATTAAAAGATACTTTCATTTCAATAATAACCTTCATCAACCTCAGAAAGGTGCAGAAAATTATGACAAATTATATAAAATCCGGCCTTTACTGGCGAAAATGAAGAATATATGCAATAGCCTCGAAAAAGAGGAGTTTTTAAGCGTTGATGAGCAAATGATTCCTTTTAAGGGTATGTGTGCTGTCATAAAACATATTTATATTTTCAATACTATAGAAAAGCGTTTCTCTTGCAGGAAAACATAACTTAAAGCAATATCTTCCAAAAAAGCCACATAAGTGGGGCTTTAAAATGTTTTCAATGGCTGGCGTAACTGGTTTGGTACATGATTTTTGCCTCTATGGTGGTGGAGGGACCTGTGATACTTTTGGATTAGGCATATCGTGAGATATTGTCCTTCATTTGACTTCTCATATACCAGAAATTCAAAACTTTAAAATTTTTTTTGATAATTGGTTTACATCCGTAAGTTTGATGATTGCCTTAAAAGAAAAAGGCATCCTCGCAGTCGGGACGATTCGCAACAACCGCTTATAAAATTATTTATTCAAATCGGAAAAAAACTTGGCTAAAGAAGGGCGCGGATCTTATGATTTGAAAGTTGAGACCTCACACAAATTGGTTGCTTGCCGCTGGTTTGACAATAAAAGTGTCACATTGATTTCAAATTACATTGCAGATCAACCCGTCACTCAATGCACTCGATGGTGCCGAAATGAGAAAAAAAATATACAAATTACACGTCCGGCTATAGTTGAATCCTATAATAAGCACATGGGCGGTGTTGATTTGTCGGATATGCTATTAGAACTATATAGAATAAACCACCGTACAAATAAGTGGTATACGCGAATTGTGTTTTGGTGCATGAATTTGGCAGTGGTTAATAGTTGGATACCATATCGCAGGGATCTAAAGTGCTCTATCAATAATGAAAAACATATAGCCCTCATAAATTTTCAATTAGATATTGCCAATGAACTCCTTCAGTCTAATATTGAAATTCCCTCAAGAAAAAGAGGTCGTCCAGCCCAGTTAACTTTTAATTTTGATTCACTTGATTCGTCGCCAAGCTCATCAGCTCCAAATTCACCACCTGTATCCGAGTCTTCTACTCCAAAGAGGATTTTCACTCCGGATCCTGTAAACGCAATAAGATACGACAAAATGGAGCATTGGATTCAATGGGGTTCAAAAGGTAGGTGTAGACTATGCAAGACGGGGTTTCCACGTTCGAAATGTTCTAAGTGTCAAGTTTAAATTTGCTCAAATCCACAAAAAAACTGTTTTGTATCTTACCACACTTAAACATGTATTAAAATAATACTTAATATTTGATTAAAAAAATTCAATTTTAAAATAAATACATTGAATTAAAAAACAAAACATATTGCGTATACTCATTCTAACAAATGTACCATTTAAGACCAATGTTGCCTATAGGCAACATTTCAGTAAAGACGAACTGGGATACTCAGGACATTGAAATGTATACCAGTTACCCTTTGAGGCCATATTAACATATATATGAACTCAAATATTTTTTAAGGTCTTACCCTTTAATTCGGTCCTGAAAGGGTTAAGGTTTTAAAAGCTTTCTTTATGAGGTCTGGTAGTCGTAACTTTCGTTTAATATCATCTTATAATCTACGTGAAAACTTGTCTAATATGTTATCTGTATCTACTTTTCGTACCATTGCTTATCGTAATTTTTACTCTATTTTGTCGTTTCGTTTATTTAACCAACTTTCTCACACAATCAGGGTAATTTCAACATCTGGTATGCTAGTCTAGAATCATTCATTCACTGATGCTCGACTTCTGACATTCTGGTTAAACCTTAGCTCATTATTGTATTCATCCTTTATCTATTTAGCTATCTAACTGATGTATTTCTTTCTTAAAACAAAAATGTTTCTGTTGTACTCTATTATGCTTACATGAACTCTTTCTTAGACATTTTTAAATTGTTTAAAATACTTCAATCTTGTATTTGTTTCCTACAGGGTCACCCATTGTTAAAGTCCTATTTTCTTTACTTCTGTAATCTAAAATACAGAATGTCACCAGTCTCCTTATTTCTATTGCTCTGCATTTAAGGTTTTTATTTACTTATTTTAAGATTTGTGAATTACAATGAATTTATAAGAAGAAATAAATTATATCAATATCAATATCAATATCAATATCAATATCAATATCAATATTAATACTTCCAATAGATAGTTAAACTTGTTAAAATATATAGTATAAATATATGAGCTTGTAATTTCCGGAATATGAAGAAAAAACAAATCCCACATCCGGCTATTAATATTGTTTATTACGCTGTGGAAGTCTGCTCTTTTAGGCGATGTTAAAATGTTAAAACAAAACTTCTAATAGACATTGTACTAACTTACCGTTAAATACTTTTTAAAATCCAATATAAAACATCGGTAGGAAGATTTCGTATCTAAACAAAGTGAACACACAAAATCTGTATCTTTTTCGGCACGATTTTCACAGAACTACTCGTATGTATTTCAATCCTTGATCAGACTTATTGAAGCGCATAGCTTAATGATGCTTAGATATTTTGAAAGATTCGTGAATTTCTCAATTAAAAATTAATCTAAGAGGAAGTTACATTCCTGTTTACTGCAATATTCTACACATTCACTTCCGTTCCATTTAACTATAATTCACATAAACTTTTCGAATGTTGTTTTCCCTTTTATTATACTTCTTTCTATTACTCGTAATTAGTTTTTAATTTGTTCCCTTAATATTGGGATGTCATTCCCTGATGAATAAATGATGGGAAGCATACAATCGATGAAGGATTCACTGCAAGGTTCGCTTCAGAAATAGTATCCATACATATTCCCTTGAGTGATGACAGTTCTTCTTTTCTTTTTATTTTTTTGTCGAAACGAACAATTTTTCGTGTTTTGTTAAAAGATTACGACGATGATCTGTTCGGTTTTACGAGTACTATTCACACTTTAACAATATCCTTTTCGAATTTGCACCCAATTCATGTTGGGTTTTTTTTTTCTTATTGAAAATATATATTTTTTGAGGTATTTCAGATAGTTCTGATTAATTTGATTATGTATACAAAGTAAATTTCGGTCAAAAAGAACAGAAACAAAAAACAAAAACACTGAACGAGATAATAATTATAAAAAGAATCCGCACAACATACGCCGCACTATAAACTAACTCGCACCACTCGATTGCCAAGTATCCATCGACTGACTGAAGATGACAGTGCCAAACAGTGTTCCATGTTCAACATTCAACCTGGAGAAGGACCGATTCCATTACGAACGAAAGAAAACAAAAAGAACTAAACAGAGTGTGTGAATAACAGAATAAAAAGAGAGTTTCTTGCTGCGCAACTGTAGTGGAACGAGGTCTCTTAAATAACTAGATACATTGTTCTCTTTTAAGATTTCGAGCTAACAAATTTGTTTTGTGTTGGAATGGAACTGGAAGTAAATCGTATTTATATCGTTTATCGTATTTTGTATCAGGAATATCGTATTTAATTTTCAGGTCGAATAAAACAATCTTATAAGAGAATACTCTCTTACGAGTACTCTTATGTGCGTGAAAATATTTCTCTTGCCACGAATCGAGCAATTCTTTTCGAAAGGTTTATACGTTCCTTGATCTGGCTCAATAAACTTGAAAAATAAATCCAAGAAGTTGAGTGAGAGATAAGATAGGAGTATCTGTATGTTCGAGCGCACAGTTTATGGTACCGGAGGTTCAATGTTTGAATGCACTTGCGCTATCCATACGCACATGCACTTGCTTGCCCTGAGATAACAAATAAAGTTATGTACAAATCCAGTGGAGCAGACAAGTGACAATTATGCAAGTTGTCGTTTTTGTATTTAGATTGTTGAAATGTACTCGTACATATGCACATGTATTGTATATAAGTGAATACACTTTCTCCTCATTATGTAAGAAATACAAATATTAAATTAACTGTTCATAGAGAGAGGAGCAATCATTTTTGGAGTTACCGATCAAATGATTTGATCTTGTTTCGCAAGAGTAAATCAAGTACAGACTTTTCCATTAAAATGTTTCATTTTGAATGGTCTGTCACTTTGGCACTGTCATGCTGTATGCTGTCACTTTACTACAGGTGACAAGTTAGATTAATAAAAATGGAAAGATAGGAGATTCAAGAAGATATGACATGTTACATGTTTTCTCGGCCGACGTGTCGTGAAATTCTTGCCTGGCAATTATTATTAAATTATATATTAGTACAGGAAATTTAGCTTTTGCCAAGCTAACTTAGTGATGTGCAGAACGAAGTCTGAACCATCGTGCAAAAGCAACTGGGAACATGCTTCTGTAGGCTGAAGTATGACTACAACGCAAGGAATTGAGCATATCACCGAAAACTCTCCACCGAATTTTGCATCAAACTAAACCCTATAAGGTTCAATTGACGAATTAAGCCTTGCGACTATCACCAGCGTAGTAACCTTGCCAATTAGCTGTCGGAAATGCATGTAGATGTATTTCTATCTTCAACGCTTTGTTAAAAGTGGAATTCCCGCATTTGGGGCTTAGCAAATCTAAGAATGATTCTCAATAAGCCTCTCTGTCTATAACGTGTTACTGTTTCACGCTTTGGACCTCATTTTTTCGCAAATAAATCGGATGTGGCTGTTACCGTGAACATGCCATGTTCAATGAAATTTTATAGCCGGAACTTGAAGGTGTAAAGGTGGAAAAAATTTGTTTTTAACAAGACGGAGCTACGTGCTAAATACTAGGTGGGGTGAAAAGTAACCTCCTTGACCGCCAGAATGCGCTGCTACTGCAAAAAAGGTTATGGTACCTTGAAGTCCGTTCATATTTAGGCGGTCAGGCCAAATTTCAGTGCGATACTGTCTTTAGTTTTGTTTTGACAGTTAATTGTTGTTGACGTGTTTCGCATCATGTTCATTATGGACAACAACGATTTTCATTCTCTCATAAAACATTACTTTTTGAGAGGCAAAACGGCGAAGGAAACAAAAGAAAAGTTGGATAAATATAATGGGGCTAATGCTCCGTCAGATCACACCGTCAAATATTGGTTTCGAGAGTTTCGTGGTGGCCGCAACTCCACTACCGATCAAGTCCGAAGCGGCAGGTCCACCGATGTGGTTGCAGAGGACAATGTCAAAAAAATACATGAAATTGTGTTGGCTGACCGGAAAGTGAAGGTGCGCGAGCTAGCAGATACCACAAAGAATAGTACTGAGCGCACACGCCATATTTTGGGCAATATTCTGCATATGAAAAAGTTATCCTGCCGCTGGGTGCCGAGCATGCTCACTTCTGACCAAAAACACGAACGCGAGAGCACTTTGAAAGAGTGTTTGGACTTGCGGATGTGGAATCGGGCGGACTTATTGCGTCGATTGGTAACTGTTGATGAAACTTGGATCTACTATTACAAATCAGAGAACAGAATGAGTGCCCGGCAATGGACTGAAGCCGGCACGAGTCATGCATTGTCATGGCATACTCTTCGTGGACTACCTCGAAAAAGGAAAAACCATCAACAGCGAGTATTACTGTGCATTATTGGAGTGATTGAAGGCCGAAAAAACGCTGCAAAACGGCCTCACATGAAGCGAAAAAAAATGCAAGACATTGCGCCGGCGCACAAGAGCATTGCAACCACGGCTAAAATCAATGACTTACGGCTCCAATTGCTATCGCATCCACCGTATTCGCACGATTTGGCTCCCTCGGACTATTATCTCTTCCCAAACCTCAAAAGATGGCTCATCAATAAAAAAATTCAGCTCACGCGAGGGAATCATCGACGCCACGGAGGAGTACTTTGCAGACCTTCCGGAAAATTACTTTTCGGACGGGATCAGGAAGTTGGAAAATCGCTGGAATATGTGTATCAAGCTAAAAGAGGACTATATTGAATAAAATAAAAAAAAACATTTTTTTCATTCCCAAGGAGGTTACTTTTCACCCCACCGCGAACCCGAGTTTTTTTTTATAATTTGCGCGCGTTCAAGGGATTTAAGTACGCTTAAAATGTTTGCACACATTTCCCGAAATGGTGGTCAAAATTTACGGTTGTCATCAAGTGATTTAACATTGTACGGATTCTTTCTTTTGAGCAACATAAAGGTTTATGCCAATGGCCCCCAGTCCAAAGACCCAGTAATCAAATTCAACATCCATGCTGTATCGATAAAATAAAGCCGCAAGTCTGGGAAAATGTGATGAACAATTTTATTAAAGAAGCCTGCAACAGAGTTGGTGGAGTCTATTTGGCTGGTATTTCTTTCCATTATTAATGACAACCGTTCTTCCATATAATATAGTATTGCGCCGTATACTACGTAGCGAAGTGCTTGCGTTACATCCCAGTGGTGAAGGCTTTAATAGCAAAGGGCCAGTAGCATAATACTTGCCTATGCCGTCATAGGGCTTCCAACCCCATTAAAAAAGTGTGACTAGCCAACTAATGGTCTGGAGTAAAAACGGACTCAGTACTGACGACTCTTGCAAACGTTTAAAAGACAACGACCTTCGGATTTACACGTGGAATGTGCGGCCCTTAATAGGCCAGGCTGCAATCACAAGAGGCCGCCAGAATATTCGCCGAACGAGTATCTCGAAGTCTCTCAACAACTCTATGTAGCCAGCATCAAGTACCGACCATCAGATGGCACAGCACAATCTGATATGGGTCTTACCCGACCACCACCAAGGAATCCCTGAATTGATAAAGAATGCCGACAAGCACATGCAGCTAAGTAAGAAGCCTACAAAGTGACACTACAACGGGGAACGAGAACTGCTCGTGAGCTCTACTAGCAGAAGACACGGGACGAACAGCGGATTCTGCAGAAGAACAAAAAAGGGCAACTGAGAGGTTGTACCAACACGTAAAAAGAGCGTGTCAAGGCAAGAAGACCCGAACAGAAGCCTATAGAGATGAAGAAAGAAACCTTGTAGTAGATTTGGAAAGTGTATTTCTGTAGGCTATATACGACCAACAAATCCATCCACCCGACTCGAATGAAGTGAAAATCGCCATATCTAAGCGAAAATACAACAAAGCAGCTTGGTCTGACGGCTTACTGGTCGAAGTATCCAAAGCTGCTGGAAATAACTTTGTGCAGAGCACACACTAAAGGCTCCGGCCCATAGAATCCGTTGCGTCCGTTACGATGCCGGATAGGTTGACGTTAATGTATTTGACGGAAATAACAGTCCCATAGAATCCGTGGCATACGTTGGCAGAATAACGAACGAAAGGAAACAAAAAAATTTAAATGTCATTCAATCTCAATATTTTCTTTCAAGCTATGACAATTTCTCTTCATTCTCTCAATGTCTCGACCAATGAAAGTGCTTACTCTCAATTTGTGAATGCGTGAACCTCAATATGTGAAAGTATGGTCCTCAATGTGTGAATGTGTGAACTGCCAACGGATTGAAAAGTAGAAATTAAATCTACTTTATCCGTCCGTTCCGTCATAGCCTTTGTTTATGGCCCTGCTTCCATAACAACGTGTATATTCTATCGAGCTGTCAATCGACGCAATTCACGCAATGGATTCTATGGGCCTTGGCCTTAACTCATTTCTCAGATCTGGTCAGAAGGCTGTATGCATGAAGAACGGAATCTTAGCAAAGTATGCTCGATCCGGCGCCAATTATACAGGCATAAGTCTGCTCAACATCGGATTCGAGACCATATCTGCTATATTGTGTGAACGTCTGAAACCCTTCTCCAACAATTTCATTGGTCCCTGTCAATGTGGTTTCAGACAAGAGAAGTCCACAATCGGCCAAATCTTCACGCTCTGGCATATCCTGGAAAAAACTCAAGAAGTCCGAATCTTTTCATTGATTTTAAGGCTGCATATGACTGCATTTATAGAGACTAGCTATACTCGTATAGAATCATGTCTAGGTTTGACAGCCCTGCACAGCGTCTGTGCAGAATGACGATTCAGAACAAGTCAAAGTCGGTAACGACTTAACCGAGACCTCAAGGTTTAAGACAAGGTGACATGCGCTGTCATGTAGCTTATTTAACATCCTAGTTGAAAGAATTGTGTTGAACTCAGAAGTAAACAATGGAGGCACAATATTTCTAAAGTCTGCGGAGCTACGATACTAGCGTACGCCGATATTGGGATAACTCAGCGGTCTATCACCGGGTTTAGCGATAAATGAGCCAACAAGAAGGAACTGTCAGCAAGAAGGAACTGTCAACAAGAAGGAACACACACCATCGATGAATTGGACAGAACATCTCAGTCGAGATAATTTCGAACATAATTTCGAGGCAGTAAATGGCACCTCAGCAGAATTGAAACGAAGAATCACTCTTGCCAATCACTGTTTCATTGGGCTAAGAAGGCAATTGAGTAGTAAAGCCCTCTCCCAAGAAACTGAGGAGATTCTATATAAAACCTTCATCATCTCAGTCCTACTTTGTGGCGCTAAAGCATGGACCCTACCGAAAGCGGATGAATATGTCCTCAGTCGTTTTGAGAGAAAAATCCTTAGAAAGTTTAAAGACGAACGAGCTGTACAGCGACATCGACCTAGTCAGAAAACTAGGCCTAAGATGGCTGGGACATGTAGAGCGAACGGACGTCGAATCTAACCCGGAGGGATAACGCAGTAGAGAAAAACTCCACCTTATGTGACGCACGCAAGTAGAAGGGGACTTAAAGTGACTTGGAGTGCGCAACTGGAAGCTGTTAACTAGAGACCGATTCAATTGGAGAGGCATGTTAGTTGAGACCCAGGTTTATCCCGTGCTGTGGTGCCACCTAAGTAAATAAGTACCTGATGGCAAAAAAGAAAATTACGGGAACTTCATTCCAGTACATTTTTATCATTTGAAAGAGCTGAAATTGATAAATTTAACTGTGATAGTCAGTCCTTGCGTATAGGTAAACATATCGCGGTCTAACAGTTACAACAGCTCAAAACATTTAGTAACCAAATTCGGTGAAAGTGGTGGTGTGGCAATATCGAAGCCAAAGATTAAGCCCCATCCACGCCAAAGTAATGAGACCATTGATGCTGAGAAAGCCGATATTGACCAACATCCAGAAACTCTATATCGTCGCCACGTTCAGGGTTTGGCTTGCTTCCATCGACTATGTGGACAATTTTTAAGGTTAAATTGCATAATTACCGTACAAGATGCAAATGGTTCAAACATTACGAGTATTGCCGCTTGATAAGTCGCATCGGATTCAAAAAGATTGAAATCTCCTTGCTGGTGGCCCTGTATTTTTGAACCGCTCATATTGCCGTGTGTGGAAGCGTTAATACGCAAAATGTTTGGTATTGAGGACCTATAAGCCCAGAATAAATTTTAAGTTGCGGTATGGTGCTATGTATGCTCTGAAAGAGGCATTTGCCTTTATTTTTTCGTAGACAGTTGTTCGGAAATCAACAAATTCGAAATAAATTTTAAATTTTTAATAATTGTAAAAATAAGTTAATGCGGATATATAAACAAAGAAATGTTAACAAGTAGTTTATAAAACAAACAAAATATGTACTAAAACGAACCATAATAATGTCACGACACAAATGTCAATCAGAAAAAAAATAACGTTTTAAATAGAATAAAGTTTGAGTTTCAGTTGTTATAACGTAGAAATTACCGAAAGGATCAGTAGTTTTATTGGGAAAGTTATCCCGCTTTTTATTCATCCAAAATTTAAAACACAGAGTTTGTGAAATCAACATTTTTTTGGTCCATTCGAGCCACATAAAAATCTTAATCAACACAAATTGTACTATTGACATTATCAACACAGAAGTACAACAACAATACAAAATCAACACAAAACCAAATATCGTTACATACGAAGGAACTAGAAGTACTCCAAGAAAATCAGCGAGACAGCAATCAACAACCCAGAAATTCAGCACAGGAGAATCAACACCAGAAGTTCATACATGGAGGAAGAAGAAAATTTATCAGAAATTTTAGTGAGTCTGTTCCATTATACTTACTTGTATTTTCATTCGAATATATACATATTATTGGTGATCTGTAAACGTCCTTGAACGTATCAAAAAGGATTACGAGAACTTTGGGAAGGCAGACAGTGCGCGTTTGAATAGGGCGAATTATATTCAAACCCGTATTTCCATTTTAGATGAACAAATGGTTCAGGCAAATAAATACCATGAGCACATCATGGTAGATGATAGCAAAATTGATCCTGGGCAGATTTCTTTATTAGTGGAGACATACGATAAGATCCGCGATTTGTTAGATGGTCTAGACAAAATTTCAGTTAGTAAAGGTGTTACATACGATGCAAGAACTCCTCAATCAACGGACGGTAACAAGGATCGAGGTAGCGAATTGCGACTGCCGGTCATCAACATTCCAACGTTTTCTGGCAGTTATGAAACCTGGAGGTCGTTTCATGACATGTTCCTGGCATTGATTCACAACAATTCATCTTTAAGTGATGTCCAGAAGCTTCATTACTTGAAATCGTCGGTTAGCGGTGAAGCAGAGCGTCTTCTACAACACCTGGTGATCGACCAAAGTAATTATGACCCAGCATGGAAGATTTTAACAGAGCGCTACGATCATAAAAGGATGTTAGTTAATACTCAACTAAAATTAATATTTAATCAACCAAATATTACCTCTGATTCATCGGCCAACATAAAAAAAATCCTGGACACGTCACAAGAAATAATTCATGCTTTGAGGAATTTAGGTCTGCCAGTAGAGAGTTGGGATGTTATTTTAATTTTTATTATCGTACAGAAGCTTTCGAATAATACACAGCAGTTATGGGAAGAAAAATTAGGTTCGAGTAAGGAGTTGCCATCATTTAAAGATTTTGTAGAGTTTTTAGAGTGTCGGTTTCGTACCTTAGAAGCAGTAGATCCCAAGGGTTCGAGTAGCAAATCCGAGCAGCGTAGGCCAGGAACAGAAAAGACAGGTCAACTGTAGCGTGTGTCAAAGAGGTCAGCATTCGTTTAGGAAGTGTGATCGGTTTCTGCAAATGGATGTGGAGCGTAGGAGGCAAACTGTGCGTAGGGTAGGAAAACTGTTTGGCATACAGTCATTTCAAATCAAGATGCCCCAGTGCGAAGTGCTGTCATTTCTGTAAGCAGCACCACCATTCTTTGCTACACGAAAATACATGCAACACAGGTCAAATCATACACAGTGCACCTTTAGCTACACAAGTTGTTCCTCATCCATTTACGTCTAACCACACAAATAACCTTCATTCACAACAGATGTCAGTCAATCCAAATGCGTCCGAGTTTCAACCACACACAACAAACAACAGTCATCTTGATAGCTACCATGTCAACACGAACACCAGGGTTTTGTTAGCTACAGCATTGTTGAGGGTTAGATCTTCAGATGGCGGCAGGTTAGTTTTGAGAGCGTTAGTAGATCCGGGATCTGAGGCGTCCTTCATTACGGAGTCAGCGGTCCAACGTCTAGGTCTAAAACCAAAGAGGACATTTATGACGGTTAATGGGCTGGGGATGGTCAGCAGTGGAACAACACAAAAGTCCATCGTCCTGGAACTTGAGTCGTTGACCTCAAGATACACAAGCAATGTACAAGCATTCGTTTTTAAAACACTAACTGGCCTTCTTCCGGCCCAACACATTAACTTCGATAAATGGAGTAGTATTCAAAACTTACCTCTGGCGGATCCAACGTTCAATATACCGTCAAAGGTGGACATGCTGTTGGGTGGTGACGTCTACAGCGACATTCTTCTTGGTGAGGTCATCAGGATTGCGGGAGATTCCAGTCCAGTCGCTCAAATAGTACAAATAGCTACGACGGAGTATAAGGCATTCATTCGTGATTTTTTAGCATCAGAACCTGTAAAAACGGCATGGAAAACTACTGGTTTACAAGATGACGCAATATCACATCATGCTCGTGAATTAATCAATTTATTGAAGACGATGTTCCCTGTTTGTCATCTGATTTGACTTCGCCTGTCCTTTTCATTTTGTGGGGATATTTGAGAGGAAGGCTTTATACCAAAAACCAAAGTTTTGAGGCTTAAGACTAACACAGGCAACGAAATCGCTCGAATTTCAGAAGGAACAATTCAAAAAACCACGTGAAATACCGAAAACAAGGGCCAATCTTTGCGTCGGGGAAAGTTACAAAGTGACTGAATAAATTGTATAGTTAAAACATAGTGTAGAACCGTCCTATAGGAATCGTCCCTCTGAACAAGGCACTAAGAAGATGTGCAATATGCAGCGATATCGATCACTAGTAATCGCTACAGCTGCAAGCATACAGCCCAATTATGGCGATTTCAGCTCAAACAGTAGATCTATGGCGGTATAAAGGTTGTATCAGCGCCCTATTAAAGCGTTACATGCTCCACCACAAATTTCCGCAGAATGCTCTTGAAATGTCCTAAATGTGGAAGTGACAAATATTAAACAAAACAAGACGGCAATGATCGACTTAAAAGAAGGAAACGACACGCTATGGACATGAACAAAACTCTGCTTTTAGCCAGTAATTGAAATTTGACCGATTTTGTCCGAAATTCTGTGCTGAAAACTCCCCTTGAGATGAAGTGAAAAATAGAACTCACTTGTGGCAAGTTGTCAGTAGGTTCCGGCATAGCTATCCACAGTCCTTCTTGGTCGAATAGGTAGGATTGCTGCTGAACATCGTACACTGGCTAAACAGCATTCATCACAGCTCCTCATTGCCGTTTAACAATCTGCAAAAGTAATCTTTTCATATCTAGAGCACCGAATGGGACTATTTGTGGAAATGTCCACCATTGTTTCTGCAGATTTCTGCTCGAGTAGATCCTTTGGTACATTTTATCACCTTCTGTTTCGCTGCATTGTATTTTTCATGAAACTAAATGTTGTGGTAGAGGGTGAAATTCGGCACACCAAATGCTGCTTCACAAATGGTTTCCTGACATTATCACCACAGACCTTTGGAGGTCTTTGGAGGCCTTCTACATCAAATCTCCTTACTTCTTCGGTGTTTCAGCATACTTAAGGTATTTCGATATCCAGAAAATGAAATTGTGCCGTGAGTCGACTGCATTGTGATCAGTTTGCTTGACGAATTTTTGACCAGGCACCTACCGGGACTCTTTGTGGATGTTGGGGGTAGGAAACTCACTCAGCTACTTCACTCTAACACAAAGCTAATTACCCAATGTTCGTTTCCGGAAATCTTGACGTGTTAGCTACATTTAACAAATTTAACGCTCCACTAAAGTGACCTTATGCTTGGGACAATGCTCGCACACAATGAAATGTTCACGTCGGTATCGCGATTATAATCAAGAACTTTCTCACATGCGTGATGATCAAGACCTCTTTCCGAAGACTTCATCTGATGAAAAATCCACATCCAAATAGGTTCTTCTTCTGCTCTCTACGGCAATTACCATGCCGTGTCATAGAGGATGTCATAGTGTTTATTCTTTCTGTTCACAAACTTCTATTAAATAAGAATGAAAGTGTGGGAATTTGGATGGGAAAAGAGAAAAAATCGCGCGTACTCGTGAGAAAAACAGTGTTCGGAATATACCATCACCAACGTTAGCATATTTCTAAAAATTTCACTAAATTTCTAAGCACAGATGTATTTTTTTTAATAAAAACTAATGAATTCGTGGCGCAAAATTGTATGACTAAGTTATGACATTTTAAATTAATTTTATGACAAAAGCATAAAACACATCATGGCCAATCCCTTCATCGGTTCATAGTGATAGCTACGGTGTGATCGGCTTCAAGCCACCTGGCATTGATGGAATATGTATATCCAGTTATGCAATAAATTATACGGCAACTAAAATGTTCACTGATAGTTGGGAACTTGCATACCAACGTTTTGGCGGACGACTAAAGTGGTAAGGAAAATGTGTCCTTGCCAAGAACCAAGAAGGAGATTCGTAATCCCTTCCTCAACTACCTGGGCATCGTTTTCTGGTAAAACGCATTGAGTCTATAACAAGGTCTATAGTTTTATAAGGCGCAACGACCTGAGTTGTTGTGCGGAACAATGATTTCGCGTAAATAGAGCAATCCATACAACCAGTCCATTGTACTCCTTGTAAGTTGTTTATAATGTTTTAATGGAATCAGTCTTTCTAAGAAAGATAAGTAACCTTCAGAGGTAGAATGCCTACAGTACGAGTATCCACCACGGCAATGCCAGTTGCCAGTAGCCTGATGCGAGCATTTGTCGGACATTCACAGAGATCCACGGTGTGGTCATCACTTTCACAGCTCGGGATGCAGGATGTTGTATAACTTCTGCCCAGCACATTTAAGTTATTAGCAAATGTGTAGTGACTCGTCACTACGCAAGTGAGCAACCTGCAATCTTTCCTACTGAAGCACAGCAGGAAGGTCGCTGATCTCTTAGAGACCTCGGGAAGCATTCGTTTGGTCTGCCTGCAACCTGGAGAGTTATGCCATTATATGAAACCTAACCGAGGGTACAGGCAGACCTAATGTAGGTTCGAGTTTTCTCTGAGCCTTGCTTGACAAGTTCATTTGGGATTTCATTTTCTGTGATCTCACTGTGACCTTCGACCAAGACAAGCCTTCCAACTGCTTTCAGTGATGTCTTGCATTCTAAAACTAACTTTGAAGTCGCAAGAAGGTTCAGCATGGCAAATGCTTCACGCCCTCCACCAGTTCTTCGTAATATAGTTCGCTGCTATCACAAACACATCCCTTCACCTCCAGAAAGACCCGAGCACTGCATCCTATATCGCTTTTTGAGCCATCCGTGAAGATCTGACTGCATTCCTTTCCTGGCCCAGATTCTTTCCGAAACCAGTTATCGGCACAGAGAAAGTCGGTTTCTGGTGTCATTGAGTCAGATGACATGTCCATAAGTCCAGAGTCAAAAAACAGCGAACGTATAGGGGCATCAAGATTCCAGGGCGTGTTGTATCCAAGATAAATTCTTCGTCTAGAGCGGAGCCAGGTGTGCTAAGGAAAGTCCTTAAACATCCGAGACAAACCTCTCTTTGGAGTCTGGTGAAAGGCGCAATAACATATTTTCGTGACCGTTTATTTCACCGGACAACCGACGCATAAGATATACTCGTAATTAGTCGTATCGTAGCCGTGCAGATCCAGACGACCCTTCTCGGTGACAGGCCCCATGTCTTGCCGATAGCTACTTTGAATTGCCAGAAGGACGACAGCACCTTAGAGGCTTTCGACTTAACATGTTTAGTCCATAGAAGTGTTTTTTATCGAGAATGCCGCTCGAATACTTAGCTTCTTCGGAAAATTGGATGGTGATGTCTTTAAGCACTAGCCGAGTCAGACCGTAAAATGAACAGCTTCAGTTTTGTGAGGATTGACTGAAAGCCAACTACTAGTGCACCAATCGTCGATCAAGTCTAGGGCTACCTGCGCTTTACGGCAGAGAGTCGCTAGACACGGTCCAACAGATAGTGCAGCAGCATTATCCACATATGGATGTACACAGGCTTCAGAACTATTAAGCGCGTTGAGTCGACCGACATGCACCATAACTGTGGAGACAGAACGTCGCCATGCAGGCAACCCCAGTTTACCTCCGCCATCACATAATGACGTCAGTCAGCATCTGCAATCAGTGTCCTATTCAGGACCATTGCTTTCATCTGCAAAGCTAAAGATTCATCTACGTCGTATTGGATGGATGAATTACACATGCCATCAAAAGTTACGTTGTCGAAGCACGCTCAATGCGCGTATTCATTCTTGCTATACCCCTTCAATTCTACCTACCAGATTTCGAAGCCTATTCTGGAAAGGTCTTCCACACTGGTAGGCGTATTGCGATCATTCCCTTCATGCTCTTCAATACGAGTAAAGTCAGACTTATGGGTCTGAAGCTCTTGGTAAGCGTCCTCTTTTCCGATTTTCGGTATACAGGCTATTCCCACTGCCAGGCTAGCAGTGGAGATTCTCTTCACAGTTACCTGCAGCTGGTCTATACCTTTTTGTAGCTTAGCTGGGTTTATGCCATTGGTATTAGGCGACTTGAAGCCATCACAGGAAGCAACTGCATGTTTAATGGCCTCATCCGTCACCACAACCTATGAGATATACCATCTACGGCATGTTGTATTTTTTAGCTCACTAGCCTCTTCGTTGGTGAGCCCCTTCCATTGAAGTTTGGCCTTCTGCAGATTGTGTGATTGGATTTATCCTTTAACCCTTGCAGCGGGTGAACCGTGCAGAGCTGAGCCCTGCTTAGCCAGTTCATCTGCACGCTTATTTCCTTCTACATCACTATGCCCTGGGATCCAGAGCAGTGTGACCTTCAAGCGTTGGCCCAATCTGGGAAGCTCATTAGAGCACTCTGGCACCAGTTTTGAGGATATTAGGCGAGTCAATAGCTTTGAAAGCGGCATGGTTATCTATGAGGCTAGCAATGTTTTGTTTGTGCGTTGTGTCACGCCTTGGATTGTCCTCTTGGATTGCCAGTAGCTCCGCCTGGAAGACGTTGGCAAAATTCGGCAAGCGGTATGATATTGATATTTTCATTATCTTTGATCCGTTGATGTAGATGACCGTGTCGAAGTCCTTTACGAATTCGTCTCTCTTCCACTGATCTTGGGGTTTAGTTTGGGTGTGATGTAGTCGGTTGGAAACGTGACCATGCCGTTTGGTAACGAGATGCTGTGACCCTAAGGCCGTGCAACCAGTTCTATGATACCACATAGTGCGGTATCTTTTTACTGTAGATTGAGAATCAGAAAATGCAGGAGTTCAATAAGTGTACCCGTTAGAGCAGATTCCAATGCGCCCGCTCGTATACTGGCTATTTTATGGAGCCTTTTTAGTTTCGTGTGGCTGTAGCCTTTGCTTAATGCGGGCCACCATACTTGTGACTAAGAGTTGGGGAGTTGGAAGCACTACGGCTATATTCATCCACAATATCATCGTTGGTTGAAGTCCTCACTTCTTTCCAAAGATCTTACTGCAGCATAGAAGGCGACACATGCCTTCCTTACATGACGTTCGATGTTTTGCTTCCAATTGAGTTTTGGGTCAAGCATGATACCCGGATACCTAACCTAAGACAGGAAAGGATAAAATCAGGTATTTTGGTTTTGATAGTGAACAGCATCAGTTCAATTTTGCTCGGGTTGACACCAAGGCCACATTTAGCAGCCCAGGTGTTTACCTTGTCTAGGATTCCACGGTTTCACTTATCACGGAGGGAGACTTCCCCGACACTATTATCACCACCTTGACTTTCTGTCTAGTCTTACAAGAATTTTGTTCACAACCATTAGCCAGAGTATAGGAGAAATAACGCCGCCCTGTGGTGCTCCGCTATGGGCGAATTTGGTTAAGTGAGTGTTACTAGTGTTGCTTGAACCAAGAATTATTCCGAGCCTAGACGCTATCAATTGACTAATAAATCCCTCTGTGTCCAGCTCGATCAGAGATTGGTGAATAGGTTCAGTCTAGAAGGAGGCTAATGTATATTCTTCGTAGTGTATAGATTTAGTCGATCATGCGCACTACCCATTTATTTGGCTTAATACAAGCTTAAAAACTAGAGGACTTAAAAACTAAAAGAAAAATTAAGGTTTAGTAATATCTAGGACTTATCACTAGGGCTTAAAGCTAGGGATGGTGAAGGAGATCGGATTAAAATCGAAAACGGAAAGGTTGGAGTTTACCTTACGCAGCATACGGGAGATTGGTTCGTTAGAGCCATATGTCGTGCGATGGATTGGTAGGTAAAAGAGACGATGGCAACGTAAATTCCGAGGGTTAGTGTAAAAGAAAATGGAGTTGTAAAGAGACGTGCAATCGACGGAGTCTGAGAGCAGTCGGTGAATGAAAAAAATGTCAGCTGCGTCCCTTTGTTCCTCAAGGGTATTCAGGTTAATGAGATTGAGACGATCTCGATAGGAAGGTAAGTTTAGAGGATCATTCGAAAACGACGCTGGATGCTCTCAATACGGGATATATGAACTCGTTGAAAGGGACACCACTCTTGGCTAGCGTACTCGAGAAGGGGGCGAACGTTAGTGATGTGGTATAGTGATGTGGTATAGTGATCTGGTTACGTACGGGTTGCAGAATTCTTTGGACCATCTTTCTCATTTACCCCTTCGGGTAGGGGTTAGAATATACCCGTAAGAGGCGACTAAAATGCACCCTCCGTATACCGAGCGCGAAGTGTATACTAATTATGCAATGAGTAAAACAAATGGAATTATTACCCCAGGTGGCAGACCAGCTATGCTGGAAAATCCACCCTCTACGGAGGTCGGCTCGATGTATTCTGGGGCGAGCCAATTATTGCATCTTACGAGTATCAACCCGTTCGGAAAAAGTTCACGGGTTTCGAGATCTCCACCACCTAGATCTCCAAAACAAGAAAATAACAAAAGAAGTCCAACGACACCAAAAACGTCGTCTTGCGAAGAATGGACTTCAGCGAAAATAAATAGCCTGAAAGACGAAAATACCGAACTTCGTACTAGGCTAACCAAAATGGAAGCGATATGCGAAGATCTTAAAAAAGAACTGGAAAAACTGAAAACCAAGGAAAAGTCAAACAGCGACGTTATGTCTATTGAATCTGTTAAAAATATCTACGAAACAGATGAAGAAGAGCTAGGTCGAGAAACCGACTCAATCTTGCAAAAACGTCCCGGAAAAAAGCGTAAAGCTGCGTCTTCTCCCAAAATCGTCTCTCAACGTGAAGCAAAGGGAGATGAATCGAAGAAAAATGGCAACAATAACACGAGTCCTGAAAAAATCAAAGCGGAAAAATAACGAACACCCCCGCCAATCAATGTCACTGGAGTTTCAGATTACAAGAAACTCCAAAACATATTGATGACCCTGCCGAGATCGGACTATATAGTAACATCGCGCAATAATAATGTATGGAAAGTCAACGTCAAGGACGCTGACAACTATCGCATTCTTTCTCGCAAGTTAAGCGTCGAAAAAATCCAATGGTTCACATACGAGAACAAGTGCGAAAGACCTATTCGTGTCGTCGCCAGAGGACTGCATCCGTCTTGCCCAAAAGAAGATATCGTAAGTGATTTAAAAAACAAGGGTTTTAAAATCATTGATGTCGTCAACATCGAAAAGCGAGAGAAACAAAAAATTGAAGGAAAGGATATGACAGTTAAACGTAGCCTTCCCCTCTTTATGCTAACCTTTGAGAACACTGAAAATACCCAAAAAATATACGATATTAAGTCAATCCTCAACATTATTGTTAAAATTGAGCCTCGACGCAAAAACTCGAAACTGATCCCGCAGTGTAAGCGATGCCAGGAATTTAACCATACGCAAGCTTACTGCCAAAAAGAGCCTCGGTGCGTAAAATGCGCAGGTAAACACCTGTCCAAAGAATGCAACGTAAGCAAACAAACCCCTCCGACTTGTGTTAACTGCAGGGGTAAACACGTAGCAAATTTCCGTGGCTGTGAAGTAGCAAAGGAGTTGCAAAATAGACGTGACAAGTTGTTTAAGCCACAAAAAGAGAATCACAAAACTAAAGAAAAAACATCGGGATCTGCTCAAAATATCGTTAAAAACGCCAAGGCGAAAGTGATTGTTTCCAGTGTTGAAAAGAAAGCATCGGAAAAACTTACATACGCTGAAGCTACCAAGCTAAAGGCAAAAGATTCCGGAGATCCTGCTTCCCAAGTATTTTCCGTTATTCTCGCGCAGCTTGAGCAGCAAAACAAAATCAATGAACTTATTTTAGATAAGCTAAAGAAGTTTGAAAATAGGTTCAATAAAAAACGTCCTTCGTCATCTGCAAAAATTAGAGGTTTTAAAGATTACTACGCGTATCACCCTTCGGGAAACGCGAGAGGCGGATCCTCTGTATACATTAAAGAGTCTCTTGAGCACAACGAAGATATAAAAGTAGAGCTCGAGTCTGTACAACTAATTGCGGTGCGCGTAAAATTGGTACGGAACTCCTTTACTATTTCAGCCATCTACTGTCCTCCACGATTTACGCCTTCAAAACATATATTTAAAAATATATTCAATTCTCTTGGATCGGCTTTTATGATTGGCGGTGATTTCAATGCCAAACACACTTTTTGGGGATCAAGATGTGTCTCCCAAAAGGGTAAAATACTCTATAAAGCATGTATGGAACACAATTGTGACTTCTATTCAACGGGCAAGCCGACTTATTGGCCAACAGATACAACGAAAATACCCGATCTTGTCGATTTCATCGTTGTTAAAGGAATTCGTAACTCGGATATAAACGTTGATGAAAGCTTCGATCTTTCCTCCGATCATTCTCCAGTCATACTGACAATGAACGACACGTTTATTAAAAAACAAGGACCATTAAGACTAACTGGACGAAATACTAATTGGGAAGGATTCAGAAATGAGATTAATAATAACCTAGAACTAGACGTTTCACTTAAAGCAGCACTTGAACTCGAAATCGAAGTGGATTCTTTCGTTGAAATAGTCCAATGTGCTGCGTGGAACAATACACCTTGTCAACGAAAAAACACGGCTAAACGTAACTTAAACTACCCGCCTGAGGTAAAAGATATGATAAGAGAAAAAAGAAAAGCTCGCAAAAGATGGCAAACAACTCGAGCGCCGCAGGATAAAACACGCTTAAACAGGCTCTGTAATCTGCTCAAGGAGACTCTTAAAAGTTACAGAAATTCCGAAGTAAATACATATGTTCAAAACCTGACGGCAGGAAAAGAAACAAATTACTCGCTTTGGAAAGCTTTAAAATGCTTAAAAAGGCCCAAAATCCCCGCGCCACCAATCAAGGTCGGCAATAGCGAATGGGCTAAGGGGGATAAGGAAAAAGCGGAGGCTTTTGCCGACTATCTTGAAGAAATTTTCAAGCCCTCCGACGGCCCAACACTGGTACCCGGCACCAGTTCTTTAGAAATAGCATATAGTAATTTTGTAATGACAAATGCAACTCTTGCTGAAATTAAAACTGTAATAAGGAAATTAAAACCAAAGAAGGCTCCGGGGTATGACCTTATTACCGGAGAAGTTCTGAAAATGCTACCTCAAAAAGCACTTATAAAGCTCTTACACATTATTAACGCGGCTCTGAGGCTTGAATACGTGCCAAGTCAGTGGAAAGTTGCTGAAGTCATTATGGTACTAAAACCAGGAAAACCTCCAAACGATAAAAAATCATACAGACCCATTTCTCTTCTACCGATCCTGTCGAAAATCTTTGAGAGGATTTTGCTAAAACGCCATCTCCCAATTATCGAAAACCAAAATCTTATTCCCAACCATCAATTTGGATTTCGGACTAAGCATTCAACAATTGATCAGGTGCATAGAATTACTGATGTAATTGAAAAATCCCTGGAAGAAAAAAAGATTTGTTCGAGCGTATTTCTTGACGTCTCACAAGCTTTTGACAAAGTATGGCATGAAGGTTTGAAGTTCAAACTGCGACGAATTTTGCCATTAAAGCTTTATAATATATTGACAAGCTATTTTGAAAATAGAATTTTTCGCGTTCGATACGGAAATGATGTTTCGAAATTTAAAGATATCCTTGCCGGAGTACCGCAGGGAAGCATACTGGGCCCACTTTTGTACCTTTTATATACAAGAGATATACTCGTACAACACGTCGAGGATACTGTTCTCGCTACTTTTGCTGACGATACCGCTATCTTAGCGGTTGGAGAATCAATAGAAGACTCAACGGCGAAACTTCTTCAGACTGCTTTAAATAAAGTCTACGAGTGGACAAAGATCTGGCGAATTACCCTTAATGAGACAAAATCTGTACATGTTGACTTCACCTACAGAAAGATAAATCACTTGCCCATTTCTATAAACTCGGTGTGTATCCCCTTTGCAAACGAAGCTAAGTATTTGGGAATGACACTTGACGCGAAGCCTAAATGGAAAACGCATGTTAAAAAGAAACGAAAAGAACTAGAGGCCAAATACAAAGAAATGTACTGGCTACTTGGTAAATATTCCAAGCTAAGCTTAGAAAACAAGCTGCTTCTTTATAAGCAAGTGCTAAAGCCGGTGTGGACCTATGGTATACAACTCTGGGGTTGTACTAAGAAATCAAATATAAATGTAATACAAACTTTTGAAAATAAAGTGCTACGACAATTTGTGCGTGCCCCATGGTTTATAAGAAATAATGACCTGCATCGAGACCTCGGAGTTCCTTTCGTGGAAGATGAAGTCAGGAACTGCGCACGAAAACATAAAGTCCGGTTAAGCGGCCATATCAACAATACAGTCCTAGAAATCTTGGACGAACGAAACATACTACGCCGTCTTCAACGAACTAAACCGTTGGACCTTGCGCGATAAATTGAAACCGCATTAAGAAAGCGGAATATGTAGGGTCTTCCATTGGAAAGTGTCCTACCAATCGTGATTAACTTATGAAATAAAAACTGCTTGATAAGTTCTACTTACTAAAATTAACAACGAAGGGAGGTGTTTTTAGTGAGTAAGAATCTCACACTACTATGAGCACGCGCTTCTGATCCTCGTAGTGTCTGATGGAAGATTTTCACCTGCCCTCGCCGGGGAAAAAAAAAAAAAAAATCTTTCTCATTATCTCATCAATATGCGAGCAGAAATTAATCTTGCCTGTCGCATAATATGCCAAGGTCTCGGACAGATTCAACAAAGGGTATAGGGTGGCCGTGGAGATGGTAAATTCGTTAAGGAGACTTCTTGCACTTACGTGAGAAAGTAATCGATTGACATTTGGAGACATTGAGTTCTAAGCAGTTCTTGATGCACCAGGTGGAAAAACTATTTGAAGGAGGCTGGAGACTTGTTGTGAGGAAATGGGTTTAAAAAATTTGGTATCGTCAGCATAGAGAGAAAGTGTTGAGTGCTGAATGAGCATTTGAAGGTCGTTAATAGTTAGGATGAAGAGGAATGGACCTAGGTGACTACCTTGAGGAACACCTGAAGTGGCCAAGAAAGAAGCCGATAGGGCAGACCTGAATCGAACACTACAAAAGCGATTATCCAGGTAAGAAGAACAGGATTAGTTTGTGAGATTACTTGTCAAAAGCCTTACTGAAATCAGTCGTTATAATATCAAATTCTTTGCCACTTTCTAAGGCTGAGATAACAGAGGGCACGAATTTTCAGAAAGCCGTGTTGATTAGGGGAAGAGAGAGTTGTTTCCATGGATCTTCCCTTGAGTTAGGCATGCATTCATATTCCGAATAATGAAAAAAAAAGGAAAAGAGCATATGCGTTTGTACAAACAGGCGGAATGCATTCAAGGCATTGCTTAACTCAAATCACTTCCAAAATAGTACAAGAATCCAAGATTGCTATAATTTCTTTGGTAAGCTATTGAGTAGTTTGAGTCCCGTTCATTTAAGAGCTGAATTATTATTTATTTATCTGTGATTCTTTTCGCTGATACATCGTTGTAGCTGCTGTGATGAAATTTGAATAAATAATAGAGAAAGCGGACCTGCATTAAGAAGAATGGACCAACTTTGATCTCAGATGAGACGATGTAATTAGTTGATGTGATGGTAGCACAACTAACTACACTCTGCATGGAGTTAGTTAGTTTTAGTTTTATATGCATTTTATTTTCTTAATCACTAACTCTTACATTTTAACAAAAAATGCTTAAATGCTAGCTTACAATTACTTAACAATCTTATACTAACTTACTGGCCCCACACAGGCACTCTAAGTTACTCTAAATTTGTATAGCTATGTTTTTCGACTTCATTTACATTTTACTTAGAACTATTTATTTTGTATACTTAAAGCTAAGAAAAAAATTTGTTTACAAAAAACTTAGCATATGGAGTTTTTTTTTATTTTTTTAATAAAAACTTAGTATCCAACTTAAACTAAACCTTAGCCTACCTAACCTAAATGTACAATACACACATAAACACACATATACGTTATACACAATCATATACATATATCAGTATACACCTTTGTATACACTAACACATGTATATATTCCTTAAATGCTTACCTAAACCTATGTAAACTGGCCATCGCTATTTACTGAGCAAATAGATTGGTCAGCCCTGCCTCATTAGTGAGGCTGGTCCGTAATTGACGGAAACGACGACGAAACATCTTCCCCATCATTCAACCACCAGAAATGCTGGTGCTGCCGAACGACATCCCTCTTATCGCGATTCCCCACCGCCCTACTGAACCTGAGACGATCCACACTGCCATGTGCGACGTCTCTGTTGTAGTTGAGCCGCCTGACCCCAGCTGTCCGAGCGACATGGAAGATTAACGGCACCGCTGATCTATCCTGGATCAACCCTATCTGATCTAGGTAGAGGAATGCTTCCGGTGGAACGAAGCTGTCAGAGCGCACACTCTCGTGGTAAAGGTAATTGGGATAGCAAGCCCCAGATGTCAGGTTATTCGAGGTCATTGCTCTTGCAATGTGCCTTCGAGTCAGCTTAATTACGAAGTTGTCCACTCATATTAGGTTCGCCCTGTTGTAAAGGACCTCATTAGGATAAAATTTCTTGTACTCCGACTCTGGTGTTCTGTACAAGCGAAGACAAGCCGTAAGGCAAGCCCTCTCAAACACCCGAATCTTTTCCATTAAGCTTGCTCGTACATTGAACCACACGGGACAACCAAATACCAGCATGGGCCTGATAAGGGCCATGTAGCAGATTACCTTTACCCTCGCATCGAGTTGGCTGCTATAAAACAGTCTCTTTGTAAGGGCAAAAGCACCTTTAGCTCTGGCCAGAGCAGCATCTACATTTTTGCCAAAATACAGAAACTGATCTAGCCAGATTCCAAGGTATCTGAATACATTTCGTCAGGCAAGAGGCTGTCCGTGTTGTCCAATAATCGAGAACTTTCTCCAATTTTTTCTGGTATCCCTAGAGGCTCCAGACAACGGCGTCCTAAAGAGAATGGTTTCCGACTTCTGAAAGTTGATTTTCAACTTCCAGTCATCGCAAAATCGTCTTATCTTATCGAAGTCACGCTGCAAGAGAGTATTAATGACCTCGATTTTTGGACCTGTTCTGTACGCTATCAAATCATCTGCGTACGCAATAGTATGGGGAAGCGAACCTATCAAGTCGCTTATATAAATGTTAAAAAGGATCGGCGAATTGACCGCACCTTGCTGAAGACCATTTTTAATTTGAAATATTCCAACAGAAGTCACATCACCATACTTCACGATGAACTGTCTGTTACTTAGCATATTATAAAGAATGTACAAGAGTGGTTTACTGATCCCCAACCGAGTCAGCTTATAGAAAAGACCCTCTACGGTGTCGAAGGCCTTCTCCAAGTCAACAAGGCAGGCACCAGTACATTGTTTTTTGCCTTTATTCCATTGGATATCGGACACCAGTTTAGACGCGGCATGTGAGATATCATGTCCCGCCTTAAAACCGAATTGATTATCCGGAATTATATGTTTGTCCTCACCCCACCTAGACAGAGCTCTATTGATCACCTTCTCGAACACCTTACTGATATTCGGGAGGAGACTTATCGACCGGAGATTCGCCGGATTGGAAGTGTCTTTATCCCTTTTGGGGATGGGATGTACCACCGCAGTTTTCCAATGCGCTGGATAATGTGCATTATTCATTGCATTGTTAAACAGGGTGGTGTAAAGGTCCACCGCTTCTAGAGGAAGATGTCGAAGCACGATGTTCGGAATACCATCGGTCCCCACCGATTTCTTAGCCCTGATTGTGTCGAAGATCTCATGGAGTTCTTCCTTCGAAATGAATGGGGGTAGGTCACCCTCTCTGGCAATGACATTATTGGCCATATTTTCGTCGCTGAACCGGGTGAAACCAGAGCCTTCGCATCGCCAGTTCCCTTTTTCATTTCGAATGCAGAAGTCGTGCACCAAGACGCGATTGTCCAGGTCATAATTAGGGCCCATGGTATCACTGGCCTTGTATACTTCCTGGAAAGTCGCCCCTATGGCCTCGACCTTCTCCTGTGGATCCTCGATCACAAAGAAGTCGTCATCATCAGCGGCTTCATTTGGATCAGTAACCGTACGTTGTCTGTCGCCCGGGCTATTTTAAGACACTGAAGGTCGTTTTGATTTTTTCTGCGAAATAGTTTATTTATTTGCGGAAACATATTCGTGTTGCTGGTGTTTACAGCCCGAACCTTGTTGTTCCAATATGAACTTACAGAAATTCTGTAATTTTCTTTTATTAGCGTTTGCACATTTTTAATCGACGACTTCAGTGCCCTAATCTCCGGATCTTGTCGGTCTGTCTAGATCTGATCCACCCGCTTGGCCTGTTCTTGTACTTGCTGCTGCAGCTGAGCCATCTACCCTTGGATTGCGAGCAAGATGGCCAGCATGTTAGGTGCAGCTTCCGTTGTTCTCGGCATTGGCGCTGGAGAAGCAACAGTCGCTTGCTGTACCGTAGCCCCCCTACCTGACGCCATTTGGGCGTAGGAAATTTGGGACGTGACGGCTGGTGTTTGAAACATAACAGGTGAACGTCTGACCTCCAGCTTCTGCTGCCGAGACAGATTTTCTTTCTTAATGTCAGCGAACTTAGGACAACCCCGATAGTTTGCGGTGTGTCCCACGTTCCCACATAACACGCACGAGAGCTGCGACCTATCGGATGCTCCGTCAACACCCAGAGCACACTTCTCGGAACTGTGGCTCTTAGAGCACTTCACGCATCGAGGCTGCATTTGGCAGTTCGACGCGGCGTGCCCGAATCTCTGGCAGCGAACGCATTGTATAACGCCTTCCCTCCTTTTTAATTTTTCCCAGTGAACCACCTGGTAGTCTAGGACATTGATACTCCTTAGACTATCCAGACGGCTTTCGGGACTGAGCTGCACCAGCAAGAACGGCAGACTCCGTTTCTCCCGCCTGGCTCTAGCTGTGGTAAACGGCTTTACCCCCACGAACTTGAGTCCTTCGCACTCCTTCTCTTTGAGCAGTGCAAGGATCTCCTCAGGATCAGAAGACGGTTCCAACCCCTTCAGCAGCATCGATTGCCGCTTTTCACACTTTGGTGTAAATGAGTAGTGCTCCGTCGTCGTTTGCTTTAGCAGCTCTTTCACTTTCGCGTAGCCCTCCACTGTATTACAGTGGATGGCATGGCGATCGTTCCCCAATCTCATAATTTTAAAATTATTACCTATGACCAACTTACACAGGTCCTTGGTTTCATTTACCTCTAGTTTATAGGTGTTTATAGGAGGGACCTTCTCCTTCTTCTTCTGCTGCTGCTGTTGTTGTTGTTGCTGCTGCTGCTGTTTTTTTAGCTGCTGTGTTTTCAGCTGTTGTTGTTTTTGCGTATGTTGCTGTTTCTGCTGCTGCTGTTGTTTCTGCGGTTGCTGTTTTGTCTGCTGCAGTGGTTGTTTCGGCTTCTGCTGGTTTTGTTGTTGCTGCAGTTGTTGTTTTTGCTCGTTTTGCTTTTTTTGTTGGGCGCTTTCTGCCTCTAATTTCTCCCTCTGCCTGCGTGCAGTTTGTTTTAGTTTAGCAGCAAGCATTTTTTCTTGCAGATTTTCTATGCTGCTGCAGAAATCTTTTAGCATTTCATCCTCATCTTCCGATTCGGATGCCGCTAGAGAAGCAAAGTTGTTATTGCCCCCCTCATAGTGTTCATCGTCCTCTGATAGAACGGCATTTATTTTCTTTTTTGTTACATTAGGAGGGGATTTCAAACTCCTCCTTCTTTTAACGGCTTTTGCCACGGCACCGGCAACACTATTGTTTCCTTTTGCATCTCCAGTTATGGGAAGAGCGGAGCGCTCTCCACCATCCATTTGGATTTGTGATTTGTTGTTATCACACTTTGAGGAGAACAAAAAAAAAAAAAAAAAGTTCCGTATTTGGGGCTTGGACTCAAAACCCGTGTCTTATTATTCGATGACCGACGCCGCTGACCGCTTGGCTATCGAGTCAACTAACTACACTTTGTCTGATTTGACTTTGGAGAAAACTGGTTCACTATTTTTTTTTTGCTTTAGAAAAAGCCGAAACACGTCTGTTCTTTGCGAAGATCTGCGAACGACTGACTCTGCATGGATTCTTGTAGTCAATGTCAATGCCTATGTAAATGTAAATTAACTTTAAAAATGATTGAAATCTCAATTTATCAGACCGAAATAAGTCGTTGCGTATATTCTCGATGTGTATCCTCACATGCCTTCGAACTAACTAGATCCTGTATCAGGCCGATTGCATTAAGTTAAGCAATCAAAGGGAAATCGAAATTACTTAGGAAATCAATAAACCTCAATCATACGAGTGAAAATGAAATTCTTGGGAAGGAACTGCATAATTGCATATCTCATCCAGCACAAAAGCCGAACCATAATTTAGCCGAGTTATTTTAGCGCTTATTCCTAAAGAGTCCCGCAATGGATTTGCTTCGCATGACAGTACGAGTATGTTAAGTGCACTCGAGCGTGTGCATGTGTGCGGTGGTGGCTTCCAGGAATAAATGAAACACATCTGACAAAGCAAGAAATCTTATATTATCCTCACAATTTGTTGCGAATGCATCTGCTCACTTGCTTTTGTCCCCTCACAATCCTCCAGAGGCACATAATAGTGTACTTATGTATGGGTTGTCGTACATTCTTGTGTATGTTATGTCTCTTGTGTTGCTACTCGCATTTGTTTAGCAGTTAGAGCTTGTCATTCCTCGTAATGGATCCGGAAAGGTGTATATCGCGTTCGTAAAGCCATGATAAATCTATTAATACCCACCATGATGCTGAAGAAGAAAAGTATCCATCCGGTTTTTTTTAAATGCAGTTGAACCTTGGCTTCTGCAAATGACTTTGTACGAGTTTAATCTTATTTCATTCGTGTTCTTTCCTCTTTCGTTTGCTTGGATGCAACAGCAAATGTAGCAAAACATCGCGACTTGATGATGAAGCCATGAAGGTCGTCGGAGCCGTATGCTACGTTAGCGGAGGAGGCCAGAGTCAAATCCGAAGCGGGAGACAGATCCAGAGCCGCAACCAGAGATGCAGCCACAACCAAAGATGCTGGGGGATAAGTAGCCTTTGCGCGTGCCCGATCTGAAACGAAGTTTCACTCGGCTTTCAATCGACTCTCCGCTGTTGGCTTTTGCTCTCTTATTTCTTATTCAAACATATTTCATTTGATCGTGTGGCGATCTCGATCTGCCTTGCTACCGATCACCTTGTTTTTGTTACTTCTTCACAGTTTTACTACGGCTGGTGTGCGAGTATCTTTTCGGTTGTACCCAAGCCAAACGCACGTTACTCGTAGCCATAGCCGTTGTCGTATCGTAGTATCGTACTCGACTCGCATTCGTACGCCTTACGTGCATTGTTTGTAGTTTGTGTGTTATTTGTTGCTCTGAGCCCATCCTACACAATTTGTTCCAGATTGGATTTTGACGGTCTTTCGGTTGAGTCTTTCGGCTGCGACCTTTTGTAGATAGATTTATATGTACTCGTACATACGAGTAAAATTGTTTTTTTCTTTTTTTTAACTTTACTTTGATAAATACAATAATACGAGTCTGCTCATTATTTTCCTTTATTTCTGCCCATGATGTTGTATGTTTCGATGTTAACATTTTGAAGCTAACAATCTCGCAATCAATTAGTAGTTATTATGTAGAAAATACTCGTAGGTACCATGAGTCAGGTGATTTATTGGGCGACCTCAATTTGGTAGGATCGCTACTGTTATCAGCGTTTCCGGATTTTTAGGCTGTCCACCACGGGATTCCCTTATTTTTTACATCGTAATTAAAAATTTAAAACAGAAACGAACCATTTTGGATTTCTCTTCTGTTTTTTTTTGTTGTAAAGAGATGGATTTTACTGGCATTCTTTGGAATGCAAATCAACGTGGTTGTGGTAGCATAACATTTACGACCTTCTGATTTATTGTTTGATGAGGCATTGGCATATTGTTTTAGCTTTTGTTTTTTTTTCGGTGTCCACTAGACCTTCGCTTAAGTGGCTTGGATTTTTGGCATGTGGGCGTTTTGGGTTAGCACCGTGTTTTCTAGATAAGTTTCGCATTTTTTAGTTAACGGTCTAATTTATGTGCAATAGCTACGTTCATTTGAATGTTTTCCAATCAAGCGACGAGCTTGTAATGTGTGGCACCCATCTTTCACAATATTAAATACAAATGACTTGGATTCGCTGGTTTGTCTCTATTCGAAGTTGAGACAAAGTCTCTAGAGAGTCTCCAGATTGAATGTGAAGTTTTAACGCCTTTTGTTTTTGCTCAATAATTATTCGTCTTGATGGCAGTAGTCCTGCTGTAAATCTGTACCATGAGCCGGATACGATTTTAAATATCTGCATAAACCTGTCTTATAAGAAAACTTTATTGTAACGATGGTAAGGGTAGGTAGGCAGGTAGGTAGGTACGCCCATTGGCCCATTGTGATGCCACGTGGATCTATGTATGATCCTCTTACTAGTGGAACCAGTTTGAGCTTACGATAAAGCGTAGGAGACTGTGTATGTCTATACTCTTTAGATCGTTTAGGACATTGTATTGTAGAAGAAAGCTCCTAAGCGAAGTTTTCTTCTCTGGGAGAGAGCTAGACATATACAGAGAGGATTGTCTCCTCCTCTTCCTCGTCCATGTAGTTTCTACAGAAGTCGTTTGTAAAAGCGCCAAGCCTTCTCGCGTGCATGCCTATGAGGCAGTGTCCAGTGATCACACCTATTATGGCGCTGATGTGTTTCCTATTTAGACGTATCAGACTCTTAAAGCGATTCAGATCAAGTTTTGGCCAGATCTGTTTAGTCGCTTGTTCACCTAAGGTCTGCTCTTTTATTGGCATCCAGCTTTAATATTAATTTGCACGTAGCGATTGGTATAACTATGCTATCTTCAACAGCTGATAAAATTAAATTGCTGAAATCCGTTAACTGTGCATACAAGAAAACAAAAAAGTCGCTTTGTTTACATAATGTTGCATGCAATCTGACGTGTCAATCTACCTCAATGAAAGTCTTTCGGCTTATCGGCTTGAAGTACAATCAAAACATTTATGAATGGAACTCGAATGGAACTTCGTTCATATGGCCACCGCGGGCACGTTTGCAGCGGTCGATTCGTTGGACCCAATTTTCAACGACTCGGCCACACATTTCGGCCGAAACGGCCGCTATTTCGCGTTCAATGTTGGCTCTGAGCTCTTCCACCGTCGCCGGCGTGTTGGCATAAACCAATGACTTAACGTAGCCCCACAGAAAATAGTCAAGCGGCGTTAAATCGCACGAACGAGGCGGCCAATCGACTGGCCCATTCGTTGAGATAACACGATCACCATACTTACTCTTCAATAAATCGATTGTAGCGTGTGCTGTGTGGCTTGTGGCATCATCCTTTTGAAACCATATGTCGTCCAAGTCCATATCTTCCAATCCGGGCCAAAAATAATCGGTGATCATGGCGCGATAAATTACCATTCACACTAACGTGACGATCGTTATCGTCGACGAAAAAATATGGCCCAATAACGCCGCCGGCATGCAAACCGCACCAAACAGTTATTTGTTGTGGATGAAGTGGTGATTCATGAAGTACATGAAGTACATAAGCCAAAACCCATTGAGCCAAAAATGAGGCTCGTCACTGAAGATGATTTTGCGATGAAATTCATCATTTTGGCGCATCTTCTACAGAACCCAATCGGAGAACGTACGTCGCTTCAAACGGTCCATCGGCTTTAATTCTTGTGTCAGCTTGATCTTGTATGGGTGTAAACCAAGATTCTTACGCAAAATACGCCATAATGTGGTCTGAGCGATGCCCAATTCTTTTGAACGCCGTGGAATTGACTGATTTGGATCGTTTTCTACGGACGCCTGAACGGCAGCGATATTTTCGACACTTCGACCAACCCGTTGTCTCACTGACACGGCAACATCACACAACGAATATGTAGACTCAAATTTTTGCACTAATCTTGTTATTGCCTGCCTACTAGGGCGAGAATTACGACCGAAAATTGGAGTTAACGCTCTTAAAGTTGCAGTCACCGATTCCGAATTTCGGTAAAAATTTTTATATATTGCAGACGTTGCTCGTTCGTGTACTTTACCATGTTGAAAATGTTGATTTTACTGAATAAATTGATAGTGACAGTTTGATGATTAGTGAAAGAGTGGGTTCACAAGTTAAATTCAAAATTGTCAAGTCCCTATTGGAAAACCCTTTATGATTAATATCAACTTCACTTGTAAGCTACAATTCCAGTATACTTTTCTACTAGGTGGGGTGAAAAGTAACCTCCTTGACCTCCAGAATGCGCTGCTGCAGCAAAAAAGGTTATGGTACCTTGAAGTCCGTTCATATTCAGGCAGACATGCCAAATTTCAGTGCGATACTGTCTTTAGTTTTGTTTTGACAGCTAATTGTTGTTGACGTGTTTGGCATCATGTTCATTATGGACAAAAACGATTTTCGTTCTCTCATAAAACATTATTTTTTGAGAGGCAAAACGGCGAAAGAAACAAAAGAAAAGTTGGATAAATATTATGGGGCTAATGCTCCGTCAGATTACACCGTCAAATATTTGTTTCGAGGATTTCGTGGTGGCCGCAACTCCACTACCGATCAATTCCGCAGCGGCAGGCCCTCCGATGCGGTTACAGAGGACAATGTCAAAAAAATACATGAAATGGTCTTGGCTGACCGGAAAGTGAAGGTGCGCGAGCTAGCAGATACCACAAAGATTAGTACTGAGCGCACACGCCATATTTTGGGCAATATTCTGCATATGAAAAAGTTATCCTGCCGCTGGGTGCCGAGCATGCTCACTTCTGACCAAAAACACGAACGCGAGAGCACTTCGAAAGAGTGTTTGGACTTGCGGGTGCGGAATCGGGCGGACTTTTGGCGTCGATTGGTAACTGTTGATGAAACTTGGATCCACTATTACACACCAGAGAACAGAATGAATGCCCGACAATGGAGTGAAGCTGGCACGAGTGCTCCGAAGCGGCCGAGGGAGGCTCGATGGGTCAGAAAAGGAAAAACCATCAACAGCGAGTATTACTGTGCACTATTGGAGCGATTGAAGGCCGAAATCGCTACCATACGGCCTCACATGAAGCGAAAAAAAATTTTGTTTTTGCAAGACAATACGCCGGCGTAACCACGGCTAAAATCAATGACTTACGGCTCCAATTGCTGTCGCATCCACTGTATTCACACGATTTGGCTCCCTCGGACTATTACCTCTTCCCAAACCTCAAAAGATGGCTCATCAATAAAAAATTCAGCTCTCGCGAGGAAATCATCGACCCCACGGAGGAGTATTTTGCAGACCTTCCGGAAAATTACTTTTCGGACGGGATCAGGAAGCTGGAAAATCGCTGGAATAAGTGTATCAAGCTAAAAGGGGACTATATTAAATAAAATAAAAAAAACATTTAAAAAACAATTTTTTTTCATTCCCAAGGAGGTTACTTTTCACCCCACCTAGTATGTCAATGTCAATGTGGTAGACGGCCTTCAGCCAAACCATATGGACTAAGTCTAGCACTATTATTATTGTAAAACCTTTTTTTTTGTAAGAAAATAAAGAGCCAACTTACTTACTTACTTGGTCGTGGGCTCAGGCTACATAAATCAGCGCTGATAAAAACACATCTTCTAAAAACATGTCATTTATGTACATTGTACGTATCTATAATATTGTAATTCCGATTGATATGCATGTGAGTTATATGAATGCCTTTGGGCCGTTTTACGTGATTCATGTACACTTGTACGCTGAAAGGGTTCTACCGCCACCGATCATAGATAGGAGTAGATAAGCTCTTCAATTGATTTACGACTATTGTTTGGTGTTCATATATTCATCGATTGGATTCAAAGAATTCGGTTTCAATAGCATGCAACAGCAACCACTACTAGGTAATGCATAGGTAACGCACTATTTTATACAATGCAAAAGAATCGGATGTTGTAGGTAGTATAATGAATATTGAAATCGAAGGCTTGTGCCATTTGCTTAAAGGTTCGTACACAAACTTTCATATTGTACTCGTACGCGTACATCAAGGAAAGTCAAAGAAACTATGGCTGGGTTCTATAAAATTGGGTCAGCAGAAAGGTGCTGTAATTAATTTACATCTCATACGAGCCGCAAATGGTGTGTGAAAGCAACTAAGCCTTAGAAATAAATTGTTGCAAATGTACGAAACAAGGCTCACTTGTTGCATTGTTTTGTTCGCGATCCATGTCACAGAATTCTTTACTCTCGTATGTATGCTTACACACCAGTAGGAGTAATGCTACAGTTTTTCATATGGCAAATAGCGTGCAATTCATTCCATTGTGCTGCGCATTTGAAAAGTAACCAGCTGCTGGAGGCGATTATTATTGAAACAATGTTCCCACCCTCCATTAGTATTAGCATCTGCAATTGAAGCTTAAATCACCTAAATAACACTCTTACAAGTGCCTACCTGCATATTTCAGTGTCAGTAGTTTCATTTTCTGTGTAGACGCCTGCTTATATTGTATCTTGCTTGGAGCAAACTAGAAAAACGGATGCTTTATTTGAGAAAGTTGCACTGTTGTATGGGCTTGGAATGCACTCCCGTTGCTAGTCAATCGTATATTGGGTTTTGAGGTGACACTACGCCTTGGTATGCCTGACTTGTCCCACGCGTTTTCCTCGTAACTCACTTATGTACATATGTATGTGTATGTGCGTGCATTGCATATGTACCAATGTGTGTACAATATATGAGTGCATTTTCATTATGAATAACAAAATAAGTTTGTCGGTTGAATGAGTGATAAATGCCGGGTGTGGAGGGAAGCAACTTGACATGTGTCAAATTGCTGCAACCGCATGCCTAGAACGCCCATTCAGATTGGCCGCTGAGCGCTGAGATTGTCTTCGCCAAGCCAACTGACCCTTTTTATTGCCAATGGATGGATGGCATAGAATAGGAGAATACGAGTACGAGTATACTCGTTCATAGGAAAATTGCACCACACGATCGAGAAGTTTAAATCACTGAAGCTCTCTCGTTCACTGGCAACATTCCTCGGCAGCAGGTGTTTAGCATAAGTAATTGATATTCCCTGGCTTGCTATAGAATTTCTATGCCTTACCACTTACCACTTGTGCGCTGTGAGTCGTCATTCGGTTGGCCTGTTGGCCATCGCTACGTAGATACGAGTATGTACGATTACGACGCTATATCGCTTCAGTACCTCAGGTGTGTAATGAAGTCAAACCTGTCTTGGAAATGCTCCTTTTGCTGCAACAAGTCGAGCGGTTAATCTGGCTTCTTTACTTGATTTGGTACTCTAGCGCCCTCTCACCACCACCACCAAACCAATTAAATCGGAAGCTTATGTTCCCATAAAATGAGAATTAAGTCGAGCGTTTTAGTTTGCGATTTCTCATAGTTTTTACTTTGTGTATGTGGATCTGTGTGGACTGGACATCAATTTTATATCTTTGCGGACGGTCAATGTACATATACACGAGTTAGTATGAGTATGAGTATGAGTATATTTTGCGACATGATTTGTTTATATGGAACGAAGGTGAATTGCGAAACGCGAACCAAGATCAGGATGCTAACTACGAGTAGTCATCTCGGCATGCTATTATTATCGGCATTCTAAACATACTCGTACATACGAGCACATCGATTCGATAGTTGAATCTGATCTGGTTCTGGTTTTTAAGTACCGTTCATTATGAGGGCATAATCTCTAGAAAAAATGTCGTTATGATGTGGCTCTGGAGTGGAAGTGCATGATCACTTAATTGCTTTTCGAATGCACGGGCATCTGTAGCGAGCTGTAAGCAACTTCATGGGACACTAATTTTTCGTAAGTCTTTGTTAATTCCAGCTTGATGAACATGTCAAATTGGTTTAGTATTAGCGCCTAGCGACGTTCTGTGCCCACTGGCATCCTTTTAGAATTTAAAAGAATTACATAGGCATAAGGGTGATCACTTAAATATAAGCCTCTGAGCTTTGATCTAAAAGGCAGAGAGTGGGAGAATAATTCAGGGAATGTAACACATATACAACCAGCTGAAGGAAGAAACTAAAGCTCTAAAAATAAAGGTCACCTAAAGGGAGCAGAAGATTTATTTATTTATTTATTCAAATAGTACTCGTACTTTACAATAAGACTTCAGGGCGACAAGGCCATTTGAAGTCGTTTTTTAGGTGTACGCTTATAAAAATATACAATAATAGTTTTTGACAAACTTTAAGAGAGTACAAAAGTTGAAAAGGATGAAACAATTAATGAATTATGAGTAGGTAAGTTAATTATGAAATTACTCGTATGAAGTTACTGATTTTACAAAAATGAATTAATTGTTAAATATCATTGAATTTATGATGAAGTGTTGTGGCTTTCTTGATATGAAGTATCGATGTAGGGTTTCTTGGATTTAATAACTCAGCAAGTTGTTGTTCGTTGCTTGGAGCCTCGCCGTCATCTTTTACTATCTTCGATATAGGGCTTAGTATCGTCGGTGTTTGTGTTTTCTGTGTTTGTCTGTGATTATGACTAGGGAATTCAGGGTAGACGTAGCCAATATACGCGGGCTAAAAAGTAATCACTTTTCTGCGTACGTCCACGTCTGTAAGTACAGACCAGCTGTTTTGGCACTTAGTGAAACACAGGTAGATCCCCGCCCACACCTCTCAGATCATTCTGATCTGAAGCTACCTGGCTACGAACTAGTGCCATTATTCTTCTCTCACCGCGGTCTCGCCATTTATGTGCGCAGTGATGTAGCTTACCAAACTCCACCACAATGTGATCCATGTTCCAATCCGGAATTCAACTTCATGTGGTTAAAATTCCATCTCCGTAAGCAAATTATCCACTACTGCTTTATTTATAGAAGCCCCAAACTGGACAGCAATTCAACCTTTAACGAGTTTGATGCGCTGTCTGACTCCATTCAAAGAATTGCATCCCTGTATCCTCATACTGAAATCGTTATTACGGGCGACTTCAATATACACAATTCTGGGTGGCCTCGACACTCTGGACAGACAACACCCGAAGGACGGTGTGTTGAGATTTTCGCTGCGGAAAACAACATAACGCAGCTTGTAAATGAGCCCACGCGAATACCAGACGTTGATAGTCATACCGCCAACACCATGGACTTGTTTTTAACTTCTCACCCTGATAAGTACACCATTGATGTGCTCTCCCCTTTAGGCTCGTCGGACCATTGCGTCATATCAGCTAATTTCTCGTACACCGACCACACAGTTAGAGAAAAAATTCCTAAAAGAACCGTATGGCAATACGAGAAAGCCAACTGGAGCGGTCTTAACAGCTTCTTTCTCTTTGGAATGAGATCCTTTATTCCTCATCGGATGAAGAGCATCAAACCAAAAAAAAAACCATGGTACGACTCGAGCTGTAAAGAGGCCGTCAGAGTTAGAGTTTCCAGTTGAGGAAAACCGAAAAAAGTTCAAACGAGCCAAAAATGACTGCAACGCCTTTCTTAAGCGTGTGAAATTCCTATACGACCAAAACTGCAATGTCCCAAAGGCAGTAAAAATGTTTGGTCGTTCGTCAAAAACATTAGAAATTTCGCCTTATCCTCCATCCCAACGCTCATTTACAATGACATTCCAGCTGTCAGCTCTTTGGATAAGGCCAATCTGCTTGCTGCACACTTTGCGGCCAGCTCAACACTCCCAGATTGTGCTTTGTCTCCGCCTACACTTGAGTGCGTCGAATCTTCAATGGGACGAATCGACTTTCGCACTCGTGTAGTAGCAAGAGTACTTAAAGATCTCAACATACATAAATCCGCTGGTCCAGATGGTATATCTCCCCTTCTTCTGAAGAGGTGTTCTTCCTCGCTGGCAAAACCACTGCGTAAGCTTTTTCATCAATTCTACACTTTAGGACTCTTCCCGAGCAGATGGAAAACAGCATTTGTCCAGCCCGTCCCTAAAAAAGGCGAATCATCTTCTCTCTCCTCCTACAGACCCATTGCACTTACGTCCCTTCATTCCAAGGTCATGGAAACACTGATAAATCGTCAGCTCATGAAATATCTCGAAACACGAAAACTTCTCAATGACCGCCAGTACGATTTTCGCAGCAATTGGCCCACTGGGAATTTGATGTCATGTTCACCGAAAAGTGGAACCAAAGCGTACATCAATCTGGCGAAAGCAAGATAGTTGCACTTGATATTTCTAAGGCATTTGACAGAGTTTGGCATCAGGCTCTTTTGTCGAAAATGCGTGCATTTGGGATCGACGACTCTCTTCTCCAATGGATTAGAAATTACCTTTCGGAACGTTCAATTCAAGTTGTCTTGGACGGTTTCAAGTCTGATATTCACAAAATAAATGCTGGTGTGCCCCAGGGTTCTGTTCTGTCACCGACACTCTTTTTAATTTTCATTAACGATCTCTTGTCTGCTACATCTAATCCAATATGTTCCTTTGCTGATGACAGTACTCTCTGCTTTTCATATTCGTTTCCGGACTCACGGCCCTGCTCTTCGGCTGTAGAACGAGAACGGCAGCGTATGCTAAGCTCATTAAATTCCGATATCAACAGCATAACCAATTGGGGAACTATCAACAGAGTGGAATTTAATGCTTCCAAAACACAATGCTGTCTGCTGTCTTTAAAGCGAAATTTAAACACCCAGCCATTATCTATGAATGGCACTTGCATCGTCGAAACCGAAAAACTTTCCATTCTCGGTATGTGAGTCAATGACAACTTACGTTGGAATGACCACATATTTGATGTCGCCGAAAATGCTGCGAAATGTTTAGGTTTCCGCACACGATGTAAGAAATACTTTTCCCCTTCTGAGCTGGCCTCGACATATAAGGCATTCATCCGCCCAAAATTGGAGTACAATGCACACATCTGGTCAGGTGCTCCTAAAACATCTCTGCACCTGCTAGAGAGGATTCAAAACCGTGCGATAAAACTCATAGGTGATGACAATATTACACAGTCATTCGACCCTCGAACACCGACGAAATGTCTCGTATCTCACTTTGTTTTATCGCTCTTACCACCATCAGTGCTCCATTAAAATCGCCAGTAGCATTCCTCCCCTTCAAACCTTTAACTGTAACACCCGTCCCGCTATGAATGCCCATCAGTATACCTCAAGCCCACTTTCGGACGTACTCTAAAATGTCGTGATTCGTGCCTAACCCGTACAACTCGCTTATCCAAAAAGATTAACTGTTTGGTGCGGTTTCTGGCATGGCGGCATTATCGGACCTTATTTCTTTTGAAATGAGGAAGGAGACACCGTTACCGACTTTCTGTGGTCAGGGCTCGACAACATCGATATATCCGAGCTGTGTTTCCAACAAGACGGCGCTACATGCCATACAAGCGTCGCAACGCTCGAAGTTGTTAAGGAGAAATTTGGCGACTGCCTCATCTCATGGCGAGCGTTCATCAATTGGCAGCCGCGATTATGCGATTTGACACCACTCAATTAATTTTTCAAAGCCAACCACTTTGGACGAGCTCGAGGCGCCAGCGAAGCTGAGGGGGCCTTCAAAATAATGCCAGAATCAATTTTATATCTCACACCGTTGTTGTTTTATTTATAGGTTACCCTATGTATGGTGTGGTTTGTACAGGGTGCGGCAGAACCAGTTGAGCGGTTTTGAAGAATTAAAAAAAAACAGGGTATATATGAAATAAATAATTTTATTTTTGAAATCCGTAGAACTTTTCGCATTAATTTTTGAAAATAAGATGGCGGGCGTTAGCTGCAATACATTGCTGGAGACGATTTCTAAAGTCTTGAACAGCCCGTTGACACATTTTGGGAGCGACGTTTAAACATTTTTTCCTTTAAAATATCGCCGTGGGTAGTGGTACTAGCAATCGCTTCTCCGGGGTCCAGGTTCGAATGCTGCCAATGACAAGTCGGTTTTTTATTTGTGTAATTGGAACTCAGACAAAAAAATTCTGCGTGTGAAGGCATAACACCGACACGTAGATTTGGCTGTTATAAGAGTTTCATGCAATGAAAAAAATACTGGGAATTATATCTCGAATCACTCTGAGTGAAGAAAAACTCTCCGTCCTATTCGGACTCCCACCCCTGGATAGCAAACATAGAAACCAAACACACCTGAGTTTCAAACCACTACAAAAACAATTTTCCTTTCTCCTCCTTCTATCTTTCCGCCCGCGCCCTGGCAACAGTAAAAGGGTATCAACCCCTTAGGCGCGCGTAAATTATAAAAAAAAAAAAACCCTCAAGCCCATTTTCGGACGTACTCTAAATATCGTGATTCGTTCCTAAGCCGTACAACTCGCTTATGGAATGCCCTGCCGATCTCTGTATTTCCTGGTCGTTATAACTTGCAAACATTTAAAAACAATGTACATCGATACCTCTCTTTTCTTCCTCCCTAAATTTCCTTTGCCCGCGCTGTGTACAATCACCTTAAGGGTACTCAAACCCCTTGAGCGCGCGCTCATTATAAAAAAAAAAAAAATAAAAAATAGGGCAGATAACTAAAATATGCCAGACTGATAGTTCAAAGCCACATAAAGTGCATGTTTCGCGGGCTTGTGCTGTGTAGTAATGCCTGGTTGTGAAGAGAGTTTTGCCAGTTCTCACGCGGAGAAGTTTTATACAGTTTTCTCTAGATAGGTTTGAATTATACGGACTGCGTAAATGATGTGTCTGGTACTTACGCAGAAAGGTATGATTATCTTCCCATAAGACTGCTAATTCTTCATCTCTTAGTGCTGCAAAATGTTTGCGGATAATTAAAGCAGAGTTTGGTGCTTCTACTGTGCGAGGGAGAGTAAAAAAAAAGTCTCTACTAGAATTTAGTATAGCCCTAATTTTTTCCAAGGATGGACATTTGTTGGATTCACTTTTAAGACCATTTAGAATACTGAGATTGTCTGTGAATATTATTTTCTTCCCAGGTAGCTCTTTGGCGAGTGATAGATACTTCTGGATAGCTGTTAGTTCCGATATATAGCTTCCGGTAGATTCGGGCAAAAGTCCTTGGTGGATTGTTTTAGCCTCTGTGTTGGATGTAAGTTCAACAACTGCGTATGACGAGCTGGAATTTCTGAATGAGCCATCAGTATAAAATACTGTATCTGGTTTTATTCTCTCTATCATCTCATTGTGGAGTGCTTTGAATTGTGAATGCGTTGTATCTTTTTTCTTATGGTTCGCCAAGGTGGTATTTATTAGCAACGTATTTCTTTTCCAAGGAGGGGAGACAAATTTCGGGGGTTTCCAACAAAGGTTCTACCTTGCCTACTTACACGACAAACCCAACTCCGTTTGCATTGATGGCATAACCAAAACCAACATAATGGTTTCGATTCAACGAGAAGGTCTTCCTATTAAGCCAGCGGAATTAATGCAAATTTTCGTTCGCTACCATGAGAGTTTCGACATCTCTTCCGACGAAGTTCATAATGATCTTTCTACGTTGTCTTCGCATGTCAGCTCCAAACGTCTTTCCCATTTGCAAAGAACTCGTTCAAATTTTAAAAACTATTACAGTTCCTAACAAACTGAAATCTGTATCCTACAGTCCACAATGCCTGTCCATTTACTACCAAAATGTAAGAGGTTTGCGCTCTAAAATCTCCTCGGTATATCTCAATTCTCAAAAGTTTCCCTATGACCTAATTGCTCTTACTGAAACAAATCTAATTCCAGACATAGAAAACCATGAGCTGTTTCCTCCAAATTTCAACGTCTTTCGAAAAGATGGATTTGAAAGAGCTGATAATCCTTATGGCCGCGGTGTTTTACTAGCAATCCGGAACTGCTTTCACGCAACTCCTGTCGATATTCCCCACACTGACAACTTTGAGATTGTATAAAGCACAGATTCTTTTTTTTAGATTTTGATCGCAGTGTTTTATCATACTGTATGTTATCCCATCGCTTCCCGGAGAAGTTCCGTTCGCGGTGCAGATAGTCATTTCTAGTTCGGTAGTTGCTATTTGCTCAGCAAGATATTTTGCCTGCGTCACCAAAGACGGTAGATCCTTTATCGAAAAAAGCTGTTTGGAATTGATCAAGTTGTGCGGGAAAGTGCTGTCGGAGCTATAGTTTTTCCATAATTGGGCAAAGTTTTTGGCTGTTATTTCTGGGTCATTAATAAGAGTTTGGTTCGATAGCATGTAGGAAAAGTCTTTTTGTGGGTTTGAAGCTTGAAGTGATTTTATTCTGCTCCAAAGAGTCTTGAGGTCTAAGGAAGGGTCCATTGTATGAACGAAGTTCTCCCACGATGTTCTTTTTGCCAGAATTGACTCTCTTCGAAATTTGGCAAAGCATTTTCTGTACGCAATGCAGTTTTCCATGATGGGATTCCTACGTAATTTCACCCAAGCTTTGTTTTTTTCTTTACAGAGTGTTGCAATTTCTTTTGTAAACCATACAGGATTTTTCGTATGCGTATTTCTCATTTTTGTTGTCGGGATAGATCTTGCTGCAGCTTCTCTAATTATTTTTTTAACTTTTGCAGCTTCTTGGTTTACATTAGGAGACACAGGTGTTTTAGATGATAGATTACGCGATGTTAATTTAAAGAGATCCCAGTTTGATATCTCTTCCTTAAATCTTGCACTTATTTTTCTTTTGCAAGGTGTTCTTGGTGTTCGGATTATGATAGGCATGTGATCTTTGCTTATGCCTTATACCTCCCATTGCAGCATGGGTGCAATATCCTCTGACGCAAGTATTTCTTGTGCTGAACATAGTGGATTACTAGGCTTCGATCATTTGCGAATTCTTCAAAAGTGCTGCCTAGAGCGTTTGTTGCACTGGAGCCCCAAAGAGTGTTTCTAGCATTTATGTCTCCCAGAATGATATGATTGCAGTTGTTAGCTGACGGAATTCCACTAAGTATGTCGACGCTTATTGGTATGTCATGTTCTCTGTAAATGTTTGTTATAAGTAATGGCTTTTTTGTTTGGATAGTTATAGTTTGATGGAGCAGATTGGACGTGGATGTAACGTGTGAGGTTACTGGTATATTTTCCCTTACAAGCATTCCTATTCCTGCCTTTGAATACTGATACGGTTTGTTAAAATGAAACGGTTTGTAGTTTTTCATATTAAAATATTTGAGGTTTTTTTTTGCGATATGTGTTTCTTGTAGTGCTATGGTATCGGGATTATATTTAGAAATTAAAAGCTCAAGAGCATGTTTGTTGTTTGAATACCCTTGGAGGTTCCACTGGAGGATTGGGAGATCAATTTCCAATGAAACTATCCCTACTGTAATTTATTGTTTTCTTTTGAGTGTGTAGAATTGAATTGTTGAATTCGCTGTTCGTCCTGTGTTTTCTGCTAGTAGAACTCACGAGCAGCTCTCGTTCCTCGTTGTAGTGTCACTTTGTAGGCTTCTTACTTAGCTGCATGTGCTTTTCGGCATTCTTTATCAATTCAGGGATTCCTTGGTGGTGGTCGGGTAAGACCCATCATATCAGATTGTGCTGTGCCATCTGATGGTCGGTACTTGATGCTGGCTACATAGGAGTTGTTGAGAGACTTCGAGATACTCGTTCGCCGAATATTCTGGCGGCCTCTTGTGATTGCAGCCTGACCTATTAAGGGCCGCACATTCCACGTGTAAATCCGAAGGTCGTTGTCTTTTAAACGTTTGCAAGAGTCGTCAGTACTGAGTCCGTTTTTACTCCAGACCATTAGTTGGCTAGTCACACTTTTTTAATGGGGTTGGAAGCCCTATGACGGCATAGGCAAGTATTATGCTACTGGCCCTTTGCTATTAAAGCCTTCACCACTGGGATGTAACGCAAGCACTTCGCTACGTAGTATACGGCGCAATACTATATTATATGGAAGAACGGTTGTCATTAATAATGGAAAGAAATACCAGCCAAATAGACTCCACCAACTCTGTTGCAGGCTTCTTTAATAAAACTGTTCATCACATTTTCCCAGACTTGCGGCTTTATTTTATCGATACAGCATGGATGTTGAATTTGATTACTGGGTCTTTGGACTGGGGGCCATTGGCATAAACCTTTATGTTGCTCAAAAGAAAGAATCCGTACAATGTTAAATCACTTGATGACAACCGTAAATTTTGACCACCATTTCGGGAAATGTGTGCAAACATTTTAAGGGTACTTAAATCCCTTGAACGCGCGCAAATTATAAAAAAAAACTCGGGTTCGCGGTGGGGTGAAAAGTAGCCTCCTTGGGAATGAAAAAAAAATTGTTTTTTAAATGTTTTTTTTATTTTATTCAATATAGTCCTCTTTTAGCTTGATACACATATTCCAGCGATTTTCCAACTTCCTGATCCAGTCCGAAAAGTAATTTTCCGGAAGGTCTGCAAAATACTCCTCCGTGGCGTCGATGATTCCCTCGCGTGAGCTGAATTTTTTTATTGATGAGCCATCTTTTGAGGTTTGGGAAGAGATAATAGTCCGAGGGAGCCAAATCGGGCGAATACGGTGGATGCGATAGCAATTGGAGCCGTAAGTCATTGATTTTAGCCGTGGTTGCAATGCTCTTGTGCGCCGGCGCAATGTCTTGCATTTTTTTTCGCTTCATGTGAGGCCGTTTTGCAGCGTTTTTTCGGCCTTCAATCACTCCAATAATGCACAGTAATACTCGCTGTTGATGGTTTTTCCTTTTTCGAGGTAGTCGACGAAGAGTATGCCATGACAATGCATGACTCGTGCCGGCTTCAGTCCATTGCCGGGCACTCATTCTGTTCTCTGGTTTGTAATAGTGGATCCAAGTTTCATCAACAGTTACCAATCGACGCAAAAAGTCCGCCCGATTCCGCATCAGCAAGTCCAAACACTTTTTCGAAGTGCTCTCGCGTTCGTGTTTTTGGTCAGGAGTGAGCATGCGCGGCACCCAGCAGCAGGATAACTTTTTCATATGCAGAATATTGCCCAAAATATGGCGTGTGCGCTTAGTACTAATCTTTGTGGTATCTGCTAGCTCGCGCACCTTCACTTTCCGGTCAGCTAACACCATTTCATGTATTTTTTTGACATTGTCCTCTGTAACCGCATCGGAGGGCCTGCCGCTGCGGAATTGATCGGTAGTGGAGTTGCGGCCACCACGAAACTCTCGAAACCAATATTTGACGGTGTGATCTGACGGAGCATTAGCCCCATTATATTTATCCAACTTTTCTTTTGTTTCCGAACGAAAATCGTTTTTGTTCATACTCAACATGATGCCAAACACGTCAACAGCAATCAGCTGTCAAAACAAAACTGAAGACAGTATCGCACTGAAATTTGGCTTGACCGCCTAAATATGAACGGACTTCAAGGCACCATAACCTATTTTGCAGTAGCAGAGGTTACATTTCACCTCACCTAGTAATTTACAGATATATTTACTTAAGAGCAAAAAGTTAAAATTTAAGAAAAAAAAATTGGAAAGTACTTTATTGCTTTGGTATAAAGTTTTCAAAAATTTTCTTCGATAATTTGAGATATGTAAGGCAGCGCAGTTTCGGTGTAGCTGTGTAAAAGGTCCCATCCTTGGTCACCATTAAGGATGTCCAGTGTTTGGTCCATCTCGAGTGTATAGGAACCAAAGTCAAGTATGTGGGAGGCAATAACAACTTTGCCTCTCTAGCGTCATCTGAGTCGGAAGATGATGATGAAGAAATAAACAATATTACCAGCAGCATACTAAAGCTGGAAGAAAAAGTGCTTGCTATTAAGCAAAAACAAATTACGCGCAGGCAGAGGGAGCAATCAAAAGTAGAGAGCTCCCAACAACAAAAGCAACAAGAGCAGATACAACAACTGCAGTAACAACAAACCCGCAGCTGCAAAAACAACAACAGCTGAAACCACAGCAGCAGCAGCAACAACACCAGCAGCAACAGCAACAACAACAACAACAGAAGCAGCAGCAGCAGCAGCAGCAGAAGAAGAAGAAGGAGAAGGTACCTCCTATCAATACCTATAAACTAGAGGTGAATGCAACCAAGGACCTGTGTAAGTTGGTCATTGCTAATAATTTTAACATTAAGAAATTGGGGAACGACAATCGATGTTGCTGAAGGGGTTGGAACCGTCTTCTGATCCTGGGAAGATCCTGGCACTGCTCAAAGAGAAGGAGTGCGAAGGACTCAAGTTTGTGAGGGTAAAGCCATTTACCACTGCCAGGCGGGAGAAACGGAGTCTGCCGTTCTTCTTGGTGCAGCTCAGTCCCGAAAGTCGTCTGGATAGTCTAAGGAGTGTTATGTGGGAACGTGGGACACACCGTAAACTATAGGGGTTTTCCTAAGTTCGCTGACATTAAAAAAGCAAAACTGGTACGTCAGCAGAAGGTAGAGGTCAAACGTGCACCTGTTAGGTTTTAAACACCAGCCGTTACGTCCCCAATTTCCTAAGCCCAAATGGCATCAGGTAGTGGGTACAGCAAGCGACTGTTCCTTCTCAGGCGCCAATGCGAAGAACAACGGAAGTTGCACCTAACATGCTGGCCATCTTGCTCGCAATAATGGGTACGCACATGGTGCAGCAAACTTTGAATGTCTTTGCGGTGAATGTTAATTCACTGATTAGGATCGAACGAAGAGCCGCGATGTTTAAATTGCTACAAGACCAAACTCCTGATGTGCTTTTCTCTAACGAAACCAAGCTAACCGATAAGCACAAACTGGAGTACAATAATTATATTGTTAGAAGAAGAAACCGGCCCAGATCCAAACGTGGAGGCGTTGTCGCGATCTTCATTAAAGAAGGTATAAAATTTCACAGAGTGTACAAGGGTGTGTTGCGTAGGTTCCGGGTGTTGGAAGCAGTCGTCATTTACATACCGCTCCGCAGTGGAAAGCGGCTGTACTTGGCCTCTGTTTATGCACCTGAGGCTTCACAATCCACTCTATTCATTACAGAGCTCGACACGCTTTTTAGACTTCTGAGGCTGGAATCGGGGGAGAATTATTTTATAATCGGCGGGGATTTCAACGCTAGAGACAGAGATTGGGGAAATAATTTGCCAAATACTAGAGGGAACCTACTACTCGATTGGTGGGGTCAGCATGATGTACAGACTCGGTCTTAAAGCGACGGATAACCCGCCGTTTCCCAAAGGCGGCTCTTATTTGGATCTACTGTTGTACGACGAACGAATACGACTGACAGGTACGAATTTACAAATTTACAATTTACAGCGCATTGGAAAATGGCGGTGGTTCAACCTATCCCCAAAAAGGGGAAGGATATATCCAATCCGGCGAATCTCCGGTCGATAAGTCTCCTTCCGAATATCAGTAAGGTTTTTGAAAAAGTAATCAATAGAGCTCTGTCTAGGTGGGTTGAAGACAAACATATAGTTCCGGATAATAAATTCGACACCGTATTGTTAGAGGGTCTTTTCTATAAGCTGACTAGGCTGGGGATCAGCAAACCTCTCTTGTACATTCTTTATAATATGCTAACCAACAAACAGTTCATCGTGAAGAATGGCGATGTGACTTCTGTTGGAATATCTCAAATTAAAAATGGTCTTCAGCAAGGCGCGGTCAATTCGCCGATCCTTTTCAACATTTTTACAAGCGACTTGATAGGTTCACTTCCCCATACTATTGCGTACGCAGACGATTTGGTAGCGTACAGAACAGGTCCAAAAATCGAGGTCATTAATACTCTCTTGCAGCGTGACTTCGATAAGATAAGACGATTTTGCGATGACTGTAAGTTGAAAATCAACTTTAGGACGCCGTTGTCTGGAGCCTCTAGGGATACCAGAAAAAATTGGCAAAAGTTCTCTATCATTGGACAACACGGAGAACCTCTTGCCTGTCGAAATGTAGTCAGATACCTTGGAATCTGGCTAGATCAGTTTCTGTATTTTGGCAAAAATGTAGATGCTGCTCTGGCCAGAGCTAAAGGTGCTTTTGCCCTTACAAAGAGACTGTTTTATAGCAGCCAACTCGATGCGAGGGTAAAGGTAATCTGCTACATGGCCCTAATTAGGCCCATGCTGGTATTTGGTTGTCCCGTGTGGTTCAATGTACGAGCAAGCTTAATGGAAAAGATTCGGGTGTTTGAGAGGGCATGTCTTAGGGCTTGCTTTCGCTTGTACAGAACACCAGAGTCGGAGTACAAGAAATTTTATCCTAATGAGGCCCTTTACAACAGGGCGAACCTAATACGAGTGGACAACTTCGTAATTAAGCTGACTCGAAGGCGCATTGCAAGAGCAATGACCTCGACGAATAACCTGATATCTGGGGCTTACTACCCCAATTACCTTTACCACGAGAGTGTGCGCTCTGACGGCTTCGTTCTACCGGAAGCATCCCTCTACCTTGATCAGATAGGGTTGATCCAGGATAGATCAGCGGTGCCGTTAATCTTCCATATCGCTCGGACAGCTGGGGACAGGCGACTCAACTACAACAGAGACGTCGCACATGGCAGTTTGGATCGCCTCAGGTTCAGTAGGGCGGTGGGGAATCGCGATAAGAGGGATGTCGTTCGGTAGCACCAGCATTTCTGGTGGTTGAATGATGGAGAAGATGTTTCGTCGTCGTTTCCGTCAATTACGGACCAGCCTCACTAATGAGGCAGAGCTGACCAATCCATTTTCTCAGTGAATAGCGATGGGCAGTTTACATAGCATTTAAGGAATATAAACATGTATTGATATATACTAAGGTATTTACTAATATAAGTAAATTAATGTACATAATGTCTTTGTGTCTGTATGTGTGTATTGTGTATGTAGGTTAGGTAGACTAAGGTTTATTTTAAGTTAGATACTAAGTTTTTATAAAAAATAAAAAATTACGTCCATACGCTAAGTTTTTGTTAAAAAATTTTTTCTTAGCCTTAAGTATACAAAATAAGTATTAGTAAAATGTAAATAAAGTCGAAAGACATAGATATAAGAATTTAGAGTAGCCTAGAACGCCTGTGTGGGGCCAGTAAGTTAGCATAAGATTGTTAAATAATTTTAAGCTAGGATTTAAGCATTTTTTGTTAGTATGTAAGAGTTAGTGATTAAGAAAATAAAATGCATTTAAAACTAAAAACTGAAACTGAAGTAGTCAGAATGTGCTTGGGGACTATCTTCGGCAATCTTTCACTTTCCAAATCCATAACTCTTACTATGTAGTCAAAGTGGAGTTTTAGAGTATCCAAGCACATGGGCGCTACGCCGGTTTCTAGGTGCAACATGCAGTTTGAAGAAATTTTTCTACTGCATCATACGAGCGATATCCCCATACCTGAGCTTCGTATAGCACGATCGACTTTACAGTTGCTTGAAAAATTGTGAACTTCGAACTGTGGTTTACATGCCCATTGTTAAGACTGATCCCACTGCGCGTTTCGCTTCGGCTAATTTACTTTAAAGGTGTTTGGTCATATTGAGGTTTGACGTTATCAGTACCCCGAGATATTTGTACTCTCGCACGATTTCAAAGGAATTCCCGCTAAACGTCCACTTCTCATTATGAGCATACCTTCTACCTCCACTTCTAAATATCATTATTTTCGATTTGCCTAGGTTAACTGACAAGTTCCATAGTTTACAGAAGGCTTCAAGTCGGTTTATCATGAGCTGTAAGGACTCCACCGTTTCAGCTGGGAAGACATGTCATCTGCGAATAAGAGTGCTGGAATACTCACACCACTCACCTTAATTCCGCCTTTCACCGCATCTGTTAGATCATTTATAAACAAAGTGAATAATACAGTGCTAAGAATGCATCCTTGTTTTACTCCAAATGATGTTAAAAATTTTTCGTTAAAAATTGACCATCCCATACGCACGCTACATTGTTGTGATACAGTGTCTTTAAAATGTTTATAATTTTCGTCGGTATCCCACAGTTTTGTAGTTTATAAAAAAGTTTCTCACACGAGATAGTGTCAAAGGCTGCATGGAAATCGACGAAGAAGGCGTACAACTTTTTGTTTCTTTTTTTATAAATTCCAGTAATGTTGTAAAGTGTAAATACTTGGTCTAACGTTGAGTATCCTTGACGGAAGCCGGCTTGGTACTCATACAAGATTTTTCTGTTTTCAACGCACTCGCTAAGCCTTCTGAAAATAACTGCACAAAACATTTAGTCGCTGTGTACAAAAACGAAATGCCACGATAGTTTGCTGGATTGTCGTAAGCTCCTTTCTTGTACAGTGGAAATATAACTGGTTTTTGAAAAGTTTCCGGGACGTTCCCTGTCTCGAATATTCGGCTAAACTCAAACGTAAGCGATAATAGAAATTCAGGCGTACAATTTTCATCAAATTTGTAGGGTATGCGATCATCACCTGGTGCTTTGTTACATTTGGAACCTCCTCCACGGTTATCTGTGCATCTAATTAGTCATCAAAAATCAAAGGGCTAGCATATTGGAACATCGGCCCATGACCATATGGTGGCTAGTTTATAAATTTTAGGCAAAGTGTTACTTTTGATGTTGTGTTCGATGAAGATGAAACTCTCATTCTCGAACCATGTCAAGACTAGTTATCCTCAATTGATTTCGAACTCCTTTCGGTTTGTGAGGCTCAGATCTTTGTTTAATCATCGCCGCGTTTAGATTAATAATGCTCACTATTCAAGAACGAGTAATCATGCGGTAGTAAGGAAGTTCACTGTTTTACAGGATTCTCAAAAATGATGAGTGGAACCCACACATTATCATAGGTAAGGGAAAATCTGTAAAACTATCACGAAAAGATGACAAGATATTATAGTTTCTGCAATTGTTACGACATCCTTGCTATAGGTCCTGCAACTACTAAAGACCTCTTTAGCACTTCACGGAATTACGCCTCCAAAACAGTTGCAAGAAAAAAGTCTAATTAATAGAGAGACATAAAGATGAAAAGATGAACGCCGACCCGATGAATCGCTTCAGGAAACTTTCTTTCCGAAAGACAACAACTACAGAGGAATCTTAAAAGGTTTTTGATGCACGCTGTCAAATTACGTCAAGTGCAATTACATCCTTAGTTGCACCTGTCAGATGTCATTTTTCTAATGACATTCGAAGAAGGCGAGAAAATCTTCTTTTTTTATAGAGTAAGTGCGGCAAATGTGGCCCACGTGGGTAATGTGGCCTACCACAGTATTTCCCAAATCAAAACCCACAGCCAAATAAAAAAATGTTTTTTTGCGAACGCGTCCAAACCGGTTTAGCGTCAGTCTTTCGTGGTGAGTGTCTCACGACAGGTGTGGAAGATATACAGGGAATTTTGTTTTCTTTACTTTCGTTGTAATTTTTTGGTAAGTTTTTTTTTAGTGTTTTTACATTAAATTAGGATTAACCATGATTAACCATAAGTAGTCACACCTTCAAAGCCAATATTCAGTGGGTCAAATGTGAGAGAGACACCAACAACTCGAGTCAAAGATGCCTCAAAAACAGCCGAGAAGATCTTCTCTATACATATGCCTAAAGCTGTGCTGAAAACATACTGTCATGAACCATTCTTCAGAGTGAACAAATTAATTCCTGTCCTACATACTTCATTAGGTGGCGTTACAGTTCGTAGTAAACTTGAGCCTCAACTAACAAGCCTCTCCAGTTAGCCCAGTCCTTAGTTAATTACCTCCAGTTGCGCACTCCAAGTCGATTGAGGTCCCTTCTAAATACTTGTGTGAGCCATCGAAGGTGAGGTCTTCCCCTACTGTGTTGTCCCTCTACATGTCCTGGCCATCTCAGGCGACTGATGCGCTGTTTTCTGACTTGGTCGATGTCGCGGTACAGCTAGTATAGTTCGCCATTGAATTTTCTCCTCCAAAGCCCGCCAACGCAAATGGGACCGAATATGTATCGAAGTATTTTTCTCTTGGAACAACTGACGATATCTGCATCCGCTTTCGGTAGGGTGCATGCTTCAGCGCCAATAAGCAAGACTGGAAGGATCCAGGTTCCTCGAGCTATGACCTTACCAATCAATTGTCTTCTTAACCCAAAGAAACAGCGATTGGCAAGAGTAATCCTTCGTTTTATTTCTGCTGAGGTGTTGTTGGTAGAATTCATAGACAAAATCCTTTACTACCCCAAAATTGTAGCTGTCGTTTGTAAAGTTCTGTCCAATTCGTCGATGTTGCGTGTCCCCTGTTGTTCACAGCATGTTTTGCACTCATTTACAACTAAATCTGTTTGCGAATATAGTCAATAATTAAAAGAAGTGAAATGAAAGAAATAATTATTATACCATTGTTAACTTTATTTAATGATCGAACAATACTTGAACAAATGTCAAACATAATTTTACATAAAATGTTTAGCAACATCAATAAAAATCAGGCAACATTAAAACAGATATACAAACTGTTATTCAAAAACTGAAATTGAAACTGAAAATAAAACTGAATTTTATAACGTATTACAACACAGAACATTACAGTCGTTTTATTTCTTACAATAAGTTCTAATTTCAATATAAGTAAAATATTCTATAACAATGAGGTTTTTTTAATTCAACACATTACAACATTTTTGGTCCATTCGAGCCGCGAAGTAAAGTCCATATATCTAAAGATAAAACAGAAAAACGTTTAATAGATAGATAGATAGATAGATCTTTATTTCGTATACAAATTTTTACAAAGGATAGTTACCACACATTTTACATTACAGAGATATGATATTGCTTATATCTTTCTGCTGAAACATTGTTCTTTTTTTGTTTTGTAAAGTTAAATTAAATTAAATTAAATTAAATTTGGAGGAAAATACGATAAAAACCTCCAATCTAAGTACCAAAAAAAAAAATAAATAAATAAATAATAATAATAATAAATAAATAAATATATAAATAAATAAATAAATAATTATAATAATAGTAAATAAATAAATAGATAAGTATACAGGTACATAAGTAAATAAAAAAAAAATATGTTAACAATAATAAATATTGACTCAACAAATGAGTAAATAGTAAATAAATAAATAAATTAAACAAACAAAAATAAATAAATAAATAAATAAATAACATAAAGAATGAATTAATAAATAGGTAATTACAAAAATATATGTACATATATAAAACAATAAATAAATAAATATAAATATACATATACATGTAAACAACATATAAACTGACTATATGAATAGATATATGTATAAACTACAATAGGTCTTTAAGTAGCGGATTTTTAGCGTAAGCACTTTTGTTTTTAAAATTGCACGTAAGCTTTTTAATTCTTTCCGATAACAATTCAACATTCGCTCTTCTATGTAGCTTTGAAGTAGAATGGTGCCATGGGAGGTTAAGCATCATCTTGAGTATCTTATTTTGTGCCACTTGCAGCTTTTTAATGTGGCACTGCGCACAACTTCCCCAAACCGGAGACCCATAAAGAAGTATCGATTGGAAAATTACTTTGTGTATGATCACTTTGTTTTCCTTAGACAGAGCTGATTTTCTGTTTATAAAAGGATATAATATCCTTATTGCTAAATTGACCTTTTGTAGGGTTCTCGAAATATGCTCATGAAATGTAAGTTTGCTGTCAAGATATATACCTAAGTATTTTACATAATTGGACCAGATTATGGTCGATCCATGCAATTGCAGTTGGCTGTTCGGAAGGTAGCAAGGTTTTCTTTTTCGGGTAAAAAAGATAGCTTGAATTTTTTCACCGTTCAGCTTAATTTTCCACCTATTGTAATAGTGTTCTATTACTACCATCGCATTGCGAAGATTAGTCTCAATAGTGAGAGCAAATTCGTCTGATGAGAGTAATGCAGTATCATCTGCAAACATTGCAACTTCACAATCGGTCAAATTGGGAAAATCAGACGTAAACAAATTGTACAAAATTGGACCAAGAACAGAACCTTGGGGAACACCTGACTCGAAACATATCAGACTTGAGACGCTACTATTGATTTGGACTTTAAAAGAACGACCTGACAAGAAACTTTGAACTATCTTACACAGAAACGGAGGAAAGTTGTACATAATCATTTTATACAAAAGACCATCATGCCAAACGGAATCGAATGCTTTTTCGATGTCCAAAAGCATCATCCCGGTTGATTTTCCTTCTTGGCGGTTTTTTTTGACAAAATTACAAATTCGAAGAGCCTGGTGGGAGGTACTATGCTGAGGTCTAAAACCGAATTGCACGTCAGGATATATGTTACATTCTGTAACTATATTTGATATTTTCTCTTTGAGAATTTTTTCATATATTTTACTTACACTGCTAAGCAAACTTATCGGCCTATAACTTTCGAGGCTCACAGGGGGTTTTCCAGCTTTCAGAATTGGAACCACCTTGGCTATTTTCCAAGTATTGGGGAAGTATTGAATTTTCAGACATGCATTTAGAATGTCTGTTAAAAATTTCACTCCAACTTTGGGCAAATTCTTGAGATACAAATTTTTAATAAGATCAAACCCGCCAGACTTTCTTATATTTAAATTATCGACATGAAATTTTACGTCGTCTTCTGTAAGAAGTGCATTTAAAGGGGTGACAGGAATTAGGGTGTTGAAATCCTGGATTGTTTCACTAACCAATGCATTTGTTGCTGGATCCCCTAGGCTTGCTGAAACACAGTGATTTCTTAAAAAAGTAATCGCAAGGGCGTCTGCTTTTTCATCATCTGTGTAATAGAAATTAGATCCATTTTGAAGTCCAGGTAGTTGTTTGTTTTTATTTTTAATTATTCTAACTACATTCCAAAATGGTTTAGCGTTCTTATCTAGAGAATCAAGTTTTTTATTCCATTCCTCGTGGCGTTGTTGAGCTAAATGTTTTGAGATCAACTGGTTTAGGTGCTGCACATTATCTCGATAAAACATCTGCCGATATCTTTGCCAATTTCTTCTTTGCATATTTCTCAGTTTAATTAATTTAACTAAATGAGGGGAAAGCTTTTTGTAAAATTTATTTATTTCAACTTTTGGTATAGAGTCAGCTACGGCTTCAAGGATTAAATCATTGAAGTCAGTTACAATAGCATCTACTTCTTCTTTAGTAGATATATCTTCTACGTTCGCAAAGTTTTCTTGAACTCTTCTTCTAATAATTGCACGGTATCGTTTCCAATTTGCATTTTTTAGGTCTTGGAAGTACTGTACGTTTGCCTTGCCTGAACAAAGAAGTTTACACAGGACTGGATTGTGGTCAGAGCATAGCTCATTTAATGATATTGGTTGCGTAATAAAACTAGGACTATTTGAAATAAAAATATCAAGGACAGAAGGACGGCCGCGAGAACCAGCTGGAACATATGTAGGACATAGAGGATACAAAATTGAGATTGGAAGTGATTCAGTAAGGTCCGAGAGTAAATTCCCCCAAACATTGGCTCTTGTACAACCCCATTCCTTGTGTCTACTATTGAGATCACCTCCTACCAGAAAATTACCATTTACACAGAAGAGGTTCCTTAAATCGTTTTTAAACAAACGTTTATTTTCGACAGACTTACGAGCACCAGCGAAATAGACACAGTAGATTTTAATTGTTTGATGATTTTCTAGTTCTACCTCTATGCCCACATTTTCTACTAAGCGTGTTTGAATAATTGGTAAGAGCGAATGTTGAATTGTTCTTCGTATAAGTATTGCAACACCTCCACCCCTTCGATCGATTCTATCTACTCGATAGCACTTAAATTCAAAGGTGGACAGATTATCATCATGCTTGAGCCAAGTTTCAGTTACTAGAGCTATATCAATATTGTTATTGTTTAAAAAGTTTAGGAATTCAATCTTTTTGCTGCGTATACTTCTAGCATTCCATGTTATTATTTTTATAATACTATCTACCATATTATTTACAATTAAGAGACAAAAACTTAGTAGCTAAATGTGTGATAACTTCAAATTGTTCAACTTTTGTTCTACATACAGATAATTTTGTTATCATTTCCATAGCTAATGAATTTAGCTCTTCAATAGTGAAAAGTGTGGAGTTGCTACCTGGTTGCATCTCGTTGGTGTTAGTTACAACCGAACTTGTTTGAGTCTGGCTTACCCAGGCGTTTGATGGTTGCGTAGTTGTGCGTGTAGTGTTACTCAGCATAGTCGGTACAGCATGTGGACGTAGTGGAAGCGGGGGAAAATCCGTCATAGAAGCAAACGAAACTCGTTTGTCAGCAGTGGGGGCAGGAATTGGATTTGAAGAAGCTGCGCGAGAATTAGGATTCCTCTTTCGTTTTACGTTCTCTTTCATTTCCAAGTACTTGGAACGGCTGACGCATGCAATATCGGTAGCTTTGTGGCTCTCATTGCAGTTGGCACATTTATATTGAGAAGAATTATTACAACTGGAAGTCATATGGGATCCAGCGCAGATCGCACAATATGTTTTTACGCGGCAATTACGCTCACCATGGCCGAACATTTGACAGTTGCGACATTGAGTTACTCTGCCTTTAAGTTTTCGGTGAAAACTCCAATTTACTTGCGTATGAAAGATGGAACGATAGTTTTTTCGCAGATCTCTTAGAACAATTGAACCAGTTTCAAGAGATATCAAATAGATATAGTCCGTGTACATAGCTTTGTTTAGTTCGTATTTTTTTGTTACTTTTTTTATGCCGATGCACTTTAAACCGATTTCAATTAGTTTACTTTTAAGTACAGCAACATCAACGTCATTCATGCCGTAGAGAACAACTTTAAATGCTTTTGCACTTTGAAGGTCGTGTGAAAAAAATTGACAATCATTGTCTTTTAGCTTACCGAGCACACTCGTGTACGATTCGATTGATTCGCAGACTATCTTTATTCCGATTGAAATTTTTTTGATAAAATAGTCACTTATTTTAAGTGATTGCATTAATTGGTGCACATATTCACTCGACTTTTGAATCAATTTTATGGGTGGAACATACACCTTCTTTTTCACTGGCGAAACAATTTCGTCCATATTTTCACTGTCTTTATCATCGTCCGGTTGACACTGAAGGGGACTCCAGTAGTTAAATCTAGAGTCCTTCCTATGAGTGTTTTTACCGGACATACTAACACGAATCTTTTTGCCCGAGGACAGTCGATTGTCCTCGGAATTAGGTGATCGATCGCGTTTGGTAATGTTAATAGTTAATTCGATTACGAATGCGAGGTAGAGACGTTATGCACGGATGAAAGCTCCGGGTTGACTGAAAAAAAAAACGTTTAATTAATTCGTATTAAAAACATTTTAATTTAAAATAATTACCTGGGTGTGAAGTGTGAAGAGTGTCGATTAATTGTGTACATCAAGGAAAATTAATCCGAAGAATTTAGCTGTCCATATCAGGAGCTGCAACACACAAAAGATTTGTCGCCAACAACTATCCACAAGTGAGTACTGCAAAAATTTTTCTGTATCAATTACATACATTGCATAAGTATACAAAATGTCCTACGGAAAGCTCCAGCTAAATATCCTTGCTACCATGAAACAAGATAGGTCAAATTTTAATAAAGCTGATAAAGTTAGACTAGGGAAAATAAATTACCTCAAATTGAGATTAGAGATGATGGAAAAGCAGATGACATCAGCGGAACACTACCATCAACAGATTCTTGGAACAGGTAAAATCGAAGCTGAACTGAAGCAAGAAGATCTAGAAGCAGCATACAATACCATCCGTGAGATATATGCAGAATACAAAATGGAAGTTCTGGATAATATGGACAAGTTAAGATCCGAAGAAACATCAAAATGCAGCGGTACAACAGCAACGGCATCGACTGAGAACAGTGATAGCAGTGGAAGTGGGCTCAGGTTACCCGTTATCACCCTTCCAACATTTTCCGGTGGATACGAAACGTGGAGATCTTTTCACGACATGTTCGTATCTCTGGTTCATACCAATGCAGCACTGTCAAAAATCCAAAAATTGCATTATTTGAAATGTAACGTTCGTGGTGATGCCGAAAGGCTACTCCAACACTTGGCCATTGACAAGGGCAATTATAAGCGTGCTTGGGATATTCTGACAGAGCGGTATGATCACAAAAGAGTACTTGTAAACACCCAATTAAAGATATTTTTCGGTCAGGCGGTTATGAGCAACGACTCAGCAGCGAGTATAAAATGTATTTTAGACACGTCGCAAGAAATCATTCACTCTTTAGAAAATTTAGGGGTACCGGTAGGACAATGGGACGCCATTTTAATTTTTGTCATCCTACAAAAATTAACCAACACCACACAACAACTATGGGAAGAGAGATTAGGGAGTAATAAGGATTTACCAAATATTAAAGAATTCTTCGAATTTTTGCAGTGCAGATTTAGAACATTGGAAGTACATCCTTTAATCCCAATGCCTCAAAATTTATACTTAATAACCAAAATCCAACCCAAAGCCACCAACAAACAAAAAGTTTCCACCTACAAGCCCAATCAAATGATCCAATCATGTCTAACTGTCAAGAGTTTAACCCCAACAAACCACAAGTTCTTAATCTACCCCAAAATCAACAACAAGCGGAGCCTAATACGCCCTCATCCTCAACTAGTCAGAACTACCGCGTGCACCACATCTCTACCAGTTCGCAGATTCTTCTATCTACAGCCTTGGTCAAGGTAAAGGCAGCCAACGGGGGTTACCTAACGTTAAGGGCGTTAATAGACACGGGTTCCGAGGCGTCGTTTATTACTGAAGCAGCGATTCAAAGATTGAATTTGAGGTCCCGATGGACATTTAGCCAAATCAGCGGGTTGGGGGAGGTCAGCAGTGGACAATCACACAAAATCGTCGACGTAACCATCGAGTCGCTAGTCTCTGATTTTGCAGGTCGAGTACAGGCCCTTGTGCTTAAATCGCTGACTGGGCTCCTCCCGGCCCAGCATACTTGTATGGACAAATGGACATACCTGAATGGATTGCAGTTAGCAGATCCAACATTTAATGTTCCAGCAAAGGTGGATAATTTGGCAGTGACATCTACGCGAAAAACATCCTCGGAGAAGTAAGGAGAAGCAGCGAGTGCATAGGTCCAATTGCACAAAAGACACATTTGGTATGGATCTTGTTGGGCAAGGTGCCATCGATGGATACAAAGGTTATCCGTGCCTTCTTCAATCACGTTGATCTCAATGCCACTTTAAAAAGATTCTGGGAGATTGAAGAGGAACCTTTTGAGACCTACGAATCAGAAGAAGATACAAGGTGTGAGGAGCATTTTAAAAAATTTACAAAAAGATTACCTGATGGTCGTTACGAAGTTCGTCTGCCATTTAAGGGTGGAAAATACCCAAGTATGGGCCCAACACAGCAAGGTGCTATCAACCGATTCTTGCAACTCGAGAGAAGGTTGCAAAGAAACCCTAGTCAACACGAGGCATACAGCAAATGCTTGACCGAGTACATTGATCTCGGCCATATGACACCAGTCGAGGAGTCCGATGAAGTTGTCAAATCAAATTTCCATTTTTTCATTCCCCATCATGCTGTCATTAAGGAATCCAGTACCACTACAAGGTTGCGGGTCGTCTTCGACGCAACCTTCAAACCTATTTTTGGCTCTTCCTTAAATGACAAGTTGATGGTGGGCCCTAAAAAACAAACAAATGTTATTGACATAATTTTAAGGTGGCGAAAGCATAGGTTTACCTTTACTGGAGATGTGGAGAAGATGTACCGCCAGATCCGAGTAAGTCCAAATGATGCGAATTACCAGCTGATTGTGTGGAGGGACATCAGTCGTTCATACACCTCCGCGGAGTTTAAACGTGTTCGGCTAGAAAGTGAGAAGTTAATTCCTTAATTTAGACATTTAACGAATTTGATTTAGGCTCCAATTAGCTGAGTGATAGTGTGTTCGCTTGAGACAGCAAAGGTTGTGGGTTCGACTCCGCGTCGTGGAAAAACTTTTTTTTTTTCTCTTCTTTTTATTTGAAATTAGAAGATATATAATAAAAACAGTGAAAGTGTTACTAAGTGTTGTAGTAAACAGCACACGATGGATTGTGGAGAGCGGTCCGCTATGCCAATAGCGGGACCTGCTGAATTGTCAGGTGAGGCTTCAAGCAGTGCAAGCCAAACACCAACAGCTAAGCGAAGGAGGAAGCTAACGCCAACTTCCAACTTAGTCCAACGTCCCTCCCAACCAACTTCCTCTGTAAAACTGCTTGGTGGAGCGAGGGAAGAGAATAGCTTCGCTTCATTGGCACCGAGCGAGTCAGAAGATGAAGAGGAAGAGATGATGGCCATAAGTAGCAGCATAAAAATGCTACAAGAAAGGGTACGGGCCATCAAAGAAAGGCAAATGCTTAGAAGGAAGAGGGATGAGGAAGAAAAATCCCAGCAACAACAGCAGACGCTGCTTGCTCCAAAGCAGAGCCAACAACAACACCAACAAAAACATAAAAAACACCAAGAACAACAAAAAGATCACATGCCACAACAACGGCATCAGCAAAAACAACAGCAGCCACAAAAACAGCAGCAGCAGCGACAACAACAACAACAACAAAAACAACAACAACAGCAGCAGCAGCAGCAGCAGACGAAGAAGAAGGAGAAGGTGCCTCCTATCAACACCTACAAACTGGAGGTAAATGCAACCAAGGACCTGTGTAAGTTGGTCATTGGTAATAATTTTAACATTAAGAGATTGGGGAACGACAATCGATGTTGCTGAAGGGGTTGGAACCGTCTTCTGATCCTGGGAAGATCCTGGCACTGCTCAAAGAGAAGGAGTGCGAAGGACTCAAGTTTGTGAGGGTAAAGCCATTTACCACTGCCAGGCGGGAGAAACCGAGTCTGCCGTTCTTCTTGGTGCAGCTCAGTCCCGAAAGTCGTCTGGATAGTCTAAGGAGTGTTATGTGGGAACGTGGGACACACCGTAAACTATCGGGGTTTTAATAAGTTCGCTGACATTAAAAAAGCAAAACTGGTACGTCAGCAGAAGGTGGAGGTCAAACGTGCACCTGTTAGGTTTTAAACACCAGCCGTCACGTCCCAAATTTCCTAAACCCAAATGATGTCAGGTAGGGGGCTGCGGTACAGCAAGCGACTGTTCCTTCTCAGGCGCCAATGCCGAGAACAACGGAAGTTGCACCTAACATGCTGCCCATCTTGCTCGCAATAATGGGTACGCACATGGTGGAGCAAACTTTGAATGTCCTTGCGGTGAATGTTAATTCACTGATTAGGATCGAACGAAGAGTCGCGATGTTTAAATTGCTACAAGACCAAACTCCTGATGTGCTTTTCGCTAGCGAAACCAAGCTAATTGTCAATTACGGACCAGCCTCAATAATGAGGCAGAGCTGACCAATCTGTTTTCTCTGCGCATAGCGATGGCGAACTTACATAGGTTTAGGTTAGCATTTAAGAAATATATACATGTGTTAGTATATATAAAGGTATATACTAATATATGTATATAATTGTGTATAATGTCTATGTGTTTGTATGTGAGTATTGTGTATGTAGGTTAAGTAGGCTAAGGTTTATTTTAAGTTAGATATTAAGTTTTTATATAAAAATAAAAAAAAAACTCCATATGCTAAGTTTTTTGTAAACAAAATTTTTTTCTTAGCCTTAATTACAGAAAATAAATAGAGTAAAGCAAATGTAAATAAAGTCGAAAGACATAGTTATAAGAATTTAGAGTAGCTTAGAGTGCCTGTGTGGGGCCAGTAAGTTAGTATAAGATTGTTAAGTAATTTTAAGCTAGCATTTAAGCATTTTTTGTTAGAATGTAAGAGTTAATGATTAAGAAAATAAAATGCTTTAAAAATGAAATGAAATGAATGTGTGGAGGGACAATCCTGACCAGAATTTGAGAATTTATCGGCTAAACACGGTCACCTTTGGTGCGGCATCAGCCACATATCTGGCAATTAGGGTACTTCTTCAGCTAGCAGAAGACGAAGCACACCGATTTCCCTTGGCCACCACCGTCATCAAGGAGGAAACTTATGTCGACGATGTCATCAGTGGAGCCGATACCATTGAAGAAGCGCAACACAAATTGAAAGCTGTAAAGGAAATGCTGGCAACAGCGGGATTTCACTTACGCAAACATGTCAGCAACTCTGAAAAGGTATTGAACAGCATTCCGGCAAATCAAAGATCGATGGATTTCTCTCTACCATCCATAGAAAACACCCTTGGTATTAAATGGCTACCAGTTCCGGATGTATTCACGTTTCAAGTCGCAGGGCAGATTCAAGGCGACATCACACAATGGTCTATATTGTCCTCAGTAGCTAAACTCTACGATCCAATGGGCTGGTTGTCACCCTGCATAATAAAGGCAAAAATACTTATGCAACAGCTATGGGGTAGAGGTCTGGATTGGGACAAACCTATTCCACCTGAATTGGAACGAGAGTGGGTAACCTTTCGCCGAGAATTACCAGCTATTGAAAAAGTCCAAATACGTCGTTGGGTCAACACCGACAAAAACACAAAGAAGCTGGAAGTCCATGGATTCAGTGACGCTTCGGAGAAAGCCTACGCAGCGGCTGTATATTTGCGCGTTCTAGATGAAAATGGCCAAAACAAAGATTGCACCGTTGGAGTCAATTACATTGCCCAGACTGGAACTGTGCGGAGCATTGCTAGTAGCAAACGATCCAAATTCTTAAGTTGGAATCAGTTAACGTTTATGCGTGGACCGATTCAGTAATCACATTGTGCTGGATTAAGGCCCCTCCGGCAAAATGGAAGACCTTTATCTGCAATCGTATGTCCCAAATTCAAAAGCTCACAAGGAACTTCATGTGGAAACATGTTCCATCTGAACTGAATCCAGCGGATATAGCGTCTCGCGGAATTTTTCCATCAATGATTATAAAGAACAAGTTGTGGTGGGAAGGACCAGAATTTTTGCTGGTGGAGATTCAAAATCCATTTTGGATTTCAAACTAAGGTGATAGCCCGCTGAGTTCTCCCAATTATGTCGATATCATCAGCGTACGCTAGTAGTTGCACAGACTTTTGAAAAATTGTGCCTCCAGTGTTTGTTTGTGAGTTCCGCACAATTCCTTCAAATATGATGTTAAAGAAGTCACGTGGCATCGCAACACCTTGTCCAAAACCTTTTTTGACATCAAAGCTACCGATTAAGCCATTACCGACCTTGACGGAGCAGCGAGCGTTCTCAATCGTCATTCTGCACGGACGGATGAGTTTGGCAGGCATGCCAAAACTAGACATGGCTCTATATAGCTCTCTATAAATGGTGCCATATGAGACCTTAAAATCGATGAAAAGGTGGTGGGTATCGATTTCGTCTTCTTGAGTTTTCTCCAGGATCTGTCGGAGTGTGAAAATTTCGTCGATTGCGATCTTTCCTAGTCTCAAACCGCACTGATAGATCAGGTTCTTGACGAAGGGTTTCAGACGTTGACAAAATATGGCAGATAAGAGCCTGTATCCGATGTTGAGCAGGTTTACATCTCTATAGTTGGTACAGTTGAGGGGCTCGCCTTTTAGTGGATCGGGCAAAAGATGCTGAGATTCCACCAGCCTTACATTAAGAATTGATGCATGGTCTGAACAAGGTCATTTCCAGCAGCTTTGAATACCTTAGCTGGTAAGGGGTCAGGTGCGGCTGATCTGTTGGATTTTAGCTTAGATATTGCCATCTTTATTTCATTCTGGTCAGGTGGACCGAAGTTCTGGCTATCATCGTCTAAGTCGAATGGCTTATTCTGCTTGGTGGCGGCATTTTGGCCCTCTTCGCCATTATTCAGCCTGCAGAAAAAGTTTTTCCATATTCTCAGCACCGAATGTGACTGTACAGAGTTTCCTTCTTCATCTCTACAGGCTTGTTCGGCTTTTCGGGTCTTATTACATCGACATGTTGTACCTGTTGTTAAGACTTCCGTACGTTATTCCTAGAGTACAACCTCTCAATATCTTCGATCGCACTCTTCTCGTGCTCTTATTCCTTCTTTTGGAGAAGCCGATGTTCTCTTATCCTTCGTTTCAGTGCCGCTTTGTACGTTTCTTGTTTAACTGCATATGCTTACCGGCATTCTTCATCAAACCAGAGATTCCTTGGTGGTAATCGGGTGAAACAAAGCACATCAGTTGCAGCGTCTCTGATAGGACGTTGGCCGTGTTACCCCTCTTCTTCAGTACTTGATGCTGGCGGCATACTACTCGTAGTTGTAGTGAGATTTCGGGGTACGCGTTCGTGAAAGATTCTGGCGTTGTATCTTCTCACAGTAGTTCTTCTTTGTTGTGGTGCTTGGGAAATCCATATTCGCACCTTGGTTGCAACAAGGCGATGGTCCGAAGAAAAATTGGCTGCACGGAACGTGTGGACGTCCAAAATACTGGAGACATGCATTACAACAATCGCGAAATTATCCCCTTAGCACGATTTTAACGTCATACTTCGGATATTGCTCATATGTCTTGCCCAGGAGCTCGTAGAAACATTCTTTATGGCTTATGCTTAGGCATATGATAGAGAATTCTGATGCGGATTGTCATAAAACGATCGTTCATGTGTCAAGACTTCATCCTCTTTATGTCGGGCCCATCAACTCGCACTTCCTGTATGGCGGTGACATCTGGGTGATATCAGTCAAAGGTCTCTGCTAATTGTTCCCCTACACATGGCCTGTTAAGAGTCAGAACATCCTACATGCATGTAGCGCGGGCGAGGGGAAATTAAGGGAGGAAGAAAAGAGAGGTACCGATGTACATTGTTTTTAAATGTTTGCAAGTTGTAGTGACTAGGAAATAAAGAGCTCGGCAGGACATTCCATAAGCGAGTTGTGCGGCTTAGGAATGAATCGCGATATTTCAGAGTTCGTTCCGAAAGTGGGCTTGAGAGTATACTGATGAGCATTCATAGCGAGACGGGTGTTACGGTTGAAAGTTTGAATGGGCGGAATGCTACTGTCAATTTCGGTGGAGCACTGGTGGTGAAAATAGCGATACAACAAAGTGAGACAGGAGACATTACTCTGTGTTCAAGACTATTGAATGACTGTGTAGTACTGGCATCACCTATGTATGAGTTTCATCGCGCGATTTTGGACCCTATCTAGCAAATGCAAAGAGGTCTGAGGAGCACCTGACCAGATGTAGGTATTGTACTCCAATTTTGAGCGGATGAATGCCTTATATAGGGTTTTCCAATAAGGACTTGACAACTTTTTTTTTAAATAACGCGCAAACCATTTGAGATATTTCAAAAACTTTATTATCGGCTTGAAGTACAATCAAAACATTTATGAATGGAACTCGACTTCGTTCATATGGCCACTGCGGGCATGTTTGCAATTTTCAACACATTTCGGCTGAAACGGCCGCTATTTCGCGTTCAATATTGGCTCTGAGCTCTTCCAACGTCGTCGGCGTGTTGGCATGAACCAATGACTTAACGTAGCCCCACAGAAAATAGTCAAGCGGCGTTAAATCGCACGAACGAGGCGGCCAATCGACTGGCCCATTCCTTGAGATAACACGATCACCATACTTACTCTTCAATAAATCGATTGTAGCGTGTGCTGTGTGGCTTGTGGCATCATCCTGTTGAAACCACATGTCGTCCAAGTCCATATCTTCCAATTCGGGCCAAAAATAATCGGTGATCATGGAACGATAACGCTGACCAGTCACAGTAACGTGACGATCATTATTGTCGACGAAAAAATATGGTCCAATAACGCCGCCGTCATGCAAACCGCACCAAACAGTTATTTTTTGTGGATGAAGTGGTTATTCATGAAGCACATGTGGATTTTCACCCAACCAACAACGCATATTTTGCTTATTGACGAACTCATTGAGCCAAAAATGAGCTTCGTCACTGAAGATGATTTTGCGATGAAATTCATCATCTTGGCGCATCTTTTCCAGAACCCAAATGGCCCATCGGCTTCAATTCTTGAGTCAGCTTGATCTTGTATGGGTGTAAACCAAGATCCTTACGCAAAATACGCCATAATGTGGTCGGAGCGATGCCCAACCTTGAGAACGCCGTGGAATTGACTGATTTGGATCGTTTGCTACGGACGCCAGCGATATTTTCGACACTTCAACCAACCCGTTGTCTCACTGATACGGCAACATCACACAACAAATATGTAGACTCAAATTTTTGCACTGAACTTGTTATTGCCCGTCTACTAGGGCGAGAATTATGACCGAAAATTGGAGTTAACGCTCTTCAAGTTGCAGTCACCGACTCCGAATTTCGGTAGAAAATTTTTATAATTTGCAGACGTTGCTCGTTAGTGTAATTTACCGTGATGAAAATGTTGAGTTTACTGAATAAATTGACAGTGACAGTTTGATGATTAGTGAAAGAGTGCGTTCACAAATTAAATTCAAAGTTGTCAAGTCCCTATTGCAAAACCCTTTAGGCAATGGAAGGTCTCCATACAGTTTTGAGATTCTATTCGTCTGGCAGGATTTCGTTTGACCGTATTTTAGGGACGGTAGCTGCGTTGTCAGTGCCGGCAACATTGTTAAACTTACGTTTTGATATAGCAATCCTCACTTCCCCGAGGTCGGGTGGACGAAATTGTTATTCAACGTCGTCCAAGTTGAATGGATCGGTCTACCTGACAGCGAAATCGCCATCGCCATGCTGGTTTTGCCATATCTCAGCACTGACAATGAAGCTGCCACCAGAGTCCCTTATTCTTATTTGCACTCTACCGTCCGTACTTTGTTAACCAAGCATATTCTTTATACCTTCGTTATCATATCTGAATTCTCTCAATCTCGCGCTTCTCGTGCCCCTTTTTTTTGTCTTTCTGAGAAGCCAATTCTTTACCAGCCAACGAGCCGCTCTAGTCCCCATTTACAGTGCCACTAAACATCATTCATTGTCATATATAATATATCAGCCGCCATTCATTGTCAAACCAATTGGTTTGCCGAAGTGATCGGGCGAAACCTTTTCAAATCAGAGGCGGCACCTTTTCTTCTTCTCTGTTGGGTCATGCGTGCATATTAGGCTGATCTTGGTGACTTTAGCCCTAATGCGGATTATCACGAAGCGCCCTTTCACAACTCAACACCTCTTGCTTAGGTTTGCCTTTGATGTTAAATCCACACAACATAGACGCTGCTTACGTTCTCGGTAGGCAATCACTGTAGTATATGTCGCACAAAGAACACTGTGTCTTCTTAACGTTCGCCTAACCAGAAAATTCGAACCTTATACCTCACCGGCAATTTGGTAATTACAAGGAGACGAAAACTTATCATCACCTTAAGGGTTCGCAACACTTAGTAAGGACTTAACCTTGTGAAAGAAATCATTTTTACCTACTAAACTCACGCAGTGTTGATTTGTTGTCTCTGGTTTACACGTGAATAGGAACACCTACCTACCTTCTTACCTGTAATTATATACCAACATCCTTTTTTCCAAACCGTAAAACCAGTGAGAAGGAAGGCAGACGGATGGAGAATCACTTCCTTGCTTTTGTTTGTGCCGACACATTCTCACACCATCTTCATTCATGGAACCAACCTTCTGAGCAACCATATCAAACTCTCGTTTGCTAATTTAATGTTCCCAAAGCTACTGCCTTGAAATAGACAGCCAGCCAAGGGCCATCTTCAACCCCTTTATCCTGAGACTCGATTTATATATGCCAGGGACCGAACTAGGACAAGATAATTAGTGCGGGTCCACAATCTTTTTTCCATCAATTAATCATTCTAGAGATGCCTACCCAATTCTCTTTCCCAGAATCTATCCTACCCCACACACACACACACCCTCAAATTCATGTTAAAATCAACGAGTTGAATGCGCGAGGAGGTTGAATTACAAATCCGTCCCTAACATCAACAATAATAGTGACCAGGTCATCATCATTACCGTTTGCCGTCATGATTTCCAGATTTCCAGAAGCGGCTATGCCGTCGATTGGTAAACAACGAGGGAAAACACCTGCTGAATCCAGATTAATTCTTTCTTCTTCTTTTTTTCCTTTCGTTTTGTTCTGTTTTTTCTGAAGTGTGTGGGGGGGAGGAAACCGGATGATTTCGGTCGAGCGAACCGATTCGAAAGAAGACAAAACAAGATTTGTTTGGTTACACATGCATCTACTCGTATCTCGAAGATTTTTTCCCTGCACCAAGGGGGGCTAACCATGAAGCTATTACAAACACACAGCCAATATATTTGTACAGCGAAAGAACCCTAACAACCGGTTCTGATATAATCTGTGAAGAAATCAATTAGCGGCAAATGACGAGTTCATTAGGAATGGTCAATACCAATACCAGCGACCAATACAATGTTAGCTACCATCAGTATCAACTCGTATTCAGTTGATATTCGAACTCGATTTGATCCGAGGATCTACCCATCAGCTTATTTGAATAATTGAGACAAACATACTCGTATCATTCAATTCATTGACCGGCCCCCAATTAGAATTCTGATAATCGCTTTCTTCTCTCTATACCGCCAGTCACCGCGTCGTCTGTTTGCAAATAACAAAGACCCCACAAACGTTTCATTATAATTTATTTTTCTACTTCTTCCTTTGATGGTCCATACCCGAATTCAGGGTCTACGATTAGGTTAGTTCTTACCATTTGATGATGGATGCGATAGTTAAAAATTCAAGGACGCACCACATAGATTTGCGGACTTTGGCGCTGACTTTGGTTTCCATTGCTATTGTTACGTCTCTGGGTTGGACGTCTTCTCCGTCTCCCTAAAAAAAACACAAAAATTGTTACAATTGTTTCGACCCTCTCCTAGATTTAGTACATACCTCCTCCAGCAGCAGCAGATATGATTTGTGGCAGAATAACGCTTGGCACATTACTACCACCTGTTCCACCAGCAGTACCAGTAGCGGTGGCTGTACCAGTACCAGTAGTCGTTCCTGTAGAGCCCGGATTCACCACGATTATGTTTGGTCCTGTTTCTTGAACTAAACCACCTTGTGGACGTAGGGATTCCAAAATTTGTTGCTTTTGTGTGATGAAATTATTAATGGCTGCAGCACTTGATCCGCCACCACTGGTGGTGCCGCCGGCGCCAGTTAAAAACCGATACTCCTCTATATCCCCATCAGGAATGCTACTCGTATTCTTATCAATAACAGGTTGTTGTTGCACCGCCGCTTTTGATTGCTGCACGGATCTACCTTCTTCAAATCAATTAATCCAAATTTTTTGTTTTTGATAAAATGCGCGACTCCTTACCTGTTACCAGAACGAAGCAATAGAAAATCGTAGCGAATAGTAGCGTCAGAGAATTGCGTGCCATGTTCAATGCGACCGTAACATTTGGACTCTGATAAATGCGAATGAAATCTTCCTTATATACGAATACGATCTTGTAGAATAAGGTCAACGTTTCGGACAGAAAGTATATATTTACACAGATGGGAGATTCTCCTGAAGCTATAGACATGGCCAAGAAGTTAGGACCGTTATGTGAGCGAAATGGTAAATAGAATGTACCTGGAGGGTCCACCAAAAGCACTCTTCTTTAGCGGTTCTGATTAATGTACACAAGCTTGCCCAAAGGCAATACGTTTGTTTGTTCTATGTACGCTGCAGATACATAAAGATATTTATTCACATTTAATAATGTCTAGTGGGCTTAATCGCTTTCACTGAAAGAGATTGCCGGAATCTGATGAAGTCTCTTGTTAAGTTTATTTGTATGACTGCCACTCAATACTTTGATTAACCCTTTCGGTGAATTTAACTTCAGATACGAGTACTCGTAAGTATCTACGTTGTTATCTCATTAGATATTTTAATAGGAATGGACGATAGTTTATTTGATGCTATTTTTTCTTCTTTTTTTTTTGGTGGATATTTGTGAAAATAAAGAGAAATGGTCGAGAATCGATTTGCAACACAAGATTGTTTCATTCCCAGAAACAGGATCTTGACATACTCGTAGCTCTCCCTACATAAAACATCTCCTATCACAGAGAGCTAAAAGCTAAGTAAACCTTACTTGAGAACATGAACACATCTACTATATCTGCAAGAACATTTGGCCGAAATCCATATCGGAGAGTGTGGGAAGAAGTTGCATCTTTCTGGCCAAACTACAATATAAGAACCGTCAATTTGACTCTGACTAAAAATGAGTGATTTTTGTATCATGAAGTGTTTCCAGCCGCTCACCGAACTTACGAATTGGCCCACTCATGTCTTCAATCACGTACACCAAGTGGCGATGGCACGATAGTTTAAAAAAAAAGTTATGCGAATGCAATATAGCAATACTTGGCGGATGGTAACATCCAGACATTCAGCTTATGTGCTATGTGTTGTCAAACCCAATATGGAACGAAAACATTTTCATTTATTCGACACACTTTACAGTACAAGCCCTTTCTCCTCTCTTGAAGTTATTTTAACTTTCTCTTTCCTGCTTTTCGAAATCAGTGGAAGGTTTTTCTCTTGTTTTAATAAATAACTCTCGGTGTTAAAACCTTTTTTCTAGGGCAATCTTGGGGAAGAAACTGCAGATACTAGCGTAACCACGCACCAAGGGGCTGTAATACTTTTTTATTAGGTCCAATGAGCAAAAATATGGAGATCTGCGCCAAGATTGATCGAGGAACTGCTGACTGTCCTATAACTTGAACTGGGCAAGCAGCGCAACAATAAAGTTGTGGTGGTCCCCGATAATTGTATGAGCTCAAATGGCAAGTGCGTGCTGGAACAGTAGCATAAAATTTACCTACGCTCGAACCTGACAAACCAGGTAAAAGCTTTGAATAACCACGGATTCAATGCTGAGGGCCCTGGCAAGCAATTAAATGCCTATGATCTTCGCATTTGCAAGTGGAATGTTCGGGCCTTTAACAGACCACTTAACCAGTGGAAGTCTTCGACTGATATCGATCGAACAAACAACAAGAGAAAGACTGAGTGAAAAAGTTTTGCCCTTCAGACATGAAAACGAACGAATTGGTTAATTTGTCAACGTAAGCCAAATAAGCGCCCACACCCTGACAGAGGGTTACTAGCTTCAGTCTAACCGACCCCTTGGCCTTGGGCTATCTATTCGCGCCAAATAACTACTGTACTCACTGGTGTTAGGTTAGGTGTAGTGAGGAGTTTCCATTAGGAGCAAAGGTCGTTTTGAGGGATTTTGATGATCGCCGATTTGCGTCAAATTCCAAGGCAAGTAAATACTATCCTCAAATCGGCTCCTTTTCAACTTCGCAAGTGGCTAACGTTTCATTAGATACATGAGATATAGAGATTTCTTGGAATCCACGACAGGATACGCTTCAGTACTGCTACAAAGATTCTTTTTCACCAAACAATCTGACCAAACGCACTATCCTATCGTCTGCGAGTAGATTGTTCGATCCTCTTGGCTTAATTTGTCCAATTGTAGTAAAGGCAAAAATGCTAACATTGAACATGGCATTACAAGCTGAGTTTGCAACATGCTTGCAAGCAGGAAAATAAACTGTTCCATTGGACAAAGCTCGGTCAGAATGTCAGTAACCAGGGTGGAGTCGTATCTCTACTCCTGTGGGTACCGGTTATCAATAACATCCTCAAAAAGCTCAGTGCAATGGGTATAAGTGCCACGGCATACGCAGATGACGTGGTCATAATAGTGCAGGGAAAATACTTAAATATTTTAAGCGACGTTATGGAGGTTGTCCTGAAGACGATCAGCACTTGAGCAAAAAACTGTGGTCTCAAGGCCAAGCCTTCCACAACAGAACTAGTCCTTTTATCAGAAAGTACAAGATACCGCAATTCAAACTCCCAAAACTCAACTGAGTGGAACTGTCCCTTTCGGATAGGGCGAAGTATCTGGGTGTGATTCAGGACGAAAAACTGAACTGGAATCTTAATGTAGCTGAAAGAACCAGAAAGACCGAGTCGACCACCGTCGAGTGCACAACTCAACCAGTGCACTCGCAATATTATTGTGTGCAAAAAAAAAATACAAAAAAAACAGAAAATCAAAAATTGCAGTGCAGTGACAAAAAAAAATATCACGCAGTGCGGGTATCCCACCTCTCCCGCTCCTAATCGAAGTACTGTTGCTTGCACTTAATCACTGCCGTTACTGTATTTACCATACGGTACGGGCAGTGGCTGAGTGTATGTAACAACTGATGGAGTTGTGAGTGAAAATTTTGTTGGTGCACTGTTTCATATTGTTGCAAGGGCATAACACCTACAACAATTTGATCCGGTAAATCAATGTCAGAATTTTCACTTCGCAGCCTTGCTTAGTATCGTCGGTGTTTGTGTTTTCTGTGTTTGTCTGTGATTATGACTAGGAAATTCAGGGTAGACGTAGCCAATATACGCGGGCTAAAAAGTAATCACTTTTCTGCGTACGTCCACGTCTGTAAGTACAAACCAGCTGTTTTGGCACTTAGTGAAACACAGGTAGATCCCCGCCCACACCTCTCAGATCATTCTGATCTGAAGCTACCTGGCTACGAACTAGTGCCATTATTCTTCTCTCACCGCGGTCTCGCCATTTATGTGCGCAGTGATGTAGCTTACCAAACTCCACCACAATGTGATCCATGTTCCAATCCGGAATTCAACTTCATTTGGTTAAAATTCCATCTCCGTAAGCAAATTATACACTACTGCTTTATTTATAGAAGCCCCAAACTGGACAGCAATTCAACCTTTAACGAGTTTGATGCGCTGTCTGACTACATACAAAGAATTGTATCCCTTTATCCTCATACACAATTCTGGGTGGCTTCGACATTCTGGACAGATAATACCCGAAGGACGGTGTGTTGAGATCTTCGCTGCGGAAAACAACCTAACGCAGCTTGTAAATGAGCCCACTTGAATACCAGACGTTGATAGTCGTACCGCCAATACCCTGGACTTGTTTTTAACTGCTCACCCTGATAAGTACACCATTGATGTGCTCTCCCCTCTAGGCTCGTCGGACCATTGTGTCATATCAGCTAATTTCTCGTACACCGACCACACAGTTAGAGAAAAAATTCCTAAAAGAACCGTATGGCAATACGAGAAAGCCAACTGGAGCGGTCTTAACAGCTTCTTTAGGAATTTTAACTGGTCGTTATGCTTCCTCGATAACGACGTGGATGCCGCTGCTGATATGATTACAGACACCATTCTCTTTGGAATGAGATCCTTTATTCCTCATCGGATGAAGAGCATCAAACCAAAGAAAAGCCATCGTACGACTCGAGCTGTAAAGAGGCCGTCAGAGTTAGAGTTTCCAGTTGAGGAAAACCGAAAAAAGTTCAAACAAGCCAGAAATGACTGCAACGCCTTTCTTAAGCGTGTGAAATTCGAATACGACCAAAAACTGAGGCAAAAAATACTGCAATGTCCCAAAGGCAGTAAAAATTGTTGGTAGTTCGTCAAAAACATTAGAAATTCTGCCTCATCCTCCATCCCAACGTTCACTTACAATGACATTCCAGCTGTCAGCTCTTTGGATAAGGCCAATCTGCTTGCTGCATACTTTGCGGCCAGCTCAACACTCCCAGATTGTGCTTTGTCTCCGCCTACACTTGAGTGCGTCGAATCTTCAATGGGACGAATCTACTTTAGCACTCGTGTAGTAGCAAGACTACTTAAAGACCTCAACATACATAAATCCGCTGGTCGAGATGGTATATCTCCTCTCCTTCTGAAGAGGTGTTCTTCCTCGCTGGCAAAACCACTTGGTAAGCCTTTTTATTAATCCTACTCTTTAGGATCACATCGGAGCAGATGGAAAACAGCATTTGTCCAGCCCGTCCCTAAAAAAGGCGAATCATCTTCTCTCTCCTCCTACAGACCCATTGCACTGACGTCCCTTCTTTCCAAGGTCATGGAAACACTGATAAATCGTCAGCTCATGAAATATCTCGAAACACGAAAACTTCTCAATGACCGGCAGTACGGTTTTCGTAGCAACAGGTCCACTGGTGATTTGATGGCATGTCTCACCGAAAAGTGGAACCAAAGCGTACATCAATCTGGCGAAAGCAAGATAGTTGCACTTGATATTTCTAAGGCATTTGACAGAGTTTGGCATCAGGCTCTTTTGTCGAAAATGCGTGCATTTGGGATCGACGACTCTCTTCTTCAATGGAAATTACCTTTCGGAACGTTCAATTCAAGTTGTCTTGGACGGTTTCAAGTCTGATATTCACAAAATAAATGCTGGTGTGCCCCAGGGCTCTGTTCTGTCTCCGACACTCTTTTTAATTTTCATTAATGATCTCTTGTCTGCTACTTCTAATCCAATATATTCCTTTGCTGATGACAGTACTCTCTGCTTTTCATATTCGTTCCCGGACTCACGGCCCTGCTCTTCGGCTGTAGAACGAGAACGGCAGTGTATGCTAAGCTCATTAAACTTGATAGATGACTTTTCTATCCTCAACCTCAGTAGTTCCAACTGTGTAAATGTTTTTACAAATAGTTCTTATTGTAAGAATAAACTTTTCATTGTTCACCAGAATGTCAGAAGTTTGAGAGAAAACTTCTCATCTCTTGTAACACATCTCGATTCCTTTGAATGCATTCCAGATTTTGTCTTTGTCTCTGGAATTTGGATTTATAATTGCGAAAAAAATGATTACAATATACCCGGTTTCAATTTCCATGCAAATACGAATGAAAATTACGCTGCAGGTGGTGTTGGGTTTTTTGTTAAATGTGAATATCAGATTCTTGATGTTCTATATCTCGATTTCTTAAGTGCCGATATTATTAGAGTTTCCTGTGAAATAAATCATGAAGTTTACGTCTTTGTGTGTGTTTATAGACTGCATATGTTTAATATATTGATGTTCGTAAAAGAATTTTCTGGTCTTTTGGAAAACGAAAAAGCAAAAAATCTAATTATCTTAGGGGATTTTAATTTGAACATATTGGAAACTAGTGAGATGGTCTCGAATTACATGGCGTTATTAGCATCGCATGGTTTAGCTTCTTTTATCAATGAGCCCACTAGGACAGTATCGGGCAGATGTTTAGATCACATTTATGGTCGATTTAATAATGTTTCTTTGAGTAATTGCGATAAATGTGTTTTTGATCTGCGGATAACCGATCATTCTATGACAGGAATATTAGTAAGCGTTTCGAATAGCATTGGTAGTAAAGATTCAAAACTCCCTAGTAAGCAATTGAAAATTAACTTCAGTAAGCTTAAAAACCTTTTGCTGAATGAGCTCTGGGAAGATGTTTTCTTGTGTAGAAATGCCTCAAAGTCCTTTACAATCTTTATTAATTCCCTAAAGAAACATATTCTGAGTTGTGCCTCATTTTTGCCCTCGAGAAAAGTGGTAAAAAGGCTGAAACCGTGGATCTCTATGTATTTATTGAATAAAGTAAAAGTCAAAAACAAACTTAGAATCAAATGCTGTAAGTACCCAAGAAATTTGATCTTGAAAAGAAAATACAAGAAATTGTGCGGTGAACTCAAACAGGAGATTCCTATTTGCTGTGATACATATTACCGTTCCCAATTCAATTCTGCTAAGGGAAACTTAAAAAACGAATGGCAGGTAGTTAACAACATTCTAAATAAATCGTCTTCCTCTAAAATACCTACAGTTATACATGCCGATGACTGCGAAATAACTGACAAACTTACTATTGCAAATAAATTCAACAACTATTTTACTGATATAGCTAGCAAACTACAACCGTGTCCGGTTCAACCAATCTGTTCCCTATGTTCCACTCATAAATGTACGGAACTGTTTCAAGAAAACAGTTTTGTGTTCTATCCCTTTACTCCCCTCGAGGTATTTAAAGCTATTGGTACTCTAAAAAAATCTAATTCGTGTGGGGTTGATGGTATTTCGAGTTTCATTCTTAAAAGGATTGCATGTTTCATTTTAGACATATTGGTACATATCTTTAATTGTTGCGTATTTGCAGGTGTATTCCCGGAAGCACTTAAATGTGCAGATGTTGTGCCAATACATAAAAAAGGTTCTGCTGCTGAAATCTCTAACTATAGGCCCATATCTCTTCTTCCAGCTCTCAGTAAAATCTTTGAGAAACTTGTAAAATATAGGTTAGTGAATTTTTTAAATGCAACTAAGTTTTTCAATCCAACTCAGTTTGGTTTTCAAAAGGGGAAGTCAACTGAAGACGCACTACTACAGTTTTGCTCTCAAATAATGTCAAATCTCGATAGTAAAAAGTGCACGGCTGGTTTGTTTATTGACATCACCAAGGCCTTCGATATGGTCAATCATAATCTTTTATTGAGAAAACTGGAAAAAGCAGGTCTTCGTGGTTTCATGCTTGATTGGTTCAGGTCGTATCTTGGAAATAGGTCGCAAAGAGTGAAATTAGATGATATTAGGAGTGAAGTTAAGTTCATCAACTTGGGTGTACCCCAAGGCTCTGTTCTAGGACCAATTTTGTTCTTGATTTACATAAATTCACTTTTTTCACTTAATTTTAAAGGCACACCAACTGCATTTGCTGATGATGTTGGCTTTTCCTATGGTTGTAACAGTCCCTTGGATCTGGTTTCGGACATTAATTGGGATCTCAACTTACTGAGAAACTGATTTGCGGAACATATCTTGGCGATAAGCTCTAAAACGAAAATAATGTTTTTCAGTTTATCATCCTTACATAACTTAGATGCAAATGTTTATTTTCGTGCCAAAGATACAAACTGTCCGTTTGTCATTGTGCGGCTGGTATTTCTTCTAAATCTTTTTGTAACAAATTGAACTGCAGTGACAAATGTTTTTTAATTGAGAAAGTTAATGAATTTAAATACTTGGGACTCACTGTTGATTCTAGAATGAGCTTTCTGAATCATGCTGAAAGATTGAGAAAGTATTTTCGATGGACTCTCAGACACTTCTTTTATTTGCGTAATATCTGCTCGAATACACTCCTGAAAACAATCTATTATGGAATATTTCATTCTAAGTTGCAATATGGAATCGCTTGTTGGGGAGGTGCATATTTTAATAAAATTCAACCCTTGTTAACCTTGCAAAAATATGTAATAAAAATTATATGCCGTAAACCTGGCAGACATCCTAGTTATCCTTTGTTCTGTGACCTGAAAATTCTTCCAGTTCGTCATTTATATTGTTTTAAGGTTTTAAAAGCTTTCTTTATGAAGTCTGGTAGTCGTAACTTTCGTTTAATATCATCTTATAATCTACATGGAAACTTTGCTAATATGTTATCTGTACCTACTTTTCGTACCACTGCTTATCGTAATTTTTACTCTATTTTGTCGTTTCGCTTATTTAACAAACTTCCTCACACAATCAGGGCAATTTCAACATCTGGTTTGTTTATAAAACATTTAAAACGTTGGCTCCTCCAATTTAACCATGCTAGTCTAGAATCATTCATTCACTGATGCTCGACTTCTGACATTCTGGTTAAACCTTAGCTCACTGTTGTATTCATCCTTTGCCTATTTAGCTATCTAACGGATGTATTTTTTTTCTTAAAACAAAAATGTTTTTGTTGTACTCTCTTATGCTTCATGAACTTTTTCTTACACATTTTTATATTGTTTAAAATACTTCAGTCTTATATTTGCTTCCTACAGGGTCACCCCACCTAAAAAATTTAATTTTATATTGTTAAAGTCCTTTGAAGTGACATTCAACACTATTTTCTTTACTTCTGTAATCTAAAATACAGAATGTCACCAATCTCCTTATTTCTATTGCTCTGCATATAAGGTTTTTATTTATTTATTTTAAGAATTGTGAATTATAATGAATTTATAAGAAGAAATAAATTATATCAAAATTATATATATATCAATTCCGATATCAACAGCATAACCAATTGGGGAACTATCAATAGAGTGGAATTTAATGCTTCCAAAACACAATGCTGTCTGCTGTCTTTAAAGCGAAATTTAAACACCCAGCCATTATCTATGAATGGCACTTGCATCGTCGAAACCGAAAAACTTTCCATTCTGGGTATGTGTGTCAATGACAACTTACGTTGGAATGACCACATATTTGATGTCGCCAAAAATGCTGCGAAATGTCTAGGTTTCCTCATGCGATGTAAGAAATATTTTACCCCCTCTGATCTGGCCTCAATATATAAGGCATTCATCCGCCCAAAATTGGAGTACAACGGCCACATCTGGTCAGGTGCTCCTAAAACATCTCGTACATCGGTACCTCTCTTTTCTTCCTTCCTAAATTTCCTTTGCCTGCGCTGTGAACAATCACCTTAAGGGTACACAAACCCCTTGAGCGCGCGCTCATTATCTGCAAAATAACAGTAGGAAAATTTGGGGCTTAAAACCTGCTATGGTGTATTGGCTGTATACGGTGGTGGTAAGACCCATACTTACATACGGCGCACTAGTATGGTGGAAAGCAGCAAACAAGAAAACGATTTACGGAAAATTAGCAGCGCGGTGGTTCAAAGAATGGCTTCCACAGCCATTACAGGTGCGCTCCGTACCACCCCTGCGGCAGAATTGGACACCTTTTTGCACCTAACACCGCTTGATTTATAGATCAAAAAACTTGCTGGCAACAGTGCGATACGGTTCACTAGTTTGGGTTACTTCAAGAGCAGTAGTTTCGGACATGGCACTGTACTAAAGGAGCTACTGCCAAGCAATTCAATTCTAACGAATAAAATTCCTTCGCTAGTCGACTTGGACATCCCGTACGATATAATTTATCCGGAGAAGGAGGATTGGGAAAAGAATGCAATCACCAGGTCAAATGAAATTGCAATTTTCACAGATGGCTCAAAAACAGAGGAAGGAACAGAGTCTGGTATCTTCTCAGAAGACCAAGAACTAAGAGTGTCTATAAGACTACTGGACGCAAGCAGTGTCTTCCAATCAGAGGTTCTAGCTGTCCTCATGGCGGTCCTCCTTTTCCTCCTTTCGGTATCCGAAAGAGATTTCACTATCTACATACATCGACAGCCAGGCCGCACTCAAGGCAATGGAATCAATCAACGTTAACTTTGATACAATCAGGGGATGTCGCACAGTGCTCACGGCACTATGTAGTCAGAACCGGGTAAGACTATGCTGGTGCCAGGACACTGCGGTATTAAGGAAATGAACAAGTGGACGAGCTTGCACGAGTAGCCCTCCTATTCGACAATAACCACCCCTTTGCATAGTGAGGGGCACTATCGAGGAAAAAATCACAAAGGGTGGTCAAGTCTTGAAGGACACAAGGTATCCACTGCTCTTCGGCCGCTCTTTGACGCATAAGATCTTAGAAGTTAATAAAATTAAACACGGATAAGCTTAGGACAGTAATAGCAATCCTGACAGGATACTGTCTCCTGCGGCATAAATAATAAATAACGATATATACAAGCGAGAATGGATGCAGATGTGGACACAGATATGGAAGTGGCGCCAAGAAAAAGAATTAAAAAAACTAGAGATCTTAGCCCGGCGGAAATTGAGGTTGCACCTCCAAAAACTAAAAAAAAGAAGAAGGCGAGGAGGATGGAAGACAGCGACGCCGCTGTAAGAACGGAAAATGAAATGGCTACAGGGGACAAAAGAACCAGAAGCCAGGTAAGTGAAAAAGACATTAAAAATATAGATTTTAATGACGTGACTAGGTTGACCAGGGTGCTAGCCGACTTGGCAGCAAAGGTGGTCGACGTAGTATTCGAGAAAGTGGTAGACCCTAATTTAGTCAGAAAAATTAGAAGAGCGGTCATGGGCTACGACTAAGTGGTTTGGCAGCTTATGGCCGAAAATAAAACGCTGCGGGGAGCAAATGATGCCCTGACTAAAGTATCTAAGGGTCTTCATGGAGTGGCTGCAGCAGCGACTACCAGCAGCGCCGAAAAAGTTGCCAGCTTTGCGCAAGTTGCCGCCAATACGGTGAGGAAAGAGGCTACTAAAGTTATGGAATTGGCCCAGCCAGTGAAGGCACCGCTGCCCACTTGGTCAGTGGTAGTGCGAAGCAAGAAGTCGGCTGTTTCCTCCACGGAGGTAGTATCCAAAATAATGGATAAGATCGCCCCCACCCTGGGAGTTAGGGTTAATGCGGTTAGGCCGCTCAAAAATGGGGGCGTAGTAATACGCACTCCCTCGGCTGCTGAAAGAGAGCAGATTTTTAGCAGCAAGAAGTTCAAGGACATGGACCTTGATGTGGCAGTGCCCGAGAAACCGGGAAATAAGCTCGTTGTACATGGCGTACACACCAGCATTTCGCTGGAGGAATTTATCGCGGAGCTACACAGTCTAAACTTCCCAGAGACTGCCGAAAAAAGTAGGCTGAAAGTGGTTTCAAAACCATGGAAGGTTGCTGAAGGGGCTACAACAAATGTTGTGCTAGAGGGCCCAGCTGCAGCCATAGAAGCCTTGCGTAACACGGGCAGATGCTACATTAAGTGGTTTTCGTTCCCGGTAAGGGAATACAAAGTAAGAGTGGGATGTTTCCGCTGCTTTGCTCCGGGGCATAGTGTTGCCGACTGTCCTCATAAGGAGGATGTTTGCCGTCGTTGCGGACTGGAAGGCCATAAGGCAGCTAGCTGCAAGGCAGCTATGCAGTGCAGGAACTGTGCTGCAAGAAGACGCTCTGCTGATCATCTTATGGGGTCAACTGACTGCCCCATGCATGTAGCAGAGTTGGCAAGGTTGGCAGCCAGAAACTAGGACTATGAAGATAGTCCAACAAAACTGTCAGGGCGCTTTTTCGGTAGGGGTTGACTTAGGAGCTCAGATGGTTAGGCAGGGCTGCACCATTGCCCTGGTTCAGGAGCCCTACACATCTGATGGATGTGTTAGGGGGTTGCCTGCAGGAATGCGGGTCTTCCTTGATACCAGAGGAAATGCTGCGATTATTATAAGGGATGTAAATCTAGTTTGTGTGCCTATTTCCTCCAGCGAACGAGGTGTTTGCGTAAGCGTGGAAGGCGCTTTTGGCAGGATTTTTCTTGCCAGCGTCTACTGCAAATACAGTGAGGCAATTGACCCATATATTGAGTATATGGATGGTTTGTTTTCGCTTGCCGGCAGTGAACCCCTCATTATCGGTGTTGACGCCAACGCAACCTCCCCTCTCTGGTTCAGCAAGGAAACCGAACCCTTAACGGGTAACCGGAGCCAGAATCGGGGGAATGTTCTTGGTGAATGGGTCGTTGCCCGCAACGCCCATGTTATCAACGAGCCGAGTGATGTGTATACCTTTGATGCGGTCAACGGTGGCAAGAGTGACATTGATGTTACTCTTGCCAATGAGGCAGCTTTTAGGGCGTTTAGCTTTAGGTGGCGTGTTAGAGTAGGGGTGAGTGATCACAACTGGATTCAGTTTGAGATCGCTCACGAAATTGATTTAAATAATACAGTTTCAGACAGGAGATGGTGTGTGCGAGGCACTGATTGGAGTGTTTATGGTGCGCGTATACTTGCGGAGGTTTCCTCCCTGACACTGCAAGTGTACGGCAGCTTAAGCATAGACCAGCAAATCGCACACATTAATGAGTGCGTATGGCGGGTTAATGACGAGCTCTTTGAGAGGAGCCGTAGGGCGAATCAAAAAAGGGTAAGTTGGTGGAACCGCTGTCTGACAGAAAAGCGAAGGGCTGTCAGAAGCCTAAGGAAGCGATTCCAAAGGGCTAGGGCGGCTAACGCTGAGAACCTGGCTCAGATGGACATTGCCTTTCGGCAAGCGCTCGCTGAGTACAAGCGACTCATTGTCAGCACAAAGGAGTCTCACTGGAGGAACTTTGCCTCTAATAATAGAGATGATCCCTGGGGCAAACTATACAAGATTTGCCGTAGAGCTAAAAAGACTGCTGACATTGAAGGCATACGTGTGGATAATACGGTTTTATCCACATGGAAAGACTGCCTTACTGCATTGCTTGGTCAGTTCTTCCCGAGAGGGGAGCGCTTTGAGGACTCTTCATATGAAGAGCCTCCGATCCCTCCGGAGTTAAGAACTGAAGAAGTCGACTATGGTGTTTCACTTCTTCGCTCCAGGAGATCTCCTGGAGCTGATGGAATGACCGGAGAGATGGTGAGAGCCATCTGGAAGGCCGTCCCAGAATACCTACTCGGACTGTACAGCAAATGTATTGCTTGTAGCTACTTCCCCAAGGATTGGAAGGTGGCAAGGGTAGTTGTGCTCCTGAAGTCCACCGATAAGAATAGGTCTGACCCTAAATCTTATCGGGGCATCAGCCTGCTTCCGGTACTGGGAAAAGTACTGGAAAGGGTTATGGTGGAAAGGGTTTCAGAGAGTATGGCGGAACCAATGTCCTCCTTCCAATTCGGGTTTAGAAGAGGCAAGTGTGTCGAGGATGCATGGTCTTTCGTTAAAGACAGAGTCCTCAGAAGCAGGGCCAGTGAGGTTATAGGCATCTTTATTGACTTCAAAGGTGCCTTTGATAACCTAAATTGGGAAATTGGGCTTTGGGGAAGCTACTTTTCCGACAGAAAAGCGAGTGTGGTAAGTGCACACGACAGCGTATCAATTAATGTTGAGAGAGGTTGCCCCCAGGGGTCCATCTGTGGTCCTTTTATTTGGAACCTGATGATGGATCCACTCTTGCGGCGACTAAACGAGCTCTGTGGGTGCTGCGCCTATGCAGATGACCTGCTCCTCATCCTCGAAGGCCAGTCTAGGGCCGAAATCGAGGCCGAAAAGAGCTCTAGCAGTCGTCGCTGAATGGGGAGAAAACGTAGGGGTAAGTGTGTCGCAGGACAAGACCGTCTTAATGAAGTTCAAGGGCAAGTTGAACGTAAGACGTCGGGCTCCTAAGATACATTTGAACGGCGTTGGCATTAGATGTGTGACTGAGGTCACATATCTGGGCATAACGATGGGTGAGTGTATGAACTTCATGCCTCACCTGGTTCGTACTAGACTACGTATGCTGAGTGCTGTAGGCCAGGTAAGGCGCATTTTACGATCTGACTGGGGACTCAACAGGCGTTCTGTTCGTATCATATACGATGGCCTATTTGTTGCCTGTGCAACATATGGAGCATCGGTATGGTACGACAGAGTTATGACTGTTGATGGCCAAAGGCGGATCTTGACTTTTCAAAGAGTCGCCTTACTTGGCTGTTTACCGGTGTGCCACACTGTCTCCACAGAGGCAATGCAGGTGTTGCTTGGAGTGCCACCTCTGGATCTGGAAGTGATGCGACGTGCTATTGCTTTCAAGATCAGAAAAGTTCTCCCTCTAAACGAGCGCGATTGGGTTTCCAGGGAAGAAGTGGATGTGGTTGCGAGCTGCTCATGTGGAGCTACCTATGAGGACTGGCTTCATGTCCTATGTGAGTGTCCCAATTACGCTGACATAAGGAACTTGCAGGCTATGGGCATCACTTTTAATGGTGAGACTTACGATGTCAGTGGAATTATCACTGATACCATACGGTTCTAAAGTACCCGTAGTTTTGCAAAAGAGGTATTTAATAGAAGACGCAGTAGGCTGCTACCGGGTAGATTATAGGAATTTCAAATTGTTGAAAGGCCGCCAGTCCTTGGCAGCGAGGTGCCCAACTGGAAGTAACTTTAAGGTTGTGAAGCTCGACTGGAAGCTATATTCTGGTACCACGGGAGGTCAGGAGCACCCGGAACTATGGTTCCGGCCTGACCTAGGAGTTGGCCCCCTTGTGGGAGTATCGTGGTGGCTGTAGGTTTATACCCAAAATCGCGGGGAGAGTGGACCGAATGGATCTTGGACATCTCATGGCTTAACATATGTTGTAGTGTACTACGACCTGTGCTGGGCCATGAGATTGCCATGGAACCAACTGGTTTACTCGATGTGGAGTTGCATTGCAACCGGGTGCCATGACCCACAGAATGGCTGAGGTATTAGATAGGCCTCGACCCTTCACCAAAGGGGAAGTTCGTGCCTTACACACGACTTCGAATCTGGTACTGGTGGTAGTATTTGTACTACCCGATGGGCGCTTATCAACGCATTGTTTTGATATCTTGTGCGAAGACGCACCGTAGGCTTAAGCCCACACGGCAGGTACCTACGTTAAACACAAGAGACATCTGTCTCCTGCGGCAGCACGCAAAGAAATTCAAATTGTCAAATACGGATATCTGCAGATTCTGCGGTGATCTGCAAGCTATTGAGGACATAACACACATACTGTGTGAATGCGAGGCAATAACACTTTTTCGAAAACCTAGAGGAAATAGACGCACAAATGTCAAAGGTCTTCTTGGCTTTTGCAAGACAATTGGGTGTTTCACCAGGGCGATTGTTTAAGTTTTCAAGGACAAATGGAATTGGTTCAATTTTCAATTCAATGGCATAGCCATCACACCCCTGTTTAACCTAACCTAACCTAACCTCACCTAACCTATACTTAACGATTACTGATAGTAATTACCACTTAAAGTCGTAACATTTTTTTACTTCCGTTTTCAATGCGCGCTAGTTTTGAAATTACCTATATAGGTACTCGTAAATCAATATCATTAGCTATAGTTGTCAGACAGATAGAAAAAGTATCGTTTTCTGTGTGAAAGGATACAGACTGATGGAACAAAACTATTTCAGGTCACTTCAAAAAGGTTTTCTTGGAAAAATTTGCGACGTCAAATGCAAAACCATATTTGGCTTCGTATGCGGTAGAGGGTTAAAAATCCAGTACAAATAATCTCCTGGTTTGGAGTGCTTGTGGACTTTGGAATGGCAAGGTTGAATGGGGGTTTCCAAATTGGAGTGCGGCTTCAGACTTATAACAAGTAACATAATTGCCAACCACAAACATTAATAAAAAGGTAGTCTTACTTCAAAACCAAATCAGAAACTCCAAATACCACCGATGAGAAGGGTTTCAACTTGTAAATTGAAAATGCAATTGAAAATTGAATTTCTGCTATAACCACAGCAAGCCATTAAAGCGTCTAAATTATATTACACAAAATATTTGCAAAGCATTTTGATGCAAATTAAAGTAAAGTCTTCGAAGTGTTTAAGTATGCTATTCTGTCCCTACATGCCAAATCGGTATGCAATTTGTAAATCGATTTGGTTCAATGGCTGTGCATGTGTATTCGTATATTAGAGAGGTATCCTACGCAGGCGAGGAAATTTGGTTTTATTATGAATAAATTTAGGAAAATACCAGTACATGTGGACTGTATGTAGATTGGAAAGCATTTACAGAACGAGAATGCTTGTCTTCAAAATTTCTAGGAATTATTGAATTAATGAATTTTTAAATCGATGACGTCAGTTCAACGCCAGACTGACTTTAGCAATTATAGATTCCCAGTATACGAGTACATACATTTGGCCCACATTTTGATTGACTGGCCTCCCTGTTCTAAACCCAATCATTTAATTGCGTTCCAACTTGAAAATTCTAACTCTTTGTCGAAGGCTGTCCTATATGTGCACATATTTTACGAGTATGTCGATTTGATCTTTGTCCTTCACCTCTTGGATGAAATGAAATTCTTCATACAAAAGTCAATTACCCCTGTTCTAAAACGAGAAATTCTAATTTTTTACTTATTGAGCTATGACAGTTATAGTGAGGCGCCAGCTGTTTTCTGACGCCTGGAAAATGAAACAAGAGATTTAAAAAAAATTAGACGAAACTTTATTTTTTGTTTATAACTTCAGATTACGTCCGTTCTCAATGGTGTCGTGAGGAAGAAGAACGTTCCTGTCAAAAATGGGAAAATGACGTTTCACGACTATCTATCGTTAGTAGCGCCGCCTATTGGGCACTACCAAAAGCTAGTAGGAGTAGTGCCATCTTACTCCCCCGACGTTGAAAGATTTTCGACCCGTAGTAAAATTACATATGGTGTAGTATAACTTGGCGAAAGTTTATGTCGTGACGGATGGTTATCAGCAATTTTTCGTACAACAAGGCCACCAATCTTCCAAATGAACGAAGTCATGGTGTTCCTTACGTATGGCTTTCGTTGCGTCCGAACGTTTGACAGCTTCAGATCGAGCATCAACTAGAGAGATGTTGTCCCTAGCAGCATCCGAAGGAATTCCAAAATGAAGAAACTCTGTCGAAAATCCGGTCGCAATGTGTGGTGTACGGTTGTAATTTGAGACCACTTCTGGCAGTAGGTCTGTCCATAGCTGTCCATTAACTTGCGGATGGTAGGGTGACGTAGTTTGATGTCTGATCGATGACTTCCGAAGAAATTTACGAAAACGTTTTGAAGTTAGATTCGATTCGGAACCTCCGAACAAATGTTTGTTATGACTTCAATTAGTAAGTTGGTTGTATTCCGTTGAGTTGCCGTAGCCCAAACGTATCTTGAGTGATGGTCCACCACGAGTTGAATATATTTTTCGCTTGTATTCGCAGAAGTTACCCCCATTACAATAGTATCAATTGCCCAGACCTCGTTGGGTGCTTTTGGTGTTGGTATTGGTTGCAGGGAACCAATAGCTGGACGGTTACTTGGTTTAACTACTTGACATGTTGCACAGCTTTGCACATAATCACGCACATCGGAATACACTTTTCTCCACCAATAGTGCCCACAAATAAGTTGTATTGTTGTTGCTATTACTGGGTGACCATATTCATTGTGATAATGTTTTAGAATTTTCAGTCGGAGTTTGTCCGGAACGACAGATCTGGTTATGCCGCGATTTCGATGAACTTCAAATCCGTGAACATCTTTTCGAACAGTAGGGTCACTTGAAGGATTTCTTTATTGAGCACATTTAAGTTCAGCTGGTCGAATGAGTAGTGATACTGGCTGGCGAGACAAAGCATCTGCAGCGGCATTCAGCTTTCCTGGTCGGTGATGTATAGTGTATGAGTAGACAGAAAGACGAACTGACCACCTGAAAAGTCTATTTGCTGGATTTTTTATCTGGAAGAGCCACTGTAGCGCAGAGTGATCTGTATGTCAACATGGCGGCCATGCACATACACATGAAAACGTTCCATTGCATCAACGACTGCAAGGCAATCTAATTCCGTCGTATGGTATCGCTGCTCGTGTGCGTTGAGGCGTCGTGAATGGTATGCTACCACTTGTTTCTGTCCATCATCTCCAGGTTGCATTAAAATTGCTCCAATGCCAATACTGTATGGAGTAAAACTGGACGATCGCTTCTGAAGATCACTATAATTGGTGATGTTATGAGCACTTCTTTGATTCTATCAAACGCTTGCTGTTGTTGCCAGTTCCATTCGAATTTGACGGCTTTTCGTGTTAACCGGGTAAGTGGCTCGGCTATGGTACTGAAGTTTTTTATTCTTCTTCGGTAATAATTTGCCAAGCCAAGGAAACGCTGGAGTGATTTCACATCAGTGGGGATTTTGTACTCCTTGACGGCATTTACTTTCTCTTCTGAAGGGCGAACTGTTCCATTGAAAATGCTCCAGAAACTCGACTTTGGCTTGAGCAAAGCAGCATTTTTCTTTCCTGAGTCTGACTTTAGCTGCTTTAAGACGTCTGAAAATGTCTCTAGGGAGTTCGGCATGGGCTTTGGTATCACTGCTATAGACAATGATATCGTCTAAATATGGGATAACACCATTGTTGATTAAGTCGCCAAGTATTTGTCGAACGATTCGCTGAAACGTACGGGGTGCGTTTCTGAGTCCAAACGGTAAAAAAGTCCACTCAAATTGTCCGTCTGACGTCACGACAGATGTTTTTTTTCGATATACCCGTCATCTAATGCAATGTGCCAGTAACCCCATGCCATATCAAGGGTTGAGAAAACATGCGAGGTTGAAAGTTGGTCGATTACATCCTGAATGCGTGGAATGGGTTCTCTTTCGTCTATTGCAACGGCGTTGATTCGACGATAATCTATGCAAAGCCGGCGTGTACCATCCTTCTTTGGAGCGAGCGTAACTGGTGAAGCCCAAGGTGAAATGGATCTGCTAATAAATCCTCTCTGAAGTAGTAATGCGATCTGTTGTTTCTTTTGATTCTTCATCTGAATGACGATATGGACGCTGAGCGATGGGCTGTTGCTGTGGAAGCAGCCGAATGTGGTGCGAGACACCCAGAATCCATCCAACGTCGTTGCTCTCTGTGGCGAAGAGCTGCCGAAAGTCATTTAATATTTGTTGAATTCGTTGATCAACTGGAGTAAGCACCAATGATGCCAAGCAGATATGGGGACGCTTATCGATGGGATAGGTGCTGTAAACAAGGTTACGGGAAAAATCGAGTTTAAGGCCAAATATCTTACCTGTGCTAAGGCCGATGATGAAGTCGTGTGGGGAATGCCGTATGACGTGTGCTGCAATTCTTAAAGTTGTTGAGCCTATTGTGAGATGTACGGTAAGGCGGCCGTCGCTTTTCGTGTTGCCATTTACGTGTGCAATGGTAATAGATGTGTGCGGATCTGGTTTTAAATCTAGATGTTCGCCAAGTGATGAACTGATGACATCGATGGTACTATCAGAGTCAATGATTGCACGTACTGGTTTATTATTGATCCGCACCGCTATATCGATTAATGGCAACCGCCCAGGAAGTTTTCCTAGTTGGCGTTATTTTCGGTATTTGATACTTCAGTATTAAGTGTCGTCGCTGGTTGGTCATTCTACGTCGTTTGCTGCCGATCTGCCGGTTGTCGTCTTCGTGGACATTCTCGATTCCAGTGCCACTGTGTTGGTGGTTTTTGTTTAAGCCGTTGTTTGACATAGCCTTGGGTACTAAATACATACTCCCGCTGTTTTTGTGAACTCGGTTGTGTCTTCGGTGGATTTGTTGACTGTCGCCCAACAGTTGATTCTAATTGGAGTGCAATTGCGAGCCAATCTATCGCTGTTGCTGGCTTCGCACACAACAGAAACCCACGATAGCGTTGAGGCATCCCCTCGGTTAACTGGGCTACTACATCAGCTTCTGCTAGGATTACGTGTCGCAGAAGACGCATTTTGTCTTCATAGTAGGATGTCACCGTTTCTGAAGTTTTAAGGAAACGATGTTGAGCTTCGACTAAGGGATTTGCTACAGCTGGACCAAATCGTGCAATAAGTGACGCACGTACTGCTGCCCAAGTGAGACTAGACATATTTTTTGCTACATCTGACGCAAATCAGTTGAGTGCATCGTCCACCAGATACGCCATGCGTTCGAAGATGCGTTTTTCATCGGATTTTCCGCGAGTTACCACCTCGAAGAGATTGCACCACAGGTCAGCTCTAATGATAGTTTCATGTCCAGAAAATTTTGCTAAAAGTTGTCGACCACTGCAGCCATTCGTCGTTGAACTCGCCTAAGTAGCGTTGTTTCTAATTTCCCTGTTCATAGCTATATTGCTGCCAGCAGCGGTTTCTTTTTGCTCAGGCATATGGCTGAAAGTGTTGCTATCCGATTTCTGATAGTGTTTGCCAGAACGTAAAATTTTGTCGGATGTTGTTGGGGAATTTTTTTTGATGAAAGATTTGGCACGAACACGTGCGATAGCGGGTTATAAAAAGTAATCCTTCTTCTTCCGGGCAATCCTTTTTCCAAAAGTAATCTAGGACTGCTAGAGGTGATCCTGTCCACAGCGCCAAAATGAGTCGCCAGCTATTTTCCGACGTCTGGAAAATGAAACAAGAGATTTAAAAAAAATTAGACGAAACTTTATTTTTTGTTTATAACTTCAGATTACGTCCGTTCTCAATGGTGTCGTGAGGAAGAAGAACGTTCCTGTCAGAAGGGAAAATGACGTTTCACGATTCTCTATTGTTAGTAGCGCCGCCTATTGGGCACTACCTAAAGCTATTAGGAGTAGTACCTTCTCAATAAAACGCCTAAAGTGCCCTGCTCTAGCTCTTATAACTTTAGAAAAGTATTTAGTGATCTAAGTGAATGAGTTAGACCAGCTTGATCAAAATGTCCCCGAAATTTATTCAGAAAATTAAAAATACAAAAAATTACGAATAATGATGGCACTGTGCGACGACGGTGCGTTATAATGGTGCAAAATCCACGAGTTTTCTGCCCACAATTCCGACCACACAAAGCCGACCAATCAAGGTCGGCAATAACGAATGGGCTAAGGGGGATAAGGAAAAAGCGGAGGTTTTTGCCGACTATCTTGAAGAAATTTTCAAGCCCTCCGACGGCCCAACAATGGTACCCGGCACCAGTTCTTTAGAAATAGCATATAGTAATTTTGTAATGACAAATCCAACTCTTGCTGAAATTAAAACTGTAATAAGGAAATTGAAACCAAAGAAGGCTCCGGGGTATGACCTTATTACCGGAGTAGTTCTGAAAATGCTACCTCAAAAAGCACTTATAAAGCTCTTACACATTATTAACGCGGCTCTGAGGCTTAAATACGTGCCAAGTCAGTGGAAAGTTGCTGAAGTCATTATGGTACTAAAACCAGGGAAACCTCCAAACGATAAAAAATCATACAGACCCATTTCTCTTCTACCGGTCCTGTCGAAAATCTTTGAGAGAATTTCGCTAAAACGTCTTCTCCCAATTATCAAAAACCAAAATCTTATTCCCAACCATCAATTTGGATTTCGGACTAAGCATTCAACAATTGATCAGGTGCATAGAATTACTGATGTAATTGAAAAATCGCTGGAAGAAAAAAAGATTTATTCGAGCGTATTTCTTGACGTCTCACAAGCTTTTGACAAAGTATGGCATGAAGGTTTGAAGTTCAAACTGCGACGAATTTTGCCATTAAAGCTTTATAATATATTGACAAGCTATTTTGAAAATAGAATTTTTCGCGTTCGATACGGAAATGATGTTTCGAAATTTAAAGATATCCTAGCCGGAGTACCGCAGGGAAGCGTACTGGGCCCACTTTTGTACCTTTTATATACAAGAGATATACCACACGTCGAGGATACTGTTCTCGCTACTTTTGCTGACGATCAATAGAAGACTCAACGGCGAAACTTCAGATTGCTTTAAATAAAGTCTACGAGTGGACAAAGGCCTGGCGAAGTACCCTTAATGAGACAAAATCTGTACATGTTGACTTCACCTACAGAAAGATAAATCACTTGCCCATTTCTATAAACTCGGTGTGTATCCCCTTTGCAAACGAAGCTAAGTATTTGGGAATGACACTTGACGCGAAGCTTAAATGGAAAACGCATGTTAAAAAGAAACGAAAAGAACTAGAGGCCAAATACAAAGAAATGTACTGGCTACTTGGTAAATATTCCAAGCTAAGCTTAGAAAACAAGCTGCTTCTTTATAAGCAAGTGCTAAAGCCGGTGTGGACCTATGGTATACAACTCTGGGGTTGTACTAAGAAATCAAATATAAATATAATACAAACTTTTGAAAATAAAGTGCTACGACAATTTGTGCGTGCCCCATGGTTTATAAGAAATAATGACCTGCATCGAGACCTCGGAGTTCCTTTCGCGGAAGATGAAGTCAGGAACTGCGCACGAAAACATAAAGTCCGGTTAAGCGGCCATATCAACAATACAGTCCTAGAAATCTTGGACGAACGAAACATACTACGCCGTCTTCAACGAACTAAACCGTTGGACCTTGCGCGATAAATTGAAACCGCATTAAGAAAGCGGAATATGTGGGGTCTTCCATTGGAAAGTGTCCTACCAATCGTGATTAACTTATGAAATAAAAACTGCTTGATAAGTTCTACTTAGTTGCGGTATTAAAATTAACAACGAAGGGAGGTGTTTTTAGTGAGTAAGAATCTCACACTACTATGAGCACGCGCTTCTGATCCTCATAGTGTCTGATGGAAGATTTTCACCTGCCCTCGCCGGGGAAAAAAAAAAAAAAAAAAAAAATGCTGGTCTCTTTCGGCGAATTGCTTCACGCAATCGTCTCATAATGCCCAAATAATACTCTTTTTTTACTGTCTGGCCTTCTGGCAAAAATTCATGATGTACTGCACCGTTGTAATCCTTGAAAACCGTGAGCGTAGAAGACATTCTTTTTTGACTGAAAACGACGTGGTTTTTTGGTCTCGGCTCATTTAGTGAACGCCATTCACTTGCCTGATGTCTGGATTGCGTTTCGTACTCAACGTCTCGTCTCCAGTAATGATCCTTTTGATGAATGTGGCATCCGATTCAGCCTCGCAAATCATCTCTTTTGCGACGTCAACACGGTCTCTTTTTTGCATGAAATTGAGGTCTTTTGGCACCAACTTTGCTGCTTAACCAAAATGTCTTGGACGGATCCATAGGCAATGTTCAAGTCCACCGCTATCTCTCTGATGGTTAATTTGCGGTTATTGACCAACATTTCTTTTACTCCATCAATGTTTTCGTCGGTTTTCGATGGTGATGATCTGCCACTGCGTTCATCATCTTCGATTGACTCACGACCACTTTTGAACCGCTCGTGCCACTGGTAAACGACAGTTTTCTTTTGAGAATCGTTGCTGAAACACTTTTCCAACATTTCCATCGTTTGCGCACCATTTTGTATCCAAATACAAGTTCGTTGTTGCAAATTTAAATCCATTTAAAAAATTTTAAAAAATCGCCAACACACACAGACATAGATGTACTCTTGGCTACGTAACTTTTGCAAATGTAAAGCTATGACGCTAAGATTTAGAGGGAATGTCAACAACAGATTTACCAACTCAACAAAAAAAAAAAAAACTCAAATCGGAACAATGCGAGCGCCACACGGTGGTTATATTCCGTGCATCGGTGCGGTATTGGTATGCTCGAATGCCGGTTAGTCTTAGATGTCAAAGCAGTTTAGGGTCATCTTAAGTAGGAAATACATCATACAATAGTTGTGCCGACATACGTTGTACCGATATCGGCCTAACGGTTGTATGCAGCGCACACATTATACAATCTACGTGCGATTTACGTACAACCAGATATTTTATTCAGTCATTTTCTAGCAGTTGATTCGTAATTACATACTTTTTATGGCTGTGATAAGTGCACGGAAGAAGTTTGTTATTATATGTGCTGGTGCAGTGTTGAGCGTAGAAACCAAAAAGAAAAGAAAAAGAAAATGGGTTAAGGAATGGCTTTTAAATAGATTACTGCATTCCGATGTTGACCTAGTGAAACATTTAAGAATTACGGAGCCCGAAAACTATAGATGCTTTTTGCGTATGAAATCTGAACAATTTTAACATCTTTTAAATCTCGTGGCACCTGTTATAACAAAACAGGATACTTTAATGAGGTCACCAATATCCGCGGTACAACGTTTAATTTTAACCTTGCGCTATTTAGCAACTGGATGTGATTTCAGTGATCTCAAGTTCAGCTCAAGAGTATCGGCCCAAGCTATTGGAAAAATAGTGCCAGAAATCTGTTGGGCTATATAGAATGCCTTAAAAAATGAGTACATGAAGATAAGATAAAAATAATGCGATTAATCTTATATATGTATCTTCCACCTTATTTTTAGTTCCCAACTACTGAAACTGAATGGAAAAATATTGCTGAGGGATTTCAAAAACAGTGGAACTTTAAACATTGTATTGGAGCAATGGACGGGAAACATGTCCTGATTAGAAAACCCGAAAAAAGTGATTCAGATTTTTTTAATTATAAGGGAACATATAGTATCGTTTTGTTTGTAATTGTAAATTCCAATTATGAATTTATATACGTCCATGAACGTTTTGAAAAGAACGGATTTTTATGAAAAGTTGCAAAACCATGCACTTAAACTACCTCCACCAGAAAAGCTTGAAAAAAATGACTACGTTTGCCCTTACGGATTTGTTGGTGACGAAGCATTTTCTCTATCAGAAAATATATGGAAACCGTTTTCTCAAACAGGAATATCAAAAGAAGAAAGAATTTTCAATTACAGATTAAGCAGAGCTCACCGAGTCGTAGAGAATGTGTTTGGGATTTTATGTTCTAGATTTAAAATTTTCCAATCACCAATAAAAACAAGCTTAGAACATGAAGATGCAACTATTTTAGCCTGTTGCTCATTACATAATTTTTTAAGGGATCAAACTCTTGGCTATGTAACTGATAAATGTGTAGATCGTGAAGATTTAGAAAATTGTGTTGTACATACAGGAAAATGGCGTCAGAATGAAATGATGCTTTCTCTACAAAACACAAACATCAGAAAACAATCTTCGAAAAATGTAAAAGAAATAAGAAACAGACTCAAGCAGTACTATAACAATGAGGGAAAAGTTTATTTTCAAAATAAAATGTGTGGTTCCCCAGAATGAAATTTTTAAGCACATTGTGAAATTATTTAGTAATTCTTTATTTAAAACAGTTTTTGTAAACATTAAATGTTATTGTGTTAAGAAGAATGGAACTCCAATAAAAACCATGTTTTTTGAGGGTTGGTTTTAAAAAAATTTAACTTTTATGATTTAAGAGCAAAAATTCAGATATCTCTGATTCAAATATAACTTCACCTTAAGAGTTAGTAGATGCAGTTAATGTATGCATTTCAGTTTGATGACTTTGAGATGCTGAAGAATTTGAAATGAAGGCTGAGTTCATAGTTAGCTGATTCATTCTACCAGTGATGAGTACGTCAGTTACTATTTTTTCTGCAATCAAACGCTGCAATGCTTCCATACTTCTAAAATGTTCAGCGATCCTCTTCCCCAAAATATCGAACTCATCTTCATCCCTACCTTCCTTTTGCGTCATATACTTGCTTGCATTTTCAAAAAAATTCTTTTGCTATTGTTGCAGTGAGTTTTTCCTTCTGGGTTGAGAAAAACTTGATGGCGGGGGGCGTGAAACGCCAGGGCAATTGTCATCAGGAGTTTGAGGTGGAGAAGAGTATCCCTAATAATAAATTTATATCGATTACAAAATATAAAACATTTATTAAGATAAAATATACCTCTGGAGCGATGTATTCTTCGAGTAAACTGTTCTCATCTATAGAACAAGAGAAAGAGCTGTGTCCTTTTCGAGAAATTTCACCACTTTTCAGAAATAAAAGCAAATCGTAGTACCACAAAGATGGCTCGTAGATGCTGTCAGCAGGCGATCCAGTGCGCTTGGAATTTTAATTTTTTTATATTCCCTGCTAAAAGCTCCTTATCTGCGTTGGGATCTTGTTCACGACATTTTTGGGCAATAAACGTGGATTTGATCTACAGCAATCGTCCATCTCGTTTCACCATACATTTGCTATGCACATACTTGCATACATAGTTGACCAATATGTCACATGGAGTACACAGTACGAGTATTCATGGTCATGTAACTCACGGCGGCTAACAAAAGAATCGTTACATATGGCAATGCCTTAAAGACTTAAAAACAAAGAATGACAAGCGACTAAAACAATCAACGGAATAGTTACTTTTAATTTTATTAGAACGCAGTCAATTCAAATGGCTGTTTAAAGGGAAACGTGACTTAAAAGACTAGTTCTTTCTAAATGCCGACGGAAATAAGCTAAACCGGAATTTCGTATCCCATACTCCCTCTAGTGACGGTTCCCTCGATTCTAATTATACCGCAATTTCACATGTTCTATCTCCTCCAAACGAATCTTTCGCTTTTTCTCGTATCCAACAGGTTGACGTAGTTGAAAGCTTGCTTTCAATTAAATCCAACGCTGTTGGAGTGGTCATGGTCCATCCCAAGTTCCTAAAAATCATCTTTCCCGTACCGAATTCGTGTACCGAATTCCGCACTATTGCTATACTTTCCTACCTCTCGAAAGTTTTCGAGAGAATCATGCAAAAGCAAATAAATAGGTTTCTTCACCAAAACAATCTTTTAACTCCTAGGCAGTCTGGTTTTCGCCCTAAGCATAGTTGCTCGACGGTTCTGCTTGGAGTTGTCGATGACATTAGGCAAAAGCTTGATATAGGTTATCTTTCCTTTCTGATACTTCTCGATTTATCGAAGGCGTTCGACACTGTTAATCACGCCATTCTATGCGATAAATTATATAGGATGTACAACTTTTCCAATTCCGCAGTCTGTCTAATATCATCATACTCGTATTTGGATGAACGCCAACAAGCGGTTTTTACTGAAAATTCCTTGTCGGATTTTCTTCCCAATCCGTGTGGCGTACCTCAGGGATCTATTCTAGGCCCTCTTCTATTTTCCCTATATGTTAATGAATTACCATCCACTCTTTCGCGCTGCTCAGTGGAAATGTACGCCGATGACACCCAATTACACCTTAGCTGTTCTCCTGAATCTGCAGGCCAGTGCATTAAACTCATAAACTCCGATCTGGATAAAATTTTCAAGTGGGCGAGTCAGAATCTACTTCTTATTAATCCAAAGAAATCTAAATGCATTGTTATATCTAGAAAGCCTGTTAATACATCCCTGCTTCCTCCGATCTTTATTAACAATGGTCCTATTAAATACGCTGACAATGCCAAAAACCTTGGTATGATTTTTAACTCAACCCTAACCTGGAATGATCACATAAAAAGTTGCGTTGCCAAGGCACATGGGGTCCTCCGATCCCTGTGGGCTCGACAACACCTTATACCTTTACCAACCCGATCTCTGTTAGTCAAGACCCTCATTTCACCTATTCTTACTTATGGATGTGAATTCTACGGAAGATGTGATGAATTTAGTAGACGTAAGCTAAATGTCGCATATAATAATGCTGCTCGCTATATTTTTAGTCGCCGTCGATATGACCATATTTCCCACTTCCCCAAACGTATCAATGGTCTCTCATTTGATAACATCCTAAAGTTCCGTTCCATCACAATGTTGCATAACATCATACACACACGTCAACCTCGAAACCTATTTAATCGAATTACGTTTTGTGCATCCAATAGGACTAAGTAAATACTTTTATCACAAATTTTGTAAAAGATATTATATCTTAATGTATAAGCTCTCGATCTAAATGAAATAAAAAAAATAAAAATAAATCTGATGTATCACCCAAATACAATAGTTTGAGGTCCATGCTTAAGGTTGATCTCTAATACTAGGTGGTGGTTTCATACCTTAGGAATGAAAAAAAAAATTGTTTTTAAATGTTTTTTTTTATTTTATTCAATATAGTCCCCATTTAGCTTGATACACTTATTCCAGCGATTTTCCAACTTTCTGATCCCGTCCGAAAAGTAATTTTCCGGAAGGTCTGCAAAATACTCCTCCGTGGCGTCGATGATTCGCTCGCGTGAGCTGAATTTTTTTATAATGAGCCATCTTTTGAGGTTTGGAAAGAGATATTAGTCCGAGGGTGCCAAATCGGGCGAATACCGTGGATGCGACAGCAATTGGAGCCGTAAGTCATTGATTTTAGCCGTGGTTGCGATGCTCTTGTGCGCCGGCGCAATGTCTTGCATTTTTTTTTCGCTTCATGTGATGCCGTTTTGCAGCGTTTTTTTCGGCCTTCAATCGCTCCAATAATGCACAGTAATACTCGCTGTTGATGGTTTTTCCTTTTTCGAGGTAGTCCACGAAGAGTATGCCATGACAATCCCAGAAAACCGACGCTATAACCTTTCCGACCCATCGAGCCTCCCTCGGCCGCTTCGGAGCACACGTGCCAGCTTTATTCTTTGGTGTGTAATAGTGGATCCAAGTTTCATCAACAGTTACCAATCGACGCCAAAAGTCCGCCCGATTCCTCATCAGCAAGTCCAAACACTACGAGTATTTCGAAGTGCTCCCGCGTTCGTGTTTTTGGCCAGGATTGAGCATGCGCGGCACCCAGCGACAGGATAACTTTTTCATATGCAGAATATGAATATGCCCAAAATATGGCGTGTGTGCTCAGTACTAATCTTTGTGGTATCTGCTAGCTCGCGCACCTTTACTTTCCGGTAAGCCAACACCATTTCATGTATTTTTTTGACATTGTCCTCTGCAACCACATCGGAGGGCCTGCCGCTGCGGACTTGATCGGTAGTGGAGTTGCGGCCACCACGAAACTCTCGAAACCAATATTTGCCGGTGTAATCTGACGGAGCATTAGCCCCATAATATTTATCCAACTTTTCTTTAGTTTCCTTCATATTTCATATTTCATATTTATTTAAAAATTATCTCTGTACAGGTAAGCTTACAGCTAATATTAATTATGCACAGGTTGAAGATGTATTTAACAATTATTTTTTGGTAAAATTAGAACTACGAGTATAAATGATAGGAAAAGGTGAAAGAAAGAAAACAATAGAGAAGGAAGAGAAAGATAGAGAAAGATAGAGACATGAAAATAGAAAAGAAGAATTCTAAGATAATGAAGTCTAGTCATCTTTAGTATCGGAAACTTCAGTTTGCATCCAGGTAGTATTGAAAAGCCAGTTTTTTAAATTGATTCGCATTAGCACGTTTAATGTCTATCGGCAGTTGGTTCCATAGGCGAATTGAATGGACGAAAAACTGTCTAGAACTAACTAAATATTTATGGCGAGGTGGTTTAATTTGCAAAGATCTTTGAGATCGTGTAAAATCTAAAATGCAAGATAGATAATTTGGCGCCTTATTCTCGAGGATCCCATGCAGTGCTACAACAGTACGGTATTTTAGGAGCGAATTCAGCGAGAGCCCAGCTATTTTCTGCGTATATGCTGAAACGTGATCATATCGATTAAGGTTGAAAATGTATCTGGCACAACTGTTGTATGCAACATTTAATTTTTTTTCAGAGCAATAGTCCAATTTACAAAAAAGCTCACACCCATATAAAATCGAAGGAATAACATATGACTTGACAAGCTGGAGCTTAACTTTAGTTGGCAAAAAGCGTGCAGTTGGACTAAGACCACGGAGAATGCCGTAAATGTTGCCTACTATACTATTAATATGATCATGCCAGGTCATATTGCTGTTAATATATATGCCTAAGTTTTTAATTTTCGACACGAAATCTATTTTTAAACCATTAAGAAAAAGTTCTGGTGGTATTTGGTCTGTTTTGTTTCTACTGATTTTCAATGCTTTAGTTTTTTTAGGATTAAGGGCAAGTTGGTTTTGTTGGGACCATTGATGCAATGAGTCTAGATCCTCGTTTATGCCTGCTACTGCTTCTGATTCGTCAGACTTTTTTAACAATTTATAAATTTGCAAGTCATCAGCATAAATGTGGTGATAGCAGTTCTTAATACATTTTGAAACGTCATTTATAAAAAGCACAAATAGCAAAGGACCAAGAACGGATCCCTGAGGTACACCCGAACATATTGGCAAGTATGATGATTGTCTATTCTCAGAAAAAACAGCCTGAAGACGACCCTGTAAATATGAAGCTATTAGTTTACTTGCTGTAGTTTCAAAGCCAAATTGATTTGTAAGTTTTTTAAGCTTTAGAAAAATCCAGCAGCACAACTAAGCCATTTTTGTTGTCATCTATTCCACAGCGTACGTCTTCAGTGACTTTCATAAGTGCCGTCATGCAGTTGTGTTTTCCCCGAAATCCAGATTGGTACCTTGTTATTAAGTTCTGTTTCTCTAAGGACCCTTTAACTTGATTGCTTATAACAGATTCAAGAACCTTGCTCATAAACGAAATAACTGCAATAGGCCTGTACTCAGGATTTGTTGGCGAAGAACTCTTTGCAAGTGGAATTATTTTTGCAACTTTCCATTTATCCGGATATACACACGTGGTGAGGACGGTATTAAGAATATATGTAATATGTTTAAGGATATAAGGGAGCAGAATTTTTATGAAATCAGGATGGATGCCGTCTAGTCCTACAGCCCTAGATTTTATTTTAAAAATTACTTCTCCAACGTCCGTCATATGTACATTTTTAAGGTTAAAAGAACTACTCATGCCCTGACTAACGCTTGAAAAACTAGAGCCTAATGTACTGTTAAAGGATTGTGTGGATTGCACAAATTTTTCATTAAGGTCATCTAAATTAACACCGTGTAAAGAAGGAGAATTATTTGTGTTCAAACCTATCTGACGAATGTTTTTCCAAAATACAGCAGAAGACGATATGTTGGAGAACTTATTTTGAAAAAATGTACATTTAGACTTGCGGACAAGGTTTGCCGTCATATTTCTGCAAACCTTAAACTCTTTCAAGATACTCTCGCATCCATACCTTCGCCATCTTTTATAAAGTAAATTGCGTTTGCAAATGGCTTGTCTTATTTCTGGGGTAAGCCATTCTATGCCACGGGGTTTACTTTTTTTTTGTACATATGGGAACATATTTATCAAAAAGGTATAGTATATTATTTTCCAATGTTACGACTTGTACAGTAAACAGGGGACCAATTAACCAATTGGCATTCGTTGAGTAGCGAATGAGTGTTTATTCTCGAAAAATTGCGATATGTAACAAAAGTATCTGCAGAACCTGCAGCAAACATATTAACGGTTAAAAATATAGTATCGTGATGTGAAAAAGCAGGAGATTGTATTTGATCATAATGACCTATAAGTTCAGTATTAGAAACTAAGAAAACATCAATAAGGGAAGGAGTTTTATTGGGCATAAAATGAGTAGGCGTTTGACGGTTAACAAAATCAAAACTTGTTGATTTCATAACATCAAACAACTCTTTGTTTTTGTTGTTTAAAATATCGAGGTTTAAGTCACCTGCAACTACAATTTTTGCGTATAAGGGAGTTATTTCCTGCAGAACGTTTCTAATTTTATTTTGACTCGCTACATCAGGAGCCACGTAAACGGATCCTATCAGCAATTTATCATTGCTTAAAGTAATTTCTAAGAAGATAAACTCATGGTCATCAACTTCTGTGGATTGGATAATAACCTTGGCCTTCAAACCATGTTTCAAACCTTCAAACATCAGGAGCCATGTAAACGGATCCTATCAGCAATTTATCATTGCTTAAAGTAATTTCTAAGAAGATAAACTCATGGTCATCAACTTCTGTGGATTGGATAATAACCTTGGCCTTCAAACCATGTTTTATATAAATGGCAGCGCCCCCACATTCTTTTCTACTCCTATCAGCTCGATACAATTTGTAGCCTACTAGTTTAAATAAACTATTGGGCATATCAGGTTTCAGCCAGGTTTCAGAAATGCAAACAATGTCAACATGAGAGTCCTCGAAAATCAAGCGCAAATCATCTATCTTGTTTACCATGCTTTCGCCGTTTTGCCTCTCAAAAAATAATGTTTTATGAGAGAACGAAAATCGTTTTTGTCCATACTCAACATGATGCCAAACACGTCAACAACAATCAGCTGTCAAAACAAAACTGAAGACAGTATCGCACTGAAATTTGGCCTGACCGCCTAAATATGAACGGACTTCAAGGTACGAGTATCATAACCTTTTTTGTAGTAGCAGCGCATTCTGGCGGTCAAGGAGGTTACTAGTAAATTCTCACCAAGTTGGTATTTACTCTTGATGCTCTGCTATTACCAGTCAATGCATAGTAATCTTGGTTCAATAGTTGGCCAGCAGTGGCAAGAAAATTTCTGTGTTCTAGCAATACACCCTACAACAACTTCAATTCCTATCTCTTCCAAAAGACACAAATTTTTAACACCCACTATACGGATCAAGAAATCCCAACAACAAAAAAATTGTTGTCCTTTGATAGATATTTTTGGTAAAATGTGCTCGAACGTAGTGTACGACAAAGCATTACCATGGTGCTAGGCATAGCAAAACATCATCACTCATCGGTTTAAGTGCGCAACTGAAAGCAACTTGAAGTAAACTAAATGCACACAATCGTCCTTTTCATTGAACTCACTACTCCATTAACAAAGTAACAAATCAGTGGAATACTTCGAATGATATGTGTTCGAAAAAAAAAATTAAAGAGAAACACTTGAGAAAAATGCACGGACGCAATTAAAAGGAATTTCTTTTTAGGTAGATACTGGCATGTTAGCGCAAGTGTTCACGTCCACATATGGTCATTTAAGTGCACAATCATCTATAGATAATGACTGCGCCTGGCATTACGAATACGATACATATTTCCAAGTACACCGAGAGGTGATACTGTTTTTGAGTGCTATACGAGTATGATGCCGAGCCACACTTAGCGTCGCCGCTTTAAACGTCATTCAACACACGCTTAGAGTTTAGATTTTAGTTTGAGTACCTAAACCAAGCCCGAAATGTAACCTGATATAAAAACTACATTTAGTCCAAGGGAAACAAATTTTTAAATTAGTCCTACACACTGAAAGAAGATCCAATAAAACGAGTGTTTGATAAACATTAGAGCGGATGCTACATACGAGTACATACGAGTATATCCCAGTAGGACTACCCTTAGTGTGCCACCTACGTTACCGCCACTTAGGTCATAAGAAGTGTCAAAGCATTTGAGAATGCTGTAAGCATTTGAGAATGTCGTTATTTTGAGTCAACGTTGATTGACATCGCCTCAACGACTCAAGCAGGATGTTGAAAATATGGATGCCCAGCATATGGTTGTTCGGCACTGTACTTTTTTGAGACATTTAATTGGTAGCTATCCTCGACCTATTATCCCTCCCCTCCCTGTATAAATGATTCCTCTTTAGGTGATGCTGCATCTAACACAAGGAAAGCCAAAACAAAAATAGACACCTAAAGCAGAAGAATCAAATAAATTTCCCTCGGAAATCTTCAGCTCTTCTAACATACACATATCTCGAAAGCAGGAAGTAAAGTAAAGTTAACGCCGGAAACTTATGAAACCAAAGAATAAAAGGGGCCTCGATTTGATGGATATTTTTAGATGTCCCTTCTCCTCACTGTAGAGTGTAGACGCACATTTAAGAGCATCAGGCTATAATCATTCCCATGCGAGGGAATTGCCCCATTACGAAGCAATGTCACACCTTTATTAATTGTGTACGGGAGGGTTCCCTAGGTTATTTTTGGACTCCCCCATGATGTCATTGTTACTTAGATACTCGTACATTAGAAGCTCAGCATATGGAAATAGAACTATAACTAAATGCTGTGCTCAGCTGACGTATTTTACGATTAACGTTTGCAGGGGCCAATTCCACACTTCTAGGCAATTTGATGAAACATCTAGAAAGGGTCGATGACTTGTTTTGCCGTTCCTTGCCTCTTGCTGTTGTCGTTGTCGTCATTCTGTAATCGCAGCTGGGCACTATGTTAACGTAGATTACTGTGAATAAATATGACTTTTTCCACTCAAAGATTAACACTAATTGATTTTGTATTCGTCATCATGCCCGTCTGTCAGAAAATGCCAGGATTTGTATAGAACCCCCCTACCAACCAATCAGTTTTGCCAATTTGGGATGACATACGAATACTATGCCCAATATGGGTGAATGGATGCACTGCAGTTGTTCACAAATTCCAGAAGAACACGTACTCGTACTCGAATGTAGATCCATAAGGATATCAGTACCGGTAGCAATGGCACCGAGGTATCGTTGGCTTTTATGTAAGGTACCTGTCAAAATGCAGTAAAACTATACACAATACAAGTGAAGGATGTGCCCGATACATACCTGTGTATCCTACCTGTGTACAGCTTGACTGCTGGATATTATTTACGCTTCATGATCTTGAAGCTGCAGCATATGAAAGAATATTATTTCGCCCGTTGCGTTGTTTGTTGCCATTGTTGTTCTTGTTGTCGTCGTTACCTTCATCAGAATTAAAATCGGGACTGTGCTGCGACATCATATTCACATCATGAGACTCAACTACAATTGGGGAGTACATCGTACCGAAAATATCCCCTTAAGTGCTTTTGCAGCTCAAATTTTTACCCATACGACTCTTTTGTTTTTCTCTATTTTCGTCGAAAACCACAGGAGCTTAGCCATCGATATACGTACCATAAGTACTCGTTTACTCGTATTTGTAGTCAATTTTTCTAATGTTACGATGGATATTCTTGCCAGGACTTGACATGGCATAAAGGCACATTTTCGCCCAGGCACATTGACATGCTTCTGACACTTCCAGTCAGGAAAAATGCAACTTCTTTTGAATAGAGCACTGAGCTACGAAACTAATTTCTTTAGAACACTTACTACATTTGCGACAGGCATGCCTCGTAAATAAGATAACTTTGTCTACCTCAACGACTTCTGAAACGAGTTCGTTGAAAAGGTGCATTTGGAACTGGTTCCTTCAATGCAAATGCATTTCATATCCACCTGGAAGTTGCAGACAACATTGCATATGTTAGATGTGCAAGTTTATGGATGCATCCTAAACTTATCGTATGTGCCACCGATTAAAGACGTGCTTCAACCAAATTATGTCTGCACACATTTTAACTGCTTTAGATGAAGTGTATGAAAGATTGAAAGTGACTGACCTGTATCTACTCCCCAACTGATTGTTATCACTCGTGCCTTACACGCTTTTTCCATTCAATTAATGACTACGTATTTAAATTTTAAATCAGGCTCAATTTACCGAAAATTGACGGCTAGTAAGCTTATCAGAGTCTCCATTCAACAGGGGCAAGCCCGGTATTGAAGAAAATTTATGTGTTCCATCTATTCTATTCATTGGTCGCAGAAGTTAATAAATGCTGTTGAGCGTTGCGTTGGTGACAGGATGATCTATGGGAAAGTTTGAAAGCTATGCTAAGGCATATTTGACCGAGAATCAAAGACGTTGTAGACGTTGGTGCTACAGTTCGGGGTGAAACTAACTGCTAACTGCTTCCAGTTGCGCACTCCAAGTCAGTTGAGGTCCCGATCCACTTTTGCGTTCCACCTAAGCTGGAGATCTTACTCCACTATGTGGTCCCTCCGAGTTAAATTCGAAATCTCTGCGGACCGGAACATTGGTGTCCATTCAATCTACAAGTCTTATCCGTTAATTAGTTAGTTTTTTATGCATTTTATTTCTATACCTTAAATTACTCTTATATGCTAAACAAAAAACGCTTAAAAATTAGCTTAATTAACTTAAAAAATAATCTTATTGTAACTTACTGGCCCCATGCGGGCACTCTAAATTAAACATAATACTTAATCTATGTCTTTCGACGTAACTTACAGTCTAATTTTATTTTTATTTTAACATTTATTAGAACTAAGAAAATGCAAGAAAAACTTAGTGTCTGGACTTTTTTTTTTATCAATAAAAACTTAAAACTAAAACCTTATAGACTACCTAAAAATAAATCTTAAACTACTTAACCTACTTACACATACATACATACATATATATATATATACATAATACCTATATACGTAATATATAAGCATATGTATATATACATTTTTTTTTTGTGTTTTTGTATATTTTTTTTCTTAACACCTAACTTAAATCTACCTAGAACTATGTAAGCCGGCCATGGCTAAGAAAAAAAAAAATTTTTTGGCTGGCCCACCTTGCTTCACATGAAGCTAATTATCACTGGAGGAGTTCGACGACGAAGCATCCTCCCCTTCAACAAGCCACCAAAATTGTTTGTGCTGCCGAGAAACATCCCTCATGTCGCGACTCCCTACCGCCCTACTGAACCGGAGACGCACTGCCATGTGCGACGTCTCTGTCGTAGTTGAGTCGCCTGTCCGCAGCTGTTCGAGCGACGTGGAAGATTAGCGGCACCGCAAATCTGTCCTGGATCAGACCTTTGCTATCTAGATAGAGGAACGCTTCCGGAGGAATAAAGCCGTCAAAGCGAACTCTCTCGTGATACATATAATTGGGGTAGAAAGCCAAGGAGATCAGGTTGTTCGATGAGGTCATTGCTCTTGCAATGTGCCTTCGAGTTAACTTAATGACGAAATTGTCCACTCTTATTAGGTTCGCCTTATTGTATAAGACCTCATTAGGATAGAATTTTATGTACTGAGACTCTGGTGTTCTGTATAAGCGAAGCCAAGTCCTAAGACAAGCCCTCTTAAACACCCGAATCTTTTCCAATAAACTTGCCCTCACGTTGAACCACACGGGACATCCAAATACAAGCATGGGCCTGATAAGGGCCATGTAGCAGATAACCTTCACTCTCGCATCGAGTTGGCTGTTATAAAACAGTCTCTTTGTAAGGGCAAAAGCACCTTTAGCTCTGCCCAGAGCAACATCTGTATATGTTTGTTAAAATACAGAAATTGATCTAGCCAGATCCCAAGGTATCTGACTACATTTCGACAAGCAAGTGGTTGCCCGTGCTGCCCCACGATCGAGAACTTTCGCCAATTCTTTCTGGTATCCCTAGAGGCCCCAGACAAAGGCGTCCTAAACAGAATGGTTTCCGACTCCTGAAAGTTGATTTTCAACTTCCAGTCATCGCAATATAGCTTAATTTTGTCGAAGTCACGCTGCAAAAGTGTATTAATGACCTCAATCTTTGGACCTGATTTGTACGCGATTATGTCGTCTGCGTACGCTATGGCATGGTGAAGTGAACCTATCAGATCACTTGTGTAAATGTTGAACAGGATCGGCGAATTTGCCGCACCTTGTTGCAGACCGTTTTTAATGTTAAAAGTTCTAGCAGAAGTCGCATCGCCATTCTTCACGATGAACTGTCTACTGGAGAGCATATCGAAGAGAATATACAGAAGTGGTTTACTAATGCCCAACCTGTCCAGCTTGAAAAAGAGTCCTTCTAACCATACGGTATCGAAGGCTTTCTCCAAGTCAATCAAGCAGGCACCAGTGCACTGATTCTTGCCTTTGTTCCATTGGATATCAGAAACCAGTTTAGACGCAGCATGAATGATATCATGCCCCGCCTTGAAACCGAATTGATTATCCGGAACTATATGTTTGTCCTCAACCCACTTAGTCAGAACTCTATTGATCACCTTCTCGAAAACCTTACTGATGTTTGGAAGAAGACTGATCGAGCGGAGATTCGCCGGATTGGAAGTGTCTTTATCCCTTTTGGGGATCGGATGTACCACCGCAGTTTTCCAATGCGCTGGATAATGTGCATTATTCATTGCATTATTAAACAGGGTGGTATAAATGTCCATCGCTTCTAGTGGGAGATGTCGAAGCACAATGTTCGGTATTTCATTGGTTCCCACTGATTTCTTACTTCTAAGTGATTCGAAGATCGTTCGGAGCTCTTCCTTTGTAATGAACGGGGGTAGTACCCTATCGTTGGTGATGACATTATTTGCCATATTCTCGTCATTGAACTGGGTGAAACCCGAGCTCTCGAATCGCCAATTCACAATTTCATTTCGAAGGTAGAAATTGTGCACAAGGACTCGATTCTCCAGATCGTGGTTCGGGCCAATGATAACATTCGCCTTGTACACTTCCTGGAAAGTCGCTCCTATAGCCTCTACCTGCTCCTGTGGATCCTCGATCACAAAGAAGTTGTCATCATCAACAGCCTCATTTGGATCTATGCCCGCTGCTACCAGTATTTGTTCGTTGTTCGTCGTTCGGGCGATTTTAAGACAAGGAAGGTCGTTCTGATTATTTCTCCGAAATATTTTATTTATTTGCGGGAACATATTCGGGTTGCTGGTGTTTACAGCCCGAATTTTACTGTTCCAATACAAATTTACTGATGCTCTGTAATTTTCTTTTATTAATGTTTGGAGGTTTTTAATCGACGACTTCAGTGTCATGATCTCCGGGTTATGTCTGTCAGTAAACCGTCTGTACAAGGTTTTTAGTCTTGACAGCAGTCCACTTTTATGTCGGTGCAGTGCGTCCATTGTTCGTTTGATTGTCTCGTCCATTAGTCTTAGATACCTGTCAATCTCCTCGTTTGACAGATTTCTATTGGACGGTGGGTAGAGGAAATTCGAGGAGAGTGCTCTCGTCAGTGTTCTGGTGAAGTGTGTCCAACGCACCCTACTATAATTGTAGGAATGCCTTTGGACAAACTCGTCCAATTCCGCAGCTTCGTTCGGAACGGTTATTTTGGTACTGAGACCACAATGGTCACTGTCATACACAAAAGTGCGTAGATAGTATATGGTATGTTGGTTAGTGCTTGTCAGTTATATTCGTGTGTCGAACAGCAGGAGATCCACATAGGACCCATGTCTAGGAAACGACGGAAAATTGGTGCTGACCGCACAAATTGAATAGTAGGTTCCCTCTAGTATTTGGAGTATTATTTCCCCAATCTCTATGTTTGGCGTTTTATTATCTCCGCCGATAATAAAATAGTTGTCTTCCAATTCCAGCCTCAGAAATCGAAGAAGTATCTCGAGCTCTGAGATAAATAAGGTGGATTGAGTAGCCTTAGGTGCATAGACAGACACCATGTACAACCGCTTTCCACTACGGAGAGGAATATACACGATGCATGCTTCCAGCACCTGGAACCTACGTACTACACGACTGTATACTCTTTTAAAACGTGTACCTTTTCGTACGAAAATTGCAACGCCACCTCCCTGAATGGAGTTGGGTCGGTTTCTCCGTATTATTTTGTATCTTCTGTGCCTCATTTTGTGTCTTTTGGTAAGCTTAGTTTCGCTAACCAAGAGCACATCAGGGGCTTGGTCTTTAAGCAACTTAAATAGTGCGGCTCGTCGTTCGAGCCTAATCAGTGAATTCACATTCACAGCAAGGACTTTCAGGGTTTGCTCTGCCACGTACGTACCCATTACGACAAAAGGTGCGTTAGGCCAGGCAGAAGAGCGTATACTTGATCCACCCGCGCGGTCTGTTCAGTTAAATGACGTTGTAGCTGAGCCATCTGCCCCTGAATAGAGAGCAAGATAGCCAGCATGTCAGGTACTGGTTCCGGTGCTCTGGGCGCTGGGGCCTGAGAAGCTACCTTTGCTTGTTGTACCGTCTTTATCCTTCCTGCCGCCATTTGGGCGTAGGTAACGTGGGGAGTAACGGCTGGTGTTTGCGCCTGCACGAGTGGACGTTTAACTTCCACTTTCTGCTGCCGAGTCAGATTTACTCTCTTGATGTATTGGAATTTGGGACAACCCCGATAATTTGCGGTGTGTCCCGTGTTCCTACATAAAGCACAAGAGAGTTGGCTTTTTTCCGACGCTCCGTCCTTACCCATAGCGCATTCCTCGGACTTGTGGTTCTTTCCGCACTTCACGCATCGAGGCTGCATTTCGCAGTTCGACGCGGCGTGCCCGAACCTCTGTCAGCGAACACATTGTAAAATCGGCAGTTGCCGCTTCTCCCTTTTGGCTCTGGCTGTGGTGAAAGGCTTGACCCCCACGAATTGGAGCAGTAGTGAACTGTGTATTTGAAAGCATGCACATATTTGCTTTGTCGCGTCAAGTTTTTTTTTAATGGAACAAAGAGCTGCTGTTAAATATTGTTTTAAATTTTTAAACTGCCACGAAATGTTTTAAACACTGAAAACTTGTTAGTTTTGAGTCGAAGCAAGGTATTTCAATGGCATTCACGGTGTAAAAACAGTCCCCATTCATTGCAAGTCGATCCAAAGGAAAGGCGTCCCTCTACTTCCATCCACGAGCCACGCTTAAAATGTTGTCAGACCAATAGTGGAGCAAGTGGAGGGCCGTTTTTTAGAATGGATACGTAGCGTCCATATCGCAAACGTATATAAAATTGAAATATTACAGTCTTATCCGTATCAGGCGACTGATGCACAGTTCGTTGTTGAATCTTCTTCTACAAATCCCATCAACGCAAACCGGGCCGAATATTTCTCAAAGAATTTTTCTCGAGAAATGACTGAGGATATCTTCATCCGCTCTTGATAGAGTCCATGCTTCTGCGCCATAAAGTAGGACTAACTAGCTATGCTAACTTATACTAAACCTTAAACTACTTAGCCTAACTATACAATCTAACTTAACCTAATTGTTAGCAAACTTCAAGTTGCTAACCTTCATACCTTGAAACTACCCTAACCTATGTAAGTTGGCCATTTGCCAAACATAACAAGGGGAAAATATGGCTCACTTTGCCTTCTGACCAGGCTAACCTGGACTTGAATGAAACGACGAAGAAATCGGATCTTCTTCAAATATTTTGGTGCTGCAAAACAACATCTTTTTTATCGCGTTTTGAAACCGCCCGGCTAAACCTGAGACGTTCAGTACTGCCGTGTGCGACGTCTCTGTTAGAGTTGAGTCGCCCATCACCAACTGCACGAGCTACGTGGAAGATTAGCGGCACCGCAAACCTATCCCAGATTAGCCCTTTCATGTCAAAATAAAGGAAAGCTTCAGGGGCGACATAGCCTTTCAAGCGCACACTCTCATGATATAGGTTGTTGGATGAGGTCATTGCTCTTGCAATATACCCTCGAGTCAACTTAATAGCGAAGTTGTCCACTCTTATTAGATTCGCCCTGTTGTATAGAACCTCATTGGGATAGAATTTTATGTACTCCGATTCTGGTGTTCTGTAAAGGTGACTACAAACCCTAAGGCAAGTCCTCTCAAACACCCGAATCTTTTCCATTGAGCTTGCTCTCACGCACATACCAGCATGGGCCGGATGAGGGCCATGTAGCAGATAACTTTCACCCTCGCATCGAGTAGGCTGCAATAAAACAGTTTCTTTGTAAGGGCAAAAGCACCTTTGGCCCTGGCCAGAGCAGCACCTACATTCTTGTTAAAATATAGATATTGGTCTAGCCAGATCCCAAGGTATCTGACTACATTTCGACAATCAAGTGGCTGGCAGTGTTGCCCCACGATCGAGAACTTTCGCCAATTCTTTCTGGTATCCTTAGAGGTCTCAGACAATAATTTTGCGAAGTCACGTTGCAAAAGCATGTTAATGACCTCGACTTATGGACCTGTTCGGTACGCTATCAAGTCATCTGCATACGCTATGCTATGGGGAAGTGAACCTATCAAGTCGCTTGTGTAATTGTTGAATAAGATCGAAGAATTAACCGCACGTTGTTGCAGACCGTTTTTAATGTGAAATGTCCCAACAGAAGTCGCATCGCCATTTCTCACGATGAACTGTCTGCTGCTGAGCATATTATGAAGAATATACAAAAGTGGTTTACTGATGCCCAGTCTGGTCAGCCTATAGAAAAGCGCCTCTAACCATACAGTGTCGAAGGCCTTTTCCAAGTCAACCAGGCACTGGTTTTTGCTTTTATTCCATTGAGTATCTGACACCAGCTTAGACGCGGCATTTATGACATCATGCCCCGCCTTGAAACCGAATATATTGTCCGAAACTATATTTTTGTCCTCAACCCACTTAATCAGGACTCTATTGATCACCTTCTCGAACACCTTACTGATGTTTGGAAGGAGACTTATCGACCGGAGATTCGCCGGATTGTATGTATCTTTACCCCTCTTAGGGATGGGATAAACCACCACAGTTTTCCAATGCTCTGGATAATGTACATTATTCAATGCATTGTTAAACAGGGTGGTATAATTGTCTACTGCTTCTAGAGAGGGATGTCGAAGAACAATGTTCGGTATGTTCTCATGGAGTTCTTCCTTTGAAATGAAAGGGGGTAGGTCCCCTTCATTGGCGATGACATTATTTGCCATATTCTCGTCACTGAACTGGGTGAAACCTGAGATCTCGAAACGCCAGTTCTGTATGTCAGAAGGACTCTAGGGCCTCAACCTTCTCCTGAGGATCCTCGATCACAAAGAAATTATCATCATCTGCGGCTTCATTTGGATCTATGCCTACAGTAGTCAGTATTCGTTCGAAATATTTTGTTTATTTGCGGGCACATGCTCGGGTTGCTCGAATTTACAGCCCGAATTCTGTTGTTCCAGTACAAACTTACAGATGCTCTGTAATTCTCTCTTACCAATATTTGGAGGTTTTTAATTGACGGCTTCAGTGTCCTAACCTCCACTTTCGGTCTGTCAGTAAACTGCCTGTACAAAGTTTTGAGTCTTGACAGCAGTCTACTTTTGTGTCGGTGCAGTGCGTCGATGGTAGCATTGCGGAATAGGTCTTCGTTGGGTGTGTGTTCATACCGAGGTATTGTAATGTCCATCGTCTGTTTAATTGTTTGGTCCAATTGTTTTAGGTACCTGTCAAGCTCCTCGTTAGACAGATTCCTATTGGACGGTGGGTGGAGCGTGTTCGAGGAGAGCGCTCTTTTCAAGGTTGCGGAGAAGCGTGTCTATCGAGTTTTACTGTAGTTGTAAGAACATCTTTGGATAAACTCCTCCAATTCCGCGATTTCGTTGGGAACCGTAATTTCGGTGCTAAAACCGCAATGGTCGCTATCATACACGAATGTGCGCAGACAGTTTAGCGTTTGTAAATTCGTACCTGTCAGTCGTATACGTTCGTCGTACAGCAGTAGATCCAAATAAGACCCGCCTCTGGTATTTGGCAAATTATTTCCCCAATCTCTGTGTCTAGCGTTGAAATCCCCGCCGATTATAAAATAATTCTCCCCCGATTCCAGCCTCAGAAGTCGAAAAAGCGTGTCGAGCTCTGTAATGAATAGGGTGGATTGTGAAGCCTCCGGTGCATAAACAGAGGCCAAGTACAGCCGCTTTCCACTGCGGAGCGGGATGTACACGACGACTGCCTCCAACACCCGGAACCTGCGCAACACGCCCTTGTACACTCTGTGAAATTTTATACCTTCTTTAATGAAGATCGCGACACCGCCTCCACGTTTGGATCTGGGCCGGTTTCTTCTTCTAACAATATAATTATTGTACTCCAGTTTGTGCCTATCGGTTAGCTTGGTTTCGCTAGCGAAAAGCACATCAGGAGTTTGGTCTTGTAGCAATTTAAACATCGCGGCTCTTCGTTCGATCCTAATCAGTGAATTAACATTCACCGCAAGGACCTTCAAAGGTTGCTCCACCATATGCGTACCCATTACGACATGTGCTGCGTTAGGACCGACAGCATCGCGTAGATCTGGTCCACCCGCTTGGTCTATTCTTGCACCTGCTGTTGCAGCTGAGCCATCTGCCCTTGGATTGCGAGCAAGATGACCAGCACGTTAGGTGCAGCTTCCGTTGTTCTCGGCATTGGCGCCGGAGAAGCAGCAGTCGCTTGCTGTACCATAGCCCCTATACCTGACGCCATTTGGGCGTAGGAAATTTGGGACGTGACCGCTGGTGTTTGAAACCTAACAGGTGAACGTCTGACCTCCAGCTTCTGCTGCCGAGACAGATTTGCTTTCTTAATGTCAGCGACGAGAGCTGCGACCTATCGGATGCTCCGTCAACACCCAGAGCACACTCCTCGGAACTGTGGCTCTTAGCGCACTTTACGCATCGAGGCTGCATTTGGCAGTTCGACGCGGCGTGCCCAAACCTCTGGCAGCGAACGCATTGTATAACGCCTTCGCTCCTTTTTAGTTTTTCCCAGTGAACCACCTGGTAGTCTAGGACATTGATACTCCTTAGACTATCCAGACGGCTTTCGGGACTGAGCTGCACCAGGAAGAACGGCAGACTCCGTTTCTCCCGCCTGGCTCTAGCTGTGGTAAATGGCTTTACCCCCACAAACTTGAGCCCTTCGCACTCCTTCTCTTTGAGCAGTGCAAGGTTCTCTTCAGGATCAGAAGACGGTTCCAACCCCTTCAGCAGCATCGATTGCCGCTTTTCACACTTCGGTGTGAATGAGTAGTGCTCCGTCGTCGTTTCCTTTAGGAGCTCTTTCACTTTCGCTGTGTTACAGTGAATGGCATGGCGATCGTTCCCCAATCGCGCTAAATATTAAAGTTATTACCAATGACCAGCCTACACAGGTCCTTGGTTGCACTTACCTCTAATTTATAGGTGTTAATAGTTGCTGTTGCTGTTGTTGTTGTTGCTGCTGTTGTTGCTGCTGCTGCTGTTGTTGTTGTTGCTGCTGCTGTGTTTTCAGCTGTTGTTGTTTCTGCGGCTGCTGTTTTGTCTGCTGCAGTGGTTGTTTCTGCTCGTGTTGCAATTGCTCCCTCTGCCTGCGTGCAGTTTGTTTTATCTTAACAGCAAGCATTTTTTCTTGCAGCTTTTCTATGCTGCTGCTAATGTCTTTTATCATTTCATCCTCATCTTCCGATTCGGATGTCGCTAGAGAAGCAAAGTCGTTGTTGCCCCCCTCATATTGTTCATCATCCTCTGTTAGAATGGCATTTACTCTCTTTTTTGTTAGATCAGGAGGGGTTTTCATACTCCTCCTCCTTTTAACAGCTTTCGCCACGGCACCGGCAACACTATTGTTACCTTTTGCAACTCCCGTTATGGGAAGAGCGGAGCGCTCTCCACCATCCATCACGTGATTTGCTTATTTACTTTTTTGATTTGTTGATAACAGCACTTTGAGGAGATAAAAAAAGAAAAAAAAAGGAAAAAGTTCCGGGTTTGGGGGCTGGGCTCGAACTCGTGTCTCGCTATTCGATGACCGACGCCGCTGACCACTCGGCTACCGAGTCAACTAGTTAACCTTTAACTGCTTATCCTTAGGAGGAAACTGATTCACTATTTTTTGCTTTAGAAAAAGCCGAAACACGTTTGTTCTTTGTGAAGATCTGCGAACGACTGTCAGCTTGATTTTGTGGTCTGAGCGATGCCCAATTCTTGAGAACGCCGTGGAATTGACTGATTTGGATCGTTTGTTACGGACGCCTGAACGGCGCGATATTTTCGACACTTTGACCAACTCGTTGTCTCACTGACACGGCAACATCACAGAACGAATATGTAGACTCACATTTTTGCACTAAACTTGTTATTGCCTGTCTACTAGGGCGAGAATTACGACCGAAAATTTGAGTTAACGCTCTTAAAGTTGCAGTCACCGACTCCGAATTTCGGTAGAAAATTTTTATAATGATGAAAATGTTGAATTTACTGAATAAATTGACAGTGACAGTTCGATGATTAGTGAAAGAGTGCGTTCACAAATTAAATTTAAAGTTGTCAAGTGCCTATTGGAAGACCCTATACTTTAAACCTAAACAGACTGTGCAGAGTGTAGATTTTTACGCATAGAATCCTTAAGTGCCCAAGAGTTTAGTTTAAGTCTCAAGGGTATAATATACAAAGGCTTATGTGTGTATCATATTCGCATATTTGTAATTTAAATTATTCTTCAAAAATCTTCAAGTCAAAGGTGCTATGTTATATTGAACGATTTGCAATGAGCACTTGATGATTCTTTGATCTAAAACGCGGATAGTGTTGCAAACAGTTTTTACTCACACCACTCATTATGAGTCAATCTACACGATACACAAATATTTCCCAAACTGTTGCAGTCAAAAGTATGGCACTTCCTGCTGCGAGTATGTATTAGTCATGCCGGAAAAACTCGAGTGAAAGGGACTTTTTTTATCGAATTCACATGCAATTAGGATATTCACTAGAAATGACGTAATTCACAGGATAATTGTATACATACATATGCACTCACCGGTGATACTTATGCAAAATGATTCATCATCGTACTATACGTTGATTTAATGACAATTTTCAATTTAACAATGAGTACTCGTATCTGTCGTAAGTCGTATTCCAGCAATTTCTGTAAATCCATTTGCAGAAAATATTGTAAACAATTGTGTTAAAATTTTATTTTCATCAATAATGCAGACGTCAAATTAGCTGATCAACATCCTAAAGGCGCCGTTCGTTTCCAGACGCGTAAATATTTAATTGGCCTCACATGAAAACAATACAATCTCATTCTCGATAGGTGTTCGTCGGATCACTTCCCCCAGCCAGCGGCGACGGCTCACATAACATATTCGAAGAATCCTTGTGAGAATTTTTCATCACCGATGGAGGCCATAAATCGTGTTAAAAATAAACAAAATTCAAAATTTCGATGATATACTACTACGACTACTCGTAGCGTACTACACATGTTGCTGTTGTAATAGGTACATGAGGGTACGTCTATTAATTTTTAAACATAATTTGTATGTCACATATGTACGGCGAGTAAGGGTATTCAACACGTTCACCTTTTCTTCGAAATCGCTTCCGGAAATCGACGGAACATTTACTATAGACAAGCGGAAATGTAAGGAAGCGCGGCAAGTACTCCATCCAAAGAAAGCATAAAACAACAGAGTTGTCCATAAAAATAGCAACTGTATTATTCACAAGGCAGAGAAAGGTCGCACCCATCCAGTGCCATCCAGTGGAGGAACATGCGTTGGTGTGTGCACGTACGTTACTTACGACCATGTATAAATTTGAATATTTAATTCGCTTCGGTAGACGGTTTTCTTTCTTTTTTTTTGCCGGGATCTAGGACCAATGATTGGTGAGTCTCGAGCGTCACTTCTTGACCTTGTGCAATGTAACGCATGTAACTTCAGTTTGTTTGTATTTTATAAATTTTATCAACTTGCACCCACACTGATATCATTTAATGGGAACCAATCTGTTTAGAAGAGATACTCCAGACCTTTACCAGTGATGGTTCCTTTTTTGAAAATGGAACTCCGCTCGATGGCTCCTGTATGTAAAAAATCTGATCAGATGTGCGGAGCATAACATATGTACGAGTAAGCTGTCAAACAATTCCCGAGATTAGAATTAGAGATTCAATAAATGAAATTGAATTTCTTCAGCATGCATTAGGCAATGTGCATTGTGCATTGAGTAACAAATAAAGGCCAACCAATGGGCTAATCTGACAAATAAAAATCGAAACTTATTTGGGAATACCCAATACAAAACCCATCCCAGTTTCTGAATGAGAAATAAGAATCAGAGATAAGAAAAGAACTGCACAAGTTCAGATACGATGCTCGTAATTCACTTAGAAAATGCCCAACAATTTTTCATCAGAAATGTTGAGTGAATTTTTTGTTTTCATAATGTGGCCATGCCAGTTAGTATTCTCTATTCTCTATTCTGTATTTTGTATTCTGTATTCTGTATGGAGGATAAGTGGAAAGAAAATGTGAAGAAACATGTACCCGACAGATAAGATGCAACGCAATGATGACGAGATCATTATTTTTAATGACTATGAGAGTTTAGACCGACGCGACGGCCATGGAGTGCATTGCTTTGATGTTACGTAACCTAAGAAAAAGAGGAGCACAAATACTCGTATATTTTCGAAGAACATAGGAAAATGTCAGTTAACAGAAGTGTACTCGTAATTTCAAAAAATTCTTAGTTGCCTTGCATTCAAAATCGTTTTTATCGATTTCGGATTTTATCCGCATTGAGGTGCACTAAGACCAGTTGTAGGTCCAAAAAAAAATTCACGACGAATATTCCGAACTCGGTGATACGAGTATCTATGGTCTGATATGGAGATTTCTGATAGCACTTTTCAGCCAGTAATCTCCTTAGCATACCTGTTGGATAAAGTTAAGTCGATTAATTGCTATCTTACTCTCGTAACAAAAGTGGGCTGAGAGGCAACATTGTTGGCAGCCAGGTCAGACGATAGTATGAAATCCAGGAGATGATTACCTCTCAGGTTGCATTTGCTACTACCCCAAAAAATGTTCGCAGCATATGATAAGTCCCATCTTGCTATTATCACAATATTCAATGAGTTCTGCTACCGCATATGGTGATGGCGACAGCAACGAATCATAGGGAAAATAAGCAAATGCAATGACGAATTTGTTCCATTTTCCATTCGTTTTGTAGCTTATGTTTGCAGCAATTAAATTTTGGTTACAAAATTACACAAGTTTGTATAATGAGAGTGAGTTCTGCACATAAGACAAGCTCTAAGCCTTCCCGATCGCTCGTGATAAAGTCGCGTGAAATCCCTTAAACATCCGAGACCACAAACGTATTGTACAATAGATGGACCCTGTAGAGATACAATATTATGTGGGCTCCTACATAGCAGACTTGGAATATTGAAGGTTGATTTGAGTACGCAAAATAATGGGTACTGGGGTGGTCGTCTCCTATCCGCACTCATTTGGAAAAAAAGTAGAAGTTAACCCTTCCAAAGTGCAGATAGGGACGTCAGTCATACCTAGACTTAATGGTCTCGACAGAAGCTTTGTCTAAGTCCACAACAAGAGAAGAGCCGTTGTTGTTTTCCCGATTCTTTCTCTCCCTGTGAGAGTAGATTTTCCACTTTTCACTGTCAAGTCCAGGGTTCTGAGTATGAAGATGCATCAAAACATCTCTCGTTTCTTTGAGTTGCCCCGGAAGCCAGAAGCTGGCGCGCGTCAGTTTTGGTTGTCTGAAAACGTCGAAAGTCTTAGTTACGGGCCATGGACATTGAAATTCATCCTGACTTAGCGACTGTAATGTTGTTGCTAAGTTTGCAGCCTAATTTCGATAATTTTCGATGGGCAGTTGTGGCAAGAGACACCCTCCCGGACCCAGAGGCTCTCCGAGTAAAAATATTAGAGGAAACTGAGGTCCGCAATACTCATGGAATTCGTGTGGTGATTCGTCAGAAGCAATGCTGACGTTTAAAGGTCGAAGAGGTCACAAGAAATTCCAAGAAAGCTGGAAGAGAAGCGGCGGCGTCGGCGTCGGCGCAAGCTGTCAGACAGCAGGTTGGTTTCAAATGCTTTAGATGTCATCAAGTTGGCCACATAGCCAAGGATTTCACGGGAAGGCGAAGTAAAGATCATCGATCAAGAGAGTCATCTGCCAGAGCTACTGATGACGTAAACATTCCAGCTGATGTGTTTCACGTTCTAGAGGATAAAATTGAAGGTTTTCATGTGGTCGAATCGAACGAAACTGGTCGGCCGAGGTCAGTCAAAGCACTAGGAGTCATGCGAAATGATGGTCGTTGGTGTTTAGACAGTGGTTGCACTTGACACATGTGTCACGCTGCGAAATTCTTCGTTGAAAAGCCAACACTGGTCGATGGGAAGCAGCTATGTTTGGCGAGCGATGCGAGTTCGAGTGTTGAGGTAAAGGGTACAGCGGGCATTGTCTCGAAGTACGGAAACTCAGTCAGAATTACAGACCACGGCAACATGGTGGTTTTCACGAAAACCAAGGCTCTAATTATTGGCGAGAGAGAGATGGAATGGTGAAGTTGCAAGCAGAATGAAGTGGACATCTATACTTCGGTGACAGTGATGATTAACAGTCGCAGCTGGCTGACATGAAAAGCACCAAAGATAGCTTGGAAGTATGGCACCAGAGATGTGGACACCTAAACAGCAAGAAGTCTTCAGGAAAGGGCGAGTGAACGGTATCAATTTAAAAAGTCAAGAGCTGCATCCATGTGACACATGCTTGCGTGGAAATATGACCACCTTACCGTTCCCCAAAGATTCAGAACGATGTACCGGCATTCTCGAAATACTACATTCTGATGTTTGGGGGCCTGCCAGGGTGGAGTCCATAGGACAAGCGCGTTACTTCGTGACCTTTATAGATGGCCACAGCGGATGATGTGAGGTAAGGTTCCTGTGAAACAACAGCGACGTTCTCACAGCCTTCAAAGAGTTCAAGAAACGAGTTGAATTACAGACAGGTAGTAAGGTCAAGTGCTTGATGTCTGACAACGGGAGCGAATATTGTGGAGGAGATTTCAACATCTAAGGAAAATGGGATAAAGAGGCGTCTCACTGTTGCTCACACACCAGAGCAAAATGGTGTTGCAGAACGCAAAAATCGCACACTCATAGAGATGGCCAGGTATCTAATGATTCAGTCTGGGCTGACGGGAAGATATTGGGCTGAGGCGGTGGCTACAGCGAACTATATACGGAATCGTTGTCCGACCGTGAGTCTAAGTGGTCTTACTCCATTCGAAGCGTGGAGAGGAGTGGTTCCGAAATTAAGACACTTAAGAACATTTGGAGCCGAAACGGGAGCAACGCGGACTTATTCATTTTTGGGACCTGTTGGAAGATCCGAAGCATAATCTTTCATAAAGGCTACAAGGTTTCTGTGTCTGAATTATATTAAAGAGCAGAATTAGAGTCCGGCAGCGTAAAAGTTGATCCAGGGTGAGGACTGTGAAGTTGAGAAAATTGATACCCTGTCTAATCAATATATTTATCGTGCCGTGTTGTTATAGTCAATATTAAGCTTTCTCCTACTGAAAACATCACAATTGTGGAAAACATCATGTAAGAATAGAGATTACCAGTGTTTTCGCAAGTATTTTGCGCATTTTTAAGGGGACAAAGCGCTGCGAAACCCATAGTGTACGAAGAACATCATATATCTTGGGAGTCCGGAGTTAAGGTGTTGTTAAAGAGCATGCCCAGATTTGTAACAGTTTGCGTATATTCAATTGTTTTATAAAATGCTAGATCAAAGTTGGTTCTACTTACGATGAGGCATTTAGACTTTAATGGATTTAAAAACTGTCCATTTCTATTCGACCAAAGGGCAATCATTTCCAAGTGTCTGTTGATGTTATAGGCGGAATTTTGTATGAGTCTGAGTGGACTGTCATTTAATAATTGAACTTCGTCAGCATACATTTGTATTGTGGATGAATCTATCATGGTGGGAAGTTTATTGATATATAGGAGGAAGAGAAGTTGCCCCGGTATCAAGGAACTCCTCTTGTGATTGGGAGAAAATCCGACTCCTCCTATTCGATACCTTAGCGGCTTATTGCCTTTGCCGAAGCTAGAACGATAATAATCTTACATCACCAGCAGAAAGGTCGTAAAAAGTGAGAATAGTTTATTGCACAAATTAGTGTGGTCCACAGTGTCAAAGGTTTTAGAGAAATCTAGGACCACGAAGAACGTAACTTGATCTTTAACCAGTGCTAGGCGAATATCGTCAGTCACGTTTAAGTTGGCTGATGTGTAAGTGTGCATTTTGTGGAAATCGAACTGTTTGGCTGACAATAAGTTGTGTGCGCTGGAAGTAAGTACTAAGATTGGTCTAAAATCATTAGTTTTTTGGACTTTTACGAATGGGAAAGATTTTCGCTAATTTGCATTGACGTGGGAAAACCCCGGTCATCAGGATGTTGTTGAAAGTACTCTACTCGTATGTGTTATGAACGGAAGGATGATGGGTAATATACGAGGGGCGTTCAATATATTCTCGGTATCGATATGAAGGAAAATGCGAATTCAATTTAAATTGTTTTTATTTTTCAATATAATCTCCCCTAACATCAATGCATTTGTTACATCTTGAGATAAGCTTTTTTAAACCCTCAAAAAAATAAATTTCCTCTTTCTCTGCAAAATACCCATTTATTGCCGACTTGAGTTCTTCATCATCCGAAAATCTTTTTCCACGAAGACATTTTTTCAAATCCGGAAGGGTGGGTGTTGGATTTCTTGGAAACCACAATCTCGCGCAGCAGCCTTGGAAACTCGCGCCGTGTGAACAGGAGCGATGTCATGAAGAAGCAACACACCCGCTGCGAGTTTACCCCGTCTTTTCTTTTTAATTTCCTCCCGCAAATTATGCAAAGTGGAAGCGTAGGATGTGGCGTTGATGGTTTCACCTTTTTTTTTGTACTCAATGAGCAAGATTCCCTTTGAGTCCCAAAAAACTGTGGCCATGAGCTTCCCGGCAGACGGAGTGACTTTGAACTTCTTCGGGGGGTCTGTTCCTTTTTTATGCCACTGCATGGGCTCTTGTTTGCTTTTAGGGTCATAGTGGTGGACCCATGTTTCGTCCCCAGTAACAATTCGATCCATAACACCGTCCGCGTTCTCACTACACATCTCCAAAAGCTCTCTACAGCATGCGATTCTCACTTTTTTCTGAGGCGCTGTGAGCATTCGTGACACCCACCTTGCACTGACCTTTGAAAGGTTAAGATGGTCATGAAGAATGGTGTGAATGGTACCAATTGAAAGCTTGGTAATCTCTGCCATCATTTTCACCTTTATTCGGGCATCCTCAAGAACAAGTTTTTCGACTTCTTTGATGCTTTCTCCCGTACAAGCAGTAGCCGGGGCGCCGGAGCGGGGGTCGTCTTCAATGCTCCCTCTGCCTCTCTTGAACTCACTTGACCACTTTTGCACAGTTGATAATGAAGGTGCGGAACCCTGGTAAACAGCCACCATCTCTTCATGAATAGTTTTTTGACTTTTTCCTTGCTTAGTATGAAATTTAATATGATAGAGGGCAGTATGCTCTTGTAAAGGGTTTTCCAATAGGCACTTGACAACTTTGAATTTAATTTGTGAACGCACTCTTTCACTAATCATCAAACTGTTGCTGTCAATTTATTTAGTAAACTCAACATTTTCATCATGGTAAAGTACACGAACGAGCAACGTCTACAAATTATAAATATTTTCTACCGAAATTCGGAGTCAGTGACTGCAACTTTAAGAGCGTTAACTCCAATTTACGGTCGTAATTCTCGCCCTAGTAGACAGGCAATATTAATTTGCCGAGTCATTGAGACAACGGGTTGGTCGAAGTGTCGAAAATATCGCTGCCGTTCAGGCGTCCGTAGCAAACAATCCAAATCAGTCATCAGTCATCCACAAAAAATAACTGTTTGGAGTGGTTTGCATGCCATATTTTTTCGTCGACGATAACGATCGTCACTCTACTGTGAACGGTCAGCGTTATCGTGCCATGATCACCGAATATTTTTGGCCTGAATTGGAAGATATGGTCTTGGACGACATGTGGTTTCAACAGGATGATGCCACAAGCCACACAGCACACGCTACAATCGATTTATTGAAGAGTAACTATGGTGAGCGTGTTATCTCAAGATATGGGCCAATCGATTGGCCACCTCGTTCGTGCGATTTAACGCTGCTTGACTATTTGCTGTGGGGCTACGTTAAGTCATTGGTTTATGCCAACACGCCGACGAAGTTGGAAGAGCTCAGAGCCAACATTGAACGCGAAATAGCGGCCGTTTCGGCCGTAATGTGTGGCCGAGTCGATTAAAATTGGGTCCAACGAATCGACCGGTGCAAACGTGTCCACGGTGGCCATATGAACGAAGTCGAGATCCATTCATAAATGTTTTGATTGTACTTCAAGCCGATAATAAAGTTTTTGAAATATCTCAAATGGTTTGCGTTTTATTTAAAAAAAAAGTTGTCAAGTCCTTATTGGAAAACTCGATACAAAATTCTGTTCTAAAATTAAAATCAATAAAAGATGCCGTCTCCAATGTCCTAGTGAAACTGACCCGTCTGTGAATGGCAGTGAAGTTGCTTAGAAAATAAGTGCGACGCATGACACAATTTGAACGTTAACTAAGTGATGAGCAAGTCGATTTCGTTGTATCATAGATGACGCAACCATCTCTGCAGACTTTTAAATACCAAAGACGACTCAAACTATGATGTTAGGCAGAACGAACTATCGAAACTGGACGATGAAGGCCAAGATCTCTACGCGCCCGATCAAAATGAAATAAAGGTAGCAACATCCAGAATTGGGCACAACAAGGCTGGTCGACCAACCCATTGTTATAATTTTGTCGGAGAAAAGTTTGCCCTATTCACGAGAAAGGGGACCCTCTAAACTGCTCCAAATCTAGAGGCACAAGTCTCTTTAACATCGCGTTAATTAGCCCCTTATTGGCCCCTGTCAGTGCGTTCTTTAGCAGTGGAAGTTCTAGTAAAAGACTATAGATACGCACCACCTCTTTATCGATCGCAAGGTCGTATACGTCAGCACCTATAGAGGCGAGCTGTACAGAGCCATGTCTATGTTCGGTATTTTTCTCAAACTTGTCAGATTTTGCAGAATGACGATGGAGACCGATCCCTTCTCTGCAAAGGATGTCAAAACAAGATTTAGACAAATCGATTCGCTGTCATTGTGAAACGAGGAAGCCAACACCAGAGTCAAAAGTCTGTGCAACTGCTTGGTGATGACAGTGATGTCATTAGCAGAACACAACGAGTAAGAATTTTTGCGTTTGACAGCGTTGAAACAGAAGCGGCAAAAATGCTTTGAGATGTAAATGAGGCCAAATACGAGTATATGCGGTCAACAGGAACGAATTCAATGGCACTTCATCAGAAATCAAACGAAGAGTTTGCTTAAGAATATCAATTCAGTGACATGGCCATGTCAAGAAACACAAAGAGTCTATGTAAGATCCTAATCATTTGTAGCCCAGAAGCATAGTCGTTAGTGAAGGTGGATGAATGGTCGTTGGTCATTTTAAATGCAAAATCCAATCATGGTTCCATGACCGTTGACCTATTACGGTTGAACATGGTTTTTATAAACTTGTGTCAATATTATGGAGAAAGACGAGGCTAATTTGTATTCCGATCACCGTAACTAATGTGCAATAGATCGATCAGCCTTACACTGTAGAGTTCAAAACAAAAAACAAATCAAACAGATGGTAACCTCTTATGACTGGTGTATTCGATACACGTGCCTTAATTATTGCCATGTGGAGTCCACATAAAAGTGAAATTTTTTAGATCACAAGCAAGTAGCTAGAACCGAAATACGATAGCTGTATGTGTTTTGTCAGATGCAGAAGTGGATGCAGTATGAGCCAAATAGGACAACAATTTTACCACCAACTGACTATTACGGCAAAGGAATTCGAGTCTTATAAATGTCACCTTAAAGAAGACTTTAAAGAAGATTCAAGGACTGACGTGCGCTTGTGCAAAATGTACGGCCTGGAGAGCATGATTACTGTGACATAAGAACTACTTTTGGGTTTGCTATTCTACCAAGGAATTGTGAAAGTTGTAAGTGCTAAGATTGTTTAAAGAAGGAATATGAGGAGAGAGCTGAATCTGTTTAGAAATGTACGAGTATGCTGTACGTATTGTATACTCCTACTGATACGCAACTGTTCTGGTAAGTCGTTTTCATGTTGTCTGTCAAATGTCTATATTCTCTGTTCCGCAACCAATGTAGCCCTCTGTTTCGTGTGGTGGAGATTATTTTCGCTCCAGGTTTTCAAATTGTTTAAATCCGTAATTCCATTTACAGGCTTGGCCGGTTGGGACTCATATTTTTCAAGAATCTAATAGCAGAAAACCGAGAGCTTCTCTCAGTACCCGGGCTGTAGCTTCAGCACTAATGTCCGATGAAATAACTGAGTGGCAACACATTACATATGTTCCTATTCAAATGTCTAATTACTTGTCTGAGGCTGCTACTTGCACCGAGATGTTTTGAACAGATTTGAACATATCTCTCTTAACAAGCTCTGTGTCTTTCGCCGTTTTCGGAGTTGACTCAGTCTCTGTTCTATGTAACTATGTCTGTGTAATCTTGTCTTGTGTCAAAAGCCTTTTAGGATTATTTTAGTTAAACGTAACAAATTCGGTAAAAAACTACAAATTTTTGGAGTATTTTTGTGTTTTTCCTGAGATTCTTACGTAGTATGAAGTCTTTTTACTTACCTAAGATGGCGGTACAGTCTGAGTAAACCCGGGCCTCAAGCAACAAGTGCCACTAACCAGCCCGATCTTTAGCTAGCTGCTTCCAGTTTCGCATGCTAAGTGGTTTGAGGTTCCCTTCCACTTGCGTGCGCCACCTGAGTTGCGGTCTTTCTCTGCACCTACTGTCGTCACTATACTGACTAAGAAGATATCGCTGGACAGACGGTACAGTTCGTCGTTGTATCTCCTCCTCCACTCACCGTCTATGCAGACGGGGTCAAAAATCACCCGAAGAATTTTCAAAGCAGCCATCCATTCTTAATAAAATCCATGCCCCTGCGTCATAGAACGGGACTGAGATTATTAAGGTCTTATACGAGTATAATGTCACGTTCGTTGTTCGAGAGAACGCTTTGCTAGTCAATTGCTAAAAGAATCAGCGATTGGCAAGAGTTATTCTTCGTTTGATCTCAGCGCTGGTTTTGTTGTCTAAATTGATAGCGGACCCTAGGGAGACAAAGTCCTTAAATACCGCGAAGTTACGAGTATATCTGTCAAAGGTGACTTTCTGTCCGAGACGTCGGTGTTGGGTGTTCTTTCTTGGTGACAGCATATTCTTAATCTTGCCCTCACTGGCCGTTACACCCATCTTTACTGCCACTGATATCAGGCTGCTTTCTTCCGGTTATGTCAATATCATCAGCATACATGAGTAATTGGACGGACTTTTGAAAGATTTTACCTCTTGTGTTGGCGCTTGGGTTTTGTACTACTTTTTCGAGAATGATGTTAAAGAAATCGCATAACAGCGCGATTGTCTAAATCCTTTTTTGACATCAAAGGTCTCGGTGGGGTTTTTACCGACCACGATAGAGCAGCGTGCATTTTCCATCATCATCCTTCACAACGTGACGAGTTTGTTAGGGAAGCCAAAACTAGACATTGTTCTGTATAGCTCGTCTCTATGAATGCTGTCATACGCGCTCTAAAAAATCGATGAATAGGTTGTGTGTATCGATTTGGAGCTGATGGGACTTTTCTAAGATCTACTGTGACACAATACGATGTTTAGTAGACTGATGTGTCTGTAGTTGAAGCAGTTCAGAGGGTCTCCTTTCATTCATCAGGCATACTGTCGTCCGACCATATTATGCAGATGAATTGGTTATGCTCCTTACCAATTCATCGCCTGCCACTTTGAAGAGCTCGGAAGTTAGGCCGTCTGCTCCAGTAACTTTGTTGGAATTAAGCTTAGATATGGCTATCTTCACCTCATCCAGGTCATGTGGAGGCAATTGTTGGTCTACATCGTCCTGGTTGAAATGTTCCTTCTATCTGACAGCGGTATTTGGTTCGTCATCGTCGTTACACAGTCTACAGAAATGCTCTTTCCAAATCCGCAGCATTGACTGCGACTCGTTCCCTTCTTCGTCTCTACAGGTTTCGATTCGGGGTTTGTTTTTTTTTTACCTTTTGGTAAAACTTCCAAATCTCATTCCTGAAGTAGCATCTCTCAATTTCATAGGCCGAGCGGTTCTAATGATCCTTCTTTTTCCTCCTGAGAAGCCGATGTTCGTCTAGCCTCTTATACTGGCAGAGCTCGTGAACAGCTCTAGTCCTTGTATACCTCTTGCTTAGCTTAACTGCAAACCATCGATTTGGTTGTGGTGGCCGAGTGAAACCCAGCACATCAGAGGCGGCAGCTCTATGGCATTGTGGCAATATTACCACTGGTCTTCAATACTTGATGCTGGCGGCATAGAACCACTTAAGAGATTAAGGGACACTCAATCTGAAAATTATTGGGCGATCTCCTGTGATTATAGTCGTCCGACATCAAACTTCCTTAGAGTATTAGGTTGCCTTTGCAACTTCGCTACAACAAGGTAATGGTCTGAGTCGATGTTGGCCAGTCGGACATCCATAACACTGGAGGAGTTCCTTGCGTCAACTGCAATGTGATCAATCTGGTTGACGATTAATTGATCAGGAGTTCTCCAAGTCCCCTTATGAACTAGCTACGACAATGCTTCAGGATGGTGTCGTGTGGGCTACATTTTCCGACAGTACTACGAGTACCAAAGATGCCCTACCTTCCTATTGCCGAGGACAATTTTAATGTCATAGTTAGGTCTTGTCCAAGAGCTCTTAGAAGCTATCCTTGGTTTCGCCATCTTTTTATTCTGACTGGGCGTGAGTGCATATAAGACTAATGGTAGCAAATTTAGCCTTAATACAGATTGTTACGAAGCGCTCGTTGACATGTCTGAAACTCAAGACTTCTTGGCTTAGTCTGCTTCATACAACAAATCCGCATCCAAGTAGGCGCTGATTTTGATGTCGATAACAACCGCTGTCGCACTTTTTCATCCACTTTTTGTCCGGCCCATCCCATGGAGCAGTCCAAGACGTCTGATAGTTGTGGCATGTGGCTCATTAAGAGACCTAACGTTCTACGTACAGATGTCAATAGTAGATCCGTCCGTATACGAGACATATTATTGCTTCGTAACTGGATTTTTTTTCCATGACCGGGTAGTTGCCCAGGCAGCGCAACCCCCACCCTGGTAGACCATTTCCATTATAGATACCCCTAGGACTAGGGATGGGTTAGACAGAAACCAGTCGGGGATGTGAGCACTGCCGTTGATCCATTAAAGGATCATCCACCACCATCTCTTTTCCAATACCCTGACTGAGTCCGTACCGGCCTGAGCTCCAAATATGTTGGAGTAGGGATAAGCTCTTGTTTTCTTTATTCCGGGGTTTTACTTCACCGTCGATTCCATATGGGGAATTCATCTGCTGTCCCGTTTATAGTGCTGCTACCAATGCAAAGATTTTCAATCGAATTCAAATCCGGAAATTGAGGTGAGCATGCCAATACATCATCTTCAAACCATTTCTTGGTTATTTTTGCCGTATGCTTCCGGTGGTTATCCTGCATAAATACGTCAGCATAGGGCAGCATTTTGAAAAATGTCAATGTACAATAATTGGATAATTTTTTCATTTATCTAAAATAATGGACCAACTAAATTGAAAGAAACTGCCCTAAACCATCTTCCCAAATACCCAACTCCGCCTAAGAGTTCATCGTATAAACTTGGAAGCATAGATATAAATATGACGTTTAATGACAGTTAATCTGTCGGTTGGTGAACAAATGAAATTTGTTGTTGGCAAGGTTTTGACGTTTCTGAAAATTCATTGGAAAGTTCATCGCAAACGAAAAAAGTAGTGTTGGAATCACTGTTTTATATAAAGGGTCCGCCATCTAACGAATATTGTCCTTTAAAGCGTCAATTGTCTCTGGCTTGTCGGCGTAACACTTATCTTTTACGGCGCCCCACAAATAATAGTCCAACGGTGTCAAATCGCAGCTCCGAGGTGGCCAAACGACATCAGCTCTGCGGCTGATAATGCGATCTTCAAAAACAGGGCGCAAAACATCGAGTGTAGCTTCGACTGTGTGGCACGTAGCGCCGTCCTATTGAAACAAAATGTTGCCAATATCCTCCTCTTCAATTTTTGTGAACAAAAATTCGTTTAACATGGCCCGATAACGATCGCCATTGACTGTAACGGCCACTCCTTGCTCATTTTCGAAGAATAAAATGGCCCAATTATGCCTCTGGACCAAAATCCGCACCAAACAGTGACTCGTTTTAGGTGTATCGGCTTTTCAATGTATGCGTGCGGGTTTTCTGTGCCCCAAATGCGACAATTTTGCTTGTTTACATACCCGCCAAGATCAAAATGAGCTTCATCTGAAAAGATGATTTTTTTTTGCAAAATCGGCATCTTCTCTAAGTCGATCGCAGGCCCACTTAGGGAAGCGAAAACGCATTGGATGGTCAGTTGGCTTCAACTCCTGAACCAATTGGACTTTGTATGGCGTCATTTCAGTTTTTCAGTTTTAAATGCATTTTATTTTCTTAACACTAACTCTTACATTCTAACAAAAAATGCTTAAATGCTAGCTTACAATTACTTAACAATCTTATACTAACTTACTGGCCCCACGCAGGCACTCTAAGCTACTCTGAATACTTATATCTATGTCTTTCGACTGCAGTTACATTTTATTTATAAATACTTATTTTCTATACTTAAAGCTAAGAAAAAATTTGTTTACAAAAACTTAGCATATGGACATTTATTTTTTATAAAAACTTAGTATCTAACTTAAAATAAACCTTAGCCTACCTAACCTAAATGCACAATACACACATAAACACACATAGACATTATACACAATCATATACATACATCAGTATACACCTTTGTATACACTGATATATGTATATGTTTCTTAAATGCTAACCTAAACCTATGTAAGCTGGCCATCGCTATTTACTGAGCAAATAGATTGGTCAGCTCTGCCTCATTAGTGAGGCTGGTCCGTAATTGACGGAAACGACGACGAAACATCTTCCCCATCATTCAACCACCAGAAATGCTGGTGCTGCCGAACGACATCCCTCTTATCGCGATTCCCCACCGCCCTACTGAACCTGAGGCGATCCAAACTGCCATGTGCGACGTCTCTGTTGTAGTTGAGTCGCCTGTCCCCAGCTGTCCGAGCGACATGGAAGATTAACGGCACCGCTGAACTATCCTGGATCAATCCTATCTGATCTAGGTAGAGGAATGCTTCCGGTGGAACGAAGCCGTCAGAGCGCACACTCTCGTGGTAAAGGTAATTGGGGTAGTAAGCCCCAGATATCAGGTTATTCGTCGAGGTCATTGCTCTTGCAATGTGCTTTCGAGTCAGCTTAATTACGAAGTTGTGCACTCGTATTAGGTTCGCCCTATTGTAAAGGACCTCGTTAGGATAAAATTTCCTGTACTCCGACTCTGTTGTTCTGTACAAGCGAAGACAAGCCCTAAGACAAGCCCTCTCAAACACCCGAATCTTTTCCATTAAGCTTGCTCGTACATTGAACCACACAGGACAACCAAATACCAGCATGCGCCTGATAAGGGCCATGTAGCAGATTACCTTTACCCTCGCATCGAGTTGGCTGCTATAAAACAGTCTCTTTGTAAGGGCAAAAGCACCCTTAGCTCTGGCCAGAGCAGCACCTACATTTTTGCCAAAATACAGAAACTGATCTAGCCAGATCCCAAGGTATCTGACTACATTTCGACAGGCAAGAGGTTGTCCGCGTTGTCCAACGATAGAGAACTTTCGCCAATTTTTTCTGGTATCCCTAGAGGCTCCAGACAACGGCGTCCTAAAGAGAATGGTTTCCGACTTCTGAAAGTTGATTTTCAACTTCCAGTCATCGCAAAATCGTCTTATCTTATCGAAGTCACGTTGCAAGAGTGTATTAATAACCTCAATCTTTGGACCCGATCTGTACGCGATTAAATCGTCTGCGTACGCTATGGCATGGTGAAGTGAACCTATCAGATCACTTGTGTAAATGTTGAACAGGATCGGCGAATTTACCGCACCTTGTTGCAGACCGTTTTTAATGTTAAATGTTCCAGCAGAAGTCACATCGCCATTCTTCACGATGAACTGCCTACTGGAGAGCATATCAAAAAGAATATACAGCAGTGGTTTACTAATGCCCAACCTGTCCAGCTTGAAAAAGAGTCCTTCTAACCATACGGTATCGAAGGCCTTCTCCAAGTCAATCAGACAGGCACCAGTGCACTGTTTCTTGCCTTTGTTCCATTGGATGTCAGAAACCAGTTTCGACGCAGCATGAATGATATCATGCCCCGCTTTGAAACCGAATTGATTATCCGGAACTATATGTTTGTCCTCAATCCACTTAGTCAGGACTCTATTGATCATCTTCTCGAAAACCTTACTGATGCTTGGAAGAAGACTGATCGATCGGAGATTCGCCGGATTGGAAGTGTCTTTATCCCTTTTGGGGATCGGATGTACCACCGCAGTTTTCCAATGCTCTGGATAATGTGCATTATTCATTGCATTATTAAACAGGGTGGTGTAAATGTCCACCGCTTCTAGAGGAAGATGTCGAAGCACGATGTTCGGAATACCATCGGTCCCCACTGATTTCTTAGCCCTGATTGTGTCGAAGATCTCACGGAGTTCTTCCTTCGAAATTAACGGGGGTAGGTCACCCTCTCTGGTCATGACATTATTGGCCATATTTTCGTCGCTGAACCGGGTGAAACCAGAGCCCTCGGATCGCCAGTTCCCTATTTCATTTCGAATGCAGAAGTCGTGCACCAAGACGCGATTGTCCAGGTCGTAATTAGGGCCAATGGTATCAGTGGCCTTGTATACTTCCTGGAAAGTCGCCCCTATGGCCTCAACCTTCTCCTGTGGATCCTCGATCACAAAGAAGGCGTCATCGTCAGCGGCTTCATTTGGATCAATACCTGCTTTTGTCAGTAACCGTTCGTTGTCTGTTGTCCGGGCTATTTTAAGACACTGAAGGTCGTTTTGATTTTTTCTCCGAAATAGTTTATTTATTTGCGGAAACATATTCGGGTTGCTGGTGTTTACAGCCCGAACCTTGTTGTTCCAATACAAACTTACAGAAATTCTGTAATTTTCTTTTATTAGCGTTTGAATATTTTTAATCGACGACTTCAGTGTCCTTATCTCCGGTCTTGTCGGTCAGTTAACTGTCTGTACAAGTTTTTGAGTCTTGTCAGAAGTCTACTTTTCTGTCGGTGCAGTGCGTCAATAGTAGGATTGCGGAACAGGTCTTCGTTAGTCGTATGTCGATACCGCGGTATTGTAGTGTCCATAGTTTGTTTAATTGTCTCGTCCATTTGTTTTAGGTAATTGTCGATCTCCTCGTTTGACAAATTCCTATTGGACGGTGGGTGGAACGTGTTGGAGGAGAGCGCTCTAGGTTGCGGAGAAGCGTGTCCATCGAGTCTTACTGTAGTTGTAAGAATATCTTTGGACAAACTCCTCCAATTCCGCAATTTCGTTGGGAATTGTAATTTCAGTGCTAAAACCGCAATGGTCACTGTCATACACGAATGTGCGCAGACAGTTTAGCGTTTGTAAATTCGTACCTGTCAGTCGTATTCGTTCGTCGTACAACAGTAGATCCAAATAAGACCCACCTCTGGGAAACGACGGGTTATCAGTCGCTTTAAGACCGAGTCTGTACATGACATCGTGCTGACCCCACCAATCGAGTAGTAGGTTCCCTCTAGTATTTGGCAAATTATTTCCCCAATCTCTGTGTCTAGCGTTAAAATCCCCGCCGATTATAAAATAATTCTCCCCCGATTCCAGCCTCAGAAGTCGAAAAAGCGTGTCGAGCTCTGTAATGAATAGGGTGGATTGTGAAGCCTCCGGTGCATAAACAGAGGCCAAGTACAGCCGCTTTCCACTGCGGAGCGGGATGTACACGACGACTGCCTCCAACACCCGGAACCTGCGCAACACGCCCTTGTACACTCTGTGAAATTTTATACCTTCTTTAATGAAGATCGCGACACCGCCTCCACGTTTGGATCTGGGCCGATTTCTTCTTCTAACAATATAATTATTGTACTCCAGTTTGTCCATATAGGTTAGCTTGGTTTCGCTAGCGAAAAGCACATCAGGAGTTTGGTCTTGTAGTAATTTAAGCATCGCGACTCTTCATTTGATCCTAATCAGTGAATTAACATTCACCGCAAGGACCTTCAAAGGTTGCTCCACCATGTGCGTACCCATTACGACATGTGCTGCGTTAGGCCCGACAGCATCGCGTAGATCTGGTCCACCCGCTTGGCCTATTCTTGTACCTGCTGTTGCAGCTGAGCCATCTGCCCTTGGATTGCGAGCAAGATGGCCAGCACGTTAGGTGCAGCTTCCGTTGTTCTCGGCATTGGCGCCGGAGAAGCAACAGTCGCTTGCTGTACCGTAGCCCCCCTACCTGACGCCATTTGGGCGTAGGAAATTTGGGACGTGACGGCTGGTGTTTGAAACCTAACAGGTGAACGTTTGACCTCCACCTTCTGCTGCCGCGCCAATTTTGCTTTTTTAATGTCGGTGAACTTAGGACAACCCCGACAGTTTACGGTGTGTCCCACGTTCCCACATAACACTCCTGAGACTATACAGACGACTTTCGAGACTGAGCTGCACCAAGAAGAACGGCAGACTCCGTTTCTCCCGCCTGGCAGTGGTAAATGGCTTTACCCTCACAAACTTGAGTCCTTCGCACTCCTTCTCTTTGAGCAGTGCCAGGATCTTCCCAGGATCAGAAGACGGTTTCAACCCCTTCAGCAGCATCAATTGTCGTTCCCCAATCTCTTAATGTTAAAATTATTACCAATGACCAACTTACACAGGTCCTTGGTTTCATTTACCTCTAGTTTATAGGTGTTGATAGGAGGCACCTTCTCCTTCTTCTTCTGCTGCTGCTGTTGTTGTTGCTGCTGCTGCTGATTTTTCAGCTGTTGTTGTTTTTGCGGCTGTTGCTGTTTCTGCTGCTGCTGTTGTTTCTGCTGCTGCTGAGTATGGCGTCATACCAAGGTCTTTATGCAAAATTCGTCTCAATGATGTCTCCGAAATGTTCAATTGTTGAGAACGACGGTGAATTGATGTTGATGGCGCTTCACGCACACTTTCTGCCACAACAGCAATATTCTCGGGTGTGCGCACTGTTTTTGGCTTTTCACGCTTTGGTTTATCGATGAGGATGCCAGTTTCTTTCACTTTTTTCACAAGATAACGAACATACGGAGCTGACGGTGCTTCTCTTCTTCCAAAATCCGTACGCAATTTTCGCACACATTCTGCAACATTACCATGATTTTCAAAGTAATGTCGCAATATTTCCCAGCGTTGTTCAAGCGTATACACAACCATATTCGTTCAGCGGAAGGATAAAACTAATTATCTGTCAAATCAGACATGAGCTAAGTGTTACCATTCACGAAATAAGCACTAGTTGAAAACAAAAAACGTTAGATGGCGGACCCTTTAAATTGGCTTAGCGTAAGTCGTCATGTTATTGTTTTAAAATTACTTTTTCAGTGGATAGCGGATGAGCAAAAACAAAAACCGCGGCTAACAAAAATCACAAATTATTTTATTGCTTCTATTCAAATATTTTTTATTAGAGATGCAATACATTTTCTTTATAATATTAACTCGGTGTTGGGTTACACCCTGTTATAATATCACGTGAATACTCTCTTCATTTAAGAGAAAGAAAAGCGATGCCCATAAGACTCGTCAAGAGTTCAGAAAAACTGCACTATCAGTGATTCAGTGCTAACACCTAGTCAGTCTCATTTTTATTCAAACTAAATTTAACTCTGGACAAGAAAGGAACTCGTTCCCATTCACACAGCCATACGAATACGAGTACATATGGTACATACTCGTACACCATAAAAAAAAAAGGCGAAACGATGAAACAATGGAGACAGAGAAAATCTCAACGGAAAACTATTGGCAGCGTGCGGTGCCTGCAGCGGAGGATTGAGTAGGAGGAGAAGTGTGCTCGGGCACGCGCCTTACCATCCACCAAGGGCTCAACGGGAAAATTCATCGCATTCAACTATTCTGAAAATTCCCTCAGATGTGTGTGATAAACTTGGAGAGGCAACAATTTTATCCAGCCAGTACGTGTTCCTCCGTGCCCGAAATCAGTTCGCTTCAGCAACTCCTCGTATTTTACCCATACATACATACATATCATAACAAAATATTACCGTAAAATTCACACAGTCAATTATTCAATTTTTAATCCTTTCGAAATGTTGAAAGCGGATTTTTTCGAGCCCTAGTTTCCTGCATACGAATTTAAATTCCGAAAAGCATTTTCATTTTCAAGTGCATAATTAAAGTATCTGTTCCATTGGTCCTTTAGTAGTAGTTTTAGTTCAGTGGAATTTGCTGAATATGTGATTTAGTGGAAGCGAGTGAGTCCAGTGGAAGAGCATCTAACTTCCAGATACACATCGAAGGGAAGGAAGCTAAACAGCAAACATAGAGAGACAGAGAGTGAGAGTGTGAGAGAGAGAGAGAGCGAGAGCCAGAACAAGGAGCATCTCCTCCTCTCAATGTGAATCGCCTGGCTGGTAGAGGATAGTGGAATGGAAATGGATACAAATTAATGCCGCATAGAATTTCGGTGTCATCATCATCTCTAACATCATCCTCATTCATTGTGTCCTGTGGAGCTTTAGTAGTGCGTGCGTGCGGTCCGGTTCCATAGGTACGCTTACTATACATATACATATACAAATGTATGTATCTCCTCCATACATCATCAACAATCAGAGTACACGAACGAATGTACGGTCGGTCGGTCGGTCAGTTGACGGCGCGGCAACGGGTACTATTGGCAGAGTCTAAATCTGAACTCTGCAGTGAATGGGAAATTGAATTGATCGACCGGTTGTCGGGGTTCGTTCTTCGCTTCGCCTAAACCTGTTCCATACTCTACAGGATTTACCTGTCGTATCACCTTTATACACTCGTGCATACATATCCGTATCACATATCTGTGGTTGTGGCATTATTGAATAAATACAAAAAAAAAATAAAAAAATTCAATCTATTCATACATATTCGCTTTTCGAAAATTGCTTTTAACGTTGTTGACTGTTGTTAATGTGCTTTTTTAAATGCACATTTCCTTGCATCCGTGCTATGATATCCTAAAATGATTAAAGAATAATAAAATACATACTCGTACATACCCAGTGCTCGGTTTGTGTAAAACAAGTTTTGCTCTCTGAAAACCAATTTCAAAATCGAATCGAATCGAATCGAAAAGTAAGAAAGAACGTAAAACAAACAAATAAACGATAAAAAAAGGATTACAGTGCATAACTTGGCAGTGTTGGATTAACCATAAATACAAATATAACGACCAGTGAAGCGTTAGACCATTGAAGCAGTAGCCAAAAGCAAATTGGATATTGGATACAAAACAAATTTATGGTACGTATGCATGTGGGTGGTCAAAAATTCATTGACACTTGAAATGTATTTCAATTGTGTACAAGTGCGTCTAATTAGAAACCATGTAGATATGTACGTATGGAATTGTGCTCACAACGCCCCCTTTAAATAATTTTTTTTTCGTGTTTTGCCCCACATTACAACTAATATCACATGGACGGCGATAAATTTATAACCTTGAGGTGACTTGGCGACAATTTTTGAAAATTCGACTAAAAAACAACCATTTAGAGCATAGATTCTCAAATTTTTTTGGCAGCATAATTTTTTTTCACCGCCCCCCGCCATAAAAACAATTGAAAAAATACCTCACCCATTCAATATAAGATCGACAACCTACAGTGGCGAGCCAAACCGATCGAATAAATGAAAAAAATTCAGGAAATCTTTCATAACATATTTATTTATAGTCCTACTAGGATTTCTTTTGATTTATTTTATTCGTTGGTGTTTACAGAACAGTAATACAGTAGTCCCTCGATAATGTGAACTAATTAAAACAATGCGTTTTCGGATTTTAGAGGGATTCACATTACTGGAACATTTTTTCAGTGCTTACTAAACTGATTGAAACGATTTTCAAATCCATTAAAAACAACACAAAATGATTTTTAAAATAACAGTTTCAATATTTATTATTTTAGAAGAAAAACTAAAATAAAAAATTTTATTCATTTAAAAAAAAAAAAAACAAAAGTAAAAACATTCCGATATTGGTATTCTTAATGTTTGGTAAAATATTTTGTTATTTTGGACTGACAAATAGCTTGAGTTGATCTTTCTATTGCTTTTGCCCTTAATTTCAGCAAACTGGAAATCGTTTCTGCGTCCAATTCATTTTGATCGGCGTACTCAAGAAGCGTATTTGTACACTGGATTGCTTGCGAGTTAGCTATTTTGGGAGCAGCTGGAGTGACTTCGTCGCTTTCATTTTCCGAAGTGTCCTCAATTTGTTCAGGTTCATCAATGCCTTTTACGATGACCCAGTTTCTAACTTCTTGTATTGACATGTTGTGTTCTGTATCTATAATTCCAAGGAGATCATTAATTTCTTGTAACTCTTCTTGAAGCTGAGTTTCGTGAAGTGTCCTTCGTAATTGGATTAGTGGAATTAAATCATCATCTTCCCAGTTGTCTTCTTTTGGCACTGGCAGTAAACATTTAAAGCACTTAGCGATAGAGGAAGCGGAGAGCTGCTCCCAAGATAATTTTAAGTTTATAACAGCATCCCTCAAGGTAATTTTTTTTTATCCCAACAGCAATGTCTTCACTTTCAGTACCGATAATTTGAGCGAGCAATCTTTTTTTGTAGTATGCCTTGACTAAATTTATAACATTTTGGTCCATGGGTTGGATCAAAGCGGTTACGTTTGGCGGGAAAAACAAAACTGTGATGTTCCCATCAGAGCTAGTTAGCTTTTCTTTATTGCAGTGACAAGTTGCATTGTCAAGGAGTAACAATGCTTTTTTTGGCAAATTATTTTCTCTTAGGTATCGTTTAACCTGAAAATGCGTTAAAAAAACAACGAGTTATGATGTGAGTTATGATGTGATTTGATTTGATAAAATTTGACAAAACAAATTTTATGTTAAATGTGTAAAGTGCTTACCTCTTTCGTAAAATTTTCATTAAACCACTTTTGAAAGATTTCACTCGTCATCCAAGCGTTTTTGCTGGACCTATAAATCAGTGGAACTTTGAAACCTGATAAAACTCTAGGGCATTTAGACTTCCCGATAACTAATGGAGTGAGCTTATGCGTTCCAGTAGCATTCGTGCAAGCCAAAAATGTTATCCTTTCTTTGCTAGTTTTCCTTCCTGCTGCTGTATGTTCTGTAGACAACACGAGTGTTTTACCAGGAAGAAGCTTCCAATATAGGCCGGTTTCGTCAGCATTATAGATTTGTTGTGGTGTAAGAGACATTTCTTTGATTGTTTCATGTAGTTTTTCCAAAAATGGATTAACTGCGTTTTTATTACATGACAACTTCTCCCCGCATATTTTTAATGTCCTTACACCATGCCTTTGCTTGAATTTGTACACCCAACCTTGACTAGCTTTAAAATTTTGAGCTTCTTTAAATTGCAAGTTGAAGTGGTTTGCTTTTCGGCAGAGTAATTCTGTTGAAACTGGAATGTGGTTCTCTCTTTGCTTTTTTAGCCACTCGAACAACGCATTTTCCATTTTAGGCATTTCAGATTTCCTTAGCGTCTTCCTCTTCCCTGGTCCAGATTCGGTTTGTTTGAAATGGTCAAAAAGCTTCATCGATTTTAATTTTATTCCAGTAATCGTTGACTTTGACACACCATACTTTTCAGCTAATGCAAATCCAGGATGTCCAGCATCTAGTTCGCGTAAAATTTTCCACTTATCTTTAATCGATAAAAATCGATGCAATTTCTGTTTAGGTGCCATTATGTAGATACGAACTGAACTTATTTTACACACAAAACGAAATAAGAAACACGAATCACACAAGACACAACTAACTGAACCAATATAAACACAACTGATCATAAAATATCCATATCCACACAAATGGCAGTTGTTGTCTCCTTATACCCTGCAGCTGCGTTTACAATTTAGAGACAAATAACAGTTATTTAGTCCCTAATATCGCACGCAAAACGAGCAAGAGAAACAAAAGAAATATAAAAACGTTTACAAACAAAATTCACATTTTAGAGGTTGAAAATTTCGGAAGTTCACATTATAGAGATGACAATGTAAAGTTTTGCCGATTCACATTTTGGAGAAATTCACATTATCGGTAATTCACATTATCGAGGGACTACTGTAAAAGCAACAAAAAATTTCATTCAATTAACAAAAAATACAAAAAATCAAAAAAGTCTACTACCTCTATTTGTCCACTTTTGCACGTTTCGCCTGTAGTTCATGGAATGCGTGCAAATCAAAATTTACCGCTATATTTTGGTGTTCTTTTTCCATACATCTGCTCTCGTATTTACTGTGCGCAGTTTTAGTTGAATTTTCATGTGAGAAAGTATTTTTGAGTTTATTCTAAAAATCAAATATCTACAGTTGAATACAAAATGAGAAAACTATCGAGTAGTTTGGAAGATAGTATCGCAGTCCTCATTGGAAAAGGTTTATCCGCCAGGAAAATTGGGAAAACGCTGAAAATTAGTCATTCCACAGTGCTTACGGTAAAAAAGAGACGAAGATTGGAAGCGGTTAACACATCCAGTGGTCGTCCACGGCTGTTATCAGATGGAGATGCACGTCTTATTGAACGTATGATGTTATCCAAACAGACTAAGACACCAAAAGAGGCCGCAAAAGCATTAAATAAGAACGTTAGCGAGTGGACGGCTAGAAGAGCACTTCGCAGAATCGGCCTGATGTCAGCAATCAAAAAGAAAAAACCCGCGTTGTCTGACAAAAATATTAAGGCTCGGTTGAAGTTTTGCAAGGAACACAAATCTTGGACCATAGATGATTGGAAACGTGTAGTCTGGTCCGATGAAACAAAAATTAACCGTTTTCAGTCAGATGAGAAAGAATACTTTTGGCATCGCCCACAAGATAGCATTCAAAAACATCAAGTTAAACAAACTATGAAACACGCTGGCATATAGGTCCAATGGTGAGAATCATGGGCATTATGAAAAAAGAAGACTATCTTGATATCTTACGGACAATTCTGCCAGAATTCTTGAATGAAGCAACGTATCCAATTGATGAAATGGTGTTTCAGCAAGATGGGGACCCCAAACACACAGCCAAAATTGTAAAGAAATGGTTTGAGGATCAGCAGTTTCAAACGATGCTTTGGCCGGCACAAAGCCCCGATTTAAACCCCATCGAAAATTTGCGGGCGTTCGTGAAAAAAAGACTGTCGCAGTACGAGGAAGCACCGAGCAATCTCAATGAACTATGGTCTAGAGTACAGGCTGTATGGCAAAGTATTCCTCACTCTAATATTGAAAAATTGATAGAAAGCATGCCAAAAAGAGTGAATAGTGTTATTAAAAACAAAGGGCTCTAGACAAAATACTAAAGAATAGCAATACATTAGGGTAACCCAAAACATGCAAAAGTGGACGAATAGAGGTAGTTGACTTTTTTGATTTTTTGTATTTTTTGTTAATTGAATGAAATTTTTTTTTGCTTTTATTACTGTTCTGTAAACACCAACGAATAAAATAAATCAAAAGAAATCCTAGTAGGACTATAAATAAATATGTTATGAAAGATTTCCTGAATTTTTTCATTTATTCGACCGGTTTTGCTCGAAACTGTATACGGTTCTATACTAAAAGAATTTCCCGTACTAACACAAACACCAAATTATTTTGCCCCAGTTAATCATCCAATCGTCCACCATATTTTAACAAAAGGTCCACAACCTTTCTCGCGTAAAAGGAGGCTAGACGCATCCCGTCACAAAGCAGCCTTTACAGAGTTTGAACACATGTTGGAATTAGGTATTTGCCAGCCCTCCTCTTCACCCACCAGTTCACCACGCCACATGGTGAAAAAGAAAGGGAATCCGGATTGGAGACCATGCGGGGATTACCGCAGGCTGAACGTCATATAAAGAATTTCGCAATGAACATTCACGGATGCAAAATATTTTCTAAAATAGACCTGGTAAGAGCCTATCATTTAATACCTGTCGCCGAGGAAGACGTTTATAAAACAGCCATCACAACAGCATTCGGTTTATTTGAGTTTCGTCGAATGCCATTCGGCTTAAGGAACGCTGCGCAAACATTCCAACGTTTTATAAACACAGTCTGTCAAGGTCTTCATTTTACCTTCGCCTATGTGGATGATATATTGGTGTCGAGTAAAACAGAAGAAGAACTCAAATTGCATCCTCAAACGTTATTCAAGCGTTTATCGGAATACCATATCACTGTTAATACTTCCAAATGCATATTTGGAGTAGCAGAGCTGGATTTTCTTGGACACAGAACAAATGCTGATGGTATTTCTCCATCAAAGGATCGCGTTGAGGCTATTCTCCAATTTCCTAAACCAACATCCGTCAAACAATTGTAACGGTTTTTAGGAATGATAAATTATTATCATAGATTCGTTCCTAATTTAGCAAAAATAGTAGCTTGGGAGTAAAGCCAAGCAGGAAACACAAATGTCGCTCGAAAATCTAAAAAAAATTCTTGAATGGACCGAAACCCTTAACGAGGCATTTGAGGTCCATATTCACTGACGCTTCAAGCACTGCAGTCGGCGGGGTTTTACAGTAAAAGACGAACAATGCGTGGGAACCTCTTTCATTCTTTATCAATTAAACACTTCAGATACTTCGTCGAGGGGCAGCAATTCAAAGTGTACACTGACCACAAACCCCCGACATACGCCATTGCTTCGAAGTCAGACAGAAGCCCAAGACAGACTCGACAACTTGATTTCATTTCCCAATTCACGATTGACATAGAGTATGTAAAAGGACCAGATAACGTGGTCGCAGATACTTTATCTCGAATGGACGAGCAGGAAATCTGTGCGTCTGAAAAGCTTCATCTTGACTGCAAGACATTGGCAAGACTTCAATCATCTGATTCAGAGTTGCATACAGTGCTAAATGAAAAAAACAAAGATCACACATCCAGAATCGAGATTCAAAAATTTAAGTTCCCCGATTTTGAGATTTATTGCGAAATCTCCACGGGAACTAACAGACCTTTTGTACCACAAGGCTGTGCTCGTAGCCAAATCTTCGATTCATTACACAACCTCTCGCACCCAAGTATACGAACCTCGAGAAAGCTAGTATCCCAGCGTTATTTTTGGCCAACAATGAGTATGTAGCCCACTGGGCGAGATCTTGACTGGCCTGTCAAAAATCTAAAGTACACAGACACACAAAATCCGCTATTGGCAAATTTGATCTTACCAGTGAGCGTTTTGAGCACATTCATTTAGACTTGGTAGGCCCGCTTCCTGAATCCGATGGTTTCTCCTATCTCTTGACGGTAATCGATCGCTTTACAAGATGGCCGGAGGCATTTCCCGTGAAAGACATTTCTGCATCAACGGTCGCAAAAGTATTTATCGAAAATTACATTTGTAGATTTGGGGTTCCTCTTAGGATAACAACGGACCAAGGAACCCAATTCGAATCCAAGTTCGTCTCTAGGACTCTTCATGCTTTAGAAGACGGTGATGAAGTCGATTCAATTTCCAGAGATTTCAGCTAGGCATTCCATAAAATTTCTCACCAACTTATCATCATTAAACTAAAAAAACTTGGCTTTTCCCCTCATTTTGTGGCATGGACCAAATCCTATTTAGAAGACCGAGAACACAGGGTCATCTTCAGATCTTCAATATCCGAACCCATTAAAGCAACATGTGGTATGCCTCAGGGTAGTCACCTTGGTCCAATCATCTTTATCCTCACAATTAATGATATAAATTTAATTTTAACGAACTCTAATCTTTCTATTTTCGCTGATGACATGAGAATTTCCAAAGTCATCTCATTGCCTTCTGAGTCCCATTGCCTGTAAGATGACTTGAATAAGTTTTCGGTACTTATGTTAACAAATGCCAAGCGATAACCTATTCCCGTAAACGTCTACCTCCACCTCCAAGAAACTACTTCATCTGCGATGAGCCTATTCCTTCCACTACCCAAGTACGGGATCTAGGTATATTTTGTGATAGAGAATTGAATTTCGACTCACATATTGACAGCATTATAAATAAAGCTAACTCTGCACTTGGCTTTATCAAACGCTGGTTAAAAGAATTTTCCAACCCTTACGTTACAAAGTCCCTGTACATTACGAGTACTTTTGTAAGGCCTCTTCTCGAATATTGCAGACAAGTTTGGTCACCCTATAAACTAACCCACATTCAAAGAATAGAAGCAGTCCAACGCAGGTTTATCCGTTTTGCACTTCGTGGTCTACCTTGGGCCGATCCATATGGATTACCCCCCTATGAAAATAGGCTAAAACTAATTAGCATGCATACCCTAAAAAAAAGTCGTGAAGTCGCTGATGTACTTTTTATCCACCAGTTACTGACTGGAAATATCGACTGCTCGACAATAACGCAAAATATTGCATTCACTCCCAATCCCCGTAATCTAAGATCTGTCCCACTCTTCCTGATCCGAACTCACCGCACCAACTACGGTCACTTTGAACCCATATCCAGAATGTTGCGTATAACGAACAACTACGCCGAAGTCTTTGACCTAAATAGCAGCAAACAAGAAATAAAAACAGCGCTGCTCAATATGCCACTCCCTTAACATCTCCCGCGTCCACCATTTCCCCTCGCCCCATTAGATTAAATATATCTTTGTTAGTTTTTAAGTCTAGTTTTAAGTTTGGCTTGTTAATAAGCTTAATAAAGTTGTCCGGGATAGACCCGGGCCAATAATAATAATAATAACTCTCGAAAGTCCTTGGTTCACATAGGATCCGCACGACACCCTACCATCCACAAGCGAATGGAATGGTAGAACGCTTCCATAGGCAACTCAAAGCTTCATTGAAAGCGAGAAGCAACACAACTAATTGGAGTTCAGAAGTTCCAATAGTTTTGCTGGGAATTCGCTCGGCTATCAAAGAACACTTAAAATGTTCGCCAGCAGTATTGGTATACGGCCAATGTCTAAAGCTTCCCGGGGAAATCTTTGTAAAAAATACAAGCACAGTCATGTCTGAAGAAACGTTTATTGAAAGATTACGTACCTCGATGAGAAATTTAATTCCAACCGATACTCGGAAACCTAGCAGGGACGATTTCATACCAACCACTTTACAAGACTGTGAATCAGTTTTTGTAAGAGTGGATAGAGTCAAGACCGGTCTCGCAGCTCCATACGAAGGGCCATACAAAGTTGTCCGACGCACTAGAAAGTTTTTTGTTTTGAATATAAAAAATAAAAATATTTCCATTTCGATTGATAGATTGAAGCCTGCTTACGTGATAAAATATTTTGAAAAGTAGAGGGTTACTAGTACGATATACCAGGTGCTTCATGCTGTTCTCGTTGGAAGGTTTTCACTGGGGAAGGGTGATGAAGTGGTCACCAATTGCATTCTATCAATTCATCGGGCTGAACGCAGCCATTAACATAGTCGCACAATCGCATGAAAATGAAACGAAATAATCGCATAATTTTCTCTCTCTTTCTCGATTTCCGGCATCCCACATTTCCTTTTTTCTTTTTCGTTCTTGATCTCCACCTGGCTGGAAGTGCGCGCCTGCAGAGTCTTTGTATCGATCGTCATAAAGTTTTGAATTAAAGTAAAGTTGTAAAATAAATGAAACAAACATTACTAAACATTATTTGATTGTCATTGAATTAATTATTTAAACATTATACGCTAAGGAATAATATTTAAAGTGAATAAAACATTTTTAAAAAAAGAACACGTGTCTCAAGCATAATTTGTGCACATATATGTATCTGTCCAAAGCACAGGAACAGAAAAATACCTACCTACACCCACTGTTCAGAAAAAATAATTTCCAAGTAATTTTCGCTTTTCTTAAAATCCAAATAAATATTAAATAAGAACATTTCAATGAGACGGATGTGCCTGGTGAATGTCTGGTTCAAATTCAGTTAAATAAAGTCGTAAGTCACCTCGCTTCGTTATTTTGCAGGTAACTGCTGCACTGAAACCGCGCTCATAGTGTCTGATTTTTAACGTAAACCACCTGTCATGTAGGCTTATGTTTACGGGATGCCCATATATCCATGGGAGCAAGGATACGCCTTGCCATTGCTCTCCGTCAATCCATTGATACCAATTCGGAACTGTGTTGCCGGCTCAAGTTCCACCTTTGGTATGAGTCGAGGCCGACCTAAAACCTCTTACTGCTCTTAGGGTCGCAGCACCCAGTACTTATTGCAACTCTACATTGGGTCAAACCAACAGGACGCTCCCACAAGGGGACCTACCTCTTCAAGTCAGGCCCGGACCGAGATACGGGGGGGCTCCTTACTCCCATGGTACCGTGATTTAAGGCCTGGTAGGGACTACCGCCGACAAGACCTATAACCGGCAACTTGTGACTGATCAAATCGTAGCAACCTTCGGTAGCGTCATCTGAAGACCACTACTTTGCTCTGCAACAATGAAATATACTCGGACATACTGAATAGTGTTTCTTGTAGTACTCGACCTGTAGATAACAGGAAAAATAATATTTTGCTCAGGTCACGTACAGCAACCTAACGGCACACACTTTTACATCTTTATCGAACGAGGTCAGTTCTAATAGAATCGCACATCATTTAAATCGGTTTCTCTGTTAGTAATTTAAAAAATTAAATTAATTTGCGTAAGAAGAATATTAGAAGTGCATTAAAGTGATAAAAAGCCACGATCTTGTCCAGATTTATGGAGGATTTACACCAAGTTTCCGAAAAAAGAAAATAACACCATTTATTGAAAAGTGTTACTTTTCTTATTTTAGGTGTCACCGACAGCTAACTGGTTGGTTTAACGGGTCATTTTCTGCAATGCCTTTTGGAATGCCTATGATATGGAGAGAGCCCCAGAGTCACACAGATTGTTACTTTTGTTGCACCAATGTGAAGGGATTTTCTCGAAGATCAAAGCATACCATAAAATATGCAGATGTCTCTACTGTAACAAGCCCAGCACCTCATACAGAAATTCTGCCAGTTCCAAAGCCACCTTCCGGACGCCTTTCGAACACAGAAATAAGTTCGTCATATTGTTCAGAAGAAATCATGGATGATCCCGAATTTGAGCTCCCTACATCTTCTGATGCACCACATCTCATATGACCTCGTCAGAGACTTGGATTTGTCAAAATAAAAGTCTGATATACTGAGCTCAAGGTTAAAGCAGTGGAATCTGCTCAAGCCTGAGGTAAAAATTACAGAGTACAGATTACAGAGTGCAAAAGTGAATTTGTTCCTTATTTTTTGAAAGCCGATAACTTAGTGTATTATGGCTCAATGAGCACAAAACTAGGTTATGAGCAAAAAACCGAAGAATGGCGGCTATTCATCGACGCATCAACGGCTAGTTTGAAAGCTGTATTGCCTCATAATGGTAATAAGTTTCCTTCAATACCTCTAGCGCATGGTGTGAAAAGAAACCTACGATGTTATGAAATTTATATTGGAAAAAATTGAATATACAAAATATAACTGGTCGATATGTTCGGATTTAAAAATTGTTCTGTACTTCTTGGACTACAACTAGGTTACACCAAATTTTGTTGTTTTTTATGGGAGTGGGATAGTAGAGCACGATCGGAGCACTTTGTGAGAGTATATTGACCTATAAGAACAAACTTTATTTGGAGAGAAAAAAATATAAGGAATCCTTCATTGATCGAACCACAGCGTGTTATTCTACCACTATTACATGTCAAATTGGGTCTTATAAAAAACTTTGTAAAGGCGATGAAGAAAGACCAACCTGGTTTCAATTTTTTGAAACAAAAATTAAAGAAGGTATTTTTGTGGATCCAGACATTACAAAGCTTATAAAAGATCCAGCTTTCATTCCTACTCTGGATTCATTAGAAAAAACAGGCCCGGTGTTCATTTGTGAAAATAGCAGAAAACTTCCTAGGTAACAATAAGACTCCAGGTTATGCAGACGATGTAAAGGGCTACTATGTTGTTTTGCAGAGCTATTTCAACGAATTTAACACTTTTGTGACTGCAATGTCCATCATATACAAGCAAAGCTGACTGATTAGGGGTGGATTCTTTTAAATGAATTTCTTTTACATACGGAATAAAACCAACCAATTGAAAAATTGGGGTTCTTCCATCTTCCATCCATGGGTTTTGAGGAAACCCATCTGTTGAATAGTCCCTAGCTTGTACAGCAGCACCTTTGAAAATTATCAATGTTGGCAGTACTCAACTATCCGCGGACACGCACACCAGCACAGTTGTGGATTCACGTCCAGATCCTGCAGAAATTCTGCTCAAAGCTTTGCACGTATACGTGTGGTTTATCGGCTAATCGATGTTCTTCTATTATTTTCTGGAGTTTGTCATAAAAATCATAAACTACAAAGGGATTCCTTGCATCCGTTCGAAGCTTTTGTAAATGTTCCTGTTTTTTTTTTAATGAAAGTTGGGGACTGCGCTTCATAAACCCTAAGTAAAAATCTTCCCCTGGAACATTGTTTTTAAACCGCTTAGTTTAATATATTCCCCGACTAATTCTCGCATTTCTTTTTTATCACAAGGAATGCCCATTGCTGACCGTGTTATAACACACCGAACTATTTCATCTTCAATTTCTTTGGGAATGACAGGTGTTCGCCCAGATCCAATTATTATGAGAGGTGTTTTCCGGCCTTTTATTCTGTTGAAAATAACAGTTTTTGGAATATGATAATATTTCTCAGCCTGTCGGAATTTCATTTTTTTGTTGACAACATCAAATACTGATTTTTTAAGGTCAGTAATGTCATACCGGGCAGGGGATCTCTTTTTTTCATATGTGCGGGGCATTACTTTACACTGTATCGAATAATTAAAATACAATTTGAAGCACAGCTTTAGTTAATGTTTTCATTAAATACGCAACATTTCTTTTTTTATAAATTGTAAAGAATTAAATTTTTTAAATAATTATATTGCCAACTTTTGCTTAATTACCCTATATTAAAGTTTTGTATACTTTCATAAAAGCTTAGTATCAGCAGTTTGATCATGTATAAAAGCTCTCTTTTGTGGTTGCGAAATAGAGTATAAGAGCCCACAGAAGTCAGGTTAAGCTTCGAAAGAAGACACTCTAAGGTGAGTTCCTAGGAGGTCTTTTTTTCGTTCGCCCGCTGACTGGCAATTTGGTTATTAAAGAACGAACTGGGCGATTTCCCGAGTCTTCCTTAATACCCAAATTGCTAAGTTTGATTAAGTTTTTGTAAACAAATACACATTTTTTTTTGTTTTCTTTTTACTTCTTCCGTCGTAATAAAAAAAATAGTAAAAACGAACCGGATTGATTTTTTTCCTTTCATCGAGGGAACTACCTTTTAGTGAAGAAAACCTTTCCTGAACAGAAGAGTCCCGCTCTACAAATTTCATTTAAAAACTGTTCTCATTTACCCCAAATTCATGTTTTCATTTACATCCGACGTTAATTCTGCTGGGGTAAATGAGAACACTTTAAATTTGAGAAACTAACTAAAGGGTTTTCCAATAGGGACTTGACAACTTTGAATTCAATTTGTGAACGCACTCTTTCACTAATCATCAAACTGTCACTGTCAATTTATTCAGTAAACTCAACATTTTCCTCTTGGTAAAGTACACGAACGAGCAACGTCTGCAATTTATAAAAATTTTCTACCGAAATTCGGAGTCGGTGACTGCAACTTTAAGAGCGTTAACTCCAATTTTCGGTCGTAATTCTCGCCCTAGTAGACGGGCAATAACAAGTTTAGTACAAACATTTGAGACTACATATGTGTTGTGTGATGTTGCCGTATCAGTGAGACAACGGGTTCTTCGAAGCGTCGAAAATATCGCTGGCATCCGTAGCAAACGATCCAAGTCAGTTCCACGGCGTTCTCAAAATTGGGCATCGCTCAAACCACATTATGGCGTATTTTGCGTAAGGATCTTGGTTTACACCCATACAAGATCAAGCTGACTCAATAATTGAAGCCGATGGACCATTTGAAGCGACGTACGAGTACGTTCTCCGATTGGGTTCTGTAGAAGATGCGCCAAGATTATGAATTTCATCGCAAAATCATCTTCAGTCACGAAGCTCATTCTTGGCTCAATTGGGTTCGTCAATAAGCAAATATGCGTTGTTGGTCGGGTGAAAATCCACATGTGCTTCATGAATCACCACTTCATCCACAAAAAATAACTGTTTGGTGCGGTTTGCATACCGGCGGCGTTATTGGGCCATATTTTTTCGTCGACGATAACGATCGTTACTGTGAATGGTCAGCATTATCGCGCCATCATCACCGATTATTTTTGACCCGAATTGGAAGATATGGACTTGGACGACATGTGGTTTCAACAGGATGATGCCACAAGCCACACAGCACACGCTACAATCGATTTATTGAAGAGTAAGTATGGTGAGCGTGTTATCTCAAGAAATGGGCCAGTCGATTGGCCGCCTTATTCGCCCGATTTAACGCCGCTTGACTATTTTCTGTGGGGCTACGTTAAGTCATTGGTTCATGCCAACACGCCGACGACGTTGGAAGAGCTCAGAGCCAATATTGAACGCGAAATAGCGGCCGTTTCAGCCGAAATGTGTTGAAAATTGGGTCCAACGAATCGACCGCTGCAAACGTGCCCGCAGTGGCCATATGAACTAAGTCGAGTTCCATTCATAAATGTTTTGATTGTACTTCAAGCCGATAATAAAGTTTTTGAAATATCTCAAATTATTGGAAAACCCTATGAAATACTTGGCCCCTTACGATGGGCTAGGAGTGTACGATTTGAGCAAACTGCTGAGATTTTTATATCCGGTCTTCGAGAACAATTAAAAAAAATATAATTTTTTGCAATTTTTTTTAGCTGAAAATTTTATAAATAAAATAATTAATTTGTTACTTATTATCCCAACGAAAAAGTGCATAATTCGTTTTATAAGCGTGGATGTCTGGACTATTACAAAATACATATATTTACTCGTAATTCGATGAAGTTTGAACTTAAAGTTCTAAGTAGGAACATTATTTTTTCAACATTTACGATTGTACCTGATTTGGTGCACGAAATGAACACATCCATTCCCAAGAATCAATGAACGCGTCCACTCCAACTGTGACAAGTGACATTTATGCAAAGTTCTCGCAGAAAAAGCTTTTGACGTTAATTGTTTGCAAACGTGGAATGGGACTCGGTCGAAAATCGTGTTGTCGTAATTGCCCTGCAAAAATGCGGCTACGAAAAAGGCGCAACTTTGTGTATCGAAGTTATTTGAGGATACTGGTGGAATAGCTGACCGTGCAAAATCCGGCAGTCAGCTCACTGTGCGAACGCCACAAGTCATCACAAGCATGGAGAGTCGAATTTGACGAAATCCGCTGTGCCAGCAGAAAATCATGTCTCGGGAGATAGATATCAGCTAGGACAGCATGTCGCGCATCTTAAAACGTCAGACACACCGGCCACTTAGTAACAGAATCATTGCAACAGAAACGTTAGTCAAAATCGAAAGAATTGCTTCACCAGTTCAACGTGAGCAACACCCAGTTTCTGTGATGGTTTGGTGGGGAGCCGCCTATGATTGTGTCACCAAAATCCATTTCGGCGAGAAGTGTCTTAGAGAACATTGTGGAGCCCCTCAACAAAACACTGTTTGCAAATAAACCGTTAACCTTTCAACTAGACCCAGCTCCAGCTCATAAGGAAAAAACTAATCAAACATTCAATCAATTGAATCAAACTCAATCCATTAATTACGAGTACAAGACTATGGTCCGTTCTGGAGACTATGGTTTGCCCTGCACGCCATCCAAGTATTGAGTCTTTCAAGCACACCGAGAAAACGAGGTGCGTACTGTAATCGATGAGTGCCCGGACCGACTTCGCTGTTGCTGGAAGGCAAGTGGGAGCTATTTCGAACAAGTTGTTCTACAATTTGTACCCGCTGAGTGACCTAGTAAATAGGGAAAAAAAGTTTTGAAAAATATTCATTCGTTTTTATTTGCTAGTACTAGGTAACAACTGGTACATTAAATTCAAACATTCTCGCCACATTCAACCGGGGCAAGTATTACAGCTTTGCTTAGCTTCTTTTCGGGCTGTTAAGCACGTCCTTTTTCATTGGTTATTCAAATGTGCCGCATGACGCATTTTTTTCTTTTTTTTTTATCCACATTTGCATGCGGAATTATTCTAAACAATTCGGACTTGTTGATATATTAAGGAACTGACCAACGAAAACCTTACAGAATTGACTGATGTGACATGATTCGAGCTTTAGTGTAAACGTGTTTTTGAGCGAAACGGGAAAACAAATAATAAGTTTTAAGAAATAAGAAAACTAAATAAAACAGCGAATTTCATTTAATGATTAATTAGAAGCTGTTTCACATTGTCGCATTGAAACTGTAGGCGTTTTTATAATTAGCGCGCGCTCAAGAAATGAAAAACGCCCCTAAAATGTTTACACACAGCGTAGTCGATTGTAGAAATTGATTGTTTGACTGTTTGTGTACCACGATTATGCGAAACGTACACCAACACAGGAGTATGTTTCATTGATAGCATTTGCACGTCAAAGGTTTCCTTCTATTCGAAAATGACAATGCCGTCCTCATTTTCCTGAGACAAAATTTTTTTTTGGTTCATTTTTGTGTGTAGGAGTCTGTCTTTTTAACAATAACTGTCCCGTTTCGTAACTTGTATGGAAATAGTATACGTATAACCATCTTCCTGTATTGCGAGGCATCTCAGACAATTGTCACTTTGGCAAGGACTATTTCACGCCGCCCTGTTGCTGACTTCCCAGTATATACTTCGCACACTCCCTCTACCCACTTGAGAAGTTGGTGGTTCTTATTATTGATGTATTGCCTGAAAAGAAGCCGACTTCTCCATGACAAGAGATTACAAAGTGCTTTCCAGGGAAAAAAATGCTTTGGAACTTTGCTTGTAAAACCTCAAAGAGTCCACTAATTTGTGTCAATCGGTTTATATCACAGACTATACGCACTGTCAAAGCGTCCAAGTCCCATCCACATCAATCCGAAATATTTGTTTTGCTCTTCTGGACTTGTTTTATTCCATCGATTCATTCTGATATTTTTGGATCCTTGTTAAGTTCTGCGAAACATATAACGTTTACAATATCTTGGTTGAGAACCAGAATCTCAGGGGACTTCCTCTGAGAGGAAACTTCTACCTGCCAACCATGTTAACTGGCATATTGAAAGTGTTTGTGTCTTTCCCTGTATTTCAATCATCGCAATCTTGCTTTATTCAATTATCTATCAAACTGGATCGCTACCCAGTGAAGAAATTTTGCAGAAAATTTCGCCAGGTTCCAGAGCTATCGTATTTGATAGACAGGGCGAATTCTCCCTGTACAGGCCAGAAATATTGTAACCAAGCAATGCGACCTCTATCTGTTGTTCTGTTTTTAATGCAAAGTAAGTGACGAGAAGCTGTATGTTGTCACCCCGGGGGAATGCGAAGCCTTAAGTTAACATTATCTAATTTATACGTAATGGAATATGCTGTTTAGTAACCCATTCGCTGACAAATAAACTGCCAATCAGGCCATTTGGGCTGACGTCATTCCTTTGATAATTGTCGTTGTTCTAAAGGGTGACCAGAAAGCAATTTTTACAAATGTTATGTTTCAGCAGATGTCAAAGTTACCAATGACATCCAACTGTCAAAATATCCAGTAAGGTTTGCCATTTCATCGTGCGTCATTTTACTCTCAGTCGTCGTCATCATGGCTTTAGTGTGTACACTGAGTAAGTCTTTTGGATCTTGAGTCAACCACCAGACAGAGATTGGTCCGAAATGAAGAAAACATAGCTGCCGTAGCGGCCAGTATCGAAGGAGACCCAGAAATGTCGATTCGGCACCGATCAGCTGAATTGGGCATCGCCAGAGAGTCAACCCGGCTTATTTTTCGGCTGGATTTGGGTCTACACTCGTATAAGATTGTGCTGACGCAAGTTGACGTGAGTGACGTGACGTGAATTTGCTAATTGGGCGCTGGAAATGTTGGCCGGAAATCTGGATTTTGGCCAAAAAATCATTTTTGATTCAGCGGCTATGTATGTCAACAAGCAAAATTGTCATTATTGGAGAGAACGCAGTCCATAAGGACAAGCATCAATGGCCAAGCATAGCGATATCATCGGACCTTATTTCTTTCGAAATAAGGAAGGAGACACCGTTGCCGTGAATGGTCTCAAGTATAGAGTAATCTTAACCGACTTTCTGTAGTAAGAGCTCGACAACATCGATATATCCAAGCTGTGTTTCCAATAAGACGGCGCTACATGGCATATAAGCGACGCAATGCTCGAAGTTGTTAAGGAAAAATTTGGCGTCTAAGTCATCTCACGGCGAGCGTTCATCAATTGGCCGTCGCGATCATGCGATTTGACAGCACTCGATTATTATTTTGGACGAGCTCGAGGCCAGCATTCGACACGCTATTGCCGGAATAACGCCGCACATATTTGACCGAGTCACCAAAAATTGGACCGACCGCTTGAAGCACTGCCAGCGAAGCCGAGGCGGCCATTTGAACGATGTGCTATTTCACATACACATAGCCAAAATCTATTTTGTATCTCACACGGTTGTTGTTTTATTTAAATTTTTTTTCCTATCATTCTTATGTGGTCACCATATAAGACAATGTTTTGTGTTCAAGTAATAATGTACTAGAAGCTGTTCTTCTTTACGTTTTGCATCATATCTCAAAGTCCTGCTCTTCCTTTCCCTATTCCAAATAGTAAGAACAAAGGCAGGATACAATATTTTACGTTAACCACTAGATGTGTAATTACTCACTAATTTTTTATTAATTTACAAGTATTGAATTAATTCACGTTTCCATTTATTGTACTTTACATTTACGAGTATATGCAGTGTTTGACAACTACTTTGACAAGTGGTGAACGTGAAACGAAATCAAGTGATTCCTACAGTTTGGAGAGTTCGAACAGTGGAACGAATAGTGATGAGGAAAGTAAAGAAAATAACGAAAGTGAATCAAATTCTGATATTTCCTGGGAACCTTGGCGAGGAACCAAAAAAAATTTGTATTTACTGATTCCGAACCGGAAGCCCTTGGATTACTATGAATTATTTATAACGAATAATATTATTGATTTGATGGTAAAAGATGCTAATAATAATACATGAAGAAGCGTCAAGTAAAGAGGAGCAGTGGAATAAAAACTTGGCCTGGATGCTGACCGATATGAAATGAAAAAAAAGTTTAAGAATCAAATTATGGGTGGGGCTTGTACGGATACTTGCAATGGAGTTGTACTGGTCGCAACAGAAAATTGTTAAAACATTTATATCGGAAATTATGACACGAAATCGATTTCAACTTCTCCTTCGATTATGTCACTTTTCAGACAATGAAAATCTTAGAAAAGTAAGACCTTTGATAGATACTCGTATGTTGTGTATTGATTTCGAAAAAATAGGATAAATGACAATAGTAAGGTGCATAAATTGTGTGACGAATGTGGATTCCCTTACACAATAGATGTTTATTCCGCACAGTTTCCAGAAAATACTCAATACAAAGATGAGATCACTCATATTTCAATGAAACTAGTTTGTCCATATCTTGATAAAGGAAGGTTATTATGTACGAACAACTATTATACGCTATTGAATTGCCGAAAGGCAATAGTTACTTTGTAGGAACTCTTAGAAAAAAAGCAGAGTAAATATTCCCGAAGATGTGATTAATGCGAAATTGAAACGTAACGAACTAAAGGCATTAGAAAACTCTCAAGGCGTTACGGAAACGAAGTACTATAGAAAAATAAACCTCAGAGATGGTGAATACTGGCAAAAAAAGTCAAACTGCAGATGGTTTACAAGTACAACAAAACAAAGCGAGGCATCGACTTAACTCAACTGTCAACTGCCGTCGTAAATCTGATAGGTAGTGCCATAAAATTGCTAATGACATGTTGCTGGAACTGCTGTTATTAATGCATGGCTGGTGCATTAAGCAGTTACTAGCAATAAAATTACTTACTTCAATTTCGAACTCAACTAGTGTACCAATTACACTGGTTAACAAAAAAAAATGTTTTTTGCATGAGATTAGTTAAAATACATATATTAAAAAAAAATGACAAAGCCATTTTCTTAGGAAGATATGTTCATAAATGTTTGTCTCTTTTAATTGTGTGACTGATAATTTCAGTAATGTGCAACAAATCTGCGAGCAATCTCGATAAACATTTTCCTTGGTATCTCTCTTCCACCGCCATGATGCCTGCTGCGAAAACTGCGGATGCGCCCTAAAGAGTAGCTTCCCCTAGCGACTGACGGGTGGAGCCCCATATCACTAGACTCGCAACGTCATTACAGACGATTACGTATTGCTTGACTTTTCCCGGCATTTTCTTTTTCGTTAGATCTCCACGAGGCGCTAAATGTGCGCTCCAATTAATCATTCTAATTAAAAACTACTTTAATGTTATGCTTCAGCAACTGTTAAAGTTACCAATGACATCTATCTGTCAATACATTCTGCCATTTCGTCATGCGTCATTTTAAGCTTGGCGAAGGTGCCGAAATTGTTAAATTTGTGTGCAGGCAATTCGTCACACCGTGGAAAAGTTTGAGCGTGAGTACACTCTCTTGGATCTTGAGCCACCAACCAGATAGAGATTGGTGCGAAATGAAGAAACCACAGCCGCCGTAGCGGCCAGAATCGATGAAAGTCCAGAAATGTCGATTCGGCGACGATCAGCTGATTTATCCACTACTGCTTTATTTATAGAAGCCCCAAACTACACAGCAATTCGACTTTCAATGAGTTTGATGCGCTGTCTGACTACATACAAAGAATTGTATCCCTTTATCCTCATACACAATTCTGGGTGGCTTCGACATTCTGGACAGACAACACACGAAGGACGGTGTGTTGAGATCTTCGCTGCGGAAAACAACCTAACGCAGCTTGTAAATGAGCCCACGCGAATACCAGACGTTGATAGTTATACCGCCAACACCCTGGACTTGTTTTTAACTTCTCACCCTGATAAGTACACCGTTGATGTACTCTCCCCTCTAGGCTCGTCGGACCATTGTATTATATCAGCTAATTTCTCGTATGCTGGCCACACAGTTAGAGAAAAAATTCCTAAAAGAACAATATGGCAATACGAGAAAGCCAAGTGGAGCGGTCTCAACAGCTTCTTTAGGTATTTTAACTGGTCGTTATGTTTCCTCGATAACGACTTGGATGCCGCTGCTGATATGATCACAGGTACAACTCAAGCTGTAATGCGGCTGTCAGGGTTAGGGAAAAGTTTTTTTCGGTCCTTCAAGACCAACCCGACCGAGGAAAACCGAAAACAGTTTGAACGAGCCGCGAATGACTGCAAAGTCTTTCTCAAGCGCGTGAAATTTTAATATGACCAAAAATTGCAGCAAAAAATACTACAATGTCCCAAAGGTCGTACAAATTTTTGGTCGTTCGTCAAAAATATTAAATATTAAATAAAATATTTACAATGACATTCCAGCTGTCAGCTCTTTGGACAAGGCCAATCTGCTTGCTGCACACTTTGCGGCCAGCTCAACACTCCCAGATTGTGCTTTGTCTCCGCCTACACTTGAGTGCGTCGAATCTTCAATGGGACGAATCCACTTTCGCGCTCGTATAGTAGCAAGAGTACTTAAAGATCTTAACATTTACAAATCCGCTGGTCCAGATGGTATATCTTGCCTTCTTCTGAAGAGGTGTTCTACCACGCTAGCAAAACCACTGCGTAAGCTTTTTCATCAATCCTACTCTTTAGGACACTTCCCGAGCAGATGGAAAACAGCATTTGTCCAGCCCGTCCCTAAAAAAGGCGAATCATCTTCTCTCTCCTCATACAGACCCATTGCACTTACGTTCATTCTTTCCAAGGCCATGGAAACGCTGATAAATCGTCAGCTCATGAAATATCTCGAAACACGAACTCTTCTCAGTGTCCGGCAATATGGTTTTCGTAGCAACAGGTTCACTAGTGATTTGATGTCATGTCTCACCGAAAGGTGGAACCAAAGTCTACACCAATCTGGCGAAAGCAAGATAGTTGCACTTGATATTTATAAGGCATTTGACAGAGTTTGGCATCAGGCTCTTTTGTCGAAAATGCGTGCATTTGGGATCGATGACTCTCTTCTTCAATGGATTAGAAACTACCTTTCGGAACGTTCAATTGAAGTTGTCTTGGATGGTTTCAAGTCTGATGTTCACAAAATAAATGCTGGTGTGCCCCAGGGCTCCGTTCTGTCTCCAACATTCTTTTTAATTTTCATCAATGATCTCTTGTCTGCTACTTCTAATCCAATATATTCCTTCGTTGACGATAGTACTCTCTGATTTTCATATTCGTTTCCGAACTCACGTCCCTGCTCTTCGGCTGTAGAACGGGAACGGCAGCGTATGTTAAGCTCATTAAATTCCGATATCAGCAGCATAACCAATTGGGGAACTATCAACAGAGTGGAATTTAATGCTTCGAAAACACTATGCTGTCTACTGTCATAAAGCGAAACACCCAGCCATTATCCATGAATGGCACTTGCATCGTCGAAACTGAAAAACTCTCCATTCTCGGTACGTGTGTCAGTGACAATTTACGTTAGAATGACCACACATTCGATGTCGCAAAAAATGCTGCGAAATGTTTAGGTTTCCGCACACGATGTAAGAAATACTTTTCCCCTTCTGAGCTGGCCTCGATATATAAGGCATTCATCCGCCCAAAATTGGAGTACAATGCACACATCTGGTCAGGTGCGCCTAAAACATCTCTACACCTGCTAGATAAGATTCAAAACCGTGCGATAAAACTCATAGGTGATGACAATATTACACAGTCATGTCATTCGTCACCCTCGAACACAGACGAAATGTCTCGTATCTCACTTTGTTTTATCGCTCTTACCACCATCAGTGCTCCATTAAAATCGCCAGTAGCATTCCGCCCCTTCAAACCTTTAACTGTAACACCCGTCCCGCTATGAATGCCCATCAGTATACCTCAAGCCCACTTTCGGACGTATTCTAAAATTTCGTGATTCGTTCCTAAGCCGTACAACTCGCTTATCCAAAAAGATTAACTGTTTGGTGCGGTTTCTGTCATGGCGGCATTATCGGACCTTATTTCTTTCGAAATGAGGAAGGAGACACCGTTACCGACTTTCTGTGGTCAGGGCTCGACAACATCGATATATCCGAGCTGTGTTTGCAACAAGACGGCGCTATATGCCATACAAGTGTCGCAACGCTCGAAGTTTTTAAGGAGAAATTTGGCGACTGCCTCATCTCATGGCGAACGTTCATCAATTGGCAGCCGCGATTATGCGATTTGACACCACTGAATTAATTTTTCAAAGCCAACCACTTTGGACGAGCTCGAGGAGCCAGCGAAGCTGAAGGGGCCATCCGAATGATGTGCTAGTCCACACATGAACGAAACTTCAAAATAACGCCAGAATCAATTTTATATCGCACACCGTTGTTGTTTTATTTATAGGTTACCCTATGTATGGTGTGGTTTGTACAGGGTGCGGCAGAACCAGTTGAGCAGTTTTGAAGAATTAAAAAAAAACCAGGGTATATATGAAATAAATGTTTTTATTTTTGAAATCCGTAGAACTTACCATTTTTTACGCATTAATTTTTGAAAATAATGTCTTTAAGATGGCGGCTGTTAGCTGCAATACATTGCTGGAGACGATTTCTAAAGTTTTGAACAGCCCGTTGACACATTTTGGGAGCGACGTTTAAACACTTTTTCCTTTAAAATATCGCCAAAGAAAGAAGTCGCATGTGCTTCGGCGACCGTGCAGGCCACCCCACGTCACCTCTGAAAGAAACTAGACATCCGGGAAACATATTTCTTAAAGCATTTAGAGAATTTCGTGCTGTGTGTGTTGTAGCCCCATCCTGTTGGAATCAAACATCCCCTAATCCCTCTTCTTCAACAACCACTTCCAGTCAGGGCTGCAGAAAATTGTGTAACATTGAAACATAACGCCCGGAATTCACGGTCACGGCCACGCTCACGCCTCCCTCTTCAAATAAGTACGGCCCAATAACTCCAAATTGTGATACGGCATACCACACCGTTAGTTTAGGATAATCTAGTGGCCTTTCGTGAACAATTTGGGGATTGTTTTCAGCCCAGTAGCGAAAATTTTGTTTATTCACAATCCTGCTTACGTGAAAGTATGCCTCGTCGCTGCTGAAGAATGCTGCCTCAGGAGGGATCGCTGCAAGCATTTCCTCACACAAATTTTGTCGGTTAGCGTAGTCTGCTGGGTTCAATTCTTGAACCATCATTACTTTGAAGGGGTGGAAATTCAAATCTAAATGCAGAATCCTCCTCAAACTGTGGTCTGAAACCCGAAATGCAATAGCGTGCCTTCGAGCAGAATGTCTTGGCGATTGCTCGAGTGCTGCTCTCACTAGCTCCACATTTTCTGGTGTTCTGATGGATCTTCGTCGCCTAATCACCTATTTCCTCCAACTGCTGAATACAGGACCGAATTATGTTCGCAGTAGGAACAGCATTATTGCGCGGAATGTTAAAGCATCGCCGAAAAGCTCTTTGCATCGCAATCACAGATCGGTTGTTTTCATAAAACGCACGCACGTCAAAGCCACGATGTACTCCGGTCCCCTTGTAAAACTTGTAAACTTCCACCCAGATCTGGCAATCTAGCACAGCTCAATCATTTTCTGTGGCGGTACATGCACAGAGAAGAATCCAGTAACGATTGAAGTTCGAAAAAGTTTTCAAAAATTGGTTGGGCATTAGACCTGGTATTTCCCTGAAGTCATCTAAAAATGTATAATTAACAGAGAATCATCTTTCAAATGAAAACTTTTTCTTAAATCAAAGGCCAAGGCCTTGGTAAACGTTAAAAACTCATTCTATGTACATATTTTGATATAAGTATTAAAAATTAATTCATGAAAAAGTTTTTCGCAACCCTTTTGCATCTCGAAACTAGATACCGCCTTCAAAGAAAAGTTAAAGAAGAATCGTTAATCGCTTGATAAGATTTCGCTTTTTTCGTCATGGAAAAAACATGTGGGCCACGATGTGAACCACCCCACGTAATCTGCTGCACACTTCGTCTCTCCCAATTTGATGGCCGTGTTACTCGTAGTATCCATAGCCATGCTTAACTTTATCCGTTCCTAAGTTACATGTAAAGCTCTTAAATTATTTTTAGTCAGTGGAATCACTTTAATTCGAAAGCTGGACAAGTAAATAATGCTGGGAGTGATTCATATGATTTTTTTTTTTAAATAAAATTGCTTCTATAGAAATTTCCATATTTTTAACGTAAATAACCAGAAACAATATTTTTTCCTGTTGAACGATTAAATTCAAAATCCTAAGACGAATCATTTACACACAAACAACCCAGAACCGTCCATTATATCCCCAATCTGCCATCAGTATCCTTGTCAACAAGAAAGTTGTGTCAAGAAGACGACCATGCCAAAAAATGTTTATTTGAAAAGAAATGGTTTTTCTTCTGCTTCTACTTTTTTTGGAAGACGGAAGAGGTGGCCAAATTGCAGAACACAACCACAAATTATGTCAAGGTAAGGCGAAGGAAAATAGAAATTGTGAATTGAGATTTTTGTCACTTGAATGTATGGCAATGACTTAAACTTTAAATCAGGATGGACCATGTTATAATCTGTTGTATTTTATTCGTCATTAAAAAATGTAAACAAGAGCTGCTATTAGTTTATAATTTAAAAAAACAAAAAAACACCAATTAAATATATCAATGCTTAAGAACGCCGTAAACTCCTGCGCTCTGTTTTCACTCGCTCTGGTTTAGTGTTTGCAAAGCAAAGTGCCGATGGCCCGAGTTTAGCTATGGAGAACGAAGAGATGTTGAATGCTATTGCTGACGCGGAAGTTTAAGAAGTAGAAGGAGAAGAAACCCAAAAGTAATAGACAACTGAGCAGGGTTGCCACTTTTCTTTAATTTAAATTTTTATTTTATATTTATTTATTTAATTCTTTTTCTTTATCTATCTCTTTTTTCCTACCAAAAATTTCAGAATTTTTTTCTAATTTTTTTTTTCTGTTTTTACTTTTACACTCTTCCTTTTTTCTCTTTAATTCTGTCTTTGCTATGAAAAATAAGAAAACCTCATTCTGTGTCGCTTATTTCTCGCAATAAGCCTCATAAACAAAATGCAGTCACGTAACCTAGAAGTGGATTCCCTGGTTGGCGGTAGTGATGGAATATTGCGTGCGATGATAAACATTTTTCGATCCCATAGAGTTGGCTTCACCATATCGCATATAAATGCACAAAGTTTGTCACCAAAAATTGACGAATTTAGATATATTTCTGAGCAATCCAAAGTACGAGCAGAAATCATACGAGTAGTTCGTAATCCTCGTACGTTTTGATAATACAGGGACAGATATTTGGGAGGCTTCGGCAAAGAATTGAATGGTGGGTTAGGAGCGATGGTAGTTTTTGAAACTAGACCGTGTTCTCTGGAGGTGTAGTATCCGTTTGGAGCTAACATGAGACGCAAAAGAAGATAAATCATTAGCCACGTCATCAGGAGTCATATCTAATTGTTCATGAAAACGTATAAAAAGTTGCCGCCGATCATTATGATTAGTGGGGAGGCCTTCTTGCAGAATGGAAATCATTGCATTGGTTTTCGTTATACCGTCGATACAGACAGAGTCAGGCTTATCATGTAGGTAGGCGAGATATAAGCGAACATTATCATATAATCTGCGGTCTCTTAAACGAGGGAGAACATATCGGTCATCTTCCCCAGAATCGATAAGGTGCTTGGTTAACTTTGCCTTTGGAGGAAGAATGGGGTCTAAGAAAGAAGGTGGTGTGGTATTAGGGTGGGAGTCTAGCTTAGAACATGGGGAGGGATTTAAAGTATAGGAGCGAATAAAGTTGTGGTATGCCGTTTTTGTATTAGTGGAATGAGGAGATGTTGGGTTTGGTAAATGACTGGGAGGAGGATCTAGATTGAAAGATACGCGCTTAGGAATTGAGTTGGACACGGTGGAAGAACCTTTCCTATATACGCGATTGGCAGTATGAATTAAAGGAGGAGTGAAGAGAGAAAATGTCCCAACTTTAAAACTCCAGTTTGCATCAGGAGCTTGTTTGTTAGGTGTTGGGTTTTTTTTTGTAAGAGTTAGGCTTCGGTATAGGGTTAGACTTAAAATTAAAATTGTTCTGTTTTCTAGATTTAGTGGATTTTGAGTTACTGGACTTATTCGGTTTTATTCTTTCCATAGCTAATCCACCCAGATTGATGACGTCGGAAGGATTGATAAACATCCGATTTTCACCCGACCAACAACGCATATTTTGCTTATTGACGAACCCATCGAGCCAAAAATGAGCTTCATCACTGAAGATGATTTTGCGATGAAATTCATCATCTCGGCGCATCTTCTCCAGAACCCAATCGGAGAACGTACGTCGCTTCAAATGGTCCATCGGCTTCAATTCTTGAGTCAGCTTGATCTTGTATGGGTGTAAACCAAGATCCAAGATACGCCATAATGTGGTCTGAGCGATGCCCAATTCTTGAGAACGCCGTGGAACTGACTTGGATCGTTTGCTACGGACGCCAGCGATATTTTCGACACTTCGACCAGCCCGTTGTCTCACTGATACGGCAACATCACACAACAAATATGTAGATTCAAATTTTTGCACTATTGTTATTGCCTGTCTACTAGGGCGAGAATTGCGACCGAAAATTGGAGTTAACGCTCTTAAACTTGCAGTCACCGACTCCGAATTTCGGTAGAAAATTTTTAGAATATGCAGACGTTGCTCGTTCGTGTACTTTACCAAGAGAAAAATGTTGAGTTTACTGAATAAATTGACAGTGACAGTTTGATGATTAGTGAAAGAGTGCGTTCACAAATTAAATTCAAATTTGTCAAGTCCCTATTGGAAAACCCTTTTCAAAGTAAACAATTGTATTTTTATTTCGAAACCGAAAACCGTGCACTCTAGTTAGACAAGCTTAAAATCTAGAAACCACTTATACGATTTTTAATTCAAAAATGGTTCATAAATAAATTGTTTAATATCAGCGTACCCGGTGGGCAAAGGCAAATCTCCGAATACGAAATCGTATGCCTTGAAAAAGTTTCTTACTCACCCCGATTCTGCAAATAATTATAGTTCCTCTTTCATTGTGCACAAATTGACAAGACGAGCAACAAAGTAAGTGGGAGAGTACGCCATGCTCCACTTCAGACCACTGAGCTAATAATTTATTTTGCAATGCCATTATAAGTAAGGAGTTGTTGCCCAGCATCCATGAGGATACTTTGAACTACAATACGACCACTCTGCATCCGAATCGATAAGATATTTTGAAAATACGAGAATCCCTTCGACGCCATTAGCATTCATATTTACATATTGTAAAACTTTCTAGCGACTACCAAATAAGAAGTGACCACCCTTTGTTGATTCCACGTGAACGAGGACATTTATTTGGAAGTTGTACAGATGTTTTATACAATGTATACATGTTTGGTGTTATGTTAGAACTACTAAAGGATGACATACGAGTATTCTTTAACGGTCAAAGTCGAACAGTCCAGAAGTCGTCGTTAGCAGTACTGTACGAGTAAATAATAAAAATGTACATCATTCCAGTTTCAGAGAAACATCAAACTTGCTTGTTCTCTTCCTACATACAATTATCCTTGAAGGATGCATAACACATTTATCAGAATTTATTTGATTTGAGTGACATCAAAGAAATCGACTTGTTACAGGAACCCTCCTTCTGATCAAATTCGCTTGCAAGACGTAGCACTGATTTTTTTGCTACATGAAATATGTACGAGTATGAATCTTAATTCAAAGAGATGTTTAAATTTCATTCCTAAAATATTTTGCTTCGATTGTTTAAATAAAAACTCAACACTGAAACACCATCTAGTGTCTTAGAGATCTGATTTTAATCTCTTGTAGTTACAGAGAGATTTGTTCGCCTTTTATTTGTTGCGCATTGTTCAGGAGCTCTTAAATATTACAAGTACGAGTAGAACGAAAAAGGTTCCTCTCTAATGAAAATCATATTCAATTATTCATCAGTCCCTGTTGCCTCAGATTTGGTCAAGAAGACCAATTTTGTTTTCTTAGTTTATTTCATATTTAGAGCTTATACTTAAGATACAAAGTAATCTGCTGTTGGATAATGCAGATATACAAGGGATGTCAAAACCCATTCAAATAAGCAAAAACAACAACTTAATCAAAATGAAATTAAACACTGGCTGTAAGGAAACTGCAATGAAAATGCTTAAAAACTCTTCTAGGCTAAAGAACACAGGTGTTTACATCCAAAAGGATCTTACTAAACAAATGCAGTTAAAACGAAGAATCTTGCTGCAATATAGGAAAATAATTAAACTTAATGCACCAAACGCTCCGGTACTAATAAAAAACAACACTCTTCTTATCGAAGATAAAATATTTTATTTGAACAAAAATAACAATCTTAAAATTAATAATAATAATGGTGAAAAAGAGCTACAACAAATGTTTGGACAATTGGACTTCGGAAGTGTCACAAACACGATGCTGTCAAATAGGCGTCACAACGAAAGTAATAGATCAGCACTTATTTCTGGGCAACCAGGGATGCCACTTCATCAAAAACAACAAAGTAGTAGTATTAAACCAAGAAATTGAAAATTAAATGCCGTCAGCTCATTAAGTAATAGTTTTTTGTAAAATATTAGCATATAATATATCTGGTCTGAATAATAAGTTATTGTATGTAGATTTTTTCAATTTTGTTAAAACTTTTGATCTTTTTTTTCCTTTTTGAAACACATATTACTTTAGAAAATTCGATTAAATTCATAAAATATTTTAGCGGATATAAACTTCACTGGATTCATGCTACCAAAACATGTAGCAAGGGACGAGCAAGCGGAGATTGTTTGTATTGAATAAGAACATCACATATTAAATTGTACGACTTTGCAGAGATACAAGAAACAACTGTAATTAAACTCTTAAAAAGAAACGATATGTATATAATGCCTCTTTATTTAAACTGCAATAAGTGGACCGAGGATTTAGAACAACTCAACAATAATTTATCTGTTTTTGCCAGCAAGAGCGTACTAATGATTGGGGACTTCAACGCCAGAACTAGTAACGATCAAGTCACTACAGTCAGAAACATTAACAATGTTTGTTTAAACGTTAACTCTAGAACATCCAAAGACATAATATGCAATAGTAATGGTGCTGCACTTCTTGAAACGCTGCAATTGTATGATTTTATTCTTTTGAATGGCTGTACCGAAGGAGAAATGGATGGTCAATATACCTTTATTGGAGGACAAGGTAAGTCAGTGATTGATTACTGTATGGTGAACAATGATTGGCTAGACCTCATAAATAAGTTTGAGGTGCTATGCAAACATTTCTCTGATCATATGCCAATCGCAGTAGAATGGAAAACCGAACCTGACTCGTCACAATCAAATCTTCAGTTGTTACCTAGACTTAAATGGAGGGATGAAGAAGCTAAAACCTTTCAACACAAACTAGACGTTTGGCTCTCAAGAATTCCTGCTGGCATTGAGTCTACTAATATTCTTTCAAATGAAATAATAACATGCATGAGAAATTCGGCAAACAGGTTTAGCTCTAATGTAGCAAAAGCATTCAAACAAAAATGGTTTGATAAAGAGTGTATGAGAGCAAGAAAAAAATCATTTGCTCTTTTAAATGCATTCCGTAATTCCAACAATGAAGGATTACGAAAATGGTACGTTCAATCAAATTCCCAATATAAAAGTCTGTGTTTTGCAAAGAAACTTAATTTTGAAAATAAACAAGCCCAATCACTTGGTGAAACAAAGAACACAAAGGAATTTTGGAAGCTGGCGAAGGATATTAATGGTTCTCATCACATAATAGGCACAAATGTATCCGCCGATGATCTTTCTATTCATTTCTCGAAAATGCTTCAAACGAATTCCAACTTAACTTTTGCTTATGCTGAACCTTTCTTCACCGATGATATACTTGACACCGAGATATCTATTTTTGAGCTTCTGAAAGCTAAAAATAGAAAAGCTCCGGGTGAAGATGGTGTACCTTATGAATTTTTTAAGAATGCTTCTCAAAGTTTTAGTATTAAACTGGCTACGCTTTTTAACAAAATTCTTATGAATGCGGAAGTTCCATCCTCGTTCAAAAAAGCTGTTATATTCCCAATACATAAAAAAGGTGCCATGAATGACGTTGCCAACTACAGAGGTATATCTTTTATGAATATCATAGCTAAGGTACTCTGTGGAGTTCTTGTTAGCCGATTGGAAAACTGGGTAGAAGAAAAAAATATACTATCCGATTTCCAGGCTGGATTTAGGAAAAACTATTCCACAGTTGACCAAATCTTCTCTCTGACATCGATTGTCAAAGCATATCATGCTAGAAATAAAAAGGTGTACGCGTTCTTTGTCGATTTCAAAGCAGCGTTTGATTTGGTAAATCGGAATGCGCTAATATACAAACTTTCACAGCTAGGTGTCTCAACCAGGTTTCTACATGTTATCAAAAATATGTACAATGACACAGAAGCCAGCGTGTGGGATGGTTCACGTTTCTCTGAATGGTTTAGAACTGATTCAGGTGTCAAACAGGGATGTCCGCTTAGCGCACTTTTATTTGCACTTTTTATAAACGACATTGTAAACCACCTTCCTGGAGGAATTAGAATGGCAGGAATCCAAATCAATGTGTTGCTATATGCTGACGACTTGGTTATATTATCAGAATCGAAAGACAATTTACAATTGATAATAAACCGGCTGTCTACATACTGTGAAAAGTGGGGACTTGAAATCAACACTGAAAAATCAAAAATTATGATTTTCTCGCGTTCCAATCGAACTGAAGTCGGAAGCAATTGGGTGTACAATGGAAGGCATTTGGAAGTGACAAACGAATATAGGTATCTTGGGGTGAACCTTAACCCAAGGCTAAATTTTAGTAAGCACCTTGCCGAAAAAGCCAAGGCCTCTCAAAGTCTTATAAACTTAACATGGAGAAAGATTTTTACAACAGATTCAGTTGTGAAGTCAACTCTGTGCTATGCAGCTCAAGTTTGGGGAATGGAAGAGTATGAGGTAACTGAGAAACTTCAGAGGAACTTCATCAGAAAAATTTTCAATCTACCAATCAACACACCGAATTATGCGATTTATTTAGAAACCGGCTTGCCAAAGATATTTACCAGCACCCTGAAACTACAAGCTGATTATCTACTTAAAGTCTTAGGTTTTCGAGATGAACGTCTGAGTAAAAAGATGCTGCTATACGAAGTTAGGAACAAAGACTGGTGGTTTAATAAATGGCAACAGATCGCCACTTCTTTTGGCGAAGATATAGAAATTGATCCAAACAACATTCTTGGTGTAAAGGAAAAGCTTTATAGAATTATTCAGCTGAATGAAGACTCGGTTCGAAATCTGCTTGTAGAAACAGCTACTGAATCTGAAAGCCGAATATTATACAGTCAGTTGAAATTTAATCTGTGTAACAATAATTATTTTCAAAATTCTCTAAGTCCCAAAGATATTTCTCTAATATTTAAAGCAAGATGCGAATTATTATGCCTCAACGGAAGACCTTACAATGGGAGTTACAACCAGTTTTGCACACTATGCAACACAAGATCCAAAGAAGACTGCTTCCACTTTATAAGTATCTGTCCAATTTTTCGACAAGAGAGATTTGCGTATTTTGGAAAATTCTCTCTCTCAATGCAGGAGACAATACAAATATTGGATGGACCAGATTGGATAAAACTTGCCAATTATCTAAAGGAAACTTGCAGATTTAGGAAACTAATCATGACTGAATATGATTGATCTACGATAACAAAAAAATAATAAACAAAAATATTAAATGAAAACTGAAAATTAAAATAATAAAGTATATTTAAAATCAATAGAAGAAATTAAAGTTGTTAGTCGAGCTGACGGCAATGCCAAAGCGTTTATATTCATAAATAGTTAATGTAAATGTATGTTAAAAATTGTAAATAAATGAATGGATTACTTACTTACTTACTTACTTAATCTTATGAATTATAAAGCTTATACAAGGTTGACAATATTAAATAAAAGTAACAATAAATATAATAAATAGCTTACGTGCGAATCTTAAATTTGGTATATGTAGATACATGTTAGTATGCGAAAAAAAAATAAATACGTATTCAACAATTCAATTTTTGAAATATAAGGAAGGAAATGAGAGAAAAAAGAAAAGAAAAGAATAGAACAAAAAATGAAGGACCAGATACGTCAGACATTCGAAAACAAAGTAAATCGTATCTTGAACGATGCTCGTGACAAGACTGGAGGTTCAGCTAAGAAATCTTTAACAGAATACAACAATTTAAAGGCTATGGTGGTGTCTGGTTCGAAGGGATCTAATATTAATATCTCCCAGGTTATTGCTTGTGTGGGGCAACAGAACGTTGAAGGTAAACGTATACCTTACGGATTTCGAAAGCGAACTTTACCACATTTCATCAAAGACGATTATGGTCCCGAATCCAGGGGTGTCGTAGAAAATTCATATCTTGCCGGTCTCACGCCGCACATAGAGGTATTTGCACCAAAAAGTTGGCCAAAAGTCAATTTTTTAAAATGAAGAGTTAAGAAGTAAAGTTTTTCCTAACGGTTGCTAAATTCCCATGGAATTATGCCCCGTAATCATTTTAATTTTTTGTGCACATATCTGACCAGAGCATCATTCCGGAGTCGCCGGTCAAAAGGTTCATCTGTTTAGCAAAAAAATTCCGCGAAAACGATACAGTTTTTTATTTTTCGCTCATTGTGTGAAAGTTTTGAAGTATGGATAATTCACTACCAGGTATGTACTTTATTATAAGCTGATTTTCATTATCCAAAGGACTGTTTTTATATCGAAATTGATATTATCAAAATAACTTGGAAAAGGTTTTTTTTTTTTATTATTTATTTGTGAAACATGGGCTTTCATTAATATACTTCGGCATTATTCGGTGGAAATTTTTTTATCACATAAAAGAACAAGATTTCTAGTATAGAATACAAACGGTTACAGTATTATAACAAAACAACATTTATATGATTTAATGCGAGATTATGAAGGGAAAAACATCGATGAAAAGTTGGACTACGTTCAAAATTATTTATTAAGCAAAGTTTCTTGTGCGGAAGATAGGCTGAATGATTTTAAGCTTAAAATTCAACGGTTAAGGTATCTTAGTATTAAACTCATAATTTTTGTTGCATAAATATGTACAAGCATTTTTTTTAATTTCGGCTTGACATTAAAGACATGAATTCAAGATTAGATGGTCAAATTCACGAAGAACGGATGAAATTTTTTTAAAAAAAAATCAGGTTTGGCTTCAAGGAGTTGTTGAAATACCCTTAGCATCAGTAAGAGCAGGCCGCCCCCCGAAAACATTCGAAGAACTAAGTATCCGTAGTAAAAGAAGAAGAACTCAAAGCTTAAGTGACAATATTGAAACGGAAGAGCTGGTGTACGCAACTCAATTGAAGTTGCGTCAGGCTGGAAAGATAGATGCTTCAAAAGTGCTTAAGGAAGTGGCCCAATCTCCTGGAAGAGCCAAAAAATACAAAGAAGCGATTTCTGACAGTTTGTCAAGTAAAAACACAAAATTATATAATTTGAAAGCACTGTCTATTTTTGTTGAAGCGGGTTTATCGCGTAGGCAGTACGAGATAGTAAGAACTAGCGACAGAAAACTTTTTCCATGCTACAGTATACTGCAAAAAGAAAAAAAGCAATGCTACCCTGCCCCAGAGTCATATACTGTAACTGAAACATTGGCTGAAGTAAACTTGCAGGACTTATTAAATCACACTGCTGAACGACTAATTTTATATTTGGATGAAGTGTTTGAAACCTTGACAGAAAGCGAATGTAGTTCCTTAGAACTTATATCGAAATGGGGATGTGACGGTTCGCAACAAAGTCAATACAAACAAAAGTTTGAGAATAGCACTGATTCGGATGCATATATATTCCAGGTCTCATTTGTACCGTTGAGATTATATTGCCGATCAACCAACAAAATTATTTGGCAAAATCCAACACCTTCTTTACCACGGTATTGCCGACCTATAAAAATAAGTTTTGCTAAAGAATCTATCGATTATACGCAAAGCGAAATAAGCTACATCGAGTCTAAGATCAGTGCTCTTACCAAAACTCAAATTCAAGGCAGACTCATTGAAGTTAAGCACACGCTGACATTTACCATGATTGATGGCAAAGTTTGCAATTCAGCAACAAATACAAAGTCAACATTGAAATGTTACATTTGCGGAGCTACTTCAAGAGATTTCAATGATTTAACAAAGTCAAAACAAACTAATAAAGACGCATTGAAGTTTGGATTATCAATTTTGCATGCAAGAATACGTTTTTTGGAAAGCCTTCTTCATCTTTCATACAAACTTCCAATAAAAAAATGGCAGCTACGAACACAGGAAGATAAAGATATTGGGAAAGAGAGGAAGGCTGAAATACAGGAAAAGTTAAGAATCAAACTACGAGTATATATTTGTTGCTGTTATATTCGCCCCTCTCAACCAATTCAAGGTTACCAGATAGCTGTTGATGCAATCGACTGCATATTTAATGCTGCTGATCCCAATGACGTTGTTATTTTTTTAGGTGAAGCTTCTATGGACTCAGACTGATCAGTCCTACTATACTGCTACAAATCCAACCTCTGATAAAGAAAATCTTTTCATCGACTGCCTAACTGACTCTGGTCTATATCAATTAAGTGATGTCACCAATAACATCGGCAGACAAGTCGACCTAGTCTTCGCCACTGATACAGATAACTGCGTCGTTTTAGAAAGTAAACACCTGCTTTCTAAGTTGGATAGTTACCACCCTCCCCTTTCTCTTACGCTGACATATGACAATGGTCTTAATCCCGTTTCCTATGAATATTCTTACAGTTTTAATTTTCATAGGGCTAACTACGCCAAACTGAACAACCTCCTCAGTATGGTCAATTTTAACTTTCTCTACGATAACCCTAACCTTACGGTAAACGATACTCTTTCATTCTTTTATACCGAAATTTTAAAATGTCTCTCGCAATCTGTGCCTTTTTTACCCAAAAGGAATCCCTCATCGTCACCACCCTGGTATAATAAAGAGCTGCGATCTCTTCGTAACAAGAGAAATAAGCTCTGGTATACTTACTTAAAATCACGTCCCGACACTGATTTCTTCTACTACCAGTCTGCCCAAATAAATTTCTCTGTACTTTGCCAAACTCTCTATGACAACTATTTAAACCGAATGGACCACACACTCATTTCCGACCCCAAAAGATTCTTTCAGTTCATCAAAACTAAAAGCAAATCGGATAACTATCCATCATCCCTAAATTTTCTTGATACGTCCTCAGGCGATCCCCAAATTATTGCAAATCTCGTTCGCCATCCATTCCCAAGAGCCAGATCATTCTTACTTTTCCTACTTAAACAGCTGCCCGCAAACAACTTTGGAATCGATGTCTATAACTTTAGAGCAAGTTAGAGATAAAATAATAAAACTCAAAGATGATTATTCTGCTGGCCCCGATGATCTTCCCCCTATATTTTTAAAGAAATGTCAAATGCACCTAGCCCAACCTCTTACAGCTCTCTTTCAGCTTTCTATCACCCAGGGATTATTTCCCTCAACCTGGAAAAGATCGTTTATTATTCCCCTACATAAAAAGGGTAGAAAAGACGATATTTCCAACTATCGACCAATTGCTAAGTTGTCCTGCATACCTAAGCTTTTTGAGAGCATTATCTATGACATAATGCTTTTCCATTGTAAATCTATTGTCTCCCTAAACCAGCACGGATTTTTCAAAGGCAGATCTACGACCACCAACTTAACGGAATTCGTATCAAGCACTTCATGTGCACTGGAATCTGGAAATGAAGTTGATGTGATTGCTACCGATTTCAACAAAGCCTTTGATAGAATTTCTTATGATATAATCCATCTAAAATTAAAGGCTCTTGGTTTCCAGATAAACTTTATAACTTGGGTTCAATCCTATTTAAGTGAACGACTTTACTATGTTCTATTTAGGTCCATGGTTTCTGACCCAATTAAAGCCTCCTCTGGTGTCCCTCAAGGCAGCCACCTTGGTCCCTTATTATTTATTCTGACCATTAATGATGTTGCTTGTATCATTAAAAATTCATACATACGAGTATCTGTTTACGCAGATGATATGAAAATCTGATTTACTTGTTGCAAATCTTGAAGCCTTTGAATTTTTGCCTGAAATCATATTTGTTTCCGAAATTTGGATTTATTCCAATGAAATTGATGAATATAAAATTCCTAGTTATAACTTTTTTGCGAATCCTAATGATTCCTATTCTGCAGGTGGAGTGGGAGTTTTTGTAAGAGATTCATTTTATGGAGATATTATATAAGTGTAGACATCATACAAGTTTCTTACACCATATTTAATTATAATATAAATTGTTTCTGTGTGTATAGACTTCATTCTCAACCTGTAAACTTATTTATTGATGAACTTTCTGATTTTCTGCGCACTCAACGAGCGGGTAATCTATTCATTCTAGGTGATTTTAACTTAGATACGAGTATTTTAGTTTCCAACCCTTTTTCAGATTTTTACCTTGCAATGATTGCAGAGCATGGACTCATTTCTTTTATAAATGGTATCACTAGACCATCTTCGGGCACATGCCTCAACCATGTATTTGGTCGATTTAATTTTATTTCTTCTAATAATGTTTTTGGTATTAACCTTGATCTTGGCATAACCGACCATTGCATGACTGGCCTTCTTCTTGAAGGAATCTCAATCAAAAAAAAAGAAGGTACTTCTCGTCTAAAAGTGCCTAGAATCGATTTCCTTGATTTGAATAATAAACTGCGTTTTGAAGATTGGGCTGAAGTTTATAGTATAGACAATGCTTCTTTAGCATATGACGCATTTCTAAGAAAATTCCAAAAACATATTAGTTCTTCTAGCTTTACTGTTGTGCACAAAAAATCGAATACTAGACTTAAACCTTGGATCAATTACTCGCTACTCAAGAAAATAAGGCTGAGGCACAAACTTCAAGAAAGAAATGTACTAAAAATGCACAAAATTCAAATCTAAAAACTCGTCTCGTTCGTATATTCAAACAAGTTAATAGAGAAATTCGCAGTTGCCGTGATATCTACTTTCAGAACAGGATCAGGATGGCGAACGGAAATCGGAATAAAGAATGGCAAGTAATTAATAACATTACCGGTCGTAATACTCTTGATACATGTAAATCGATCACGTTAAAAAGCGGAAGTTCAACTATTTCGGATCCTACAGCCGTAGCTAATGTTTTTAGTTCTTATTTTGCCACAGTTGGTCAGTCATCTTCTCCGTGTTACTTGTCCTCTTCTTGTTCCTCCTGCACAGAGTCCGATGTTCTGGAGAATTTCGTCAGAAATAGCTTCTTTTTTGAGGCAATATCGGACTGTGAACTTCTCAAAATAATAAACTCCTTAAGGAATACGGGTTCCTGTGACAGCGATGAAATATCCAATTTAGTGCTTAAAAGAACTGCGTTAAATATTGTAGATATTTTAGCTCATCTATTTAACTTAAGTATCATTTCTGGGATATTCCCTGATCAATTAAAATGTGCAATAGTGATACCTTTATTCAAAAAAGGCGATAGGAATGACAAAGCGAATTATAGGCCCATATCATTACTATCTTCTATCTCTAAAGTATTTGAGAAAACAATTAAGGTACGTATTTTGTCATACCTTAACAGAATTAAATTCTTTAGCCCAATGCAGTATGGATTTAGAGCAGGTCATTCTACTGAGGAGGCATTTTTAAATTACTGTTCCGTAATTCTCGAGGCGCTGGATCAGAAAAAGAGTTGTGCCGGGATTTTTGTTGATATTAAAAAAGCTTTCGACATGGTAAACCACAGCATCCTCCTTTACAAACTTTTTAAATTGGGTTTTCGCAGTTTCATGTTTAAATGGTTTGAGTCCTATTTAAAGGATAGAACTCAAATAGTCAAAATTGGAAACTGTGTAAGCAATTCCAGTGTAACTAATCTAGGTGTGCCTCAAGGATCTGTGCTTGGCCCAATACTGTTTTTAGTTTATGTTAATTCTTTATTTGCGCAACCGTTTGAGGGTAAAATCACAGCATTTGCAGATGACCTTGGAATTGCTTACACCTCGGCCAGCCCATTGAATTTAATTGCAAACATAAACAATGATGTCCACTTATTGAGGTATTGGTTTGCTACACATAAATTAGTGATTAGCAATAAAACTAGGTTAATGTACTTTAGCATAGGTACACAAGTACCCATGCACCTGATTGCGCTAGGTTTTCGTTAATTAATGATACATTATCTGAGCAAAGGTTTACACACTACAATTCCGAAGTAGTAGGCTGTAGTAGAGATTGTTTTAAAATTGAGAGTGTTGTGGACTATAAATACCTAGGAGTTATTATTGAGCAAAATATGAGTTGGTCCAAACACATTACCAATTTAAGACAGTGCCTTCTATCATCTATTCGTTGTTTGTATCGTCTCAAGAATTTCTTTTCTATCAATACATTGAAAATGGTTTACTATGGTCTATTTCACTCGAAATTGCAGTATGGCATTGGCTGCTGGGGAGGTGCCTATCGGACCAAACTTCAGCAGCTAATTGTCCTCCAAAAATGTGCTGTAAGAAACATGTGCAAAGTTAATCGATTAACACATTCTATGGATTTGTTTAAGACCATGAAAATACTGCCAGTGAGGCAATTATATTTTTTCAAAGTTTTAAAAATCTTTTTTATAAGAGGAGGATATCTTCAAAGTCATACCTCTGATATGCATTACTTGCGTAGCCAAACTAGTCATGTTGTTAGTATCCCTACGTTTCGCACTACATGTTTCAAAAATAATATACTCCTTGAAGGAATTCGAATCATAAGGAATTTGTTCTCATTTTTAAAAAGTGTTAGGTCATGGCTTCTTATATTTGATCACAACGAAATCGAAGTTTTGTTACGCTCTATTATTTAGATTTATAAAAAATTTGCTTGATATAAATTTTGTACACCCCACTATATTTGAAGTATTTATCTTTAATTTTGATGTGACATTTATTTCTATTTTTCCTTAAATATAAAATGTCACTGCTGCTATTCTCTTTTGTTCTTGCTAGTAGATACATATATATACTGAAATTTCGATTGTTTTATATTATTATATTTTAAGAGAATAAGAAATAAATAAAATTAAATTAAAAAATACTTAGATATATATCATCTTCCTCAGATAGCCTACTTCTGCAGCAAGATCTAGACAGGTTTTGTACTTGGTGTCAGAAGAATTTTCTTGAGCTAAACGTCAATAAGTGTCAGTCTATAACTTTTACCCGTAAAGGCCTCCCTACTTCACCTCGTTGCTATCTAATCTTTAATGATTTATAATGCCTGTTCCCTTAGTGAATGAGTTGCGTGATTTAGGTGTTATCTGCGATAAGGAACTCAATTTCCGTTCTCACATTGATACTTGATAGTATAATAAAAAAAAAAGCCAACTCTGCCCTTGGCTTTATCAAGCGCTGGTCTAAGGAGTTTTCCAATCCTTATGTTACCAAATCTCTTTACATAACCTTTGTTAGGCCTCTTCTTGAATATGCCAGCCAAGTTTGGTCACCCTACTTAGGTAATATCGATTGTCCTTCCTTACTTCAAATTATTTCTTTTAACACCAATCCCCGCAATCTTAGGTTTGTGCCACTTTTCCTCCTGGAGCCAATGTCTAGGATGCTTCGTGAAGTTAACGATATTCTGCCTCTCGACTACCATCTCAGCAAACTCTCCCTCAAAAACATACTTATTTCTACCTATACCTCACGTCCTAACTTTCTTTCTCCACGAATGAGAAACCTCGCAAAATCATATCTCAAATCGTGCACTAATTGCGCATTTAACGGACCATTCCCGTTAAGCTCAAAATACAACGAGCATATTTTGGTCATTGTGGACGCTTTCACAAAATTTTCCGTTATCAAAGCAATGAAGAGCACAGCGACAAAGCACATTGTCAACATCTTATACGAAATTAGAGAATATTTTGGTATGCCGACGCGCATCGTAACCGACCGTGGAACAGCATTCACGTTGTGAAACACTTACTAAATGCGGTCAGAACTCCACGAGCTAACGGGCATGCAGAACGTACCAACCGTACCATTTTGGCTATGCTTCTACCGTCAACCAAAGAAGACAAACGTTGGGACGAGCAGTTGCCGTGAGTGCAGTGGTCTACTAATTCGATGCAGAATAAAACTACAGGCCGAACACCTCAAGAGTTATTGTATGGCTTCCGACCTAGAGACATCCTCCAGAATATGTTAGTTCTAGCCCTAAATAACAGTGAAACGATCGGTGACGAAAGTTTGCAAGCGATTCGAAACGACGCAGCAGATAAAATCAATACACAACGTGAAATCGCTAAACACCATGCTCGACCTACACGTTACAATATAGGTGACTTGGTGTTAGTCGATAACGAACCATGAGTAACGGGTACATACTTCAAGAAAACTGGAACCATTGCTTAAACGCCCCTTCATTGTAAGTCAGGTTTTCGGCAAGGATCGGTATGTCATTGAGGATAACAGAAAACAATGCCATTACAAGTCAATTTACGCATCAGAAAAAATGAAACTGTGGTGCACGTTACCGCCACTTGTCAACAAACAAAGGTCGCACACGGCAGTGTGGATCGCCTCAGGTTCAGTAGGGCGGTGGGGAATCAACCGGGGTTGACCCGGGCCGCAAATCAAAATCAAAACAAAATTCATCCACAAAAAATAACTGTTTGGCGCGGTTTGCATGCCGGCGGCGTTGTTGGGCCATATTTTTTGTCGACGATAACGATCGTCACGTTACTGTGAATGGTCAGCGTTATCGCGCCATGATCACCGATTGTATTTCGTTGCAAAGTCCCAGACTTAACAACAATTTTAAAGTATCACTCATTTCTAAACGTTACTCTAAACGATGATTAATTATTAGTAGATTTATTTACTTTAGAAAAATCTAATCACAAGCCAGAAACCGATGACACACCAGTAAGCATTGAAAACAAGAAACTTGTTTTGTTGTGTTTTTATTTTCTTTGTTTCTCTTTTGAGCGTACATACTCGTACAACAAATCTATGTAAACATATGATGTTTGATGTTTATGGTTTCGTCAGCTCGGTGACTGCATCTTCTTGCTCCGAACTGCGTGTAGCACAATATATACATATCCATATACGTACATATGGTCCTGTGTGTACACGGATGTAGTAGTAGCTGAAATTGTTTAAATATTTTAATTTGGAAATGTTTCTTTAATTATTGTAACTCCGGCTCTATTCAACCGATCGTAGTGAAACATATCGCGGTTTTTAAGTTGAAATGGGCTATGGAACTGTGAACCGTTAGAATATTGGTTCAGTAGTTTTTTTTTTTGTGATGATCGGACAACCAGACAAACGGACAAGAATTCTAAAAAAAAATTGATTTGGATACAGACACATCCATACAACATAACCCAAGTGTTTTTTTTTTTTTCTTTTAATATCGTGAACGTACAGAAAGGGCTTCATTACAATTTTAACCCCACAATGCGCGTTTTTTTTTATTTGACTTAGAAAAATATATTTTACTATAATATTGTAGGAGAGAAAATGCACCGATAAATAAAAACGGAGATGATACTGTGAGTGCAACCGATAACTTCTCTTTATTTTCTACTACGCTGCCTTTGGCGGCTAGCATATTTATACATAAGGTGTTTTTTATTATGACCGGATGATCTATATGGATCATTAGGCAAAATAAAACAGTCCGGATCATCGAAAAATTTAATTCTGTGTGGTGGTAATAGTTTGACGTCTACTTCTGTCAAAGATCTGACACTTTAAAAAATAAAAGATAAATTGGAAATGGAAGCAGTTGCTTTTGAGGTAAATAATCTTGTTTTTATTTATTTACGAGTAATTCAAATAGTTATTATTTACATTAAAGTGGTTATTTGGAAGTGATGACGATGACGAAGAAAGTAGTTCATCTGGGGGCTTGTTGTCGGATGTTGAAGACACGGATTCCTCTGTCGATAACGAACATTTTTTAACCAGTCACAAAAGAATAAGAGACTTTGAGGAAGTAATTAAAATCTACAGCAATTCAGACTTCAAAAGTCATTTCAGACTACAACGTCCAACTGCCCAAATTTTAATAGGTAATTATAATAATTTTTAACAATGGAAAATATACATTGCAACTGCTTTTAGATCGTTACAAGTTAACAGAAAGGTTTCAAGGGACAATTAAAAAAGGACTACCAAAAACTTCGCCGGATATAGAAATATATATATTCTTGTGGTATATGGCGAACGCAAATACTTTTCGGGAAATCTCAAATTTGTTTGGGATTTCTATTTCTACTGCATGGAATGTCATTAAGAGGGTAACATATTGGCTCATATCCATCGGCCACGAGTATGTTAAATGGCCAAACGAAAATGAAGCTCTACATAACGCAAGTTTATTCGAAGAGAAAACAAAGATTCCGGGAATAGTGGGGTGTATTGATGGCTCTCATATAAGGATCAAAGCCCCCATCACCAACAAGGAAAGCTATTTCAATAGAAAGCGATTTATAGCATTTCTATACAAGGAGTAGTCGATGTGAAAAAAAAGTTTATTAACATCTATTGTGGTGAACCAGGTAGCTTGCATGATAGTCGCATTCTACGAAGATCTGAGTTATATGCAAATGCTTTCCAAAGAACAATTGAACTTTTTCCACACAACACTTTTTTACTTGGAGATTCTACGTATCCTTGCCTAGATTGGCTAATTCCACCATTTAAAGATAATGGAATGTTAATGAATGTCCAAAGAAGATTTAACGTGCTTCATGCTAATGGACGGGTCATCGTCGAACATGCGTTTGGTCTTCTGAAAACTCGTTTTCGAAGACTGATGCATTTCACTGAACAAAGGAACATAAATCTCGTGATAAATTTAGTCATATGTGGATGTATATTGCATAACATATGTACTGATAACAACGATGAAGTCGATGAAGAACTCTCAGTCGATCTTGAAAATTTTCCTACAGCTGACGTGAATGATAGAACAGTAAACAGCAACAGGCGACAACTCTTACTAAAGGACTTGATAAATAGAAACATAATAATTGTATGAAATTCAGTTCTTTTATTAAATTAAATAATAACTATAACTATTAAAATAACAATAATAACTATAAAACAAAAAAGAAACAAAAATAAATTAATTTACATTCAAAACTAATAACACATTTAACTTATTTTTTAAATAATTCTTTAAAGATTTTACACTTTATTTCAAACTGGTCTTTTTTGGTTTGTTCTCTTTCTTCCATTATTTTTATTTTTTTGGCTGCGTATTCTTCTAAAATTCTGATTTTCACTTCCTGCATTTTTCTGTTGTTATCGTGTTTTTCTTTCAAAAGTTTATCTTTGAAGGAAACTCTGTTCCTAATGCGGGTGATGGTTGATGTGCTAGTTGAAGGAGTTGAAGGAGATGGAGACGACGGAGTATTTATCTGATCTGTAACATGATAACAGTTTAATATCAATTTAATAATTATAGAATCAAAAAGATTACCTATATCACTGGAAATTGAGGGAATTGGTGATCCACCGCTCACTTCTGTGCATAGCGCCTTCGATATCGGCAAGGCACTTATGCACTTCCCTGACAGATTCAGCGTATGGCTGTTATTTATTTCGGGATTGTTCCCGAAAATCACCTCCATCTCTTCCTCGAACGGAGCTTTGGTGAAGGACGCTCCAGTCCGTTTATTGGAGTCCGAATTTGCTTTGTATGCTCGAAGCAAGTTTATTAACTTAACTTCGAGCATTTCCACAGTTGTTGGCAGACTCTAAAAAAATAAATACGAGTATTACTTATTAAAAAATATATTATGATTTCAACTCACCAAAACATTTTGTGCTAGCAAGTCTTCCAACGCATTTTGCATGGCATATTTTTTTCTCCTGCAATGATTAAATTCGCCGCGTCTATTTTCGTACGCCACCAGGAACGCCTTTGTCTCCGCCACCGTCCAATTCCTTCTTAAACTACAAAAGAAAAATCAATCGAAAATCATTTTAAATTATATATTTTCGAATATTAACCTTTTTTTTCCTGCCACTTCCATTTTCACAGTCACAGAACAATTTAATAATTTTTGACATTTGTGTGTGGAGTTTCCATGTCAACGAAAATAATTCCTTGCACAGTAATTTGAACTTTTATTTAATTTAATTTTTTTTTTGCCCATGATTGAAACGTTTACTTATTTACACCAAATAAACATAATATGCGAGGATTTCACTCAAATATATTGAAAAATTAAATCAATTCGAAAATATTAAATTATTATTCGTAAAATTTTCCTTCGTTCGAAAACAATGATTGTTAAAAAAAATGTGGTTAAAAAATAATATTTCATATTACTTATCAGGCAATGCCGTAGATGAAAAATCGGTTTCAGTTGTACCAATATATACGAATAAAATTAAAAACTAGTGGAGAGTAGTATAAACTAATTTTCCGATCACGATTATGATCCAGATAGGTTTCTGGATCTTGTGTTTTTGTTGTAATACATGTAAACGAATGATCTGTATGGATCATCTGGCCATAATAAAATACACCTATAATTGAACAATAGAATTTGGAGAGTTCGGGTCATTCACCCGATCGGATAGCGGCCTCTTTCATTACCGAAAAACTGCAAACAAACCGTGTCATACAATGTACAATTTTACAGTGTGGTGCAAAAATAACATTCGTTTATTTTATTTTTATACAGCTCGGCCATCCTGATCAACTGATCGACCCGATCACAATAATGTATTAACAAAATATGAATTCATTATTTCTTTTTCAATTCAAAATCTCAATAAAATTATTCTCACAATACTCAACAGGGTATAATTAAATTATAAAAAAAAACAATGAAAAGAATCTAAATAAAAATTATATTGATAATAATAACAAAAGATAGCAAAAGAAAAAGGGCTTGAATATCAAAATGCACAGTACGTTACGAAGATTCACATTTCAGCACTGGAATCAAGATCTTCTGAACATTCAGCATCCTCCAGGTCTTCGCCGGACTTAAAATCCGCTGTCTCTACTTTGTATAGCCTCATATTATCAGGCCTTTATATGGCAGTCGCGTCAGCTGTAAACCTTCAATGTCCGAAACGAGATATCTATCATTAGTAAAAACCCTTTTTACCTCATATGGTCCTCGAAACTTCGCTAAGAGCGCGTGAATGAAAGAAATAAATAACAAAAAAACATACGTTGACGTTGCCCAGCATAACCGGATTACTTGGGTTTATGTACGTGTGCTTGTTATTTTGTTTGTAACTTGTTATGCAATGTAAATATAATTTTGAAGATCATGAGATCGATGGTCCGCGATGTGGACGTGCTGGAGAGGGTGGGTATGACGTTGCACCACACTATAAAAGTGGTTGATATTTGAAGCACGAGGTGTTATGGGCTAATACATGTTATGGGGTTGAAGATATACGTATGTACATGAGCGCTAGACCAATTTCCCGATTTTAATTTTGTGCTCAGGACAAAATTTGATAAATTTCCAAGCATTGAGCAACATCGAACTTATTCGGAAAATGTATGTAAATATATGTTATTTACGAGTACATATTTGCTCCCTTTTCTTTCAAGTTATGTAAAAGGGTGTTTTTAAAACTGTACGCAAAATATTTGTATGTTAAGATCGAAAATCTTCAATTCCGAGACTCGGGGACAACGCAGCAATGTACGGCCGTATATATGGGAGTTCGAACAAGTGGAATGGGATCTCAACCAACTTGGAGTGCAGCACCGCTGGAAACAGCTGGCGAAAGATCGCGCCAGGTGGAAAGGCTTGTTGGTTGAGGTCCTAGTCCACCCTGGACTGTAACGCCACCTAAGTAAGTAAGGAAAATATTGGAAATATTTTTCCGACAGCCATGAATGAGCCATATCTTAACTAGCAAAATCAATGTTCCTTGGAGTAGAGACTTTGGATCCAATTTGTTAAACCAGACTGAAGTAGCACCGGTTGCCTAGGCTTATTCTGGTGGTAATCTTCGACAAGGTGTCATTTGTTCAGTTTGCATTAACTCAGAGGAAGAGGAACTCCTCTAAAGCAATGAGTGTTTACAGTGACAAATTGTACGATTTGGTAGACGACGGGGTTATCTTTGCTCAACAAAATGTATTTTACAATGGCGGTAGATTTTGGCCATCCTGAAGTGTCTATATCAATGACGTGTCCCAAAAGTCCTGACCTGGCCCCATGCTACTTTGTTTTATTCCCCAAACTCAATACGTACCTTAAGAGTAATGAACGCACGGTAGAAAATGTAGGTAGAAAAATGTAAAAAGCTACGACCAAGGCTTTGAAGGCGATGTTAGAAACTGCCTTCCAGCATTGCTACGAAGAGTGGCAGCACCGTTGGGATCGCTGTGTACGCTCTCAAGAGACCTACTTTGAAGGTGACAATTCATTTTATGTTTGATACATGTGTTTTAAAAAAATTATTCTCATTACTTTTGGGACACACCACGTATATATTCCAATATATGTACCTATATATATATATACCTGTATAATAATTGATCACTGTTATTGGCCTATATATAACTACAACTTCTTTTTCTTTTGATGGTAATTTCGAGGTTATTTCCTTAGTTTCCTGCATAACATTTCTATTTAAGCCATGGGACAGACTTTTAATTTTAATCCACCTGTGCAATGAAGATGGATGCGGCAGTGTATCTCAAGTTGATCCCGCAAAAAGTTGTATCCGCCAGCTGAACGAAAAAAGATGCACTGCGAAATCCATTTCTCCTCTTCGGTGTATTCATTTTTACCCTGTGATAAGATGAGCTTCGAAAATGTCATAGCATTTTGATGAATACCAAGCAATGAATCGATTTTCCCTTGAATGTTTTGCTTTTCACGCGCTTGTAGCCTTTTCTTCTCCTCTTTTAAACGACGAATTTTCTTTAATAAATTTGGTTTCGATTTTCGATTTTCTTTAATAGTTATTCTCAAGACATTGTTAAATTTCTTGAGCTTTTCAATTCTCCTAATGTAAAAAGATTGCCTTTTTACATGAGCCTCACAATTGGCGCAAGCAAATTCAATGTGATCATTGAATTTTGTCCTTAATAAATTTTTAGAAGCCAAATTTAGTTCCCCTATTGTAGGTTCAGTCGAACTCAGTTTTAAATCTTTATAATTTTCAGAAGTAATCTTAGCTTTGACTGGATCAAAGCAAACAGAACCGTCTTCAGAGTTCGGAACACTCTTGCTTCGTTTTAAAAAGAGAGAGGGATCAGCGTTTGTTTTTAAATATTTTTTTCCCAAAAAGGCATTTTCAAATGTAAGGTTTTTTAAGGCATTTTAAATGTTCACGAGACCCCTCCGTCAAAGCTAACCATTCATCATATTTAACAGTGCCTTTTTTAGGGAAACGAAACAATTTCATATCCGAAAACTTCATTTCATCACTTCAATTCAATTCAATTACTTATTTTTTACATGCACGGCATATTAATAACACGAATAATATTTTGCTCGTCAAACTTCAATTACAAAATGTAAAGAAATATTCGACTTTTCCCGCCTTTGAATTGTTCTTTCTTACATACACACCCATACGCTCAAACAAAATACCAATTCATGAAAAATTACATAATTTCCTATTGCAGTGGAATGAAAACAAACAGCCAAGTCTTCACACCCCTTCCCGCAAACTCCATGCAATTGTTTTTCATATTCCTTTTGCCACTGCCTCAACTTGTGGTGAGAGAAAAAAAAAATCTCTCAGTAAACAAAGCAAGAAAGAGCGAAAATAAAAAAGCTTTACATTATTCCGAAAGCTCGGCTGGACGAGTGTCGGCTAGCCGACAAAAATTGAACCATTTTTTCCTACAGCGATGAGACATCTGTATAGATTTATTATCTGTGCCTGGTGGTGTTACTGTATTTTTAATAATAATGAGATCACCTTGTTTGTATTTTGTTGGCATCTTGTGGCGGTTATCAAAATAACTTTTATTTTGCATTTGCGAAATTTCTATGTTCTGAAGCGCCCTATCCCTAATGTTTTCTAAACTAGCCCGTTCTCCTCTAAACTTACTGTCAAGAAATTCTTTCAACCAATACACTCGGTGTAAACCCTGTGCTTCTGTTGACAGTGTTGTTAAACGCAAACTCTATCTTCGCCAAATGTCTATCCCAATCACTGGTTGTATTAGAATCACATTCCTTAGCAAGCATTGGGACGAGAATTCGATTCATACGTTCAACCTACCCGTTTGACTGGGGTGAATGCGTTGCGATTTTGATGTGTTTGATCAGTCGTTCATAGACCTCCGTGAGGAATAAACGTGTGTTTCGTGTGTTTCGACTTTTGCCACAGTGAAAAATATAGTGATTTCAACTAAAGACAATTGGTTGCAGTTTTGCTAATTCAGGCTGTAGCCAAGCGGTTAGCGGCGTCGACCGTCAAATTGTGAGACCGTGGGTTCGAGCCCAGTCTAAGTTTTGGGACTTTTCTTTTTTATGTTTTTGTATTTCTTAAATTCTGAGAATAGTACATAGTGTTATCAGAAAAAAAACAGTCACGTGATGGATGGTGGAGAGCGCTCCGCTCTTCCCATAACGGGAGTTGGACAAGGCAACAATGGTGTTGCCGGTGACGTTGCGAAAGCAATTAAAAGGAGGAGGAGTTTGAGAACCCCTCCTAATCTAACAAAAAAAAGAGTGAATGTGCTAATAGAAGATAATGATCATTACGAAGGGGGCAATAATAACTTTGCTTCCCTAGCGTCATCCGAATTGGAAGATGAGGATGAAATGATTAAAGAAATTAGCATCAGCATTGAAAAGCTGCAAGAAAAAATGCTGGCTTGTAAGCTAATGCAAACTGCACGCAGGCAGAGGGAGCAAGCACAGGTAGAAAGCGCCCAACAAAAAAAGCAACAAAAGCAGCAACAACAACTGCATCAACAACAAAAACAGCAGCAGCAGAAACAACCACTGCAGCAGACAAAACTACAGCAGCAGAAACAACAAAAACAGCAGCCACAGAAACAACAGCAACAGCAGAGACAACAGCAACAGCAACAGCAGCAGCAAAAGAAGAAGGAGAAGGTGCCTCCTATCAACACCTTTAAATTAGAGGTAAATGCTACCAAGGACCTGTGTAAGATGGTCATTGGTAATAATTTCAATATTAAGAGATTGGGGAATGATCGCCATGCCATCCACTGTAATACAGTGGAGGGCTACGCGAAAGTTAAAGAGCTCCTAAAGGAAACGACGACGGAGCATTACTCATTCACACCGAAGTGTGAAAAGCGGCAATCGATGCTGCTGAAGGGGTTGGAACCGTCTTCTGATCCTGGGGAGATCCTGGCACTGCTCAAAGAGAAGGAGTGCGAAGGACTCAAGTTTGTGGGGGTAAAGCCGTTTACCACAGCCAGAGCTAGGCGGGAGAAACGGAGTCTGCCGTTCTTCTTGGTGCAGCTCAGTCCCGAAAGTCGTCTGGATAGTCTAAGGAGTATCAATGTCCTAGACTACCAGGTGATTCACTGGGAAAAATTAAAAAGGAGCGAAGGCGTTTTACAATGCGTTCGCTGCCAGAGGTTCGGGCACGCCGCGTCGAACTGCCAAATGCAGCCTCGATGCGTGAAGTGCGCAAAGAACCACAGTTCCGAGGAGTGTCCTCTAGGTAGGGACGGAGGATCCGATAGGACGCAGCTCTCGTGCGTGTTATGTGGGAACGTGGGACACACCGCAAACTATCGGGGTTGTCCTAAGTTCGCCGACATGAAAAAAGCAAAAATGGCTCAGCAGCAGAAGGTGGAGGTCAAACGTTCACCTGTTAGATTCCAAACACCAGCCGTCACGTCCCAAATTTCCTACGCCCAAATGGCGTCAGGTAGGGGGACTACGGTACAGCAAGCGACTGTTGCTTCTCAGGCGCCAATGCCGAGAACAACGGAAGCTGCACCTAACATGCTAGCCATCTTGCTCGCAATCCAAGGGCAGATGGCTCAGCTGCAAAAGCAGGTTCAAGAACAGCCCAAGCGGGTGGACCAGATCTACGCGCTGCTGCCGGGCCTAACGCAACACATATCGTAATGGGTACGCACATGGTGGAGCAAACTTTGAAGGTCCTTGCGGTGAATGTTAATTCATTGATTAGGATCGAACGAAGAGCCGCGATGTTTAAATTGCTACAAGACCGAACTCCTGATGTGCTTTTCGCTAGCGAAACCAAGCTAACCGATAAGCACAAACTGGAGTACAATAATTATATTGTTAGAAGAAGAAATCGGCCCAGATCCAAACGTGGAGGCGGTGTCGCGATCTTCATTAAAGAGGGTATAAAATTTCACAGAGTGTACAAGGGCGTGTTGCGCAGGTTCCGGGTGTTGGAGGCAGTCGTCGTTTACATCCCGCTCCGCAGTGGAAAGCGGCTGTACTTGGCCTCTGTTTATGCACCTGAGGCTTCACAATCCACCCTATTCATTACAGAGCTCGACACGCTTTTTCGACTTCTGAGGCTGGAATCGGGGGAGAATTATTTTATAATCGGCGGGGATTTCAACGCTAGACATAGAGATTGGGGAAATAATTTGCCAAATACTAGAGGGAACCTACTACTCGATTGGTGGGGTCAGCACGATGTCATGTACAGACTCGGTCTTAAAGCGACGGATAACCCGTCGTTTCCCAGAGGCGGGTCTTATTTGGATCTACTGCTGTACGACGAACGTATACGACTGACAGGTACGAATTTACAAACGCTAAACTGTCTGCGCACATTCGTGTATGACAGCGACCATTGCGGTTTTAGCACCGAAATTACGGTTCCCAACGAAACTGCGGAATTGGAGGAGTTTGTCCAAAGATATTCTTACAACTACAGTAAGACTCGATGGACACGCTTCTCCGCAACTTTGACAAGAGCGCTCTCCTCGAACACACTCCACCCACCGTCCAATAGGAATTTGTCAAACGAGGAGATCGACAATTACCTAAAACAAATGGACGAGACAATTAAACAAACTATGGACACTACAATACCGCGGTATCGACGTACGACCAACGAAGACCTGTTCCGCATTCCTACTATTGACGCACTGCACCGACAGAAAAGTAGACTTCTGACAAGACTTAAAAACTTGAACAGAGGGTTAACTGACCGACGAGACCCGGAGATTAGGACACTGAAGTCGTCAATTAAAAATATTCAAACGCTAATAAAAGAAAATTACAAAATTTCTGTAAGTTTGTATTGGAACAACAAGGTTCGGGCTGTAAACACCAGCAACCCGAATATGTTTCCGCAAATAAATAAACTATTTCGGAGAAAAAATCAAAACGACCTTCAGTGTCTTAAAATCGCCCGGACAACAGACAACGAACGGTTACTGACAATAGCAGGCATTGATCCAAATGAGGCCGCTGATGATGACGACTTTTTTGTGATCGAGGATCCACAGGAGAAGGTTGAGGCCATAGGGGCGACTTTCCAGGAAGTATACAAGGCCACTGATAGCACTGGTCCTAATTACGACCTGGACGGTCGCGTCTTTGTGCACGACCTCTGCGTTCGAAATGAAATGGAGAACTGGCAATCCGAGGGCTCTGGTTTCACCCGGTTTAGCGAGGAAAATATGGCAAATAACGTCATTGCCAGAGAGGGTGGCCTACCTCCATTCATTTCGAAGGAAGGACTCCATGAGATCTTCGACACAATCAGAGCAAAGAAATCAGTGGGGACCGATGGTATTCCGAATATCGTGCTTCGACATCTTCCTCTAGAAGCGGTGGACATCTACACCACCCTGTTTAATAATGCAATGAATAATGCACATTATCCAGCGCATTGGAAAACGGCGGTGGTTCAACCTATCCCCAAAAAGGGAAAGGATATATCCAATCCGGCGAATCTCCGGTCGATAAGTCTCCTTCCGAATATCAGTAAGGTTTTTGAGAAAGTAATCAATAGAGCACTGTCTAGGTGGGTTGAGGACAAACATATAGTCCCAGATAATCAATTCGGTTTTAAGGCGGGACATGATATCTCACATGCCGCGTCTAAACTGGTTTCTGATATCCAATGGAACAAAGGTAAGAAACAGTGCACTGGTGCCTGCCTTGTTGACTTGGAGAAGGCCTTCGACACCGTATGGTTAGAGGGTCTTTTCTATAAGCTGACTAGGTTGGGGATCAGTAAACCACTCTTGTACATTCTTTATAATATGCTAACCAACAGACAGTTCATCGTGAAGAATGGCGATGTGACTTCTGTTGGAATATTTCAAATTAAAAATGGTCTTCAGCAAGGCGCGGTCAATTCGCCGATTCTATTTAACATTTATACAAGCGACTTGATAGGTTCACTTCCCCATACTATTGCGTACGCAGACGATTTGGTAGCGTACAGAACAGGTCCAAAAATCGAGGTCATTAATACTCTCTTGCAGCGTGACTTCGATAAGATAAGACGATTTTGCGATGACTGGAAGTTGAAAATCAACTTTCAGAAGTCGGAAACCATTCTCTTTAGGACGCCGTTGTCTGGAGCCTCTAGGGATACCAGAAAAAATTGGCGAAAGTTCTCTATCGTTGGACAACACGGACAACCTCTTGCCCGTCGAAATGTAGTCAGATACCTAGGAATCTGGCTAGATCAGTTTCTGTATTTTGGCAAAAATGTAGATGCTGCTCTGGCCAGAGCTAAAGGTGCTTTTGCCCTTACAAAGAGACTGTTTTATAGCAGCCAACTCGATGCGAGGGTAAAGGTAATCTGCTACATGGCCCTTATCAGGCCCATGCTGGTATTTGGTTGTCCCGTGTGGTTCAATGTAAGAGCAAGCTTAATGGAAAAGATTCGGGTGTTTGAGAGGGCTTGTCTTAGGGCTTGTCTTCGCTTGTACAGAACACCAGAGTCGGAGTACAAGAAATTTTATCCTAATGAGGTCCTTTACAACAGGGCGAACCTAATACGAGTGGACAACTTCGTAATTAAGCTGACTCGAAGGCACATTGCAAGAGCAATGACCTCGACGAATAACCTGATATCTGGGGCTTACTACCCCAATTACCTTTACCACGAGAGTGTGCGCTCTGACGGCTTCGTTCCACCGGAAGCATTCCTCTACCTAGATCAGAAAGGGTTGATCCAGGATAGATCAGCGGTGCCGTTAATCTTCCATGTCGCTCGGACAGCTGGGGACAGGCGACTCAACTACAACAGAGACGTCGCACACGGCAGTGTGGATCGCCTCAGGTTCAGTAGGGCGGTGGGGAATCGCGATAAGAGGACATCCCTCTTCGGCAGCACCAGCATTTCTGGTGGTTGAATGATGGGGAAGATGTTTCGTCGTCGTTTCCGTCAATTACGGACCAGCCTCACTAATGAGGCAGAGCTGATCAATCTGTTTGCTCAGTAAATAGCGATGGCCAGCTTGCATAGGTTTAGGTTAGCGTTTAAGAAACATATACATATATCAGTGTATACAAAAGTGTATACTGATATATGTATATGATTGTGTATAATGTCTATATGTGTTTATGTGTGTATTGTGCATGTAGGTTAGGTAGGCTAAGGTTTATTTTAAGTTAGATACTAAGTTTTTATAAAAAATAAAAAATTATGTCCATATGCTAAGTTTTTCTTAACAAATATTTTTCTTAGCCTTAAGTATTCAATATAAATAGTTCTAAGCAAAATGTAAATAAAGTCGAAAGACATAGTTATAAGAATTTAGAATAGCTTAGAGCGCCTGGGTGGGGCCAGTAAGTTAGTATAAGATTGTTAAGTAATTTTAAGCTAGCATTTAAGCATTTTTTGTTAGTATGTAAGAGTTAGTGATTAAGTAAATAAAATGCATTTAAAACTAAACTAAAACTAAACTGATGTGTTTGATGTTATTTACCTCCATAAATTCCAAGAATTCTTTGGATGTGAAACAAGTTCCACGATCAGAAACAATGCGTTTAGGTCGCGAATAGTTTTCAAAGAACGATGTGAGGCACCTAATCGCTTCTTTACTTTGTGTTGTTTTTACCGGATAAAGTTTGATAAACTTTGTGAAGGCATCCACCACAAGAAAGACATGTTTTCTTTTCGATTGTGAATTTGTTAAAGGCCCAAGGTGGTCAATATGTAATGTACAAAATGGCAAACTTCCTTTTGGAATCGAATGTAAAGTTGCTTCAACTTTTCCGGAGTGTGGTGAAAAGCACATGCATTTTAGACACGTCTGAATGTAGGATTTGATTTTGTCCTTCATCTTTGGGAGCCAATAACAATCAGACAAATTCTGATACTCTCAAATGACACATCGCCTCATGATGTGTGCGAATAACTTGGTTCTCCATATGAGATGGGACGTAGAAAAGTACTCTGCCTTTTCATTTCCTATATATCAACCCATTCACCATCTCATATAAGGGACTTTCACTATTCTCGAGATCATTTGCAATAGAAATTATCTTTGAGTCCTGCTTCTGAGCAGCAGCTAGGACGAACTCAAAGGATCCGTCATCGACATGTAGGATATTGAAGGACCTACTCAAGGCATCGACATGAGCCATTCGCTCACATTTCCTATGCTCGACAACGAAATCAAAACATTGTAATTCTAACGCCCATCTGGAAATTCGAGGGTTCAATGACTTTTTCTTCAAAGTAAAAGTCAAGGCCTGACAATCTGTTATTACCTTGAAAGACATTCCCAATAAATAGATCCTAAACCTCCTAAGAGCATAAATTATCGAAAGTGTCTCAAGCTCAAAGCTGTGATATTTATTTTCTGCTTCTGATGCTCGCTTTGAGAAATAAAATATAGGATGAAACTTCCCATCCACCTGCCTTTGCATAAGCACGGCTCCGAATCCAATCGAACTTGCATCACAATGCAATTCTGTGGGACTATTCGGACTATATATAGCAAGAACTGGAGATGCAATAAGTTTGTTTTTTAAAGAATTGAACGCTTCCACTTCATTTAATCCAAAAACAAATGGAGTGTTTCTTTTCAACAAGTCATAAAGCGGTTTAGCTATATAAGCGAAATGCTTTATAAACTTCCGAAAGTAAGAACATAATCCCAAAAAACTTTGTACATTCTTAGTACACTCTGGTATTTGAATTTAAATTACTTTCATTGGGCCTGACACCTTCTTCTGTAACCCTATACCCGAGGTAAACAATTTCAGTTTGCATAAACATGCACTTATCGAACCTAAGTTTCAAATTGTTATCAACTATCAGCTTAGTCACTGAATCTAGAACTTCTAAGTGTTCCTCAATAGAAACGGTAGCGATGAGAATGTCGTCTAGGTAGGTAAGTATTTTTCCTTTTCTAATAAGATCATTAAAAATGTGTTTGTAAAACGCTCAAACACAGAAGGAGCATTTTTCAGCCCGAACGGCATCCTTGTATACTCGTATTGCCCCATTGGGGTAATAAACGATGTATATTTCATCGAATCATCTGAAAGTTTTACATGGTGAAAACCATTTTTCAGGTCTAACGTGGTAAAATACTTCTTATTTTTTAGACGATCGAGATGATCTTCAATTAATGGCAAGGGGTAATTATCTCACAATGTGATTTTGTTGAGCTCTCTAAAGTCAACGCAAAGTCTAAGTTCCTTGTTCTTTTTGTGTACTAACACAATCGGTGAAACATAGGGAGAACTAGATTCACGTATAATCCCCTTAGCCAATAAACCATCAATAAGTTTTTGAAGTGACAGTTTGTGTGCATGTGGAAGCCTTCTAGGTGCACAACGGAATGGAATATCTTTCGATAGGGATATCTTCATTTCAAAATTAGTTTCCCGAAATTGAAATTCACTACAAGATAACGAAACTATTTCCCTAACTCTAACTTGAATATCTTCACTTATATCAGGGTTAATATTTAAATCTAACTCACCGCTTTCCGTAACGTCAATGTTGAGTATTTGGTCGATGACGTCAGCTAGCTTATCTTAATTATTTGGATGAGAAAGTAGAGATGAGGACTGAAAACCAATGGAGTTGCTTAACGTTCTCTGATCTTGGTTGCTGTTGATATTGAAGTTTACTTTTCCGAATGCCAAGCCCGTTTTCTTTATGAAATCTCTTCCTAAAATGATTGGATACGTCATTGAAAAATTCTTTACAATTAATAATTTAATATTGATAACTAAACCTTCAAACTCTCCTTCCCTCTCTTTCAACAACAGGTCATCAACCGATCCACTCACCATTGCCAACCTATTTGCCACCTTTTTTAAACAATCCTTCACCAACGACTCCTTTGTACCAGATCCATCCTATTTTAGTTACCTACTGAACTTCTCCAATGGCCCACTTCTCTCTCATATTTTTGATCCGTCTTATATCGAACATAAATTACACCAACTCAATGACGAATTCACACCCGGCCCAGATGGCCTCCCTTCCATATTTCTTAAAAAATGTTCTTCCTCTCTTTCCCTTGCCCTTTCTAATCTCTTCCGTTTATCCCTTTCACAAGGAGAATTTCCTGAGGCTTGGAAATCCTTGTTCATAACCCCGATTCACAAGAAAGGATCAAAGAATGAAATAACCAACTATCGTCCCATCGCTAAACTCTCTCATATACCCAAACTCTTCGAAAGTATTTTGTATGAAGCTCTAAACTTCCAATGCAAATCACTTATTTCTCCTAGACAACATGGCTTCCTAAAGGGTAGGTCAACCACCACAAATCTCGTTGAATTCGTATCCTTTGCCCTCTCTGCCCTAGAAAATGGCAATGAAGTCGATGTAGTTGCAACCGATTTTAGCAAAGCCTTCGATAAAATCTCTCATCGGTTAATCATCTTTAAATTGTCTGCCCTCGGCTTTGAACCCATATTGTTGAAATGGATATCCTCTTACCTCAAAAACCGTTTTTACAGTGTTCGTTTTAGGTCAGCCCACTCCGCTCCATTTTTGGCCACCTCTGGAGTTCCACAAGGCAGCCATCTCGGTCCCCTTCTTTTTGTATTAACCATAAATGATCTCGATATGATCATCAAACACTCGTCGCCGACGATACCAAATTTTTCAAAACCATTTCCTCTCCCCATGACTCTTTCCTCCTTCAACAAGATCTTGATACTTTTTCGATCTGGTGCCTCAAAAATTCTTTGGAACTTAACATCGCCAAATGCCAATCCATCACCTTCTCACATAAGCGGAACCAATCTCGTCCCCGACTCTATCTTCTCCATAACCAACCTATCTCCTCCGTACAGTCTCTTCGCGACCTCGGCATTTTGTGTGACAGCGAGCTCAGCTTCCGTTTACATATGGATGAGATAATCCTCAAAGCCAACTCTGCACTAGGTTTTGTAAAACGGTGGTCCAAAGAATTCACCAACTCATACGTGACCAGGTCCCTCTATATTACCTTTGTTCGCCCCCTCCTAGAGTACGCCAGTCAAGTATGGTCCCCATATCATCGTGTTCATATCTCGAGAATTGAAGGCATTCAGCGCCGTTTTCTTCGATTTGCTCTCCGAGGTATGCCCTGGGACGATCCTTTTAATCTGCCCCCCTATCAAAACCGTCTCAACCTTATCAACTTAAACACCCTTGAAGATCGCAGAGATGCAGCAGACTTTCCCTTCATTCATCGACTCCTTTCAGGTCACGTTGAATGCACAGACTTTGGAATAGCCTCCCAACATCGACAAAACAAATCATTGGAACAAATAAATTCAAAACTACCGCTCTTCAATATCTGTAACAACTGCAACAACTACTCACCTCAATCCTCTTCCCACTTTCCTCATTTATAATACCTTTCTTTCGTTCTATTTTTCCCAATTTTTATATTTTTCTTTTTTCCCCCCTTTCGCTATCTCATTTCCCTTCTGTTTCTATCTTTTCAATTATAGTTTTAAGGTTTATATTGTAATGTTATATGCACTCCAAAAAAAATGTACTGTAAAAGACCAAGTCTTATTTGTACTTTCCTTAATTTATTAATAATAAATTGAATTGAAATTGAATTGAAGGTTAAAAATGCGATCCAGTGTTGCATAATGTTTTCTGAATCCCGCCTGGTATTCATTTAAAACAATATAATTTGCTATCCATTGCGTAAGCCTATTAAAGATGATAGCACTGAACAGTTTTGCCAAATTATTGTGATAACCACTTAAATGTGAGCAGCGACATCTAGATTTACAACGCAGAAGATGTCGATACTCGAAGACCAGAAGATTTCGATACTTGAATAACAAAGTCTCGACCATTAATGACTGGAGAGTGGAATCGAATTTTCTAGCAAATTGGAAATCGTATGGGACGCTGGATGGCGAAGATTGTTCTCGAAGTATGGCATTCGAGTATAAATACCAACATCCCCAAGGTATGCAAATCAGTTCTAAAGTGAAATTTGAAGTGTCAATTAGGAGAAGTGATTAAGTGGTTTAAGTAAAAGATAAGAAAAGTATAAGCGGTTGAGAAATTGGATTGTACTATAGTTAGCAGGATTATCTACGAGTAGTTGGCCTTTTTTATGCAGTGGGAAGATTATCGTCCTTTTAAAGTTTTCTGGAACTCTGGCTGTTTCAAAAATTCTATTAAATTCCCTTGTAAGCTCAGTAAGAAACTCAGGAGAACTGTTCTTGTAGAATTCGAAAGGGATCCGATCATCACCTGGAGCTTTCCTTGCTTTAGAAGAATCAACTATACTGCTTACTTCGGTAAAAGTAAATGGCGTATCTAAGAGACACGATAAAACTGTGGAGTGTTGAGTAGATATGTAAAATACTGCCTCAGCTCTGACGCTTGCAAAGTCGACGAGAACTAATATGAGTTCTTCCTGTTATAATTTGTTAAATTGTTTCCTTTTTTCAATACAAAGGCGTTTGAAATATTTGTTTGCATCTGCATAGACTTTATTGGAATAGTTCGAATTGTCTTTCCTTAGGCGTCTTTGAATCTTTTGTCATTGATCTTTTTCTTGCCTTCAGACAATCACTATCGAACCACTTCTACTTTCCTACGACTATACGTCTTGTTTTAGTGCGAACTTTTTATAATTTGTGTTAGAACGTCGATGTTGGGAGTTGTATTGTATTCCATCAGATTCAAAAGCTCTGTGTTCAAATTATTCTGATAAGAGGAACAACCAACCAACTTCGGAAGAAGAGACAGTTACCTTGAGTTTGCCGTAACTCCTGCCTTCAAAGTAGTGCATGAAATTTCTAAGGGATATGGTCGGAGAATTTTTGAGTAACTATTGAAAAATCGCTGACTATTGAGCACGAATTTCCGGTCATCAAACAATAATCTATAACGGAGCACGATGTTCCACGGGTGAAAGTATGTCCACCATCTACGACACCTTTTAAGATCTTGCAGTCATACGCATCAGCAATTTCCATAATTTTAGTTCATCATTAATACCTACATTGAATGTGCAAAGCAAAACCGGATTGTACGGTACAACCCAACGATTATCAATAGTAACGTTTTGTTTACCCACCTTTATTTCTGCAGTTCTCCCACCATTTGATGGAGCACGTCGAACGTACTTAGGGTAGCCACTATCTCCTGTTACAGTTTGCTCTATAAAAGATTTTGGATATCTTTTGCTGCACATATTAGAGCTGATACATGGTGTTGCTGAATTAAGAGTACCGCAAGGACCGTGGATATATTTTGTATTACGATATCGTGCAATTCTTTGTCTATTTCAGGATCGGGTATTTCAACATATATCACGGAATCAATGTCGTGGGGGAGACCTCTCTTTTGCCACTCAATGCTATACATATAACAAAGACACTTTCGGAAAATATTCTCTTTGCTTATGATGTTCATAGTCTTCTTAAATTTGGCAATGGTCTATAATACAATAGCATGCAAATAGTAACTGTTTTATGACATAAGTTTTCTCTAAGAAAGCGTACAAAGCTACGAGTATGTACAAAAGATTTAATTTAGATCTGTTTGGTGATAGTTAAGAAAAAAAATCAAACAAAAATATTGATTTTATTTATTTAATAGTTTTTTGTTTAAAACAGCTTAATTTGTGATGCCTTTGGACCGCCTTAATCTGTAGGAGAAAACCGTATTCAAATTCATTTGGTAGATTCGGAGATTTCGTGTCACAAACAAAAATACATCAAATTACATTGTAAGATGAAGTTTATGGGTGAAGTTTAATTAAACCGAGTACAGATAAAATGAAGTGAAAAAGGAGACCCTAGCCATATGCTTTAGGCATTTCATTTTAGAAACAAAAATGTCATCCATAAATAAAATGGCAATATTATATTATAGTAGTAGAAAGAACTATTTTCAGGATATAAACCATGGAAACCATGGATATTAATAAAATTAACAGGGGTTGAATGTTATTAAAATCCGAGCCTCACCAACATGTGACAACATATTACAATTTAGAGAGGAAAAAAACTGCATGGTAAATTAATTTAAGTATAGCGTGTTTGAGTAATAATTACGCAAATCGAAAAGTATCGATTCTCTCACCGCAGTCTCGTCATTTACGTGCGGAGTGATGTAGCTTACCAAACTTCACCACTCCCTGTTCCAATCCGGAATTCAACTTCATGTGTGGTTAAAATTCCATCTCCGTAAGTAAATCAACCACTACTGCTTTATTTGCAGAAGCCCTAAACTGGACAGCAATTCGACCTTTGACGAGTTCGATGCGCTATCTGACTCCATTTAAAGAATTGTGTCTCTATATCCTCATACGTAAGTCGTCATTACGGGCGATTTTAATATGCACAATTGCTTCGATATTCTGAACACTCAAAGTTTGGTGTGTTGAGGTCTTCGTCGTAGAAAACAACTTGACCCAACAACCAACACCCCGGACTTGTGCTTAACTTCTCACCCTGATACGTACTAGCTGAATTTTTTATTGATGAGCCATCTTTTGAGATTTGGGAAGAGATACGAGTAATAGTCCGAGGGAGCCAAATCGGGCGACAGCAATTGGAGCCGTAAGTCATTGATTTTAGCCGTGGTTGCGATGCTCTTGCGCGCCGGCGCATTGTTTTGCAAAAACAAAATTTTTTTCGCTTCATGTGAGGCCGTTTTGCAGCGATTTCGGCCTTCAATCGCTCCAATAATGCACAGTAATACTCGCTGTTGATGGTTTTTCCTTTTTCGAGGTAGTCCACGAAGAGTATGCCATGACAATCCCAGTAAACCGACGCCATAACCTTTCCGACCCATCGAGCCTCCCTCGGCCGCTTCGGAGCACTCGTGCCGGCTTCAGTCTATTGCCAGGCACTCATTCTGTTCTCTGGTGTATAATAGTGGATCCAAGTTTCATCAACAGTTACCAATCAACGCCAAAAGTCCGCCCGAATCCGCATCAGCAAGTCCAAACACTTTTTCGAAGTGCTCTCGCGTTCGTGTTTTTGGTCAGGAGTGAGCATGCGCGGCACCCAGCAGCAGGATAACTTTTTCATATGCAGAATATTGCCCAAAATATGGCGTGTGCGCTTAGTACTAATCTTTGTGGTATCTGCTAGCTCGCGCACCTTCACTTTCCGGTCAGCTAACACCATTTCATGTATTTTTTTGACATTGTCCTCTGTAACCGCATCGGAGGGCCTGCCACTGCGGACTTGATCGGTAGTGGAGTTGCGGCCACCACGAAACTCTCGAAACTATTTATCCAACTTTTCTTTAGTTTCCTTCGCCGTTTTGCCTCTCAAAAAATAATGTTTTATGAAAGAACGAAAATCATTTTTGTCCATACTCAATATGATGCCAAACACGTCAACAACAGCACTGAAATTTGGCATTTCTGTCTAAATAATAACGGACTTCAAGGCAACATAACCCTTTTTGCAGAAGCAGCGCATTCTGGCGGTCAATGAGGTTACTTTTCACCCCACCTAGTACAAGGTCGATGTGCTATTCCCTCGGACCACAGTGTTATATCAGTTACTTTCTCGTACACCCACTACACAATTAGATTCATAAACTGTATGGCAATAGGAGAAGGCCAATTGGAGCGGACTTAACACCTTCTTTAGGACTTGTAACTGCTCGTTATGTTTCCTCGATAAAGGCGAGGATGTCGACGAGGATCGCAAACACTATTCTCTTTGGAATGAAATCTTTTATTCCTTATCGAATTACGGGGTTAGACCACTCTCGGATTTTCAATGGTCCCTTAGGACCTTAAAAATTATATCCCAAAAGATTATGGTCAGGAAATACGTCAAAGTACGTGTTTTTCAAAGTACAGTACAGGGCCATCTCAAAACTGAGTTTTTCAAGTTGGCCGCATCTATAACTTGAACAATTTTCAACCAATTCACTTCAAATTTTAACCTATCAGCCCCATTCTGCTATACACCGGGTTTAATGTTCATGTCAAATACGAGTTTTCCGATCCTGCTATCCGTTCGAAATGAAACACTCACTTGTCGGTAACGCAGGTCGGTATTCCGCTATACGCACGAATCGAATGTCCTCATAAAAATGATTCATTTCACTAGAATCTCTTGTTTCCGAGTCAAAAATGAATGCAGATTTGTTTTTCTTTCCACACAAATTACACAGTTGAAATGACAGTTAAATTTCCAAACAGGTGACGTTTAAATCTTCGAAACTTTGAAAAGGAAAACGGTAAGGCAGTTCACCTGCCGTAAAGCAGAATACCGATTCGAAGTGAAAGTGAATCGAATAGGTGAAGGGAATGGCATAGTTCATTTGTTATTGGCTATTTTCTGGGGATTTTTCTGCGAATTTTGCAAGTTTGAAGTTATCACAATCCGATACGCGCCGCCCACTGATGTCCAGCTGATTCAGCAAATCACGAGCAGGCTATTCGACACCGGATCAGGTGCACGCGAATTAGGTAAAGTGCACAGTCAGGAGGAATGCATGGGAATCTTTGGATAGCTAAAGGAGCTGATGAGGACTGTGAAATCAGTGCTGGTCTGGACTTCATCGTTAACGGTATAAACGAATTCGGAGATTGTGTTTTTAATTGTAAGTCGAACAGTTGGGTCAGCCCCTTGGCTGACGTTCGCGTTTTTTTTTATCGTCCATATAAAGGGCGACTTTAACTTTGACTTTGGAATAGCGGCCATATTGTTGAAGCTACATCTGTCAAGTTGGCTGTCATTTTTTTGCACGCTTCGCCCATTTTACGGTCGCCATAATCGTTCTACCGAGAGGACTATTCGCAGTGTGTTGGAAAATTTGAGTCCACTGGTCCAGTAAACGATAAACCAATACCCGTACGTCGACGAAACGCAAGATCTGCCGAAAACATCGCCGCTATCCGTGAGTGTGTCGAGGCAGTCGATTTCGCGTCGCCTTACAAGAATTCGGCCTTTCGCAGAAAACAACTAGGCGAATTTTGCATCGTGACTTGAACCTGCACCCGTACGAACTTCAACCGACCTAGGAGCTGGAGGTAAACGACCATAGGCGAAGACGTGTGTTCGCTGAATGGGCTCTGGAGTAGTTAAAATCATCTTCAGCGATGAGGCCCATTTCTGGATAAATGGTTAAGTCAACCAACAAAATTGTCGAATTTGGGACGATACCAATCCACATGAGATCCAAGAGCGTCCAATGCATCCCGAGAAAGTCACTGTTTGACGTGGATTTTGGGCTGGAAGCGTCATCGGTCCATATTTCTTTGACAACGATGTTGTTCAGGCCATCACCGTCAACGGCGGGCGCTATAAGTCGATGATTACCAACTTCTTTTGGCCTGAGTTGGATGATATGGACACCAACGACATATGGTTTCAACAGGACGGCACTAGTCATGCCATGGTGTCATGGAAAATTGCACATTTCGGATGCGCACTACTCAGTGAAGCTGCGGCTGACATTTGAACGATGTTATATTCCATACATAATGGCATTGATAGGCCTTTCAAACGAATGAAATAATGTTGATGGTATCTCACACACACTTTGTTTTATTTAAATTTAAAAACAGGAAGCTCTTTAGATGTTTTAGATTGCGGCCAGTTCAACACTTCCAGATTGTGCTTTGTGGCCGCCTACACTTGAGTGCGTCGAATCTTCAGTGCTGATTCAGATGGTATATCTCAGTATGTATAACCGAAAAGTGGAACCAAAGCGTACATCAACCTGGCGAATACAAAATAGGCATTTGACAGGATCCATGAATCTGTTCTTCAATGGATTAGAAATCGATGGTTTCAAGTCTGTTATCCACAGGGCTGCGTACTGTCTCCGACACTCTTTTTAATTTGATTTGTTTTGATCATATCTTACCAATGGAGACGTTAATATGAGTAGTCCAAGTTAAGTTACGGTTAAATATTAAACCAAGATTTTTGGCGGAATCAATGTACTCTATTGGGCTATGGGCTAGCTGAATCGGGGGAAAAAGCATAAATCTAGTTTTCTTCTGTGAATTACAAGGGCTTTAGACTTTTCGGAATTTAGGAGCAGCTCATTTTTAGGTGAACCATTTAATATGCGCTGAAGATCTGTATTCATCAATATTGCGTAGCCTCCCTACACAAATTTAACGACAGCTTAATTGGATCTGAGTTTCATCAGCGAACATGTGGATTGTGCTGTGCTTGACAATTTTGAGCAGTTCATTCAGAGGCGAAGGAGAATGCGCCAAGAATCGAGTCCTGTGGGACTGCACGATTCACTGCAAAGATCACGTATATCGTTCACTCACTACAACTCTTTTGTGTCTCCATTGTAGGTAGCAGAAAATAAGCCTTGTGAAGAGCAACGAAAACTTAAGCTCGTTCCTAAGCTTTGTGCACAGCGGTTTGAGCGGTTAACTGTGTGGTTGAAGGCTTTCGACAAGTCAAGTAAAGTAGCATGAATTTTAGCAAGGGGTTGTCTGATTTCATCAACGACCAATAGTTGAGCAGTCTTGCAACTCCGTTTTGATCGAAACCAGGACTGGTTCTCACTGAGAAGTTTTTTACTCAAAACTGTAGTTTTTTTTCAAATACCTTTGATAGAAACGATAGAATCGAAATCGATCAATATTCCAACAGATTAGCACTCGATGTTTTTTTTGGTTTTTGGATGGATATACGAGTATCTCTCCATTGTTAGAATGGAGTCAAAAATATTATTATAAATTTTGTTGGTGTATGTTGTCGAGTCCCACAGCGTTTGATCGAACGGCTAGTAGGGCTTCCACCACATCTTCATCACGTAGCCTATAGAAGTCGAAGTAAGACTCGGTGGTGTTATCCAATAAATGATAGAATGGGGTCGCACTACTTGGGAGGGGACTGCTCGATGCCAAGAAATTCAAATGAAGCTGATCACAGTCGATGTTCATCACAGTTGTTGGCTTTTGTTTCCCTTTCCCTACTTCTCGATTTTTGTACCACCCCTCATTGCCAGTTGAACAACTTCTAAATATTCTATTATAGAATGTCCGCTTTACATTTCTAATTTTAGATACAATTTCATTCCGTATTGAGCGGTATCTGTTAAGAAACTCATCAATCCTATGTTTTTTCCAGTATGTGGATCGTGACGCTGTGTCATTAGCTGCTTGATGATTGGAGTAAGCCGCTGAGGTGACGAAGGTTTGACAGTTTTAGTTTTAACGGGATGTGTCTGTTGAAGAGTGAGACAATTTTTTCTTGCAAGAAACACTGAAGGGGTTTGATAGATATAATCCCAGTTAATATTTACAACATCTTGGTGGATGCTACGGAAATCTCTGTAAAAGATATTTGACTCAGTGCGATTATTCGACATGGTGAGTTAGAAAAAGTAAGTCGTGTTTTGAGAAGCCAGGCGCTTGGGGCTGTCTATATAATAGAATTTCCTCCATGCCTGATACAAAAATTGTATCGAAGGTGTATTTATTTATAAAGTGGGTTTGATTAGTCGTATTCACAGGTGGAACGAATTCATTCACTCCAAGTTTGGTAAGTCTAGGAGATTGCATAAATTGCAATGAGGAACTAAAACAACTTTTCTTAAACTTAATTTTTCAAACGTTTTTAACTTACTGATAACACACATTATATATATATTTTTTTGGTTGCGAAAAAGGGTGTGTAACCTGCATAGATATCAGGGGCCCGGGTAGTACGATTCGCTAGTCTGACTGCTCGATTCCAGGAATACCCCTACGTACTAAACCACACCCTACACACTTGGACCACTCTCGCCCGGGTGACTGCGGTTAAGTATTACTTTGCGAGACTGGTAAGCAATCTATGTATGCTATATCTTCTATATTTGCTGCATCTGAACGACTTATTCTTTCGACCCTTCAAGTTCGTTTTGCACGTTTGTTAGGAATGTACAAATCTCCATCCAATTCTCTTTTCGGGAAGGTACCATCTTCTAAACACTTTTGCATTGTTGCTATGAAGACGTCCGATCTGTTTTTGACAGCCGCCTTTATTTTTCGAGATGCCGTCAGGGCCAGGGGATTTGCAATCGCCTGTCTTGCCACATGCCCTTAGTGGCAAGTAGTGCTTATTTCGTGAATGGTAACACTTAGCTCATGTCTGATTTGACAGATAATTAGTTTTATCCTTCCGCTGAACGAATATGGTTGTGTATACGCTTGAACAACGCTGCGATCGACTTAGAGAAGATGCCGATTTTGCCAAAAAAAATCATCTTTTCAGATGAAGCTCATTTTGATCTTGGCGGGTATGTAAACAAGCCAAATTGTCGCATTTGGGGCACAGAAAACCCGCACGCATACATTGAAAAGCCGATACACCCAAAACGAGTCACTGTTTGGTGCGGATTTTGGTCCAGAGGCATAATTGGACCATTTTTCTTCGAAAATGAGCAAGGAGTGGCCGTTACAGTCAATGGCGATCGTTATCGGGCCATGGTGGACGAATTTTTGTTCACAAAAATTGAAGAGGGGGATGTTGGCAACATTTGGTCAACAGGACGGCGCTACGTTCCACACAGCCGAAGCTACACTCGATGTTTTGCGCCTGTTTTTAAAGATCGCATTATCAGCCTCAGAGCTGATGTCGTTTGGCCACCTCGGAGCTGTGATTTGACACCGTTGGACTATTATTTGTGGGGTGCCGTAAAAGATAAGTATTACGCCAACAAGCCAGAGACAATTGACGCTTTAAAGGACAATATTCGTGAAGCCATTGGTGAAATACAGCTGCACACAATCGATAATGTGCTTAAAAATTGGACCGATCGTGTAGGCTACGGCATGGCCAGCCAAGGCAGCCATTTGAATGAAATTATTTTCCATTATTAACCGGAAGGATAAAACTAATTATCTGTCAAATCAGACATGAGCTAAGTGTTACCAGTTACCATTCACGAAATAAGCACTAGTTGAAAAAAAAAACGTTAGATGGCGGACCCTTTGATTCGTCCAGGGTGATTAGTGGGGTTTTTTCTAGATTTCTGTTATGATTTTGCACATAGAGGCTGATGTTTGCGGGAAATGGTACTCTACTAGAGATCTCAGCATTTGCGAGCGTGTTATCGTGAGGGGGTCCTATAGCCTTCTAGCTGAGCCCCATGGGTTTATGTCGGTTTCTTTTCAGAGACTTTTAAAGCATGTGATTTTGCTTTCTTTTATGGATCTACTTAAAAGTGATCGACTTTATAAAATATCCGAAGCTGTTTGAAAGTTGTCATCTCTAATCGGGATATTTTTTAACACGCTCGCAGCACTACCACGAAGGCTACAATTGAGATAATGTAATCGTTGCACATTGGAGAGCACCATGATACATGATACATGAGCATCAATGATACATGATTACACAGCTGGTAAACATGTCCTTGAAGTTCAGCCACTCGTTAAACGATCCATCGAAGGTGGGCAGCTGAAGTTTTGACAAAGCTGAGTTGACATTGCTGCCTCCGCTTGTGACGGGACGGGTTGGTGTTGAATGAGACATACCTATGGTATCATGCGCAGTCGTGGACAACTCGTCGATGAGATCACTGAGTTCTCCTAAGGCTTCGCAATACGCGGATTCAATTTTGGCAAAATGCTCACCCGATAGCAACCTCTGAAGATCTTTTTCACTATGTTCTGTTACATCTGTTGATGAGATGATATCATGGGCATCATTAAATTTGCTCCAGTAGTCGTCCAGGAGTTTTCTTCGGCCCACGAAGTACCCTTTTGTCTGCTTCGCCTTGGCGACTTTTTGTGAATTCGAGGAGAAGTTACAAATTAGCTTCGCAATAGATTCCAAATAGATTCCTTAGCCAGTGCCATTGTTTTTGAAAAAACCTTTTTACTATGAAACACGAATATTTTGCACGGAGGAATCAGGTTCCCCGCAAGGGATGCCAATATTTGGAAGAAGGTTTTTCGAACTTGAGAAGAAGCGAAAAGAAAGAAACCTAACCTGTTGCTTGAAACACGTTTTATTAATGTAATGACATATTCTTGACATTGCAATGAAATGACATATTTGTGACATTGTGATGAATCGGTTATCTAGCGTTGGTATTGCCAGATATGGGGCAATAGTGAGAACTACTTCTTATAATAATATTTTTCAACAATAGGTTATCTAATAGTATGACGTGGTCAACCATATCAAACGCCTTAGTTATATCCACAAAAAGGCCTGCACAAAAATGTTTTTTATCTAGTCCCTTATGTAAGAAGGAGCAAAAGTCCAATAGAGCATCCTCAGTGGAGAGGCCAGTTCTGAAGCCAAACTGCATAGGAGAGAAAGAATTATAATTATTGAGGTAAGTTAATATTCTCGTTTTAATTATTTCCTCAAAAATTGAAATTGATGGCAGTAAAGAAATTGGTCTGTAGTTTGATTTATCTGTCCTGCTGTTGTTGGAAGACTGGTCTCCTTCTTGCACGCTGAACTATCCACCAAGCCTGTAAGCATTTTGCCCGGAGTGCCTTTATTTCATCGTTTCATCAGTAGCACGGTGAGACTTTTCTGCTATTTCTTGATGATAGCTGTGAGATGAAATGCATGGGTTCCACTTAGGGTCAAATCACCATTTAATTCTTCCAAAGAATCACTATCAAAAGATCTATCATTCCATTTTGGCCTCATTAGTTTTGGGAGATGGGGTGGTTTCATTTCTTTGATCTCCATTAATATCGCCTGATGGTCGCTATGAGAATATTCCTCACTGACCCTCCGCTGGCCCCCGCCCAATTATCAAGGCCTCGCCCATCAATGTCGTTGTCTAATAATAAACGAGGGCAGAGCAAAGTAATGGTCTTATCGTACACATCTTCAGATGACGCTACCGAAGGTTGCTACGATTTTATCAGTCACAAATTGCCGATCATAGGTCTTTTTGGCGGGTGGACCACCGGTAGTCCCTACCAGGACTTAAATCACGTTACCCTGGGAGTCAGGAGCCCCCCGGATCTCAGTCCGGGTCGGACTTGAAGAGGTAGGCCCCCTTGTGGGAGCGTCATGGTGGTTGTGGTTTAAACCCAAAATCGCGGGAAGGGTCTTCCTTTGGTTGACCCAATGTAGAGTTGCAATAAGTACTGGGTGCTGCGACCCTAAGAGCAGTAAGAGGTTTTAGGTCGGCCTCGAGACATACCAAGGGTGGAATTTGTGCCGGCAACACAGTTCCGAATTGGTATCAATGGAATGACAGAGAGCGATGGCAAGGCGTATCCTTGCCCCCATGGATATATCTTTCAGCGAATTCATTATCCCGAATCGAGAACATTAAACGTCGTTTTCTTCGATTTGCTCTTCGTGGACTACTCTGGAGTGTTCAGTTCTGTGGACTGCGCTTCCCTTTACAATTCTATTTCCTTCAACACTAACCCTCGTAATTTACACTGTCCTCGTCTCTTCTATATCCCAACCCACCGCACCTCTTATGGCTCTAACGAAAAAATCTCCCGCATGCTCCGTAAGGTCAACTCAAACCTCCCCCTTTTTGATTTTAACCTGAGCACTTCTCGTCTTAAATCTGATCTCCTCCACAATTCCCTTACTTCCTAACCCCTAACTCTTATTAGTTCTTAAGTCTTAGTTTTTAAGTTACTTTAAGCTTGTATTAAGCGAAATAAATGGGGGTGTTAGCCCGCACTAAATTAGGAAAAAAATTGGGCATCCCGTAAACATAAGTCTACATGACAGGTGGTTTACGTTAATCAGACATTATGACCCTCCGCTTGATTGTACCTATAATAGAGTTGCTCGCAAAGGCGATGTCGACGGCGGAGTCTACTTCTGCTTTCCTATCCACATCAACGACACTTACTGTTAGATGCGCGAATGTTTCCACTAGGGTCTATCCTCTGATGATAGTGTAGAGATTACATTAATAAAAAATGATTAAATTATCGAGAAGAAAAAGACGCTCGCACAGTATTCAATCAAATTCCCAAAATCAAGTCTTTATTTTACACTGAACTCTATCTTCCTACGTTTGCCCTGTCATAAGCAAGGTTTTTTCAGTACTTCGTTTACATAAAAGTTACATTTACATTTGTAAGGTTTTTGCAATGTTAAAACCGCCACAATAGTAAGTCTGCTGCCCCACTCTATGGCATTAAAGTCGCCTCCTATAACCACTCTGTGGAGCGCAGCATCAGTTGGTATTCGCTGGCCGTCAAGCTGGATCTTGCATAGCAGCTGTAAAAAGCTGCATCCACGAAACCTTCTGTTTGATTGCTTACTTCTTGGAGAGTGTAACGTCCAAATGTCCAAATCGCTGTCGGTTTTGCATTGTAATAGATCCACACTTATAGGGCTCGCTGATCATGATAACGTCCGCCCTTTCGTCCTTTGCCATTTGTACAAGAATATCCTGAGCTATTCTACAGCGGTTCAGGTATATTTGTATTATCTTCATGATCTCTTGTTTGTAATAGTTCTCCGGTAGACTGAACATCGTTCCTTATCGTAGTTCTTCGCTATGTGGCTTTCTATCTCTCATCGCCTACATAGCTTGGAGCTATTGTGTAGAAGTTGTCTTTAGAAATATATTTTTCTACCGAAAGATGCCACAACTGCAGAAGCCAGCTCCTCAATTCGCCGGAACCGCTGTCGTTAACGGTGCATTCAAGTAGATCTCCCTGAAGGACTTCAAGTCAAAGTACGTTGTATTGTTCTTTTACCCATTGGACTTCACCTTCGTCTGGCCAACTGAGAGATTATTGCCTTCTCTGACCGTGTAAAGGAATTCATTGGAGCTGAAGTGATTGCCTGCTCGACAGATTCTCACTTCACTCATTAAACAGAAGATCTTAACGATCAATAATTAAGTCAAACATAACTGAACCAAATTCTTAAACAAATGCTCTTGCGCGGATTCAATCACACGCCAGCTGATGATTTTGTCAAGTCGCAGTGGCAACATCGATCGAAGAGCATACCGTGCCTTCTGATTACTATCTGGGGGATACTGTTGTACATTTATGGAGGAATTTTGGTTACAGTTTATCACTTCCATCCGTAATATGAAGATAAGTTGATGAACTTGGAAGGTTTATTATTACGTTGATCCTGTCTATTGATATTACGATTGTCTATTGGAGTATTCTCTACAACGATCAAGTGACTATTACTGCGACTAATGTTTTGACGCATACCTTCAACTCGGTATTCATGTTTCTAGACGTTTCGATCGTAGCATATCCCATCAGTCTTTTGCCCCACATATACAACCTGTTCCATGTCTAAACTGTATCGAGTGTTGAGCGGTGTTGAGCTCGATACAATAAAAAACAAAAAAAAATTAACTCATGGCACTTAGAGCCCAACGCCGTACGTTCTCTTCAGTGGTAATGCGTCTGGGGCGACATTCCCTCAATTTTTCATTGCCTTTTTATAGCTTCACAGATATCCTCCTTTGTAGTGTCCTCATCGACATTCCTGAATCGATGGCAGTGCGATGGGTGAGAGTCCTTACCTTTGCTTGCTCTACCAAGGCTGTACTCACAACGCATTTAAATCCAGCTGTCTTGTCCCTTTGAGCTGAATAAGGAGTTCTACTTTTTGTGTTCTTCTGATTGTAGTCTCTCCAATCGCCTTAAACTTCGTGTCTGCTTTTATGTTACGGCGAAACTCAGCATAGGTTAGATCGCCCTTTGTCTCTATGACTACAACATCAGGTGTTCCTTTAGTTTCATGAACTTTTTCTTTAGTGGGCTCTTGCTTCTTGGGTTGCTTGTTTCTTAACGACTTCGGAACAGGTGTCCTTTTCGTCCTTTGTGTTTGCTTTGTCGGTTTTTGGGAGTTCGGCTTTCTGGCATTTTTTCATTCTTTCCTTATTTCGGGTGCCCGCTTTGCTGCGATTCTCTTTACTCCCATCAACTGAGGGTGGTTTTTACCTCCGCTTCGAGTCCGGGATCTCCTTGTTCGCTTACGGTCTTCGTTTTGGGTCCGATGTCGTTTTTAGGCATGTCTGGGATGCGTGTCCAGAATGACTTCATTGACTTTGTCATCGTGCATCGTGACAGTTCGTGGAGCGCTTTGATGGATTCGATAGCATCTCTCATCGCTTTGTGAATTGGGCGCCTCTTACCATCCTCCAACATTTCCATCAGTGTTTTTATCTGCTCTCTCAGTTTGTGGAAAAAAGATGCTGCTGTGCTACCGCAGATTTTCTGCCACTCTTTCCTCCGTACTCTTCAAAGACGTTTGTGACTGTCTCCCGGGTGATCTCTGCGCCCTCGAACTCTTCTGAAAGGGGTTAACTCTATCAGCTTAAATTCCTTTATTTTGTTTAGTTTGATGCTTAGTATCGTCGGTGTTTGTGTTTTCTGTGTTTGTCTGTGATTATGACTAGGGAATTCAAGGTAGACGTAGCCAACATACGCTGGCTAAAAAGTAATCACTTTTCTGCGTACGTCCACGTCTGTAAGTACAGACCAGCTGTTTTGGCGCTTAGTGAAACACAGGTAGATCCCCGCCCACACCTCTCAGATTATTCTGATCTGAAGCTACCTGGCTACGAACTAGTGCCATTATTCTTCTCTCACCGCGGTCTCGCCATTTATGTGCGTAATGATGTAGCTTACCAAACTCCACCACAATGTGATCCATGTTCCAATCCGAAATTCAACTTCTTGTGCTTAAAATTCCATCTCCGTAAGTAAATTATACACTACTGCTTTATTTATAGAAGCCCCAAACTGGACAGCAATTCAACCTTTAACGAGTTTGATGCGCTGTCTGACTCCATTCAAAGAATTGTATCCCTGTATCCCTATACTGAAGTCGTTATTACGGGCGACTTCAATATACACAATTCTGGGTGGCTTCGACATTTTGGACAGACAATACCCGAAGGACGGTGTGTTGAGATCTTCGCTGCGGAAAACAACTTAACGCAGCTTGTAAATGAGCCCATGCGAATACCAGACGTTGATAGTCATAGCGCCAACACCCTGGACTTCTTTTTAACTTCTCACCCTGATAAGTACACCGTTGATGTGCTCTCCCTTCTAGGCTCGTCGGACCATTGTGTCATATCAGCTAATTTCTCGTACACCGACCACACAGTTAGAGAAAAAATTAATAAAAGAACCGTATGGCAATACGAGAAAGCCAACTGGAGCGCTCTTAACAGCTTCTTTAGGAATTTTAACTGGTCGATATGCTTCCTCGATAACGACGTGGATGCCGCTGCTGATATGATTACAGACACCATTCTCAAATCAAAATAAAAGGCATGGTACAACTCAAGCTGTAATGCGGCTGTCAGGGTTAGGGAAAAGTTTTTTCGGTCCTTCAAGACCAACCCGACCGAGGAAAACCGAAAAAAGTTTGAACGAGCCGCGAATGACGTCAAAGTCTTTCTCAAGCGCGTGAAATTTCAATATGACCAAAAATTGAGGCACAAAATACTACAATGTCCCAAATATTAAATATTCTGCCTCATCCTCCATCCCAACGCTCATTTACAATGATATTCCAGCTGTCAGCTCTTTGGACAAGGCCAATCTGCTTGCTGCACACTTTGCGGCCAGCTCAACACTCTCAGATTGTGCTTTGTCTCCGCCTACACTTGAGTGCGTCGAATCTTCAATGGGACGAATCTACTTTCGCACTCGTGTAGTAGCAAGAGTACTTAAAGATCTCAACATATTTACATAAATCCGCTGGTCCAGATGGTATATCTTGCCTTCTTCTGAAGAGGTGTTCTACCACGCTAGCAAAACCACTGCGTAAGCTTTTTCATCAATCCTACTCTTTAGGACACTTCCCGAGCAGATGAAAAACAGCATTTGTCCAGCCCGTCCCTAAAAAAGGCGAATCATCTTCTCTCCCCTCCTACAGACCCATTGCACTTACGTTCATTCTTTCCAAGGCCATGGAAACGCTGATAAATCGTCAGCTCATGAAATATCTCGAAACACGAAAACTTCTCAATGACCGCCAGTACGATTTTCGCAGCAACTGGCCTACTGGGGATTTGATGTCATGTCTCACCGAAAAGTGGAACCAAAGTCTACACCAATCTCTCGAAATCAAGATAGTTGCACTTGATATTTCTAAGGCATTTAACAGAGTTTGGCATCAGGCTCTTTTGTCGAAAATGCGTGCATTTGGGATCGACGACTCTCTTCTTCAATGGATTAGAAATTACCTTTCGGAACGTTCAATTCAAGTTGTCTTGGACGGTTTCAAGTCTGATATTCACAAAATAAATGCTGGTGTGCCCCAGGGCTCTGTTCTGTCACCGACACTCTTTTTAATTTTCATTAACGATCTCTTGTCTGCTACTTCTAATCCAATATATTCCTTTGCTTATGACAGTACTCTCTGCTTTTCATATTCGTTTCCGGACTCAAGGCGCTGCTCTTCGGCTGTAGTACGAGAACGGCAGCGTATGCTAAGCTCATTAAATTCCGATATCAATAGCATAACCAATTGGGGAACTATCAACAGAGTGGAATTTAATGCTTCCAAAACACAATGCTGTCTGCTGTCGTTAAACCGAAATTTAAACACCCAGCCATTATCTATGAATGGCACTTGCATCGTCGAAACCGAAAAACTTTCCATTCTCGGTATGTGTGTCAATGCCAATTTACGTTGGAATGACCACATATTTGATGTCGCTAAAAATGCTGCGAAATGTCTAGGTTTCCTCAAGCGATGTAAGAAATATTTTACCCCCTCTGATCTGGCCTCAATATATAAGGCATTCATCCGCCCAAAATTGGAGTACAACTCCCACATCTGGTCAGGTTCTCCTAAAACATCTCTGCACCAGCTAGATAGGATTCAAAACCGTGCGATAAAACTTTCGGCACCCTCGAAAACCGACGAAATGTCTCCTGTGTTACTTTGTTTTATCGCTATTTCCACCACCAGTGCTCCACTGAAATCGCCAGTAGCATTCCGCCCATTCAAACTTTCAACCGTAACACCCGTCTCGCTATGAATGCTCATCAGTATACCCTCAAGCCCATTTTCGGACGAACTCTAAAATATCGTGATTCGTTCCTAAGCCGTACAACTCGCTTATGGAATGCCCTGCCGATCTCTGTATTTCCTGGTCGTTGTAACTTGCAAACATTTAAAAACAATGTACATCGGTACCTCTCTTTTCTTCCTCCCCAAATTCCCTTTGCCCGCGCTGTGTACAATCACCTTAAGGGTATACAAACCCCTTGAGCGCTCGCTCATTATAAAAAAAAAAAAAAAAAAAAATTGTGTGTTCGCATGTGCCAATCTATTTAGCCCACGATAACTGGCGAACGAATAATGCTATCGTTTTAGATTTTTGTCTGAAGAAATTTATGCAGGACTAATCGAAACCTATTAACATAGCACACATTCAAGGAAAACCTGAAAAAAATCGCGCCTGAATTATCTGAGCTATTGCAGAACCATCAATGCAGTACCAACACAGGAAGTCTCACATCTGGTCGGTTAAACTTTTATGGGTAATAGGTTTTGATAAGAGTAAAGGGCAGCACACCCCTCTGAGTAAGAGGGCGATGAAAACATATTGAAAGGCTCCCAAAATGAATCGTTCTTTGAAAAAAAAATATAAAATACAATATGTCCTGTCCATTTTAGTATAAACTTGTCCTAAATTCGATATGAAATTCCAAAAACCAATAGAGTTCTCTTCATCACGAAGTTCCTGGCGTGACCCATAGTTCGCACCCATTTCGACTAGTTTTTGTTGTTGTTGTTGTAAACACCCTTTTTTACATCCAGTATTACAAATATGTATATTTCCTCCTAAGAGCTATATCATTTTTTCTAGGATGCAAATATCTGAAATTTCCCAACTCGTAGCTATCGTACAAATTCATGTCTAACTATGACATAAGTAGGTTTACTCAAATATAAGAAACCTAAAACTACTTAGTAGTCCATAAAGGATATCCATAAAATGGTTTCCTTTTTTTTCTGATCCCTGCTGATATATTACATAAATAGAAACTACCATATTGTAAATCCTATGCCCTTCGAAGAGACATCCAGAAGCAGAGCACTCAAAAACACACGCAAAAACTCCCATGACCTTTTGTTAAAAAATTCATTACTGGCCCACCCATAAAAAAAGGAACCGAACAACAAAAAAAAAGGAAAGAAAACCTGAAAAACTTTTAGTAGACTCCCGTGGAAGTATCCATTTTTAATGCCAATTTTATATCGTCCTCCCCAGGGAGTATTGTGCAAAGCTTGGCATAGAATTAAGCATGCATGAGTACACCCAGAATTAGGCTATACGGTGACAATGTTTTTATTAACTTATTATAATTATTTGTTGAGTAGACTACCAAAATTAGCTTTTAATTTGGTTTTACGAATTGTTAATGCATATTCATACTCGCTGTTGCTAAAACAAGGTCTGTTGCTGAGTCTCCCTCTTCGAAATTTCTAAATATGTAAACATGAGCTAATGCCATCATACATCATATCCCTATGTTAAGTATGATGTTACTGAAGACAGAACAACATGTCATATAACAATTACAATTCAGTTTCCTGATTTAATGTTGGATGCCACCCACGAAGCGAATGAAACATTGATTTACATAAGAAATAGTTTTCCCTTTCACAACCTGTTTCCCAACTGAACACATACAGGAGCAGCTTTAAGGGAATACTCATTTAGTGCCCAAAGTTTGGCAATAACTAAACCATTATACATACTCGTACATACTCGTATTTCATACGAATAATTGAGAAGCATCTTCAAGTGAAAAGTCATTGGGGATTGTAAGGTGAAGCCTTTCGTATCTATCTCACTTTGTTTGATACGGATACCTAGTGGATACATTCGATTTCTCCGATATTTAATGGCATTTAACTGTGATAAGTGTAGCCATGTATATTCATCAATCTCGTGGATTTCCATATTGTGATGGCCAGAATTTTTAAACTAAAACGTAACTTACTTCGTCTACTTAACATAAATTAAATGTAATCGGAAAAAAGCAACAAGTTCTCGCTACTGACTGACTGCAGTTTCGGACGAATGACATTCATCAACATGATGCTGAGGCGAAGGCCGCAGAGCACCGGCTACCTCTAGAAGATACCCATTTATGCAGATGAGCCCAACCTCATGGAGCATACTTCACTTAAACTTGAAACTAGAAGAAGTATATTACATACTCAAAGCATCGAGCAGGTTGCCTTTCTCCTCACGGTGGTGGACCATCGCTTCTCTGCTCTAATCCTTTAGCATCAATGTGGATAAATGACTCCTTACCGTCGGGAAAAAAACTCAAGGATAATATCCCCGGAGATCAGACTATGGTCATCGTCCCAGATACGTACCACCAAATCACTAGAAACCCGATCATCGGCACACACTACGGTGTGGCGCTCCCATTGTTCCAATTTGAGTTCTGTTTTTTTTTTTTTTTTTTTTGTTAAGTTGGTAAATCTATTGTTGATATTCTCTCTGAATCTTAGCGTCATAGCTTGACATTTGCAAAACTTACGAAGCCAAGAGTACATCTATCATTGGTGTGTTGGCGATTTTGTACAATTTTAGAAATGGATTTGAATTTGCAACAAAAAAACGGATTTAATGGTGCGCGAACGTTGGAAATGTTGGAAAAGTGTTTCGGCAACGATTCTCTAAAGAAAACGGTCGTTTACCAATGGCACGAGCGGTTCAAAAGTGGTCGTGAGTCAATCGAAGATGATGAACGCAGTGGCAGACCATCGACATCGAAAACCGACGAGACTTGAACATTGCTTATGGATCTGTCGAAGACATTTTGGTTAATGATTTGGGCTTCGATAAAATCTCTCATCGGTTAATCATCTTTAAATTGTCTGCCCTCGTCTTTTAAGCCATACTGTTAAAATGGATATCCTCTTACCTCGAATACCGTTTTTACAGTGTTCGTTTTAGGTCAGCCCACTCCGCTCCATTTTGGCCACCTCTGGAGTTCCACAAGGCAGTCATCTCGGTCCCCTTCTTTGTAAGGGCAAAAGCACCTTTAGCTCTGGCCAGAGCAGCATCTACATTTTTGCCAAAATACAGAAACTGATCTAGCCAGATTCCAAGGTATCTGACTACATTTCGACAGGCAAGGGGTCGCCCGTGTTGTCCAACGATCGTAGTCAGCTTATAGAAAAGACCCTCTAACCATACGGTGTCGAAAGCCTTCTCCAAGTCAACAAGGCAGGCACCAGTACATTGTTTTTTGCCTTTATTCCATTGGATATCGGACACCAGTTTAGACGCGGCATGTGAGATATCATGTCCCGCCTTAAAACCGAATTGATTATCCGGAACTATATGTTTGTCCTCAACCCACCTAGACAGAGCTCTATTGATTACCTTTTCAAAAACCTTACTGATATTCGGAAGGAGACTTATCGACCGGAGATTCGCCGGATTGGATATATCCTTCCCCTTTTTGGGGATAGGTTGAACCACCGCCGTTTTCCAATGCGCTGGATAATGTGCATTATAAATTGCATTATTAAACAGGGTGGTATAAATGTTCACCGCTTCTAGAGGGAGATGTCGAAGCACGATGTTCGGAATACCATTGGTCCAGTTATTAACTTTTTATTTTAAATGAAATAAAAAAAGTTATTTTGAGACAGATGTCTCGCTTTATTCGCACTACTTAATAATCTAACTACAATTTCGTCTTACAGTACTATTTATAATATTTTTCTGTGGGAAAATACAAATTTGGATGATTACATGGAGTCAGCATTAATACTTAAACTACAGAAATATTTCAGAGAGATATCTGATCCATATCCGCTGGATATGCATGCAGGTGTTTGGCGCGTGTGCTGACTAAGCTGGTTTGTGTGTGATAACTCTTCCCTCCTTAGGTCTATGTCTCATGGATCAAAAATTAAGTTTGATGGGTTGTGGCGAAAGGTCATTGACTTGTGGAACAGCTGTTGATAGTTTAATTTGAAATGGAGTTTGTTTTTTCTCGCATCTGCATCTAATAAGTATGGTTATAATGATTATCAGAACAAAAAAGATAATAACATCTGAAACGACTGAGAAATGATTGATTAGTGCAAATTTTTGTAACTTCTTAATATTATCTAGGTGTAAACTATGTAGATATTCTAGATCTAGTCTAATTTCTTTTACTGTTAAATTGGCCTGAAGAAGTGGTGGTAGGATATGATACGTGGTGACTTCTTTGTTTATATATTCTTGGTCGTTGATAAATATAGAGTCATTATTGAACTGCAACAAGAATGTTCCATTTAGAATTTTGGTCTCCTCTTGATGTTTAATACTTCCGTTGAAATTGGTTAGGAATATAATGTTTTCGTTGATGAGTTCGACGATTGGTTTTTTATAGAATTGGTGTTCGCATTTAGCACTGATTCCTTTTAGCAGCTGACTGATGCAATGGTCTGCGGATAGTTTTTGAAGTTGGTTGCTGTTGCATACTAGTATGTCGTTAATTTTTCTGCACTGTTCTTTGATTCCATATTGTTCGTCTTGATTTACCAGAAGTTCGTTTGATTCTAAGTATATTCGTCTATTGTCTTTAACTGAAGATCTAATTAGAAGATGATTGAAATCGATTGGTTTTGTTTTTGGTAAGGAAATAGCATAAAGTATAATTGAATCTTTTTGTAGCACTATTGGTTCTGCATACTCGATAGCTTCGACTTCATTATTATATGGTAGTGTCTCCATCTGCGCGAGAATATTCTGGATCTCGGTCTTGTCCAAAAGGTTTGTGTTCACAATTCCTTTTTTTGCTAATTGAACTGCTGAAACGATTTCATTGACTTCATCTTTTATTATTGTAAGTTTATTATACATTGTTTGTTCAAACTTATCGACACTTGTATTGTTAATTCTCTGAATGATCTTGTTGTAGTTATCCAAAATTCCTTGAGTTACTTCGGTAATGCGGTTATTAATTCGATATTGATTATTGTTGTTTTCAATAATGACGTTTTGAGTTTTCAGAAGGCTATCCCAATCGGTGGCATCCGGTGTTCCGGCGATCCATTTCCATGCAGATCCAAGCCAGTTTATCGATCTGGAAAACCTTAGTCTTTTGCCGTGCAATTTCTTTAATGATTCTTCGATTTGATGTAATTGATACAGTATTTGAGGTCTGAGCATACTATTTTTGTCTATTTGTTGTTCAATTGTAGGAATAGAGGCGCTGACTATTTCATTGTATGATGTGAGATTTATAACGTGGATCATTTTAAAATTGCCATTAATGATTCGTCCGCTTCCATGTTTTATAGTTATTAATGGTGTATTGTATTCGAATATGCTTAGGATTGCCGAGGACAATCCTATTGACCTAGAACGGAAAGAAAAAAGACATTGTTACTGCTTTGTGTTCTTAATCTGTGTTTTATGGATTCTTTTCCCAGTTTCTGTTGTAATTGTTACGCGATTATCTTTCTGAACTTTTTCTTTTTTGAACAAGGGTATTTGTTTTCCGTCCCGGCGTTTGACGGCAGCAAAAACTGTTTCACCTTCTTGATAAGTCTTAGGTTTAGTTCTGTTCCGGTTTCTTCTACTGATTTTCTTTCTTTGGTTTTTACGAATAAGTTCCGTTAAATCTTCATTAACTTTTTCCTGAAAATCCATTAGATTTTTGTAATTTATCCTTTGGATTTTCCCTAGAAATATGTCACTTGGCTTCTTGTTTGTGACAGAATGTATGGAGTTGTTATAGCGATCGACTGCTATATTAATCAGTTCTTTTGTAGTAAAGTCTGGGTACTCCGTGCGTAAGCATCTGATCATCTCAATTATTGTTGAATGGACTCTTTCGATTGTGCCGTTGACTTCACTTTTTTGAGTTGGTGTTAAATATATTTGAACTCCTAGCGTTTTGATGTAATTCGAAACAATGGGACTTATAAAACCACTCTCATTATCCATGACTAGTATTTTCGGAACTGTAAAGTAGTGGAGGATTTTTATTATTTTGTTTCTCAAGTACAAAACCGATTTTTCTTTGATACGGAAGAATTTCGCGAATTTAGTAAATTTATCGATGCAAGTAATATATTTTTCATGGTCTATTTCGAAGAGGTCGATGTGCAGAATGGGAATTGGAGTTTGTTGGAATTCGGGTTTTAAAGGATGGCGATCATATTTATTCAAATTGCAAATATCACAAACCTTAGTATATTTTTTTATTAGCTTGCTCATACGCGGAAAATAATATTTCTCCAGGATCTGATCTTTATTTTCCTTGTAGTTACGATGAGCCCTACTATGTTCTTCTTGTATGACTCGAAATTGGTTGTCTTCATTTGCCAAATCTTGAACTACTCTTTGTGTTAGACGGATTTTATATTTTTTGAAGTTTTCCTTGTATATATCCTGCAGTAATTGGATGTATTTCTCGGGGATTTTGATGCCGTTGAGAGTGTTGGGGTTAAGTTTCTCCTTCAATTGCTGTGTTAAGTTTTCCTTATTTATTTCAGGGAGTCCTATAAAGTGGCGATGGTAGTTCGAATGTGGTTCCTCGTAAGCACACATATCAGTTCCTTCCTTAAAGATCAATTGATTTTTGAACACATTCATTGGAGCTTCGCAGTGAGGTATTAGTTCGGAACTGTCTTCTTCCGCACTGTGCATAGTTGCTGCACTGGAGGAAGTCAAATTATTCACATCCGTCTTCGGTCTTGACAATGCGTCAGCCACGAAGTTGGTTTTACCAGGCCTGTAGACGAGCTCATAATTATACTCCTCGATCCGTGCCTTCCATCTTTTCAGCTTTGCATTTGTGTTTCTAGTACTTAGAGCGAAAGTTAGAGGCTGATGGTCAGTTAAAATCCTAATCTTTTTCGCCCCATACAGATAGTTTCTCAAGTTATCTAAGGCCCACACTATCGCTAGCATTTCTTTTTCGTTTGTAGCGTAGTTCTCTTCGGTTTTACTGAGTGATCTAGAAACATAAGTGATGGGTCTGTCCTTTCCAATATCGCCTTGAGATAGTACTGCACCAATCGCTGTGTTCGAAGCATCGGTTGTTAATATGAATGGCTTGTCGAAGTCAGGAAAAATCAATACTTCAGATGATGTAAGAAGTTCCTTTAAGTTGTTAAATGCTCTAAGTTCTTCGGCGTTTAGTTCTATTTTGACTTTTTTTGATTGCGTGGCTTTAATCTGAGCCTTCTCTCCCCTCGTAAGATTTGTCAAGGGCTTTGCTATTTTCGCAAAGTCTCTGATAAATCTTCTGTAGTAGGATGCAAGGCCAATAAATCCTTTTAACTCTTTAAGGTTTTCAGGAGGTCTTATTTTTTTCAATGCCTGTATTTTCTTCGGATCTGGCTTAATACCTTTATTCGTTATAAGGTATCCAAGGAATTCGGTTTCTTCTTTCAAGAATTCTGTTTTGTCCAAATTTACTCAAAGGTTGGCTTGCTCCAGTTTGGAAAATATTGTTTCTATATTTTTCATATGTTCTTCTTCGGTTTCTCCTATTATAACGATATCGTCTATATATACAAAACAAATTTTCCCTATTTCCTCACGCAAAACATCGTCTATTGATCGTTGAAAAATTGCTGGAGCATTCTTCAGTCCGAACGGAAGTCGTGTAAACTCATACTTTCCATTCATCGTGGAGAATGCTGTCTTTGCTATATCTGTATTTTTCATTTTAATTTGGTGAAATCCTGAAGTTAAGTCGATAGTTGAAAAAAATTTTGATTTTCCTAGACTGGCTATTGTGTTTGAGATATCCGGAATCGGATATGTGTCGGGTATTGTAACGGCGTTGAGACGTTTGTAGTCAATCACAATTCTGAATTTCCTCTCTCCTGAAGCGTCCATTTTTTTCGGGACTATCCACAGAGGAGAATTGTAGGGGCTTTTAGATGGTCTTATAATGCCATCCTCTAGCAACTTTTTAATTTGTCTCTCTACTTCGTTCCGTAAATTTACTGGGTAAGGGTATGATTTTGTATATATAGGTTCGCTTGTGGTTGTTTTTATTTCGGCTCTTACGCTTGTCTCAATAACTTCTTGATCATTAATTGGACCAAAGATTTTCTTATGTTTCTTCATTATGGATTGGAGAACCTTCTTAGTTTTGTCAGTCAAATGATTATCTCTAATTTCTATATTATAAACTTGAATGGATTGCTTTTCTTTCAGTTTTATTTTTACATTTGGTTTTATGGTGAGTATATTATTCTTCCTGTCTATAATGGCTTCCAGTTCTTTTAATGCGTCGTCTCCAATTATACCATCGAAAGATCTTAAGCCAGGTAGAACAAAGAATTCTAAATCTGTGTTATTACCAACACTTTTAAAGAATTTACCATTCACCTTGCGTTCTATTGTCACTTCACCGCCTGCCGATCGAATTTTGAAAGGATTTTTTAGGGGAGTAGCATTTTCGCCTAATGCGGGGCAAATAAAATTTTTATTTGCTCCTGTGTCCACAAGAAATTTTAAACTGTTGCCTTCTCTGGTTCTATACTCTAGGCATGGAATGCTAGAGAGGCGTCTGTCATAAAATTTGCTTCGGTGGTTGGTTCTTCATTTCCTATTTCTTGGTTATACTCTTGAAGGAATTGCAAATAAGCTTCCATTTCTTCAGCATCAGTTTGTGAACATTCTTCCAACTCTTCATTATCATTACTTTGTTTGTCTTCTGCTGGCGTGACTATGTTAAATAGCCTTTGCTGCTTTGGACGGAAGTTTTCTGAATCATTTGGTCTTTTAGATTGGAAATTCTGTCCTTGATTTGCCGGCCTATTTGAATAATCAACCTGCTTTGTTTGGATTGACCTGTCTATTTCCATTTGCTCTAATGGTTTAGGCGGTCTTGGTGGAGGAGGATTGTTTCGTCGATTTTGGTTATTATGCTGTAAGTTAAAAGCCTTTATCATTTGTTGAATGGGAAGTGGCCTTGGAGGTAGACGATGCTTTCTATGCTCTTGTTGGCTCGTAAAAATTTGGTTAGTAGGAGCTGAGATGGTATTAGATACATTTTTGTTATGAATTGTTACGTTCCTGAAATTAAGGTTTTGTATCTCCAAACAAGATGTGTAGGCTTCTGGTAAGGTTTGCGGTTTCTGTATTATTAGCATTTTACTCAGATCACCGTTTAGGCCCCTTACAAACACATCTAGTGCGCGGTTCCTGTAATTTTCGGTGAGAGCCCTTATAGTTTCAGCGGAGTAGTCTTCTGATTTAATTTTGTTGATGATGAGGGATAGCTGGTGGTTTACACTAGCATAAAATTCATCTAATGTCGAGCTTCTCTGGGACATAGTGCTTAGTTGATGCTCTAGTGTCCTAATATCTCTTTTGTCGGCATAGTGTAGAGATAAACACCTTTTTATCGATGCCCAGTCGTCATCAAAAATATTATAAGATATGAGGGCTGTATCGGCATGTCCTCTGATTTTTTGTCTTATACTTTGCAGTATAGACCTATAAATGGGTTTTTGACGGACTATTTCATAATCCCTAAGGATATTTTCTACGGTGTGTATCCATGACAGGTACTGCACCGGATTGCCATCAAAGATTTGTAATTCTCTGACGCAATCTGGAAGTTTGCTTATCTCCTTGAGATCAGACTCAGTAAGAGGATATTGCAAACTCATTTGTGTTGGATTCGGATCGCTTATGACCTTCGTTTCCAATACAGTTAGTCTATTATCTATTTTTCTCACTAGCTCTATTTGAGCATTAAGTGCTCCTGTTAGCTGAACCAGAGCGTCTTGAAGTCCTTCCATTATTATGGATTATGAATTACTTAATTAGTTAATTAAGATTTTTGTTTCGTTAAAGTGAAAATTATTTATTTATAATTTGATTTGGTATACGAATAAATTTATTGTTTCGTAATGGTTACAATTTCAATATATTATATTGTAGATTTATTATATATTTATAATAAAAAAATTTGTACTCACATGAGTAGGATGGCTATCTGCATTTGAGATTGAAGTCGGCGAAGTCCAGCGATGTTCGGATGACCTGTATTTTTCCTCTTTGACCTGTTACAGTCTACTAATGGTACTCGATCACTCACTTGACACTGTCTATAGGTTTTTTCTCACGAACTGTCTCTTTGTCCTTTCGGATTTACTCGCGACACTGTTTTTCAAGAGTTGTTCTTACGGTTAACACTCGCGAAACAGTTTTTAAGCGATGTTCTTACGGATTTATTCGCGACACAGTCTTTCAAGAGTTGTTCTTACGGTTAACACTCGCGACACTGTCTTTCAAGAGTTGTTCTTACGGTTAAAACTCGCGAAACAGTTGTGTTAGACTATTTATGACATACGTTTTAAACTCATGTCCCTGCTGCTCGGGCGCCAGTTATTAACTTTTTATTTTAAATGAAATAAAAAAAGTTATTTTGAGACAGATGTCTCGCTTTATTCGCACTACTTAATAATCTAACTACAATTTCGTCTTACAGTACTATTTATAATATTTTTCTGTGGGAAAATACAAATTTGGATGATTACATGGAGTCAGCATTAATACTTAAACTACAGAAATATTTCAGAGAGATATCTGATCCATATCCGCTGGATATGCATGCAGGTGTTTGGCGCGTGTGCTGACTAAGCTGGTTTGTGTGTGATAACTGTCCCCACTGATTTCTTAGCCCTGATTGTGTCAAAGATCTCACGGAGTTCTTCCCTCGAAAGGAATGGAGGTAGGTCACCCTCTCTGGTAATGACATTATTTGCCATATTTTCGTCGCTAAACCAGGTGAAACCAGAGCCTTCGGATCGCCAATTCTCCATTTCATTTCACAAAGAAGTCGTCATCGTCAGCGGCTTCATTTGGATCAATACCTCCTATTGTCAGTAACAGTTCGTTGTCGGTTGTCCGAGCTATTTTAAGACACTGAATGTCGTTTTGATTTTTTCTCCGAAATAGTTTATTTATTTGCGGAAACATATTCGGGCTGCTGGTGTTTACAGCCCGAACCTTGTTGTTCCAATAAAAACTTACAGAAATTCTGTAATTTTCTTTTATTAGCGTTTGAATATTTTTAATTGACGACTTCAGTGTCCTAATCTCCGGGTCTCGTCGGTCAGTTAACCCTCTGTTCAAGTTTTTAAGTCTTGTCAGAAGTCTACTTTTCTGTCGGTGCAGTGCGTCAATAGTAGGATTGCGGAACAGGTCTTCGTTAGTCGTACGTCGATACCGCGGTATTGTAGTGTCCATAGTTTGTTTAATTGTCTCGTCCATTTGTTTTAGGTAATTGTCGATTCCTCGTTTGACAAATTCCTATTGGACGGTGGGTGGAGCGTGTTCGAGGAGAGCGCTCTTGCCAAAGTTGCGGAGAAGCGTGTCCATCGAGTCTTACTGTAGTTGTAAGAATATCTTTGGACAAACTCCTCCAATTCCGCAATTTCGTAGATCCAAATAAGACCCGCCTTTGGGAAACGGCGGGTTATCCGTCGCTTTAAGACCGAGTCTGTACATGACATCGTGCTGACCCCACCAATCGGTTAGCTTGGTTTCGCTAGCGAAAAGCACATCAGGAGTTTGATCTTGTAGCAATTTAAACATCGCGGCTCTTCGTTCGATCCTAATCAGTGAATTAAGATTCACCGCAAAGACCTTCAAAGTTTGCTCCACCATGTGCGTACCCATTACGGCATGTGTTGCGTTAGGCCCGGCAGCAGCGCGTAGATCTGATCCACCCGCTTGGCCTGTTCTTGTACTTGCTGCTGCAGCTGAGCCATCTGCCCTTGGATTGCGAGCAAGATGGCCAGCATATTAGGTGCAGCTTCCGTTGTTCTCGGCATTGGCGCCTGAGAAGGAACAGTCGCTTGCTGTACCGTAGCCCCCCTACCTGATGCCATTTGGGCTTAGGAAATTTGGGACGTGACGGCTGGTGTTTGAAATCTAACAGGTGAACATTTGACCTCCACCTTCTGCTGCCGTGCCAGTTTTGCTTTTTTAATATTAGCGAACTTAGGACAACCCCGATAGTTTGCGGTGTGTCCCACGTTCCCACATAACACTCCTTAGACTATCCAGAGGACTTTCGGGACTGAGCTGCACCAAGAAGAACGGCAGACTCCGCTTCTCCCGCCTGGCAGTGTTAAATGGCTTTACCCTCACAAACTTGAGTCCTTCGCACTCCTTCTCTTTGAGCAGTGCCAGGATCTTCCCAGGATCAGAAGACGGTTCCAACCCCTTCAGCAGCATCGATTATCGTTCCCCAATCTCTTAATGTTAAAATTATTACCAATGACCAACTTACACAGGTCCTTGGTTGCATTTACCTCTAGTTGTTGTTGTTGTTGTTGCTGCTGTTGTTGTTGTTATTTTTGTTGTTGTTGTTGTTTCTGTTGGTGTTGTTGCTGCTGCTGCTGTTTTTTCAGCTGCTGTTGTTCTTGCAGTAGTTGCTGCTGTTGCTTTTGCTGCTTTTTCTGCATTTGTTGTTTCGGCTGCTGCTGTTTATGTTGTTGCTGCAGTTGTTGTTTCTAATATTAATGTTGTGAGCTCTCTACGTCTTGTTGCTCCCTCTGCCTGCGTGCAGTTTGTCGTTGCTTAATAGCAAGCACTTTTTCATTAAGCATTCGTATGCTGCTGTTAAGCTCTTCTATTTCTTCATCCTCATCTTCAGATTCAGATGCCGCTAGAGAGGCAAAATTATTGTTGCCGCTCTTATAATGGACCTCATCAGAGGTGTACATGAACGTATCATCTGACTGTTTTTTATTTTGTTGTGTTGTTTTTGCTGTTTCAGCTATGAACCTAGTAGTTTTAAAAAAAGAAAATATAAGTATTTACACTGTGTTCTCATTGGTTTACATTTTAACTGGACTCGCAAACATATTGTACCAAAGATTAATTGTGCGCCACCTTGTATATCATTTCGAAGGTAGAAATTATGTGGAAGGACCTGATTTTCCAGGTCCCGATTCGGGCCAATCTCATCATTCGCTTTGTACACTTTCTAAAAAAAAAATGGTCCGATGGACTCTACGTTCTCTTGTGGATCTTCGACCATCATCATCGTCATCATCGACGGTTTCTTCTGGATCTATGCCTGTTGTTCGTTAACCGCTTTTCCGGGGATTACAGAATTTTCTTTCATTAATATTTGGATTTTCATGACCTTCGGGTTATGTCTGTCAGTAAACTGCCTGTACAAGGTTTTTAATCTCGACAGCAGACTACTTTTGTGTCGATGAGGTGCGTCAATAGTTGCGTTAAGGGACGTTTCTTCGTTGTAAGTGTGCTTATACCGAGGTATCGTACGGTCTATCATTTTGTGGTTTCTTCCATTTGCTTGAGGTGCCTTTTAATCCCCCGATTTGACAGATTCCTGTTGGACGGTGGGTTGAGCGAGTTCGAGAAGAGAGCAGCTATTCAAGTGTGCGTAGGTACAATTCAATAGTTTTCTTGTGCCAGCCAGGTCGTCATATGAACGAGCTCATATTAGTCGAAAGAGGGATCGTTTCGCTTTAAAATGGAGAATCTGGAGAATCTTGTTATCTTTAAGTCGATAAAATAAAATCTTCTTACAAGTACGAGTAGAAAAACAAGAGCACAAAGATACGCGTACAATATGTTTTGTTTAATCAACAGAAATAGCTGTTCAGCTATTTGCTCAGCATCCCTTTGGCTTATTACTCATTTATAATAATCTTAAACCCTAGTTGAAGAAGGCAAAAACAAAAAAAAACGATACATACTCGCATATGGTGATTACATAGGAGTACGCGTTACTCGTGCACACATCCACATACTCGTAAGACGACTTTATCGTCAAATTCTTCACTTAATACATTTGCACTGCAATAACTTTGTGTAATCTTCTTGTTGATGATAGTCATATAGGGTGCACCCCGGGGTGGGTTCTTATAATTAATTTTTAAATTATGTAAAGCGGCTCGTTCATAATGACTTTAAGCTAATTCGGCGGATGCTTTACAAAATCTTGCAACAATGGGTATTTATCAAATTTTCATTTTATCTCCTAAGTACGAGTACATGAATATTAAATCTCATAATGCATGTTCGCCAGTTGAATTGTTGTCTGTCTGTCGTATGCAAAACACACTCACTTCCCGTTTTATTATTCGTTCATTTCGCACCCAGGTTATTCATGAATCTGCATCTTCCTTAGTTTTATTCATTAAATAGTGCTTGTTTGGAAGTACGCCCACTGCTGTGTCTACTTTCAGATATGTATGCAGATAAACCATTGTCCTCGAGCGAATAAAAATAGAAGAAAACAAACTACCATAAGGCTTATGACATAACGAGGTTTTTTTCAAGTACTCGTATTATCTGCTGACATAAAATCAAAATAAAAAACGCCCATTTCGAATAGAAATGGATTTAAATAAGATCCACACTTCATGTTTCTTGGTATTGTGTTCATGGACCTATTGTACGAGTATGATGGTAGGTAGTAGTTACGCATTTTTCTAATACGAGTAGATACCACGAAGTTCTTTTTAGAAAATCAAATTTCAAGCGTCTATAGAAGGAAAGCTGGTTCATTGACAGTCAACCTTATTGAGCAAGTACTCAACCTGAAAACATTATGTACAATTTTTACTTGGTAAAAGTGAACTAATAATTAAAACAAAGCCTCATTCAATTAGATACAGATTTTTCATTAAAAAATAATTCGTTTGTACCTCTATATCTATCTCTGAGGGAGAAGTGTGTCCAATTAAATATTTAGTTTGATTTGGGTTCAAATTTTTTGACATTTAATTATGTGACACCAAAAAGCAGCAGCAGATTTAATTACTTTAATTACGCAGTACAAGTTGATTTAGGTTCCGGAATTGGATCTTCACTTCCTTTCCTCCACTTTTTTTTTTTTTTTTTTTTTTTTGTAAACAACCAGAGATACCCAAATTTACTCTTGACAGAGATTATGTTTCCTCCCTTTATTTATTTTATTTTATTTATTTATTTAAAGCATCTCTGCGCATATTTAAATTGATGGTAAAACGACTTTTAGCATTGTGCAGTTACATTTATTTTACAAACTTTAGTGTATAAATAAATATTATCTTAAAATAAATTAAGATAAGATAAATTGACCTGTCACCCCTCTTTGACTTATTAGAAAATTATTCGTTTTTAATTGTAATATACTTGAATATATGAGATCGTCACTTTTTATTGATTCCATTAAAATGCTTGGTCTTGTAAATTCGACTATTCCAACGCACTTTATTTTATTTTGGTGGGGGCGAATGCCCCCATTTATTCGGCTTAATACAAGCTATAACTTAAAAAATAAACTTAAACTTAAACTTAAAACTAAGGTTAGTTGGAGTGGTGAAGGAGAACAGATTTGAGGTAGGAAGTGGTGCGGTGAAAGTCAAAGACGGTGGGGTTAGAGTTGATTTGACGTAGCATACGGGAGATTGGTTCGTTCGCGCCATAGGAGGTGTGGTGGGTTGATAGATAGAAGAGCCGAGGGGTACGTAGGTTACGAGGGTTAGTGTTGACGAAAATGGAGTTGTGAAGGGACGCGCATTCAACGTGACCTGAAAGGAGTCGATGAATGAAGAGAAAGTCTGCAGCATCTCTGCGATCTTCAAGGGTGTTTAAGTTGATAAGGTTGAGACGGTTTTGATAGGGGGGCAGATTAAAAGGATCGTCCCAGGGCATACCTCGAAGAGCAAATCGAAGAAAACGACGCTGAATGCTTTCAATTCTCGAGATATGAACACGATGATATGGGGACCATACTTGACTGGCGTACTCTAGGAGGGGGCGAACAAAGGTAATATAGAGGGACCTGGTCACGTATGGGTTGGTGAATTCTTTGGACCACCGTTTTACAAAACCTAGTGCAGAGTTGGCTTTGAGGATTATCTCCTCCATATGCTGCTCCATATGAGCTCGCTGTCACACAAAATGCCGAGGTCGCGAAGAAACTGTGCGGAGGAGATAGGTTGGTTATGGAGAAGATAGAGTCGGGGAGGAGATTGGTTCCGCTTATGTGAGAAGGTGATGGATTGGCATTTGGCGATGTTAAGTTCCAAAGAATTTTTGAGGCACCAGATCGAGAAACTATCAAGATCATGTTGAAGGAGGAAAGAGTCATGGGGAGAGGAAATGGTTTTGAAAAATTTGGTATCGTCGGCGTAAAGGGAGACAGACGAGTGTTTGGTGATCATATCGAGATCATTTATGGTTAATATAAAAAGAAGGGGACCGAGATGGCTGCCTTGTGGAACTCCAGAGGTGGCCAAAAATGGAGCGGACTGGGCTGACCTAAAACGAAAACTGTAAAAACGGTTTTCGAGGTAAGAGGATATCCATTTTAACAATATGGGTTCAAAGCCGAGGGCAGACAATTTAAAGATAATTAAGCGATGAGAGATTTTATCGAAGGCTTTGCTAAAATCGGTTGCAACTACATCGACTTCATTGCCATTCTCTGGGGCAGAGAGGGCAAAGGATACGAATTCAACGAGATTTGTGGTGGTTGACCTACCCTTTAAGAAGCCATGTTGTCTAGGGGAAATAAGTGATTTGCATTGGAAGCTTAGAGCTTCATACAAAATACTTTCGAAGAGTTTGGGTATATGGGAGAGTTTAGCGATGGGACGATAGTTGGTTATTTCATTCTTTGATCCTTTCTTGTGGATCGGGGTTATGAAGGAGGTTTTCCAAGCCTGAGGAAATTCTCCTTGTGAAAGGGATAGACGGAAGAGATTAGAAAGGGCAAGGGAAAGAGAGGAAGAACATTTTTTAAGAAATATGGAAGGGAGGCCATCTGGGCCGGGTGTGAATTCGTCATTGAGTTGGTGTAATTTATGTTCGATATAAGACGGATCAAAAATATGAGAGAGAAGTGGGCCATTGGAGAAGTTCAGTAGGCAACTAAAATAGGATGGATCTGGTACAAAGGAGTCGTTGGTGAAGGATTGTTTAAAAAATGTGGCAAATAGGTTGGCAATGGTGAGTGGATCGGTTGATGACCTGTTGTTGAAAGAGAGGGAAGGAGGGTAACCATCGGACTTTCTTTTGTAGTTAACAAAATGAAAAAAGGACTTAGGGTGGTTTATAAGGTTGACTATGGGAATCATAAAGTTCCATTAAATTAAGATAAGCACCAAGATAGTTAGAATAGTCGGTAAAGGATCTGGTACGCAGGAAAACAGCCCATAACTTATTTCTCTGATTTCGTAAGGAACGAAGCTTGCGATTATACCAGGGAGGACTAGTAGATGATGTTTTAAGGCGGGAAAACGGAACATAAAGCGTTAAATATTTCTTTATAAAAAATGGATAATGCATCATTTATACTTAGGTTATGAAAGTTAAAGAGGGATCTGCTGAGATATTCACTGATTTTGTGAAAGTTTGCTTTATGAAAGTCGTGGGATGAGAGAGTTGTGGGGGGAGTGGACTGGAATGAAGAGTTATGAAAAAATGAAAGTAGAAGGGGGGGATGGTAGTTATCGATTGTTGAGAGAGATAGGGGACAAAGTGAGACTGAGGAGTTAATTGGATCTGTTGTGAAAATAAGGTCTAATTGCCTGCCCATATAATTGGGTATACCACTGACTTGGCATAGACTTGAGTCTGTTAAGCGATCTAAGAAGAGACATTCCTTAGCTGAGATGGCATTTGAAGCGATGAAAAACGATTGATCATCTGATGGAGTCCACTGTAGCTGAGGAAGATTAAAGTCGCCGAAAATAAGGATATCATCAATAGGGTCTGACAGGTCAATTAAATGATCCATCGCATCAATAACAAATTGGTAAGATTCGATAGGTTGAGTTGGTAGGATGTAGCAACATATAACGTAAAGGGACTTGAGAGGCAGTGATATTTTTATTGCGAAAACGTCGGCTTTAGAGGATGAAGAAATTGTAATGGGAGAAGAGTTAGGGCTGTTGTCCATCGCCAGTAGGACGCCTCGACAGGGGGAATCTTTATTTGTGCGGGTAGTAAGGTAGTAAGTAGGAGGGAACAATTCCTGGTTCTTTACGTCGGGAATCAAATTGGTTTCGGTCAAGGCGTAAATATCAAAGGGAAGAGCATGCGATTGACGTAGGACAGCATTGGTTTTAGAGCGAAGACCTCTTACATTCTGGTAGTAAAATGTAAGAGGGATGTTGTGGGGTGGAGGTGTGAGGCAGGATGGTTTAAGTGCTGGCAAGGGAGGCACGTTATGGACGAAAAAATTTGTCGTGGTCGGCTCGGCTTCGCTGTAGGTGTGATACTCGTTTAGAGTGAGCATAGTTGCCGAATGCAGCAAGGTCGTCTGCTACTTTCTGAGGGGACATGTTAAATATCTCGTGGTACCTGACATAAAGGTTCCTGAGACTGATAGGGTCGGTAGGGAGGCCTTCTTGCTGGATGGAAACCATGACGCTGGTTTTGGTTTTCCCTTCGTAGCAGACCGAGTCAGATTTGTCATGTAAATAGGCAAGAAAGAGACGAATGTTTTCATATATCTTTCTTTCTCTGAGCCTAGAGAGAGCATATCGACTATCTGTAGTGCCATTGGTTTGCTGTGTTAGTTTAACAGTGGGGGGAAAAAGGGGATCAAGAATAGGAGCATTGGAGGAGGGAGATAGAGATAAATGATTGGATATGGAGTTGGACGAGGGATGAGATGTGGGGTTTAAGGTATGGGAGTTAATGAAGTTAGGGTACTTAGCTCCAGTTTTAAGGTCGAAGTTGGGAATTGGGTTGCTAGCTGGGTTTGGTGGCGTAGAAGGTTGAGAAGGAATAATATGGGTGGTTGGGGTTAAGTTGAAAGAGACGCGTTGGCGCGGGGACTTCGGTGGAACGGGGGGAATTGGGGGATTAGAAGATTGGTGTGTAAGGGCTTTGTGTCGGATAAGTGAGGAGGGAGGACTAAAATTGGGGAATAAGTTTGTTTTGAAGCTCCAGTTGGGGTCGAGATTAGAGCTTCGTTTTTTGGAAGCATATTTTTTATTTGGAAGGGAGTTGGAGAGGGGTCTTTTTTTAAGTTTATTGTTAACACTACGATTATTTTTAACACTTTCATTACTCTCGAGATGTGCGTTTTCTCGTTCTTCAGAGCATTTTGTAATTCTTATCTTCCCAGGTTTAGTTGTCTTACCAGGAGGAGTAGGGAACAACCACGAATATTTGGTTGGGATGTTGACTTTGAAGCTGCAGGAACTGTTGGAGTCAGCGGGGGAAATCATCTGGCACTCGCTAGTGGTGATAGCGTAACTTCAGTGAAAGAAATTCCGTACCCAAGAAACATCAGCGTGTTGAGGGGCCCCTTCAACGAAGAATGCCGTATGGTTTCCCTGTTTCAGCTTTTCGAGTCTGTTTTTCCATTCGGAGGGGGTCCATGAAGTTCCAAATTGATTGAGTAGTTTGCGTGGAGCGGCGACGGGCGGGATTTTAGTTGGTAAAGGCAAGACGGTTTCGGTTTCCGTTGTTACGGTGGCGGGAGGAGTATTTGAAAATGATGGCAAATGAGACTCCGTGTCTACTAATTCATTATGAATTGAGACATTGTACGGGGAACTAGCCTGGAACTGAATTTGATCGGGTATTCTATCGATTTTGTGGGAAGCCAATTTCACTTATTTACCGATTTCGGCAACGGTCAACCGAGTTGCTATGAGTTCCTCGCTGACATCAATCATTTTTAGGGTCAGGTCATCGAGCGTAGAATCTGATGGATGCGGGATGTGATGTGTTGTTTTGGAGGAGGATTGAAAAAGCAAGTCGAGATCAGTACGGAGAAGGTTGATAGAGTCGTTTATGTGTGTGAGTTCGTTGGACTTAAGGAGGTTGGCAAAATTTGTTTTGAGGAAAGCTTTAATTCCGTCGAAGTGATATTTGATCACTTCGCTCTCGTTGTCGTGGTTAGACTTGTTTTTCGATAGGTTTTGGATCGCTGCCAGTTGCTTTTCGATCATTCTTCCTGTGGACTTGTAAGCATCCACATTACTATCAATGCAGTTTATTGAGTCTTCAATCTTTTCTATTCTGTCCAAAATAGTTCTGCTAATATGAGCATTCTCGGTTAGCATCGCATTGATAGACTCGTTGTTGCATTTAATTGCCAACATAACGTGAGCCAAGGTGATCTCTTTGCACTCGTCGCAATAAAAATTGAAAAGACTGCAATACTCCTTGAGGTTATGGATCTCCGGGTTAGTCCGATGCATATGGCATGGAATGATTTTCCACAGAGACCATTGCATGCTACCCATTCGGCGTTGGGGTCAACAATTGAGCACAAAACACTAGCACAGCACTTTTCCATTATTAGTTTATTGAGGTTAATTTTTGTTCGGATTTTTTTTTTTTTTTTTTTGTTTTCATTTTGGTTTTGTTTTGTTTTGGGGTCAAAACTGGCACAGCTAAGTTTGAGGAATCGGCAGACAAAACTAGGTCGACGAACAACGGTAGATATACTGAGTCGGCAGATTACGGGACTTTGAAAAAAAAAGTGGAAAATAATAACTGAACTCGGTATACGGGAGAAAAAGAAAAACACGTCCGCACAGGTTGACAATTGAATTGAATTAATATATAAGCCCCAAAGATCAGGCCATTATCGTTGGCCATTGCCCTTGCAACGTGTCTTCGAATCACCTTAATCAGGAAATTGCCAATCTAATCAGATTAGCCCCATCGTAAAGGACTTTGTTGGGATAATATTTTTTGTACTCTGATTCTGGTGTTCTGTACAAGCCAAGACAAGTCCTAAGACACTGCCTTTCAAACACCCGAATCCTTTCCATCTGATACGGCGGACAACCATACGCGATGACTGTGAAACAGCTTTCTTGTCAGGGCTAAAGCCTTCTTGGCTCCAGCAAGACAAGAATCTATATGCTTGTCAAAATACAAATACTTATCGAGCCAAATACCAAGGTATCTCACTACGTTTCTCACCGCTAATGGCAGTCCGTGCTATCCAATGATGGCCAAATTTCGCCAGTTATGTCTGGTATCCCTAGAAGCCCATCTCAATGGAGTCCTGAACAAGATTGTTTCCGACTTTTGAAAATTGATTTTCAATTTCTAATCATCGCAATACGCCTTAATATGATCGAAATCACGCTGCAGAAGAGTATTGATGACTTCGATTTTTGGACCTGATCTGTACGCCACAAAATCGTCTGCGTACGCTATGGCATGATTGAGGGAACCTACTAGATCACTTGTGTAAACGTTAAACAGTATCGGAGAAATGACAGCCCCCTGTTGTAAGCCGTTACATTTAACAACGAACTTCTTTCCAATAAGCATGTCGCAAGTCATATATAGCAGAGGTTTGGGCATACCCATTCTCGTCAACTTATAGAAAAGCCCCTCTAACCATACGGTGTCGAAGGCCTTCTCAAAGTCAACGAGGCAGGCACCCGTACACTGGTTCTTGCATTTATTCCATTGTATGTCGGAGACCAGCTTAGACGCAGCATGAATAGTGTCATGCCTCGCCCTAAAACCAAACTGATTTTCCGGAATTATATTATTTTCCTCAACCCACCTTAACAGCGCTCTATTAACCACTTTCTCGAATACCTTGCTAATATTCGGAAGCAAACTAATCAACCGGAGATTTGCAGGGTTAGTTCTAACTTTATCCCTTTTCGGGATGGGATGTACCACTGCTGTTTTCCAATGCGTCGGATAATATGCATTATTCAGCGCATTGTTAAACAGCGTAGTAAATATATCCACTGCTTCCAAGGGCAGGTGTCTTAATACGACGTTTGGAATACCGTCTACTCCCGACGACTTTTTGTTTTTCAGAGACTCGAAGATGCATAGGAGTTCATCTTTTCGCACGAACAAATGCGAGGAAGCTCGCTCATTGGCGATGATAAAGTTTGCAGCGTTTTCTTACAGACTTACTATAATTTTCTTTAATTAATTGTTTTAGGTTTTTGATCAATGACTTTAGTGTTCTTATTTCCGGGTCGTTTCTGTCAGTAAACTGTCTGTACAACTGCCTAAGCCTCGAGAGCAGTCTACTTTTGTGTGCGTATAATGCGTTGATAGTTGGAGTTCTGTATTTTTCCACCTGACTTTCGTCGGAGTATTATATCCGAGAGATAGTCTGCTCCATAGTTCGTTTGATAACGTCTTGCATTATCAGTAAACTACGGTCGATTTCTTCGTTTGTCAAGTTTCTGTTAGTGGGGGGATTAATTCCATTCAAACGTAAATTACGCTTCAGGATTCTGGAGAAGCACGACCACCGTACCTTACGGTAGTCGTATGGGTACACTGGATCGTACTGCTCCAGCTGCGTTTGCTCGTTTTGGGATCCGTATTGTGGCGGCAAGTCCGTAGTGATCACTATCGTACTCGAACGCACGCAAACAGTTCCTTGTGTTTCGATATACGTTAGTCAGTTCTAGTCTACTGTCTATTAATGCCAAGTCCAGGAAAGAACCGGCTGATGGGAAGGATGGGATATTCGTCGCGTACAGTTCAAGTCTGTACTCAATCATATTTTGACCCCACCAGTAGTATAACTGGTTGCCTCTGGTGTTTGGCAGATTATTTCCCCATACCGCATGTCTAGCATTAAGATCTCCGGCCAAAAAATAATAATTTTCCTCCGATTGGAGCTGAAGTCAACGAAAAGTAATTCGAGCTCAGTTATAAATTGAATGGGATTAGGTGCTTCGGGTGCATAAAGCGACACCACATACACTCGCCTTCGACAATGAAGAGGAATGCATACGATGCAGGCTTCCAACACCCGGAACCTCATTTAATCCCCGCTATATATGACCCTATGGCGCACACCTTTGCGTAATAAGATACCAACCCCACCCCCTTCTCTCGATCCTGATTAGTGAGTTAACATTTAACGCAAGAATCTTCAGATTAACCTCATTCAACGTAACAGACATTATATCGGCGTGCCAGACTTGTCAAACAGGGTCGAATAGATGACGTCAATTCGAGCTGCTTTTTCATTTAATTGTTTCTGAAAATGATCGATTTTTCCGTGTAGGGACAGAAGAATCACTTTCAAATCCAGATCCGCTTCCGGCGCTTTTTCAGCTACCTTTGGCGTATTTTTTGCTGTAATTGTGGCCTTACCCGATCCAGATACCATTTGGGCAAAGGGTACATTGGGTGCTACAAAATTAGAGAAAGCACGACTCTTTTGACGCTTCTCTTCTTCGATCAGCACTAAGAAGAATGGTAATTTACGGTTACCATCCCTTGCCGCGGCCATGGTAAACGGCTTGACCCCCACGAACTTAAGGTCGTCGCTCTTTAACCTTTTAAGCTCTTCTTCGAGCTCCGCCGTCTTTATTGCGGGATCGATGTCTTTTAATAGCACCGTCTGAAGTTTTTCACCCTTAGGAGTATATGTATAGTTTTCCGTATCTGCTTTTCCTAGGGCGGTACGTACTTTCCGGTAAAATGTGGAAAAGGTCTTCATATTCTGTGTTCATCCCTTTGATATGTATAAGAGTAAATAGAGAACCCTTGATTTCCAGAGTAAGTTGAATTCAATGTTTTAAGAGTGCATCCAGTGAGCACTCAGCTATTTGCTTAGTAAGGTCGGATATGTGATCATAGCCTTCCGAATTAAAAATGCATCTAGCACAGTTGTTAAATGCAATATTTTATTTTCTCAAGGACGAAGAATCTAAACGCGCAAAGATTTCGCATCCACACAATATGATGGGGAGAACGTAGACCTTAATGAGTTTTACTTTGACTGTGACAGGCACCTAACGCTTTGTTGGACTGAACGCCATATAATTTTTGAGACAACGTAGTTTTGGTCCAGTAATTTATTTTTTTTTTATAACACTATTAACAAAAAGAGGCTAATTACCCTTTTACCAATCGAAGGCCAATATTGTCGATTGAAAATAAATTAGTTTTGCATAAAGTTATCTTTCAGGCCATTCTGCTTTATGGATGTCAAGTTTGGAGAACTTGTGCAATGCGCCACTTAAGAAAACTACAAATATTTCGAAATAAATTAATATATTAAAAATGATGCCTGACTTACTGTAATATCACTCGACTTTAACACAATAAAGCCAAATCATCGTTTCCTCTATCGCCGTGGTTTTGCTGACAATCCACTTGTAAATAATTTAAAAACTTGTAACTTACTTGTTAGTTGAAAAGTGGTTGATTTATTCATTCATTTATGTATTTTTTATTTATTTATTTGTTCTGCCTAATACTTGTTGATATTTGTTATTTGGTAAAATTTGTGAAAGTAACAAATGTAAAAATTAAAAATTTCAAAAATGTTGCGCTAAAAAGTACAATTTTTAAATGTTGATAAAGGGAACGTGCTTTTGGAATCAACGACTCTCTTCTTCAATGGATTAGAAATTACCTTTCGGAACGTTCAATTTAAGTTGTCTTGGACGGTTTCAAGTCTGATATTCACAAAATAAATGCTGGTGTGCCCCAGGGCTCCGTTCTGTCTCCGACACACTTTTTAATTTTCATCACCGATCTCTTGTCTGCTATTTCCAATCCAATATATTCCTTTGCTGGCGACAGTACACTCTGCTTTTCGGCCATTATCTATGAATGGCACTTGCATCGTTGAAACTGAAAAACTTTCCGTTCTTGGTATGTGTGTCAATGATGTAACACATACGAATGGAATGACCACATGTTCGATGTCGCCAAAAACTCTGCGAAATGTCTTGGTTTCCTCAAGCGTTGTAAGAAATATTTCACACCCTCTGATCTGGCCTCAATATAAAAGGCGTTTATCCGCTCGAAATTGGAGTATAATGCTCACATCTGGTCAGGTGCTCCTAAAACCCCTTTGCACTTGCTAGATAGGATCCAAAACCGTGCGATAAAACTCATAGGTGATGACAATATTTCACAGTCATTCGACACCCTCGAACGCAGACGTAATGTCTCTTATCTTAACTTGATGTATCGCCGAAATTACCAGTAATATTCCACCCCTTCTAACTTTTAACCGTGATACCCGTCTCGCTATGAATGCTCATCAGTATACCTTCAAGCCCACTTTCGGAAGTACTCTCAAATATCACGATTCGTTCCTAAGCCGTACAACTCGCTTATGGAATGCCCTGCCGAGCTCTTTATTTACTAGTCACTACTTGCAAACATTTAAAACCAACGCACTTCGGTATCTCTCTTTTTTCCCTCACTAATTTCTCCTCGCCCGCGTTATGTTCAAACATCTTAAGGGTACACAAAATCCCTTGTGCGCGTGTCAATTATAAAAAAAAATCTTCGTTTTTTGGAGCTTTGGGATAACAAACGAAGATCATTATAAACTTTTCCGGTATCCAATTTTATAGGCGAGGAACTGAATGTTTATAAATATACAGAACTTTCGATTTCGCTGGATTAAAGGACAATTTGTGCTTTAGTGACAACCGCTGAATAATTTCTATGTCTTCGTTTATATTCTCTGTAGCACGACTAGTTCTGTCTAGCGGACAGCAACACAGATAAAGTTGGACATCGTCTGCAAACACATGGACACATAGTAGTGTCAGATTTTTAACGTAAACCACCTGTCATGATGACTTATGTTTACGGCAAGGATACGCCTTGCCATCGTTCTCCGTCATTCCATTGATACCAATTCGAAACTGTGTTGGAGGTACAAGTTCCAACCTTGGTATGAGTCGAGGCCGACCTAAAACCTCTTACTGCTCTTAGGGTCACAGTACCCAGTACTTATTGCAACTCTACATTGGGTCAACCAAAGGAAGACCCTTCCCGCGATTTGGGTTTAAACCACAGCCTCCATGACGCTCCCACAAGGGGGCCTACCTCTTGAAGTCAGGCCGGGACCGAGATCCGGGGGCTCTGTGATTTAAATCCTGGTAGAGACTACCGGTGGTCCAGCCGCCAACAAGACCTATGACCGGCAACTTGTGACTGATCGAATCGTAGCAACCTTCGGTAGCGTCATCTGAAGATCTTTACGATAAGACCAGTACTTTGCTCTGCCCCCGTTCATTATTAGACAACGTCATTAAAGGGCGAAGCCTTAATAATTGGGCGGGGGCCCACATATGGACACAGCAATATTTTACTTGTTGATTGAGTTCATTTACATAAAGCGAGAACAATTACGGCCCGAGGTTGGAACCATGTGGTACCCCTGCAGCCGATCCAAGAAAGAACGATATTTTATTTCGACAAAAATGGCAGTATAGCAATCGGCTGATTCGATTATTATTCGACTTGGGTATCGGAAGTATATCGTGACAATCTTAAGGCCTTCCCCAAGGATGATCCCTCAAAGCCAGTTCATTTAACATGCTTTGTCGGCTACAAGGCCGACTACTACCAATGATGGTTTTCGGAGCTGTTGGTTACATCGAGACTCCTTTTTGGTCTGCGAGCTTTGGTCAATGTTTGGGCCCAGCACTTGTCTGAGGAACGCCATCGTCGCTTCTACAAGAACTGGTAGAAAGTTTTCACCAAGACTAGCAAGAAATGGACCGATGCTGCTGGGAAGAAAAGCATCTAAAATGACTTTAGGAAGATGGTTCGTTGCTGCAAAGTCATCCGTGTCACCGCTGACCCCCAGATCCGTTTGATCAAGCAACACCAAAAGAAGGCCCACATCATGGAAATCCAATTGAACGGGGGATGTATCGAAGACAAAGTCAAATGGGTCAAGAACAATTTGGAACAAGCTGTCCAAGTATCCAATGTCTTTGGTCGAGACGAAGTGTTTGATTGTGTTGGCGTTACCAAGGGTAAAGATTTCAAGGGTGTGACAAGCCATTGGCACACAAAGAAATTGCCCCGCGAGATACATAAGGGTTTGCTGGTATTGGAGCCTAGCATCCAAGTCGTGTGTCTTTCACTGTCGCACGTGCCGAAGATCTACGGCATCGGAGCTTAAATCCACACTAAGGATGCCAAGGTCATCAAGAACAATGCGTCAAATGAATACGATTTAACTGACAAGAGCATAATACCAATGGGTGACTTCCCCCCTTATGGTGAAGTAAACAACGGCTTTGTTATTCGTAAAGTCTGCTGTATTGGACCCAAAAAACGCGGCATCATTCTGTGCAAATATTTCTTAGTACACACAAGCCGTGCTTCTTTGGAAGCAATCAAACTAAAGTTCATCGATACTTCCTGAAAAATAGGTCATGGTCTGCCGCCGACAAATTGGCATTGACAATGGGACCACACAAGAACGATCGTATCAAGGAAGAACGAGCTGCCACTATTTCTGCTCCCACTGTTTAAATATGGTTTACAAGATCATTTTGGTGAAACTTTGCCAAGATGCCACAAACATTTCCACACATTGTGTGTGCGTATAAAATAAAATATTTATTTTATATTTTTATGAATTACTTTCATATATAGCACATACAAGGTTGCGCAAAATTAATCACCCTATCGGAAGATGGTATAATTTTTGGAAATGACGTCGTACGTCAGTCATATTTGACACTTGTGAACTAGATGCCTGCAGTATACAAACAGACAAGCAATGGAGCGCTATACTCTATTTCGACGTCAATTTCCTAATCGCGCCAACTGGGCAAACATTCCGGCGCTTAGCTACTCGACTCGAACAGAATGGAATCAGAGGAGACCATGCAGGGCGTGGCCGCCGCCGGTGAGAAATATCGCGGCTGTGGCTGCCAATGTCGCTGAGAACGAAGAAACATCAGCCAGATGGCGGGCCACGCAATTGGGCATCACCAGACGGAGCCTAAAACGAATTTTAGTGAAAGACTTACACATGTTCCCGTACAAAGTGCAAACAGTGCATCAGTTAATGACTCCTGACCGTCAGTCGCGAGGATGATTTTGTGTCGAAAAACATCATGAGCGACGGGGCGCATTTCGACTTAAGCGGTTACGTCAATAAGCAAAATCTTCGTTTCTGGGGAGCTGAAAATCCGCGTGTGATGCACGAAGAGCCATTACATGCACTCAAAGCCACCGTGTGGTATGCGTATTTTTTTGAGGACGCCATCGGCAATATAGTCACTGTTACTGGCGAACACTACAGGGCCATGATAAACGACTTCTTACTGCCGGAATTGGATGAATGGGACTTGGTGAACATGTGGTTTCAACATGTTACCACACAGCACGGGCCCCAATGGATATTGTGAAGGAAGCGTTTCCTGATAGCGTAATCTCCCGTTTTGGCGATTTGGCAAACAAACCAACATCGCCCGATTTAACCACCTCTGACTTGAGTCTTCAATACGAAATAGTGATGCAGAAGAAAGATACGAAATATTATTTCTCCGAATTTAAAAATGTGACAACAAAACTTTTTGTATCCCTCAAAGAAGCCAAATTCACAAATTCCCGATTCTTACCACCAATTAGCAGCGTCTTGGTCTTTGATGAATTAAGGTTAAGACAGTTTTTTTTTTAGATCAAACGAATATGGGATCGAGGTCTGTGTTTAGATTTTCGATACCAGAAGCCACTGTAGATTCGGGTACTTTTTTATATGATTGTATATCAACCGCATAGATACGATAATCGCAGAGGATTATCCTTTTGTAAATATCATTTATGAACATCTTGAAGAAAAGAGGACCAATTAGGGTTGTAGCAGTCATTAAACAATGTAAGGATTAAAACTGACGAAATTATGCAAAGACATCATTTGAACTAGGAAGAGCATTATAAAAAAGTATAACCATTAACCATGTCATGTTGTGAGCATCCTGGTGAATAAATTTGGTCATAGTGTGCTACCAGCCAGTTTCAGAAACAAGAAAAACATCTATCAGTGAAGGCACTTTGTCAGGTTGAAAATGAGTGGGGTTGGCATCATTAGCAAACTGAAAGCCCAATGAATTGACCGCATCTACAATACAGATTCTTGATTTTTGCCTCTTAGAATTGTTTTTTTTTTTTTAAAGAGGGTGTGACTACTCTTAAAATGCCAGAGCAGAAAAGGTTCAGTGGTTGTTTCACTCCATAGGTGGCATCCCACATTTAATGGGGAGACTAAATGATTACTTTAAATTGACTTGTTGTTGTATTTTAGACAACCATTCATCTCACGCGGTTTTAGTTTCCTGAAAAAAAGGATGTCCAATCGTCCGATTGGGAATTCAATGCACTACGGTCTTCACTTTTTTATAACATAACACATGAGGTGCCATATATAGTGCTTCTATAAGAAATTCTATATTTTCTGCAACTATTTCTATGAAAATAAATTCTGTGTCATCCAAAATTGTGGATTGCGTCATTACTTTACGCTGCAAATTATTTTTCTCATACACAGCTATACAAGGCCCATCAATCAGCCTGGTGCATTTTATATCCATAGATATGTCCCATATCCAGATTTAACCAAGTTGCGGTGATGCAAATAATGTCCACAGATCCACCCTCAAACAAAGAGCGCGCTTCATCTATCTTATTAACAATGCTTTGCACATTGAAATGACAAACTCTAATACGTCTATTATAAATAATAAGTTTTACAATATGAAATACTCGTACATCTTCTTTAAATATAATAAGCGTGCTTTGATAAGTGCCTTCGGCTTCTGAACACTGTTGAAAAACATTAGGACAGAACGATAGTGAGATACCGATGTGTATTGGTTTTGAATGTTCGAGAATTACAAAGTGTGAGGAACATAGCGTTTTGTAGGCTATTTCACAATTGTATAGTCCGGCTCAGTGTTTTTAGAAAATCGATCATTAAATTCACTTTAGTATACTATGTATTAATACGAGGGTTGTCTGAAAAGTTTCCGACCGAACAATGATGCAAGACATTTTTTCTCAATTTTTTTTTTTATTTTTCTACATAGTCTCCTTGTAACTCTACACACTTCTCCCAGCGATGCTCCCATCTCTCTAACCCGTCCAAATAGTTCTTGGCGTTTTTCTCTGCAAAATAATTGTTCACGAAGGTGATTGCCTCCTCATTTGACGAAAATCTCTGTCCTCGAGCGCAGTTTCTAGATGAGGGAACAAAAAAGAAGTCACTTGGGGCTAGATCTGGTGAATAAGGCGGATGGTCAAGCAGTTCAAACCGTAATTCATGGATTTTCACCATGGCAACCGCTGAGGTGTGAGTCGGCACGTTGTCTTAGTGAAACAGGATTTTCTTTTTCTGCAAATGTGGACGTTTTTCCGCAATTTCTGCCTTCAGCTTGGCAAGTAATGATGCGTAGTATGCTCCTGTAATGGTTTTTTCCTTTTTGAAGATAATCGATTGAGATAACTTCTTTACTATCCCAAAAAACAGTCGCCATCACTTTCCCAGCCGAAAAAGCAGTTTTTGCTTTTTTTGGAGCCGGCTCGCCCTTTGCAGTCCACTGTTTTGCCTGAATTGTTGTTTTGGGCGTATAATGGTGAATGGAAGTTTTATCTACAGTAATTAATCGGCGCCAAAACTCGGATTTATTGCGCCTAAACTGCGCCAACAGAACGTTGGAAATGTTCATTCGAACACGTTTTTGGTCTAACGTAAGCAAACGCGGCACCCAACGTGCGGACAGCTTTCTCATTCCTAAATCTTGATTTAATATCTAACAAACACGTTCTTTGGACATTTTCATAACCTCTACTCTCTCTCTCACTTTAATTCGGCGGTCGTCTAACATCATTTGGTGAACTTTAGCAATGTTATCGTCAATGGTTGCAGTTTTTGGACGTCCCGAACGTTCATCATCTCCCAAGCTCTTACGGCCACGTTTAAATTCAGCTGCACAAAATTTCACTATGGTAAATGATGGTGCAGAGTCCCCATACACAGAGTCCAACTCATTTTTGAATTGCGTAGGCGTATTGCCTTTCGAAAACAAGAATTTAATAACAGCTCGATACTCAATTTTTTCCATTTTCACAAAAAACACTCACATCGACTGACTCAAAAGACTGTCAACTAAAAACTGCGCGAAGTTATATTACTTGAACACCTTGGAGTTTTAAAAAAAGATTTATTTGCGACCCTTTAGGTCAGAAGATTGACAATAGAATGAATTACAATTTTATTTTAATTTCTCAAATAAGTTATTTGCAGAAGTGAATTCCAAGAACTTAAACTTGGCCGGAAATTATCCAGACGCTTAGCTTGCAATTCACCTGTGCAATCACAATGCAAAAGTTTGATTATATTACAATGAATATGCTTAATCAACTATATCTACGTAGGTTCATGTGTGGGTTGTGTTCATTTGGGTTGAAGGCCAGCGGATGACGTAGCTGATTAGGTTGTTGACCTACTGATTAGGGGGCAACGGATGGGTAGGTTGCTGACGTAACTCGCGTCCAAATTACTTCGGTAAGTAACTGTCAAAGGATGCACAACTAGCATTCACTAGCTTTTATTGGCGAGTGCCGCTATCTTTACGGAAACTTTTCAGACAACCCTCGTATACAACTTGGCCCAATCTGAAAGTAAGGAACCCCATGTGTGTGTGTGTGTGTGTGGACGAATGGCGGCGACAGCCAAAAAGCGCGGTAAGCTCATTCGATAGCTTATCGTCTTGTTGGCCAGAGCCTCAAAAAAAAAAAGGAAAAAAAAAAACAAACGAAGACAAAAAAACCAACGACAAAGAGAAGAAAAAAAAACGAAAACGATAAAAATAACAAGAACGAGAACAAGAACAAGGACAACAAAATTTAAACAACCGAGGACGAGAAACACACCAAAGGACAAAGGAAAGGAAATTACAACACACAACGGACAAGACCGGACAAAAGTCGGTGATTGTGGCGGAGGCGGCTTACCCTCCTCCACCAGCAGAGACCCAGCTAGAGAGCGACCCCGCATAGGCAGGAAACCCATTAGACAGCTAAGTACCCTTTTTAAATAAGACATATTTGTGCAGTAAACCCGCGTCCGTAAGCCTTCTTACCGTTTTCCGTTGAAACCGTTCGTAAGACGGTTAGATTTCTCCAATTGCGCGACCCGCTAACTTTAACGGAACGACAACGCGGAACTGTGGGCCTTCCATTAGCCGACCCATAAAATTAAAATTAATTTATTTTTTTAAAACTTTGGTTGGTAAATTCGGCATACCCTGTGATTCCCCAAATCAAAAAAAAACAAATATGTATATGTATAAATTCCCCATCAGGGAAAAGACAATTCCTGGTTTTTTTTCTCATCTGTTTTCCCAATTTCGCATTAAAAATTGGGTGGCGCCTATTTCTTGTGTTTGTTTTCAGCTTTTGTGTTGATCGATCATCCCGAACCCCCCCTTGCTGAGCAGCCGGTGTGTGCAGCTAACCAACAGCTGCTTTTGCAATTCCGGTTTTCGCGATTCCCTCTTGGGCTGCACATTCGCTTTTGTGTAGACCTTTCCATTCGCTTATCAACCACCACCAGTGTGGTTGCGGTTCGTCCCACTCTATAGTTTTATTGTTTGTTGTTTTGCCAGCAGCCCGGCATTTGTCATTTTAAATAAATTAAATTTTTTCTCCCCGGGTTTTGCAACCTATGTAAGTTGTCTGCGAAGTGCGCAAGCAATTGCACAGAAAGCTGAAATATCAATAACTTTGTTCAGTGAGCAAAAGCTAGAATTCACAGATTTGTGAAAAACGTCAAATCAAATGAGAACAGAAAAGTACAGCACAGCTGATTTTGACATTTTTCACAATTGTGTTCTACTTCGAAAGTACGAGGGGCGTTCAATATATTCTCGGTATCGATATGAAGGAAAATGCGAATTCAATTTAAATTGTTTTTATTTTTCAATATAATCTCCCCTAACATCAATGCATTTGTTACATCTTGAGATAAGCTTTTTTAAACCCTCAAAAAAATAAATTTCCTCTTTCTCTGCAAAATACCCATTTATTGCCGACTTGAGTTCTTCATCATCCGAAAATCTTTTTCCACGAAGACATTTTTTTCAAATCCGGAAACAGGAAATAATCACTAGGGGCAAGGTCTGGACTATAGGGTGGGTGTTGGATTTCTTCGAATCCACAATCTCGCGCAGCAGCCTTGGAAACTCGTGCCGTGTGAACAGGAGCGTTGTCATGAAGAAGCAAAACACCCGCTGCGAGTTTACCCCGTCTTTTCTTTTTAATTTCCTCCCGCAAATTATGCAAAGTGGAAGCGTAGGATGTGGCGTTGATGGTTTCACCTTTGTTTTTGTATTCAATGAGCAAAATTCCCTTTGAGTATCAAAAAACTGTGGCCATGAGCTTCCCGGCAGACGGAGTGACTTTGAACTTCTTTGGGGGGTCTGTTCCTTTTTTATGCCACTGCATGGACTCTTGTTTGCTTTCAGGGTCATAGTGGTGGACCCATGTTTCGTCCCCAGTAACAATTCGATCCATAACACCGTCCGCGTTCTCACTACACATCTCCAAAAGCTCTCTACAGCATGCGATTCTCACTTTTTTCTGAGGCGCTGTGAGCATTCGTGGCACCCACCTTGCACTGACCTTTGAAAGGTTAAGATGGTCATGAAGAAAGGTGTGAATGGTACCAATTGAAAGCTTGGTGATCTCTGCCATCATTTTCACCTTTATTCGGGCATCCTCAAGAATAAGTTTTTCGACTTCTTTGATTTTTCTCCCGTACAAGCTGTAGCCGGGGCGCCGGAGCGGGGGTCGTCTTCAATGCTCTCTCTGCCTCTCTTGAACTCACTTGACCACTTTTGCACAGTTGATAATGAAGGTGCGGAACCCTGGTAAACAGCCACCATCTCTTCATGAATAGTTTTTTGACTTTTTCCCTGCTTAGTGAGAAATTTAATTACAGCGCGATGCTCAATTTTCACCATCATCGTCTCAGTTGCCATTATGATTCTGTTTAACTAGAGATAAAACGCGAATTAATAATCACATTTATGTAAACCTTTTCCATACCAACGCACTCGCAGCCAGTCATCCCACGCAAACGAACTTCAATCATACGCACTCGAACAACAATGCAGCTTACGCATCAGACCATCATGCGATGATAATACAGAACGGCATGCAAATCGGCCGATGGTTCTCAAACGTGCCATTGGCTGATAATCAACGAACCAGTGCAAGAAGCGGTACTCACCATAGCTCTCGTGCTGGTATAAAAGGAGGCTGCACTGCTGCAGTGGAATAAGAGTAATAATCGTCAGCGAGTTGTACCAAATGGTTGTAGGCAAGGTGTATTAATAAAGAACTTGAAGTCAAACTTGAAAGTGGTATTTTATTGCTGCTGGGTGAATTTCTTCTGTCGGTGGATTTGGATTTTTCCTACATTTATATGAAATTTTATATGAATGCACTAAAATAATAGTATTACTTGGTAAATAAGTCAATTTATATATACAACCACAGCTTCACCCCTATACCGAGAATATGTTGAACGCCCCTAGTAATGAAGTTTTGCACAGAAGTTGAAGCTCACGGACATACCATCAAGCGCTTGAGATCGGACGGTGGATTGGAATTCTGCAATGAGTCTGTTAGAGATTTTCTTTTAAAGAAAGGAATAAAACATGAAGTTTCGACCCCGAGAGCTCCAGAGCAGAATGGTTTCATCGAGAGACATGAAAAACAACTTCCCTTGTATCTTTGGGCAGAGGCAACACATACCGCAGTTTACCTGCGAAATCGGACAGCTTCACATACAATTGGAGGAGCAACGCCTTATGAAAGGTGGTTTGGATCAAAACCTTCGGTAAAAAACCTTCGAATTTTTGGCAGCGAGGTTTATATTCATATTCCAAAAGAGCAGCGAACTAAATGGGAGAAAAATTCCATGATGTGTCTGATGATCGGCTATAACGAGGAGAGCAAAGCGCATAGAATTTTCGATCCTGCTGGCAGAAGAATAATAATAAAATAATAAAAGACCAAGAGAATTTACAAGAATCCAAGGCTTCCAACTCCCAGAAGCCCGTACAACATAAGACAAAGTACAAGGCCGAATTACAAAGAGTTGTCTGAGGAAGAGCTGATTGCAGCCGAGGTTTGTGCATGTGAGGTGGAGCCGAAAACGCTGGAGGAAGCCATGAAATCCGAAGATTCGCAAAAGTGATTAGATGCTATAAATGAAGAGATCGACTCACTGGAAACCAATAAAACTTGGGTGCTAGTCCCAAGGACAGGAGAAAAACATGTCATTACTAACAGGTGGGTGTTTAAAATTAAGTATAAGGCAAATGGTTCCATAGATAAATACGAGTATAAAGCGAGATTGGTCGCAAGGGGTTGCTCACAGAAATTTGGGATCGACTACGAAGAGACTTTCGCACCGGTTGTTAGATACGATTCTGTCAGAATATTGTTGGCAATAGCAGCGGCACAAAATCTTGAAGTTTACCAGTTCGATGTGAAAACGGCATTCTTGCATGGCAATTTAGAAGAACGCATTTATATGGAACAACCATATGGGTTCGAAGATGGTGAGAAGATCTGTTCTTTAAATAAAAGCTTGTATGGACTTAAGCAAGCATCGAGGCAATGGAACAAAAGAATTGTTGAATTTCTGATGCAATATGGACTAGAACAATCAAGAGTTGAATCATGTGTATTTATCTGTAAGTCTAAACAATTAGTAACTTACCTAGCTCTTTATGTAGATGATGGGCTCATATGTGGAAATAATATTATATTTATAAAGCAGCTGCTCAATAACCTTAATAAAGAATTTAAGATTGCTTTCAGAGAAGCAGAATTTTTCGTTGGCATGCAAATTAAAAGAGATAGAGAAAGAGGAACTCTCAAAATTTATCAAAGCATTTACACAAATAAAATTTTAAATCGTTTTCATCATGGTAATTGTTCACCTGTTTCTATACCCGCAGAGCCTGGAATCAAATTTTCGAAGGATGTACAACCTCAGAAATCGGGAGTTTTCCCGTATAGAGAAGCGATAGGTTCGCTGATGTATTTGATGGTGTGCACAAGACCAGACATCTCGTATATTGTTGGTGTTCTTAGCAGTTTTATGGAGCGTCCTTCTTTAACACATTGGCAAGGAATTAAAAGAATTTTACGATTCCTAAAGGGAACGTCAGAGCGTGGAGTAACCTTCAATAGAGATTCCATCTACACCGAAATGACAGCCTATTGTGATGCGGACTGGGCTGGAGACGTTGATACGAGGCGAAGTACAACAGGATGGATCGTGTTTTTAAATGGAGGCGCAATTGCTTGGAGCTCTAAGAAACAGACTGTGACTGCGACATCAACAACAGAAGCCGAATTCGTAGCTCTATGTTCTGCAACAAAAGCAGTTATAAGCATAAGAAGATTACTGTCAGATCTGGACCAACAACAAACTAAACCTACGATTATAAAATGCGATAATCAAAGGGCAATTACTTTGGTTAATAATCCCGAGTCATCGAAAAGAACAAAACACATCGACACTCAGTATTTTTACACATGTGATATGCAAAACAAGGCGGAGATAGATGTGCAATATGTACCAACCGATAATCAATTGGCTGATCCTTTAACAAAAGCATTACCGAAAGAGAAATTTCGAAGGTTGGTTGAGCGATATGGACTTATGGACGATTAACATTAAGTAATTTTTTTTTTGAAAGCGAGAGGGAGTGTTGAAATTATCGCTTTCAACATATTGCATTCTCACCTTAAGCCATTATCATGTTTCAATTCCTTTTGGGCTTTTAAGCTTGCCATTTCTTTTTATATTTGTTTAACCTTCTTCTTCCTTGAACTCTTGAAAAGATAAGTCACATTTTGTAATCTGAAAAGTTCTATCAAATCATTTAATCTTTTATAATATATTACAACTTGGATCATTTAATTATTTTGTTGCCTTTTTATTCAAAAGTATATTTAATATATTTACAAAAGTGTTCTACACACGGTGCAATATTTTCTGTTCCGAACAGATTGGAACAGCCTCACTGAACGCAGAGCAGAACAGATTCGGACAGAAATTTTTCTCACTGAACAGGAAAGTCAAAAACAAACTTAGAATCAAATGCTGTAAGTACCCAAGAAATTTGATCTTGAAAAGAAAATACAAGAAATTGTGCGGTGAACTCAAACAGGAGATTCCTATTTGCCGTGATACATATTACCGTTCCCAATTCAATTCTGCTAAGGGAAACTTAAAAAAACGAATGGCAGGTAGTTAACAACATTCTAAATAAATCGTCTTCCTCTAAAATACCTACAGTTATACATGCCGATGACTGCGAAATAACTGACAAACTTACTATTGCAAATAAATTCAACAACTATTTTACTGATAGCTAGCAACCTACAACCGTGTCCGGTTCAACCAATCTGTTCCACTCACAAATGTACGGAACAATTTCAAGAAAACAGTTTTGTGTTCAATCCCTTTACTCCCCTCGAGGTATTTAAAGCTATTGGTACTCTAAAAAAATCTAATTCGTGTGGGGTTGATGGTATTTCGAGTTTCATTCTTAAAAGGATTGCATGTTTCATTTTAGACGTATTGGTACATATCTTTAATTGTTGCGTATTTGCAGGTGTATTCCCGGAAGCACTTAAATGTGCAGATGTTGTGCCAATACATAAAAAAGGTTCTGCTGCTGAAATCTCTAACTATAGGCCCATATCTCTTCTTCCAGCTCTCAGTAAAATCTTTGAGAAACTTGTAAAATATAGGTTAGTGAATTTTTTAAATGCAACTAAGTTTTTCAATCCAACTCAGTTTGGTTTTCAAAAGGGGAAGTCAACTGAAGACGCACTACTAAAGTTTTGCTCTCAAATAATGTCAAATCTCGATAGTAAAAAGTGCACGGCTGGTTTGTTTATTGACATCACCAAGGCCTTCGATATGGTCAATCATAATCTTTTATTGAGAAAACTGGAAAAAGCAGGTCTTCGTGGTTTCATGCTTGATTGGTTCAGGTCGTATCTTGGAAATAGGTCGCAAAGAGTGAAATTAGATGATATTAGGAGTGAAGTTAAGTTCATCAACTTGGGTGTACCCCAAGGCTCTGTTCTAGGACCAACTTTGTTCTTGATTTACATAAATTCACTTTTTTCACTTAATTTTAAAGGCACACCAACTGCTTTTGCTGATGATGTTGGCTTTTCCTATGGTTGTAACAGTCCCTTGGATCTGGTTTCGGACATTAATTGGGATCTCAACTTACTGAGAAACTGGTTTGCTGAACATATCTTGGCGATAAGCTCTAAAACGAAAATAATGTTTTTCAGTTTATCATCCTTACATAACTTAGATGCAAACGTGTATTTTCATGCACCCGAGTGCCAAAGATACAAACTGTCCGTTTGTCATTGTGCGGCTGGTATTTCTTCTAAATCTTTTTGTAGCAAATTGAACTGCAGTGACAAATGTTTTTTAATTGAGGAAGTTAATGAATTTAAATACTTGGGACTCACTATTGATTCTAGAATGAGCTTTCTGAATCATGCTGAAACATTGAGAAAGTATTTTCGATGGACTCTCAGACACTTCTTTTATTTGCGTAATATCTGCTCGAATACACTCCTGAAAACAATCTATTATGGAATATTTCATTCTAAGTTGCAATATGGAATCGCTTGTTGGGGAGGTGCATATTTTAATAAAATTCAACCCTTGTTAACCTTGCAAAAATATGTAATAAAAATTATATGCCGTAAACCTGACAGACATCCTAGTTATCCTTTGTTCTGTGACCTGAAAATTCTTCCAGTTCGTCATTTATATTGTTTTAAGGTTTTAAAAGCTTTCTTTATGAGGTCTGGTAGTCGTAACTTTCGTTTAATATCATCTTATAATCTACGTGGAAACTTGTCTAATATGTTATCCGTATCTACTTTTCGTACCACTGCTTATCGTAATTTTTAGTCTATTTTGTCGTTTCGCTTCCTCACACAATCAGGGTAATTTCAACATCTGGTATGCTAGTCTAGAATCATTCATTCACTGATGCTCGACTTCTGACATTCTGGTTAAACCTTAGCTCACTGTTGTATTCATCCTTTGCCTATTTAGCTATCTAACGGATGTATTTTTTTTCGTAAAACAAAAATGTTTTTGTTGTACTCTCTTATGCTTCATGAACTTTTTCTTACACATTTTTATATTGTTTAAAATACTTCAGTCTTATATTTGCTTCCTACAGGGTCACCCCACCTAAAAAATTTAATTTTATATTGTTAAAGTCCTTTGAAGTGACATTCAACACTATTTTCTTTACTTCTGTAATCTAAAATACAGAATGTCACCAATCTCCTTATTTCTATTGCTCTGCATATAAGGATTTATTTATTTTAAGAATTGTGAATTATAATGAATTTATAAGAAGAAATAAATTATATCATATCATATATATATCATCATAACTTTTCTGAAAGTGAAAAGAAAATTCGCCAAAATATGTAATAAACATCCACAAAATCTAAGAATAAAAAAATACTATGACAAATTGTGCAAAGACGTAAACAAAAAAATAGCAGAAGCGCCCAATAAGATGCATAATGCTAAAGGTAATACTAAAGAAAGATGGAGAATTGTAGATGATATTCTAGGAAAAGGCAGAAATTGTAAAGTACTCGTAGTTGATGTCTTGGAAATAAATGCGCAAATAAATGTAATGAGTACTTCATTGAAATTTCTGAGAAACTAAAGCCTTCTGATCAACCTTATTATACATGCAAATGTATTGCTTCATCTGTTCAGTTTGCTGTACGAGACCAAGTTAATAGTTTTGCTTTTACCACAATTACTTCTGCAGAAATATTTAAGCTTATATTATCTTTAAAAAATAAAAGTTCGTGCACAAGTGATGGTATCACAAATGTCCTTTTAAAAAAGATTATTTTTAATACAAGTGATACTTTCCACAGTCCGTAAAATGTGGCCGTGGTGTGGTGGTACTAGCAATCGCTTCTCCGGAAACTACCGTTATTCCTGGTTGAGCTAAGTCCCAACAGCAAACTGGATGGTCTAAGGAACATCAAAGTCCTAGACTACCAGGTTGTACACTGGGAAAAATTAAAGAGAAGTGAGAACATTTTACAATGTGAAGTGTGGAAAGAATCACAAGTCAGAGGAAATCGCTCTAGGTAAGGACGGAGCGTCGGAAAAAAGCCAACTCTCTTGCGCTTTATGTAAGAACACGGGAAACACCGCAAATTATCGGGGTTGTCCCAAATTCCAATACATCAAGAGAGTAAATCTGACTCGGCAGCAGAAAATGCCAAATGGCGGCAGGAAGGATAAAGACGGTACAACAAGCAAAGGTAGCTTCTCAGGCCCCAGCGCCTAGAGCACCGGAACCTGTACCTGTCATGCTGGCTATCTTGCTCTCTATTCAGAGGCAGATGGCTCAGCTTCAGCGTCAAATACAGAAACAGACTAAGCGGTTAGATCAAATATACGCGCTGCTGCCGGGCCTAACGCACCTCCAGTCGCAATGGGTACGTACATGGCGGAGCAAACCCTGAAGGTCCTTGCAGTGAATGTTAATTCACTGATTAGGTTCGAACGAAGAGCCACACTGTTTAAGTTGCTTAGAGACCAAACGCCTGATGTGCTTTTGGTTAGCGAAACTAAGCTTACCAAAAGACACAAAATGAGGCACAAAAGATATAAAATAGTACGGAGAAACCGACCCAACTCCATTAAGGGAGGAGGCATTGCGATCTTTGTAAGAAAAGGACTGCGTTTCAAAAAAGTATACAGTCGTGTAGTACGAAGGTTCCCGATACTAGAAGCATTCATCGTGTATATCCTCTCCGTAGTGGAAAGCGGTTATACATGCACCTAAGGCTACTCAATCCACCTTATTCATCTCAGAGCTCGAGACACTTTTTCGATTCCTAAGGCTGGAATTGGAAGACAACTACTTTATTATCGGCGGGGATTTCAACGCCAAACATAGAGAGTGGGGAAATAATACACCAAATACTAGAGGGAACCTACTATTCAATTTGTGGGGTCAGCACCAATTTTCCGTCGTTTCCTAGACATGGGTCCTATGTGGATCTCCTGCTGTTCGACACACGAATATAACTGACATGCACTAACCAACATACCATATACTATCTACGCACTTTTGTGTATGACAGTGACCATTGTGGTCTCAGTACCAAAATAACCGTTCCGAACGAAGCTGCGGAATTGGACGAGTTTGTCCAAAGGCATTCATACAATTATAGTAGGGTGCGTTGGACACATTTCACCAGAACACTGACGAGAGCACTCTCCTCGAATTTGCTCTACCCACCGTCCAATAGAAATCTGTCAAACGAGGAGATTGACAGGTATCTAAGGCTAATGAACGAGACAATCGAACGAACAATGGACAAAACGATACCTCGGTATCAACACAATGATGACGACCACTTATTCGGCAACGCAAACATTGACGCACTGCACCAACATAAAAGTAGACTGCTGTCAAGACTAAAAACCTTGTACAGACAGTTTACTGACAAACATAACCCGGAGATTATAACACTGAAGTCGTCGATTAAAAACCTCCAAACATTAATAAAGGAAAATTACAGAGCATCTGTAAGTTTGTATTGGAACAACAAAATTCGGGCTGTAAACACCAGCAACCCGAATATGTTCCCGCAAATAAATAAAATATTTCGGAGAAATAATAAGAACGACCTTTCATGTCTTAAAATCGCCCGAACGACGGACAACGAGAAGATAGTTATAGCAGCAGGCATCGATCCAAATGAGGCCGTTGATGATGACAACTTCTTTGTGATCGAGGATCCTCAGGAGAAGGTAGAGGCTATAGGAGCGACGTTCCAGGAAGTATATAAGGCGAATGACATCATTGGCCCAAACTACGACCTGGAAAATCGAGTCCTTGTGCACAATTTCTCCCTTCGAAATGGAATTGTGAATTGGCGATTCGAGAGCTCGGGTTTCACCCAGTTCAATGACGAGAATATGGCAAATAATGTCATCACCAACGATAGGGTACTACCCCCGTTCATTACAAAGGAAGAGCTCCGAACGATCTTCGAATCACTTAGAAGTAAGAAATCAGTGGGAACCAATGAAATACCGAACATTGTGCTTCGACATTTCCCACTAGAAGCGATGGACATTTATACCACCCTGTTTAATAATGCAATGAATAATGCACATTATCCAGCGCATTGGAAAACTGCGGTGGTACACCCCGTTCTCAAAAGGGATAAAGACACATCCAATCCGGCGAGTCTCCGGTCGATCCGTCTCCTTCCAAATATCAGTAAGGTTTTCGAGATGGTGATCAATAGAGTCCTGACTAAGTGGGTTGAGGACAAACATATAGTTCCGGAAAATTAATTATAGCATTGCAAGAAACAAAAATACCTAAAAAAAATGGACCTAAAAAGTATAAAGACTATATCGCTTACTTCAACAACAATCAACATAATCGAAATAAAAACGGAACAGCAATATTAATAAAAACAGGAATTCCCCACTCATACTCAGACTCACCTGACATCTTTTTAACTCAAACACTCACAATACACTTGGCACAGCCGATCACTTTGCAGAATATCTATCGACAATCTCAAAACATTGCATCCCAACAGCATTACCTTAACCTAAGTGCTAACAATCTTTCCCATAGTGTGGTGGTCGGAGACTTCAACGCTAATAACACCTTTTGGGGATCCCCATCTACTAACAGTGCCGGCTCAGTTGTAGAGCAGTGGTTGCAACATTCGGACCTTGTTTTGATGAATTCAGGTTCTCCCACCCTGTTTTCAACAAGAAATACGTTTACTGCCATAGACTTAACTCTTGCCTCACCCGCAATTGCACTTTGTGCTAATTGGAAAACGCACGACTACTTAGAGGGAAGTGATCATTTTCCTATTATATTTGAAACGTCAACAATCTGCAAATTTTCAAAAAAATTTCATTCACGATATATAGAATCAAAAGCCGGCTGGAAGAAATTTTCAAATAACGCTCAACAAGCAAATATTTCAATTCCTGCTTCAAAAAACATCAACAAAGAAGCAGCATGTATAAAAAAAATAATAAGAATAGCAGCATCCACTTCTATTCCTTCCTCCCATCCGCCCAAAAATCCTTCACAACCTATTTGGTTTAACGCGGATCTGAAGCAAATGGTGAAAGAAAAGCAAAGAGCGTGGTCACAGTTAAAAAGAGCGCCAACAGTAGCAAATACTATCGCCTACAGACGTGTGGCCGCAAAATTAAAAGTTGAAGTACGATTGGCTAAATCTGAGGCATGGAAAAATTTCTTGGCTACCATCAACCCGGCAATGGACTCAAAAACCTTATGGAACAAGGTAAAAGCGATCAACGGAACCCATTCTCGAAAGGGAATCAGTGCAATAATACACAACGCCTGTACAATTTTAGACCCATGCGAGATAGCACGACTGTTTGCAAGCAAATGGGCTGGGTATAGCTCCGATAATAATTTTACGAAACGTGTCTTGAAACAGAAAATAATTTTTCAAATGACAACACTTGATTACAAGGACCTTGAGCACGACGAAGTAATTCATCCAATAACAATGAGCGAGTTAATGCGATCACTTCGTGCAACCAAAGGTACAACTCCAGGGTCAGATAAGATTTCATTCAAAATGCTTAAACAACTACCAGTGGCAGTACTACTGAGGCTAGTAGGGTTGTACAATAATGTTTTAAGAGAAGGTATATACCCACATGACTGGAAAAAAGCCAATCTGATTCCAATTCCCAAACAGAATGCGAACCAAAACTCTTTAGACAGCTACCGTCCAATATCTCTCCTTCCAGTACTGTCCAAATTATTCGAGAAAATAATAGGGAGCAGGCTTAGATGGACTCTGGAAAAGCACCTTCATAGGGGACAACACGGCTTTCGGCAGGAAAGAGGTACTCATACTTTGCTTCACATGCTAGATCACGCAGTGCACGCAGAGTTAGCCTTGCGTCACCATTCTGTTCTACTGTCCATGGATTTGGAAAAAGCATTTGAAAGAGTCACCACGCATGGCGTCATAAACCAATTAAGAGAGTGGGGAATCAACATGAAAATAATCAGGGTAATATCTTCTTTTATGACAAATAGATCAGCCGTTGTAAACATAAATGGACACCTTTCAAATTCCACCGTTATTCAAAATGGAATTCCTCAAGGCTCACCCATATCGACGATGTTGTACAACGCTTATGTCAATCCCCTTCTTGATAAGCTTCAATCTGATTTGGGTCAAACAAAAACTGTTCTTACCTATGCGGACAATATTTTTATACTGGCATCAGGTAAACCTAATGAAGTACAAGAAAGTCTAAAATCCACAGTATCAAAAGCACTCAAATGGTGCAAAGAGTTTGGAGCAAAGATACCAGTCAACAAAATTGAAGCACTGCATATCTGCAGAAAACACAACTGTACAAACAATTTTATAAATATCGGCCTAACCAGCATTCCCCTTTCAAATAGCGTAAAGATTCTAGGACTTGTCTGTACTAAGACATGGAAATGGCACGCCCACGAAAAAATAATAACGCAAAAGTTAGCAAAAGCAAATAACTTGCTTAAAATGATCTGCAGTAAAAACAAGGGCCCGCATATGAATACAGCAATAGATATAGCTAAGACGCTTATAAGAGGAGCTATGCAACATGGCATGACTATATACTCTCATTGGACCAAGCAAAACGACCAAAATGTGCAAATTAAAATAAATGCTTTGCTAAGAACCGCATTAGGTGCATTACCTTCGACGCCAATAGAAGCCTTATTAGCAGAAACTAATATATTGTTTTTTAAAGACATGAAAGCTATAGCTCAAATTAAGGTTTTTTCAAAAAGTATCATTAATAAACAACACGCTCTTTATAACATTTGCGAAACAAGTTGGACTATATCGAACACGGCAAAAAGTAAAAGCGCTATCTTCAACACAATTCGTAACATCAAACTCTTAAAGATATACATTCCAGAACCTTCTCATCATAATAGCCAAATGCCACCTTGGCTGCTTCCGGTTCATATAATACATACTTCCTTAAGAGAAACCTCTAAGGAAAACACCCCAAATGAGGTGCTAAGAAAAAAGTTCGATGGAATCCTAAAAACCAACAATTTCGGCTGTGTTCTATACACAGATGCTTCCTGCAAAGACGGAAGTACTGGTTACTGCGTCTATAGGTTTGACAGTAATAACAATAAAGTAGTTTGTCAACAACTTACAATTCCCTTTCAAAGCGCATATATTGGAGAAGTTATGGCACTAGTCGAAGCGTTTAACTATGCAGTATCTTCAAACGTTAAAACAGCAATCTGCAGCGACTCCCTAAGTGCAATACTCGCTATTAAAAACCTTAAAAATAATACGCCGATTATTAAAACTTTGAGAGCTGTTCTATGGTCAAATTGTCCACTTATTCAAATAATATGGTCACCAGGACACGTTGGTATACCAGGGAATGAAAAAGCGGACACTGGTGCACGGGAGGCAATCAAAATGCCCCTGGAGTACAAGGTACCGCCCTTTGCAGAATCGTTATGGAAGCAATCTCTAAGAATTCTACGAGAGCAATCACAACTTCGATGGGATCTATCAAAGACTTTCCTGAGAACTCATAAGCACAACTTGTTGCCCGTCTCCTACAACAAAGATTTGAGTCGATCGCAAGCAGTACAGATCTCGCGCACAAGACTGGGACATACGTTATGGAACAAGTCTCATCTTTATAATAAGGAAGAACCACCATTATGTGTTCATTGCCGAGAGCCACTAACAATAAATCATGTTTTGCAATGCTGTAGAATAACTAAAGAACACTTCAGAGGGAACGTTCCCAGTCTACAAGCATTATTAGATCCATCAGTAGCACCCAGTAACTCAAAATTCTTTTCTTTACTAGCAAAGCATAAAATTAAGATTTAAAATCTATTGAACAATTATTATTATTATTACTATATTATGTAGATATAGATGTACATAACTAGAACTATAAATAATCAACGATTCTGTTTAGTATAAACTTTACATTTCTAATCTTAAAGTATTAAGCATTGAACATAAGCACCATAAAATGTTATCGCCATATGGGCGTTGCTCCCCGGCGTAATATCCCGGGCAATGTAAATTCATTTATATTGTATCCTTTGAAATAAATAAATAAAAAAAAAATAAATAATTCAGTTTCAAGGCGGGGCATGATGTCATTCATGCTGCGTCTGAACTGGTTTCTGATGTCCAATGGAACAAAGGCAAGAACCAGAGCACTTGTGCCTGCCTTCGATACCGTATGGTTAGAAGGACTCTTTTTCAAGCAGGTTGGGCATTAGTAAACCACTGCTGTATATTCTTTTCGATATGCTCTCCAGTAGACAGCTCATCGTGAAGAATGGCGATGTGACTTCTGCTGTAACATTTAACATTAAAAACGGTCTGCAACAGTGTGCGGTGAATTCGCCGATCCTATTCAACATTTACACAAGTGATCTGATAGGTTCACTTCACCATGCCATAACGTACGCAGACGACTTGATAGCGTACAGAACAGGTCCAAAAGTCGAGGTCATTAAGGTGCTTTTGCTAAGTGACTTCGAACAAATTAGGCGATTTTGCGATGACTGGAAATTGAAAACCAACTTTCAGAAGTCTGAAACCATTCTGTTTAGTCTGTGCCTTTAGGGAACACCAAAAAGAATTGGCGAACATTCTCGATCATTGGACAACACGGCCAGCCACTTGCTTGTCGAAATGTAGTCAGATACCTTGGGATCTGGCTAGATCATATCTGTATTTTAACAAACATAGAGATGTTTCTCTGGCCAGAGCCAAAGGTGCTTTTGCCCTTACAAAGCGACTGTTTTATAACAGCCAACACAATGCGAGGGTGAAGGTTGCTTGTATTTGGACGTCCCGTGTGGTTCAACGTAAGCGCAAGTGAGAAGAATGTTTATTCATTCTGAGCAAAAAAGAAACTGAAATCATGAATGCAGATTTTGAGAAATTGAATGTGATCCAGAAAATTCAGAAGATGTGTACATTACATGGTTCGATGGAGAAATCAGATAATATGTCATTCAAACCAAAAACCGAATCACACCTCATCACACCTGATCACCCCCCAAAAAGCCAGACAAAATAAACAACATCAGAACTGTCTTGTGTGGTATGTGTGGAAGTCAAAAAGAACCAGTTGACAAAGAGTTACGGAATAAAGGGCTCGGGAAAATTCGAAAAAGTATCAGTTTCAAGTTTACTATCCTAAACATAAAAAAATTAGAACAAACATTCCCAGATACGAGTATGTGTGTGCTTATGTGTAGTGTGCCGAGCCCTGCAGTGGAGAATTAAGGATTCCCAGGTCCCAACCCCAACAATACATGTTATTGTTATATTAAATTTTTGTTTGGCTTTTTGATGGCACAGCAGTAAACATAGAGACGGAGGAAATCAAAAATATAAGAAGAATGTGAATCGCACAAAAATCGATGTTATTTAATCCCTGCTATACGGTCGAAAACGAGGACAAAGACGAGACAAAAACGACAAAAACGATGTACCGACGTCGATGATGAGAATAATAATGATGATGGCGAGGACGAATACGATTTTTCCATAGAAAATCAAAGACACGTACTATAGTAGTCCATACCCATCGCAATCGATACACGATACAGCACATTTAATTCGAACAGAAAGCATAGACGTACGCGATCTTGTTCAAGCTATAGCAACGTCGTAATCGGTATTACTCGTACATATATTCTTCAGGCTAACACCATACATATGAACAAATGTACAAATGTACAATACCAGGCCAGCACCAGAGCAGAACTATTTTCAATATATGTACATATGTACCCGTACCAAGTGTCATCATCGAAAAGTTGAAGAGAGAACTTTGAAGTATCCTCATGACTGATTCCCAGATACAAATCATTTCATTCATGTCTTTTGAAAATGCTCATTCGATGCACTTTTACTAACATTACACATACGAGTACTCGTAGCCGATGTGTATTAAACATTTGTGTTTGCATAACGTTTGGAGCCCCACTGTAATAAATTTGTTTAGATTTCATACATACGAGCATGTACATGGGCATGTATATGAAGTACTCGTAAAGGATCCAGAATTACATTGAAAGTCCCCTTTTACTAAAGTTACTCCAGCAATTCCCTGTAGCCATTTCTGCTAATGGAAGAACACAAGGAGCTGCAGTTTCCCTCAGATACTTTGTACTAACGTATTTGCTAGTTTTTCGAGTTTGCAGCCCTCTAAGATAATTCGATATCTACGATACCGAGAAGGTCCTTTGCCCTAATTAAAAATTTATAGTAATGGTTTAAATTTTGATGTATCGTTCTGACTTTTATCTTCAAGGAATACAGGCCATGTACAGGCCGGTACTAATTTACATAAATTGATTTCTATTGATTTTTCCTGTTAAATATGTAGATGCTCGCATGTGTGTGCATATGCAGGAATAACAACATAATCCATTTACATGCATAAAAATGTGTTTGCCGCATAAATTGAAATTTTGTTTAAGCGTACTGCTCTAATCCCGGTGTTGTCGCTTCATTGAGCTCTTACGTGATCAGATGATAGGATACGTACTAGTGTTACGTGGCAACGCATTGTTAGGCATTATAAAGTAATCCCATAACAAAGCGAAAATGATTTTCAAAAGTTTAACTTGATTGACGCTGCTGCACACTTCTCGTGTGGCCATCTATAGGAAATGTATGGCAACCATCAGGAAGACTACCATGTGCGAGTAGATATGTACACCTGCGGTCATAAAAACTGCACCATATCAAAATGATTGAAAAATTGTTAATAGCTACGATAGTAATTTTTATAATGAAATGAAATTTTTGTTGAGTACTCCGCAGTAGTTTATAAGTATTTCCATCTAATTTCCATCTGTTTATTGAATGTTTGAAAAAAGATACGAGTATTAACAAAGAAAGAAAAACCAGTTAATTTTCTTATTTTTTTTTTAAATATTTTAATACAGTCATTCTTTAACAAAATCAAACGATACATTTTTTATATACGAGTATGTGTATATAAGATGTTTAGATATGGCACTTTTACCAAAAAATTATCAAAACCGAGTTGCTCCTCTTTTGGCGGTTATAACCGCTTTTATTCTAGAAGGCATCGAGTTTACTAGCAGTTCAGTAATATCCCTTGAAATTTCAGTATTCCATACATGTTCCAGAAATTCCTTTAGCTTTTTTTACTCTCTGGTTTATGTTCAGCCACCTTACGTTTCATTACATGCCACAAGTGTTCGATTGGGTTTAAATCGGGCGAATTAGCTGGCCAGTCTAGTCTGGTAATACTGAGGTCATCAAACGTTGTCTTGAGCTGAAAATTATTGAAAGACTCCTTCCACCAACTGTCAAACTCACTAAAAAATTTTCTGATATGAATGATGACAGTCGTTATGTAGTATCTCGTTTGGGAGACCGCCGCATTTATGAAAATGTTCGGCTCTACCTTGCCTACTTACACGACAAACCCAACTCCGTTTGCATTGATGGCATAACCAAAACCAACATAATGGTTTCGATTCAACGAGAAGGTCTTCCTATTAAGCCAGCGGAATTAATGCAAATTTTCGTTCGCTACCATGAGAGTTTCGACATCTCTTCCGACGAAGTTCATAATGATCTTTCTACGTTGTCTTCGCATGTCAGCTCCAAACGTCTTTCCCATTTGCAAAGAACTCGTTCAAATTTTAAAAACTATTACAGTTCCTAACAAACTGAAATCTGTATCCTCCAGTCCACAATGCCTGTCCATTTACTACCAAAATGTAAGAGGTTTGCGCTCTAAAATCTCCTCGGTATATCTCAATTCTCAAAAGTTTCCCTATGACCTAATTGCTCTTACTGAAACAAATCTAATTCCAGACATAAAAAACCATGAGCTGTTTCCTCCAAATTTCAAAGTTTTTCGAAAAGATGGATTTGAAAGAGCTGATAATCCTTATGGCCGCGGTGTTTTACTAGCAATCCGGAACTGCTTTCACTCAACTCCTGTCGATATTCCCCACACTGAAAACTTTGAGTTAGTATGCGCCAACATTACGCTCCCCAAACGATGTCTTTACGTACTTTGTTGCTACATTCACCCATCTCAACCCATTGAGTCTTATCAACCTGTAGTTCACGCAGTTGATTTTTTGACTGAGGATGCACAACCTGAAGATTGCATTGTTCTAGTAGGAGATTTCAATCTCCCTCACCTTATATGGGAGCCTTCCAATGATTCGTCTCATTTTGTCTCTCGTAATTCGACATCTGAAATAGAAATATTGATGGTGGACTGCCTAACCAACAATGAACAGACAACTCGACCTTGTCTTCACATCCGATTCAGATAACTGTGTCGTTTATAGGAGTGATCATCTTCTTTCTAACCTAGACCGCCTTCATCCCCCCTTGTCAATTATATATTCATATGAAAATGGCAACACATGTGTCGATTCGGAAAATTCATTCTCATTTGACTTCCGTAGAACCGACTTTAACAAACTTAAAAACCTCATCAGCAACATTAACTTTGACTTTATTGGTGAGACAACTAACATTGACCTTGCCCTATCAACGTTCTATTCGTTAATTTTCTCCTGCTTTGCCCAATCGGTTCCGTATACCTTCCGAAGGGACTGCATATCTGCTCCTCCCTGGTACAACAATGAGTTGCGCAATCTCCGTAATAACAGAAACAAGTTGTGGCACAAATTCTTAAGAACTCGATCTGATTCCGACTACAGTAATTATCGATCGGTATATAATCGTTTTTCTGAACTTTGTGAGTCTCTTTACCTTGAGTACCTCTACCGCATGCAATTTAGCTTAGTCTCGGACCCTAAACGCTTCTACCAGTTTATTAATACCAAAAGAAAGTCAGACGGCTACCCATCTACTCTTAAATTTCTTAGTGGATCTTCTGCCGACCCAAAAACCATTGCAAATTTCTTTGCCTCTCATTTTAACAAATCCTTTTCTAAGAAAACAGCTGAACCCGATCCTAGCTACTTTAGCTATATGAGAAACTATCCTGAGACGTCAGCCATTTCACTAAATATAACAACAACTTTGGTATCTGAAAACATCACCAAACTTAAAGATGATTTCTCTATTGTAATAAAAGAGTGTGTTACCCATCTCGGTCCTCCTCTTGCTGCCCTATTTAACTTGTCTGTCTCAACAGGTACTTTCCCTTTCCTATGGAAGGAATCTTACATTATCCCTATTCATAAAAAAATGAAGTAAGGCCGAAGTCGATAATTATAGGCCCATAGCAAAACTCTCTTGCATACCCAAACTTTTTGTAAGCATAGTCTATCTACAACTGCTTCCGTACTGTAGGCCAATTATCTGCACAAATCAGCACGGCTTCATGAAAGGTAAATCAACGACCACTAACCTAACAGAGTTCGTCTCTAGGACTCTTCATGCTTTAGAAGACGGTGACGAAGTCGATTCAATTTCCACAGATTTCAGCAAGGCATTCGATAAAATTTCTCACCAACTTATCATCTTTAAACTAAAAAAACTCGTCTTTTCCCCTCATTTTGTGGCATGGACCAAATCCTATTTAGAAGACCGAGAATACAGGGTCATCTTCAGATCTTCAATATCCGAACCCATTAAAGCAACATCTGGTGTCCCTCAGGGTAGTCACCTTGGTCCAATCAGCTTTATCCTCACAATTAATGATATAAATTTAATTTTAACTAACTCTAATCTTTCTATTTTCGCTGATGACATGAGAATTTCCAAAGTCATCTCATTGCCTTCTGGCTCCCATTGCCTGCATGATGACTTGAATAAGTTTTCGGTACTTATGTTAACAAATGCCAAGCGATAACCTATTCCCGTAAACGTCTACCTGCCCCTCCAAGAAACTACTTCATCTGTGATGAGCCTATTCCTTCCACTACCCAAGTACGGGATCTAGGTATAATTTGTGATAGAGAATTGAATTTCAACTCACATATTGACAGCATTATAAATAAAGCTAACTCTGCACTTGGCTTTATCAAACGCTGGTCAAAAGAATTTTCCAACCCTTACGTTACAAAGTCCCTGTACATTACTTTTGTAAGGCCTCTTCTCGAATATTGCAGCCAAGTTTGGTCACCCTATAAACTAACCCACATTCAAAGAATAGAAGCAGTCCAACGCAGGTTTATCCGTTTTGCACTTCGTGGTCTACGAGTACCTTGGGCCGATCCATATGGATTACCCCCCTATGAAAATAGGCTAAAACTAATTAGCATGCATACCCTAAAAAAAAGTCGTGAAGTCGCTGATGTACTTTTTATCCACCAGTTACTGACTGGAAATATCGACTGCTCGACAATAGCGCAAAATATTACATTCACTCCCAATCCCCGTAATCTAAGAACTGTCCCACTCTTCCTGATCCGAACTCACCGCACCAACTACGGTCACTTTGAACCCATATCCAGAATGATGCGTATAACGAACAACTACGCCGAAGTCTTTGACCTAAATAGCAGCAAACAAGAAATAAAAACAGCGCTGCTCAATATGCCACTCCCTTAACATCTCCCCCGTCCACCATTTCTCCTCGCCCCATTAGGTTAAGTATGTATATCTTTGTTAGTTTTTAAGTCTAGTTTTAAGTTTGGCTTATTAATAAGCTTAATAAAGTTGTCCGGGGTAGACCCGGGCCAATAATAATAATATTTGTCTGTTTATTATTTATAAAGTAGACATCTAGAAGTTGATTTATAACACTTTACTTACGGATTTGACGCGATGGAAAGGTGCAGAATTATCTTGAAAAATGCACTTGTCAGTAAAACGAATGATGCTGTTACCAAAAACTCCCTTACTACTTCTCCATACTTTTGAGCGTTCATAGTTCCATTAACAAAGTGCAAAGAGCCCAAAATGTAAAAAGAAAAACATCCCCAAAGCATCTGGCGTTGAGGAAACTTCACTGTTTTGACTATGTACTCGTCCTTGAACCTTTCACCTGCTGACCGTCGTACGTATGGCAAATTGTCGGCACACAACAAATTAAATTTACTTTCATCGGACCATATCACACATCGCCAATCATCCTGCGTCCAATCTTCGTACTTTTTTGCCCACGTCAAGCGAGCTTTTTTCATTTTTGTGGTTAGGACAGGTTTTTTCGCTGGTCGTCTTCCATATAAACCTATCTCCCGTAGTCGTCGGCGTATGGTTTCGGCGCTTAGATCAACTTGATGAAATTCACTCAGCTCTGCTCTTATACGGACAGCACTTTTAAAGCGATCTTTCATGCTAATTCGTTGTAATACATTGTCCGTCTTCTGGGTTGTTTTACGTTTTCGTCCCGAGCCTTTTTTCCTTTCCAGTGGATGGACATTTTCTTTTTTCTTCATCATCAGTCGTACGATAGTTGAATGACAGCATCCTATTTTAACCGCAATCTCACGATAGCCAAGAACTTCTTCGACTAAAGTCAATATTTGAACTTTTTCGTCCCGAGTCAGTTGACGATATTTACCAGACATTTCACTTTTTTTTACTTGTCACCGTCACAACTCAATTTAAACTGATTTTTTTTTTTGCACTGAATATGAGGCCGAACTCCGCTATGGGGAATACCCTTCATTAGGATGGGAAAAACCCTTACGATCTGATATAATTAGGCATTTTTTGAGAACTCATTAGGTGGTGCGGTTTTTATGACCGCAAGTATATGTGTGTAGGTGGTTTGGGTGCTGTAAAAATAGATAGGGTAGGCACTGAGAGCTGTCAACTTGGCGATGCCCAGTGTTTTAACTGGTTCTACACATCAATTGTACTTATTTTACCTCCAAATGGTAATCATCGGGCACTGGTCGATGTACATACGGACTTGACTTGCCAAACCTATAAGCGCGAGTGCTGACTAGGAGACAAAAGTAGCAACACTCTAAACGGGACAGCGATTGAATCCCCCAGATGGAATCAACGGTGAAGTAAAAATTAAATACGCGGAAATTGCACCACTTTTCAAAAAAGGAAATAAGAAGAACGTATCGAACTCCGACTTACGATGGCTGTATGATAAGTACCTGTGTTAGGCAAGAAAGCGCATTAAAAAAAAAAATTTTATTTATTTCTCAATATAGTCTCCTTTCAGCTCGACACATTTAGTCCAGCGGTATTCTAACCTTTTCAAGCTATTCAAAAAATATGATTTGTCGAACTCATTTGACGAGAATCGCTCTCCGCGAAGCCATTTTTTCACGTTTGGAAACAAAAAGAAATAACATGGGGCCAAATCTGGAGAATAGCGTGGGTGAGGCAGCAATTCGTAGCGTAAGTCGACCAGTTTCGCGGTGGCTCCGAAGTTGTCATGCGATTTCGTTTTTGTTCCACTGTTAGCAAACGCGGCATCCATCTCGCCGATAGCTTTTTCATGCCCAATTTTTCGTGTAGGATATTTTGTATGCGTTCAATTGAGATGTGTACAATGTCAGCAATCTCTCTGACCTTCACCCGACGATTTGTTAACACAATATCATGGATTTTATTAACCACATCCTCCGTAGTCACCTCAATCGGACGGCCTGGGTGCTCTTCATCAAAAACGGATGTTCGGCCACGCTTGAATTCATTAAACCAATATCTGATGGTAGTCATCGAAAGTCCATGGTCCTTATAAACGGCATGCACCTTCACTTTGATTTCCTCACACGTCTTCCCATCCAAAAAAGGAAATCCATGATTGCAAATAAACACGAACTTGATGACTTTCAACAGCTGTCAAAACAAAACTACTCGATACATCTGTCTGAAATTTTGACAGTCATCATTGTAAATATGGCGCTATACGATGGCATAACCATTTTGCATCAGTGGTGCCATCAGTCGGTAAACATGGGTACGGTTTCGAAAAGCTTGTTAAATTACGAGTTGTGTCGTTTTTCAATAGAAATAAATTTTGTTAGCGACAATCAGTTTAGATCCAGGAGGAGAATGTCAACTGAGGATGCTGTTCTCAGAGTGTGTAGCCAATTGTATTGCGGCATTAATTGCAGCAAATCTATGATACAATGGCTCTCTTTGTCGATATGACAAAATCATTTGACAGGGTTGATCATGACTTGCTTCTAAATTAAAAAATTATAAAGGGTTTTTCAATAGGGACTTGAACTTTTTTTACGATCTGTCCGTGTCAATACGTCTATCAAGGTTTATATTTTTATCATTGTGAAGTTCACGAACGAGCAGCGTTTGGAGATTATTAAAAATTACTACCGAAAGTCTGAGTTGGTGGTCACAACCACCAGACAGACTGGGTAAATTCGAATCAACATATTCACTATTGAATGTTCCTATGCCAGTGAGACAACGCACCGGTCGAAGTACTGAAAATATCATAGACATAAGTATTCATTTTAAAATGAGCCAAGTCAGTCGCACATAGAGTGATTTAACACGAAAACTTGGCCAAAATTCTTGTTTGTTTCTAAATACGATTATCAAAATATCTGCGTACTGTGAAGTAAGTAAGTGAGGTTTTATATGATTAAAAATAATTTTTTCTACAACATAATATGTTTTAGTCAAATTTTTATCATATAAAAGTAAAATATGAAAAATAATTATTATTTTGTAACACGAGACTTTGGCTCTCGCAGGGATCGTAGGTGAGGACAACGTACGAACTCTCACTCAATAAAACGCCGCTTTGTTGGATTCTCTGCCGCGAGTTGTGCTGTTCGAAAACCGCAGCAATACGCTGAACCGGCAACCCAACAAAGGTAGTTGTATAAAAAAATAGGGAATAAAAAAACCCACTTTTTACAAAAGTTAATATTATATATTTGCTTAAAATTTTATATTTATTCAGTACAAGTTAAGTAGTATATTTAGTTCCAAAAATTTGTTCCGATTTACTGTAGACGGTAGAAAAAAGACCTGACCGTCGTACTAAAATCAGCTCAGGTGTGATATTTTTCCTTTCAGTGGATTACCCGACTGTGACAGCGAAATACCAAACCTGAGTGACTTTGGCTTTGATCGTGCTCGGCTTTTATACCCTTCTTCGAAGTGAAGAGGTGAGCTTTTTCGAGAAAAGCTTTTTTGTGTTAAAGCTCTCTGGCTATTTATTATTTAAGGGTTGCCAATACAATAGGAAATATATATATTATATTACAAATATTTTTTACAAAAGTTCATTATTGATAAATAAAGATAAATTTTTCATTTTATAACAAAATTCATTACAATTAGGTTAAGGATTACAATATTCTTTTTATATCAAAATTTTATGAAGTTATGTTTTGTTACAATCTCCCCCTCTGGCGCTGAGATCGTCTCGATGATGCGGCAGGACTGGATGTTGGCTCTGTCGTCTTCGGGCGTCCGCGCCTTCGTAATGGTTGAACTGGTTTGTCATTTAATTTGGATATTGATGATCGATATTTGGTTATTGAGGAGATATGGTATGTCCCCAAAGGCCTTGTGAGGTCATCTTTTGATGCTACTTGATAAGTTGAACCTCCGATCTGTTTTATGATAACGTAAGGACCGTCTCGTCTGGGCATGAATTTAGAAGTGATTCTCTTAGAGGCCTTACTAAGAGTATGAGTGGTAACCAAAACCTGGTCTCCTATCCTTAAAGGAGTCTGCTTCCTTCGCCTTTTGTCTACCTGGCGTTTGTTGCGGTCTTGTGTTTTTTCGGTCTTTGTTTGAGCATCTTTTACGGTTTTTGATATCTTTTCCAATCTCGGAATGATTTGCGGAGCGAAGTTATTGTTTTGTTGTATTGGGCGAAGATCATGTGTGACGTCGTCAATTGTTCTAGGTTCTCGCCCGAATGTAAGATATGAAGCTGTATAGCCGGTGCTCTGGCATTTGGTCGTGTTCATCGCGAACCTAATTGCAGGAAGATTTTCGGCCCAAGTTGTGTGGTTGTTGCCTACTATAATTCCTAGTTGGGTCTTCAAATCTCTGTTCTTCCTTTCCACGGGATTGGCTTCTGGGTGGTAGACAGGAGTCAAGGTTTGCTGGATGCCGAGATAATCAGCTAATTCTTGCATTAACGCTGATATAAACTGGGGTCCATTATCTGTTAATAGGCGCCTTGGTATACCATAGCGTAGGAAAACTTCTTGTAGTAACGTCATGGCACAGTTTTCAGCGGTTGCTTCTTTTAGCGGAAAAATTTCTACCCATCTGCTTGCTAGGTCTTCAGCTATCAAGATCCATTGGTAGCCATCTTCTGTTATCGGTAATGGTCCAAATAAGTCAGCTGCTATTACTTCAAAACGTTGGTTACTTGATACCGTTTGGAGTAGGCCACAAGGTTTCATGTTGCTTGGTTTATAGCGTTGACAAGCGAGGCAATTTGCTATATGTTTTGTTACGCTATCTCGCATACCAGGCCAATAATATCGAGCGGCAATTCGAGCTAGGGTTCGATCAACGCCATAGTGACCTGAAGTCTTTTCATCGTGATGATGTTTTAAGATAGATTCCCGCTCTAGGGCCGGGATTACTACGAGGGCGGGTCAATAAGTCCGTGACTTTTGGAATAAAACACAGATTTTTTGATAAAAAATAATTTTATTTTTCAACGTAGTCTCCCTTGAGCTCTATACACTTTGTCCAACGCTTCTCCAATTTTTTTATCCCTTCCAAAAAAAATGATTTGTCGAGGTCCTCAAAATAGGCCTTTGTTTGCGAGATGACTTCATCATTGGAGTCAAATCTTTTTCCACCAAGCCATTTATTCAGGTTTGGGAACAAGAAGTAGTCGCTCGGGGCCAAATCTGGAGAATAGGGTGGATGAGGGAGCAATTCATAGTCCAATTCATGGACTTTTGCCATGGCAACTGCACATGTGTGCACCCTTGCATTGTCTTGGTGGAAAAGAACTTTTGTCTTGGCCAAATGAGGTCGGTTTCTTTTCAAATCGTCATTGAATCGGTCCAATAAGTTGGCATAATATTCCCCATTGATTGTTCTTCCCTTTTGAAGGTAGTCAATGTGGATTATCCCGCGTGCATCCCAAAAAACAGTCGCCATAACTTTATTGGCTGACAAACCCACCTTGGCCTTCTTTGGCGCCGATTCACCCTTAGAAACCCACTGTTTTGACTGTTGTTTGTTCTCTGGTGTGTTGTGATGGATCCATGTTTCGTCCACGGTTACAAAACGGCGCAGAAACTCCTCCATATTGCGATTAAACAACGCCAAGCCTTCCTGTGAAGTTGTGAAGTTGAAATTCACTTTTTTCCATTTTCTCCTCAAATTAGTGAGTAGTCTGATAAAAATAGCTGTCAAACACAAACTAACTGACGCAGCAAGTTTAAATTTTGACAGGAGTCAACTGACAGATGCCTGTTGACAGGAGCAGTGTTGCTGTTTCAGTAAAGAGGTCAGAAATTCAAAAAGTCACGTACTTATTGATCCGCCCTCGTAGCTGCGCAGATTCAGCATCAGATTCTGGTGAGTACCTGTATAAGATGCCATCGTTTAATAGGTATCCGCGGGAAGTCCACCTTACTAGATTTTCGTCGCTTTGTTCGAAAGATTCGATGATAACTTTAAGTTGTTCATCTTTCAGTTGAGCTTCGCGAATTTCTTCTGCATTCCTTGCAGGTAAATCGATTTGGAAGTTGCAAATGTCGCATCCGGGATCAGTATGATCTATGTCAGCACACTGTGGCCTAGATAACATATCCGCCACGCAGTTAATCCTACCGGGTGTATAAACCACGTCAAAATTATAAGGCTGCAGTTGTAGTGCCCATCGTGCAAGTCTTCCAGACGGTGATTTTAAGCTCATCAGCCATTTCAGAGGTTGATGGTCCGTTTTAAGAGTTATTTCGCCGCCTTCAATGTATCCTCGAAATTTATTGACAGCCCACACAATAGCAAGGGCTTCACGTTCTGTTGTCGAGTAATTACGTTCAGCAGCTGTGAGGAGCCTCGAAGCGTATTCGATGGGATGTTCATTCTCTTTCTCCCCCTGGACAAGAACTGCCCCGAGAGCGTAGTTGCTAGCATCTGTTTTTAATGCAAAGGGTTGATTTTCTTGCGCTTGTCGTAGTATGGGTGCAGAAGTTAATAATTTTTTTAGCGTTTCAAATGCGTCTTTTTCTTCCTTGCCCCAATTCCATACGACAGTTTTCTTTGTCAGGTTACTTAAGGGCTTTGATACATCCGCAAAATTTTTTATAAATCGTCGGTACCAAGAGCAAGCTTGCAGAAATGAAAGTACTTGTTTAACATTTTTTGGTTCTGGTCGGTTTGTAATTGCTGAAACCTTTTCTGGGTTAACTTGGAAACCTTGATCTGTGATAATGTGTCCTAAGTATTTGACCTCGGAACAGCAGATATGTGACTTAGTTCGGTTAACTTTTAGTTTGAATTCTTTAAGATGATGGAATAGATTCTTAAGGTCACTGTAATGTTCTTCAAAACTATCTGAGCAAAGTATTATGTCGTCAAGATAAATTAATATAAAGGCACTAGGAATTCCTTTCCGGAATTTATCCATAAGCCTTTGGAATGTAGCCGGAGCATTTCGGAGGCCAAAAGGCATTCGTTTAAATTGGAATAGGCCAAATGGTGTTATAAACGCGATCTTTTCCACATCCCTTTCATAGATTTGTATCTGATAGTATCCAGTTTGAAGATCGAAAGTACTCTTAAATTTGGTTTTTATAGTTGAATGCAGTAAATCGTCTATCCTAGGTAGCGGATATTTATCCGGTACTGTTATGCTATTAAGCTTTCTGTAATCTATACAGACACGTATGTTTCGATCTTTCTTGGGTATTAATACCACTGGAGCCGCCCATGGAGATTCACTCTCTTCGATTATGTCCATTTCAAGCATCCTTCTTAGCTCTTCTTTTAATTGGTCCTTTCTGATAGGCGATAGCCTGTAAGGTGTTGTTGCTATTGGCTCATGATCACCTGTGTTTATTTTGTGTTCGGCAAATGGGGTGGCTTCTGTTGGTGCTTCAAACAAGGATTTTTCTTGCAACAACAACTCATTTAATTTATTTCTGTCGTTTTCATCTAAAGTCTTCGCTTCGTCGCAACGTAGTTGAACATCGAACGCTAATATTTCGGTGAAGTAAGGTTCAAGATATACCTCCTCTTCTGCACGCACTAATGCAGGGAACAAGCTAGATTTCTCTCGTTTTCGCTCTGGTGTTATTTCATTTCTTAGTGCGTCGTTGAAAATGCTCTGAATCGAATGGGGTGAATAGTTATTAGTTGTTGAAACTTTTCGTTTAGCTGGCGAATGAATCTTAGTATTCACTTTTGACTTTGGGGTAGCGGCGATGGGAGACATCACTTCGATTGCCTTAAACCATTCTAAGAAAGCATTGGCTTGCCTTATAGGAGTTTGTCCGTTTGGAGATGTTTTCGGCGATGTGATATCTGGGGTCAAAGTTTTTAAACCAGGAAGTAAGTTGATTGGGACCTTGGATTTTACCAGCTTAGTGTGTGTGGTGTCGTAGAAATCGAATTTCTTTATTGGCTGATCAGCGAAATACCACAGTCTTTGTCCTAGGTCAAGAACCATTCCATTTTGTTCCAGGAAATCAATCCCAATAAGTGTCCGATTTCCGGTAGCTTTTGGTAAGGCGATAAATTTAATGGGTCTTAATCGATTACCAATTATGATATTTGTTTCACATATATATATCTCGTGTTCATTTGTGTCACCATCCGCGAGTGTTACGTTGGCTTCAACTTTTAAAAATTTGGTGCCATTTTTTAAAAGGTGGATGAAAAGTTCTCTTCCAGCTACGCTCGTACGTGCAGCGGTGTCTAAATAAGCAATTCCTGATTCACCGTGTGCGGATATTGGAATTGTGGGTAACTCGGTGCCAATTGTTGATTGGATGCAGTTGAAAGAAACCGTTGAAGGTCCTTTTGGCAGTTCTTTGCAGTTAGGACAATTAGATCGAACTACCCCAGGTAATTTGCATTTGTAGCAGTAAAGACTTGTCTTTGGTGGATCCGTAGCGTCATTATTGGCATCGTACTTTGCTTTTTTCTTACACTCATAGGTATTGTGGCCAATGTGTTTGCAAAAATTGCATCTATTCTTTGCTGTAGTTGATGCAACTTTCTGATCTCTAAGACTATTCTTTTCTTCTATTAGCATTTCCACCGTCCGAGCCTTTGTAAGAAGCTCTTGGAATGATTTGAAGCTTTCCCTTGGAACGCCATCCCTTATGCGAATATGTAGGAGTCCGTAGACCATGTCTAGCATCATTTTTTCCTCTGGCTTGGGGTCCACGAGTTTTGCCAGTAGCGCGCGCTTTTCGCAAATAAAATCATCAGTCATTTCGTTAGGTTTTTGCTTTTTTGCGAAAATTTCTACATATATTTGATAGGCTGGCTTAGCTGGAGAGTAGGCATTTCGTAGTAAAGAGACTACATCATACCAAGTTTTAGCCTCCGCTTTAACTCCTTGCCACCAGTAGCTAGCGTTTTCTTCCAGCAGTAGAGGAAAACCCCTTATCGCATCTTCGTCATTTATTCGTTCTACGTCTTTGTAGACGTTTATTGTTGCGATGAAACCTTCTACAGTAGCAGCATCTCTCTCTCCTTTAAAGCGTGCTGTGCAGTGGCTGAAACTCCCTTTAATATTGCTTTGCGTCTGCATCGCGTCGATGAATTTTTTCAGCTGCTCATCTGTGAACTGCGCCATTTCGGTGCCTTCTTTTTGTTTTTGCGGCAATGCGCTTACTCTTTCTTGCGTCCGTATTGGTGATTTTAGCAGACTTGGCTGATTAGTTGAGTGCTAGTTGTAATGCGTGACCTGGCCGACTAGTTGGGCGCCTATTGTAACACGATCCCTGCGAGAGCCAAAGTCTCGTGTTACAATTTCTAATTTTATAGTTCTGTTGATGCTGTCCGCTTTTAATTTGTAATTTCTTTTATTTGAATTCATTGTTCATGTAAGATCAGTGTACAATACACATCTTTTATAAAAGAACAAGCTTATATCTATTATATTCATTTAAAAAACAAAAAATGGATTTAAATAACAAAATAAAATAAAATAAAATAAAATGATGAAAACATTAATTCATACATTTGAAAATTTTTAAATTTTTGTGCAAAAAGAAAGAAGAAATAGGAAAGAGGAAAGAGGAAAGAAAGAAAAAAACAGAAAATAGACAGACGGAAAGACTATTGAAACAATTTTTTACTGAAGGTGGTTCTGTTGATCGTGCGCTTAATTTCAATGGGTAATAGATTCCAATGACGAATCGCACAAAAAACTGACGACAGGTATTGACATATTTGCATCGTGGAACAATTAATTGATGAGTTCTTTGATTCCGCACAAATTGAACTTTTTCGTATAGATATTCCGGCTCTTTTGTCGTTATAATTTTGTGTAATGACAGCACAGTACGATATTTCATAAAAGTATCTAATGAGCACCCTACAATCTTATTTGTATAGGAGGAGATGTGGTCATATCGCCCAACGCCAAAAATATACCTCGCACAGCTATTAAAAGCAACATTCAGCTTTCTTTTTGCCTCATAGTCCATATCTGAGAAAATTTCGCACCCATACAACAAAATGGGTAATATATAGGACTTAACAGGCTTCAGCTTTACGTTGGTTGAAAGGTAGTTGGAAGTTGGGCTAAGCCCTCTCAGAGCTCCGTAAATTTTTGATGCAATTCTATTTATGTTAGTATTCCAGCTTAAGTTTCAGTTTCAGTTTCAGTTTATATGCATTTTTATTATATTACTTAATTTACTCTTACATGCTAGACAAAAAAAACGCTTAAAAATTAGCTTAAATAACTTAAAACTATCTTATACTAACTTACTGGCCCCATGCGGGCACTCTAAGTTAAACATAATACTTAAAAATTATGTCTTTCGACGTTTATGACGGGTTTTATAACTTAGTGACTTAACTATAGCTTAAACTAAGAAAACATGTTCAAAAACTTAGTACATGGACTATTTTAATTTTATTATAAAACTTAAAACTAAATCTTAATCTACTTAACCTACTTACATCTACATGCATATATATATATATACATAATATATATATACGTCATATATAAATATATGTATATATATAATTATTTTTTTTTTTTCATTTTATATTTTTTTTTATTTTTTTTTGTTTTTATATATTTTTTTTTCTTAAAATCTAACTTAAACCTACCTAAAACTATGTAAGCCGGCCATGGCTAAAAAAAAATTAGGCTGGCCCACTTTGCTTCACATGAAGCTACATATCACTGAAGGAGTTCGACGACGAAGCATCCTCCCCTTCAACAAGCCACCAAAAGTTTTGGTGCTGCTGAGCAACATCCCTCATGTCGCGACTCCCTACCGACCTACTGAACCGGAGACGCTCCGCACTGCCATGTGCGACGTCTCTGTCGTAGTTGAGTCGCCTGTCCGCAGCTGTTCGAGCGACGTGGAAGATTAGCGGCACCGCTAATCTGTCCTGGATCAGACCTTTGCTATCTAAATAGAGGAACGCTTCTGGAGGAATAAAGCCGTCAAAGCGAACTCTCTCGTGATACATATAATTGGGGTAGTAAGCCCCGGAGATCAGGTTGTTCGATGAGGCCATTGCTCTTGCAACGTGCCTTCGAGTCAACTTAATGACGAAATTGTCCACTCTTATTAGGTTCGCCCTATTGTATAAGACCTCATTAGGATAGAATTTTATGTACTGAGACTCTGGTGTTCTGTATAAGCGAAGACAAGTCCTAAGACAAGCCCTCTCAAACACCCGAATCTTTTCCAATAAACTTGCTCTCACGTTGAACCACACGGGACATCCAAATACAAGCATGGGCCTGATAAGGGCCATGTAGCAGATCACCTTCACCCTCGCATCGAGTTGGCTGTTATAAAACAGTCTCTTTGTAAGGGCAAAAGCACCTTTGGCTCTGGCCAGAGCAACATCTATATGTTTGTTAAAATACAGATATTGATCTAGCCAGATCCCAAGGTATCTGACTACATTTCGACAAACAAGTGGCTGCCCGTGCTGCCCCACTATCGAGAACTTTCGCCAATTCTTTCTGGTATCCCTAGAGGCCCCAGACAAAGGTGACCTAAACAGAATGGTTTCCGACTTCTGAAAGTTGATTTTCAACTTCCAGTCATCGCAATATCGCTTAATTTTGTCGAAGTCACGCTGCAAAAGTATATTAATGACCTCAATCTTTGGACCTGATCTGTACGCGATTATGTCGTCTGCGTACGCTATGGAATGGTGAAGTGAACCTATCAGATCACTTGTGTAAATGTTGAATAGGATCGGCGAATTTACCGCACCTTGTTGCAGACCGTTTTTAATGTTAAATGTTCCAGCAGAAGTCACATCGCCATTCTTTACGATGAACTGTCTACTGGAGAGCATATCAAAAAGAATATACGGCAGTGGTTTACTAATGCCCAACCTGTCCAGCCTGAAAAAGAGTCCTTCTAACCATACGGTATCGAAGGCCTTCTCCAAGTCAATCAGGCAGGCACCAGTGCACTGTTTCTTGCCTTTGTTCCATTGGATATCAGAAACCAGTTTCGACGCAGCATGAATGACATCATGCCCCGCCTTGAAACCGAATTGATTATCCGGAACTATATGTTTGTCCTCGACCCACTTAGTCAGGACTCTATTGATAACCCTTTCGAACACCTTACTGATGTTTGGAAGAAGACTAATCGAGCGGAGATTCACCGGATTGGAAGTGTCTTTATCCCTTTTGGGGATGGGATGTACCACCGCAGTTTTCCAATGCGCTGGATAATGTGCATTATTCATTGCATTATTAAACAGGGTGGTATAAATGTTCACCGCTTCTAGAGGGAGATGTCGAAGCACAATGTTCGGTATTTCATCGGTTCCCACTGATTTCTTACTTCTAAGTGATTCGAAGATCGTTTGGAGCTCTTCCTTCGAAATGAACGGGGGTAGTACCCTATCGTTGGTGATGGCATTATTTGCCAAATTCTCGTCACTGAACTGGGTGAAACCCGAGCTCTCGAATCGCCAATTCACAATTTCATTTCGAAATTGTCGCTCCTATAGCCTCTACCTGCTCCTGTGGATCCTCGATCACAAAGAAGTTGTCATCATCAACAGCTTCATTTGGATCTATGCCTGCTGCTACAAGTATTTGTTCGTTGTTCGTCTTTTGGGCGATTTTAAGACATGGAAGGTCGTTTTGATTGAAATATTTTATTTATTTGCGGGAACATATTCGGGTTGCTGGTGTTTACAGCCCGAATTTTACTGTTCCAATACAAATTTACTGATGCTCTGTAATTTTCTTTTATTAATGTTTGGAGGTTTTTGATCGACGACTTTAGCGTCATAATCTCCGAGTTATGTCTATCAGTAAACTGTCTGTACAAGGTTTTCAGCCTTGACAGCAGTCTGCTTTTATGTCGGTGCAGTGCGTCAATGGTTGCGTTGCGGAATAAGTCCTCGTTGTCAGTGTATTGATACCGAGGTATCGTTTTGTCCATTGTTCTTTTAATTGTCTCGTCCATTAGTTTTAGATATCTGTCAATCTCCTCGTTTGACAGATTTCTATTGGACGGTGGGTAGAGCGAATTCGAGGAGAGTGCTCTCGTCATTGTTCTGGAGAAGTGTGTCCAACGCACCCTACTATAATTGTAGGCATGCCTTTGAACAAACTCATCCAATTCCGCAATTTCGTTTGGAACAGTTATTTCGGTGCTGAGACCGCAATGGTCACTGTCATACACGAAAGTGCGTAGACAGTTTGTAGTTTGTTGGTTAGTGCATGTCAGTTGTATTCGTGAGTCGATCAGCAGAAGATCCAGATAGGACCCGTGTCTGGGAAACGACGGACTATCCGTCGCCTTAAGCCCGAGTCGATACATCACATTGTGCTGACCCCACCAATTGAATAGTAGGTTTCCTCTAGTATTTGGTGTATTATTTCCCCAATCACTATGTTTGGCGTTGAAATCCCCGCCAATAATAAAATAGTTGTCTTCCAATTCTAGCCTCAGGAATCGAAAAAGTGTCTCGAGCTCTGAGATAAATAAGGTGGATTGAGTAGCCTTAGGTGCATAGACAGACACCATGTACAACCGCTTTCCACTACGGAGGGGGATATACACGATGCATGCTTCCAGCACCTGGAACCTGCGTACTACACGGCTGTATACTCTTTTAAAATATATACCTTTTCGTACGAAAATTGCAACGCCACCTCCCTGAATGGAGTTGGGTCGGTTTCTCCGTACTATCTTGTATCTTCTGTGCCTCATTTTGTGTCTTTTGGTAAGCTTAGTTTCGCTAACCAAAAGCACATCAGGGGCTTGGTCTTTAAGCAACTTAAATAGTGCGGCTCGTCGTTCGAGCCTAATCAGTGAATTCACATTCACAGCAAGGACCTTCATGGTTTGCTCCGCCACGTTCGTACCCATTACGGCAAAAGGTGCGTTAGGCCAGGCAGCAGAGCGTATACTTGATCCACCCGCGCGGTCTGTTCAGTTAAATGACGTTGTAGCTGAGCCATCTGCCCCTGGATAGAGAGCAAGATAGCTAGCATGTCAGGTACTGGTTCAGGTGCTCTGGGCGCTGGGGCCTGAGAAGCAACCTTCGCTTGCTGTACCGTATTTCCCCTACCTGCCGCCATTTGGGCGTAGGTAACATGGGGAGTAACGGCTGGAGTTTGTAAATGCACGGGTGGACGTTTCACTTCCACTTTCTGCTGCCGGGCCAGATTTATTCTTTTGATGTACTGGAATTTGGGACAACCCCGATAATTTGCGGTGTGCCCCGTGTTCCTACATAAAGCACAAGAGAGTTGGCTTTTTTCAGACGCTCCGTCCTTACCAAGAGCGCACTCTTCGGACTTGTGGTTCTTACCGCACTTCACGCATCGAGGCTGCATTTCGCAGTTCGACGCGGCGTGCCCGAACCTTTGGCAGCGAACACATTGTAAAATGTTTTCGCGTGTGCTGCCTTTTTTTTGCTGTTAGTGGTTGCTGTTGTTGTGGCTGTCTCAACAGCCGAGAAGTTCTCCTAGCTGCTTTTTCTCCCTCCTAGCTATTTTTTTAGCCTTAATAGCTATCACTCTTTGCTGGAGAAGCTTAATATTATTTTGTATGCTCTCTACCTCTTCCTCTTCGTCATCTGACTCAGAGGCCGCCAGAGATGCGAACATATTTTCGTCTTCCCTGCGTTGGCTTTCTCCACCATCAGCCAGATATGGGAAGTTATCTTTCGGTGCCATTTGTTGTGCTGTTGCCCTTTTTGGTGTTGTTGGTAGTACCCCTTCCCCCGCTCCGCTAGGCAGCTTTTCGGTAGATGCTGACAGGGTAGGGCACTTTATTAGGTTCGGAAAAAGCCTTTGCTTCCTCCTCCTCTTCCTCTTTGGTTCGACCACTGCTGCTGGTTGGCTTGAACCACTTGATACATCGCCTGTCTTTTCAGCTGGTCCCGCTATTGGCTTAATGGACCGCTCTCCAAAATACATCGCGTGATGTTGTTTCCCACTTTTAATTATTTATTTTTAAATTAAATAAAAATAAAAATAAAAATTCTTTTTTTTTTCCCCTCTCTGATTCGAACCCACGACCTATGGTATGTCGCGCGAACACACTGCCACTGTGCTAATTGGTACTTGTAAAAAGATCCTCAAATGTCTCTTCTTATTGATTTATTTTCTATTCACAATTCTATTCACAATTCACTCGGAAGCCGAAACACGTTAAAACTCAACGGAGATCAATGAACGACTTGTATTCCAGCTTAAGTTGTGGCTCAAATGAACCCCAAGGTTTTTAAAATTATCTACACACTCAATTGGAGTTTGATTTATGTAGAGTGGTGGAACAATTTGTCTAGCTCGGCCGATATTAACAACCATGGCTTTAGTCTTTTTAGGGTTAAGGCTGAGTTTATTATCGATTGCCCATTTACAAATTTCAGTTAGTTGCGCGCTTAAGTTCTGTACTGCTTGCTTTATTTGAGATTTCGGGAAAAATGAATAAATCTGGACATCATCTGCATATATGTGACGTTCGCAGTTTACAAGTCGGTCAGCTAAGTCATTTATATAGCAAGTAAAAAGAAGGGGTCCTAGTACGGATCCTTGGGGCACACCAGATGGAACAAGAAAACAAGATGAACATTTGTCTTCATGCGACACGTACTGTGAACGATGAACATAAATATGACATTACTAAGTTACACAAAGAGCTATCAAACAGAAACTGCGTTCTTAGTTTTTCAACTAATATTTGATGATCTATGCAATCAAACGCTTTTGAAAAATCAAAAAAAACTATTAGAGCCAGCATTTTACGGTCCAAGCCCCCACGTAAATCTTCGCAAACTTTGAGCGATTGAAATTTAGTGATAATGTTTCTATCGCTTAAATATTTTTTTATTTGATTGCTTGCAATTGTCTCGAAGGCTTTACTCAGAAACGGGAGAATGGCAATAGGACGGTATTCAGTTTTATCTTGAGACGACGAAGGCTTTGGCATCGGTAACACCTTAGCAGTTTTCCAACAGTCGGGGAAGCTGGAAGTAGTTAAAATTGTATTGAAAATATAAGTTATTTGGAAAAGGATGACAGGTAGCAAAATTTTTACGAACTTTGGCTCAATGTTGTCTGAGCCTACTGCATTTGATTTTATGCTTAAAATTGTTCTACCAACATCAACTTCATCGACGCAAGATAATGAAAATATACCCTCGTTCCTGGATCGAATTGCAGGCACCCTATGACGAGCTGAGTTTTGTGAGTCGCAGGCAGATACAAATTTAGCATTAAGTTCATTCAGATCAATATTGTTTGGAAGTGCCGGCTTTGCTGCAGACAATCCGAGTGAGCGAATTTTTTTCCAAAAATCAGAACTTGAACTAGTTGAGCTAAATTTGTTAAAGTAGAATTCTTTCTTGTTTCTTCTAATTAGAGAAGTTACTGCATTGCGAGCAGCTTTAAACTCTTTGTGAATTGGAAGACATTTGTACGTCTCCATCTGGAGTATAAGTCATACCGGACTTTCATTAAATGAAAAACCTCATGCGTCAACCAAGGTAAACCACAACTCTTAATTCTTTTTTTCATCACTGGCACATGTTTTTTGAAAAGAGACGAAATGCTTTTATTGAAAAACTCAATTTGAAGGCCCGTATCGTTTGTTGTATATATTGGCAGCCAATTTATATTTTTGCAATCATTAAAAAGCGCTTCCAAATTGATTTTAGAATATTCAAATAATTAAAAAAACTCGTCGTTTTTAGCCGGGGCAAGAAGCTGATCGTAATGTAATAAAAAACTTGGTTCAGACACTAACGCAATATCGATTAACGACGGTGTTTTGTTGGGTGCAAAATGCGTAGGTTGGGTGCAATTACAAAAGTGTAAATCGAGGGATTGAATCATTTCTTTGAGTGTCCTATTTTCATTACCTAAGATGTTAAGGTTAAAATCACCGCACACTACAATTTTTGAATATAGGGGGGAGAGTTCTTCAAGCGCATCCCTTATCAGTATATAGTTAGCAATATCAGGGGCCATGTATACACACCCAAGTAGAAAAGTTTCATTAACACTGCTAATTTCAATGAAAACGTACTCTATAAACTCGGATGGTGATGATTGTTTAACAACGTGGAACTTATGCCACTTTTTTATATAAATTCCAACACCCCCACCACCTTTACGGTACCTGTTACCTCGAATAAGATTCATATTGCCGACTTTTACTAGGTTAGACTTTTTTACTCTATGAAGATTTTTCATCTGATATTTCGTTTACATCCTCTGTAATAAGCATATCTGGAGCTTATCTATTAAAGTTTTTGACATTTTTCTTTTGTATGGGTGTTATACCAGTACAATTGTAATACGTGGATCAGAGGTTAATAGCAATCTGTTAAGTAAATCCATGTTACAATCCGGTCGTGGACATTTGCTGGCATAATTCGATCGTTATAAACGAAAGTTTTTATTTCTGGATTCCGCTAAATCATTGGATAGTTGCCTTATTGACATACACAATAAGGCCTGTTTGTATGCGTCTCAAATTTTTCAACTTCTAAAATTGTTTTAAGTTTATGTCAACGGCAACACTGCCAATAAAACAAACAAAACTGAAGGAACTGATCGAAGAAGATATTAAAGACGGGGGATTCGTCAACGTGGTTTCGAGGGAATACGAGTAGATCGCCTTCTGCGCATTGTAGTTTTCTATTGTCTTTTTTTTTGTTTTAATAAATGAAATACAACATATGTCCATCAGTGCTTCCTGCGATTTTCCGCTACTTCTTCTCGGCTGCTGAAACGCAGCAGTGGTTTCTTAACTCGATTGAACAGAAAGAAGTCACAGGGAGCCAAATCAGGTGAATTTGCTGGCTGTTGGATGGTATTTGTTGCATTTTTCGTCAAAAAATTACGAGTAATGATCATGGTGCAAAATCCACGAGTTTTCTGCTCACAATTCTGGTCTCTTTCGGCGAATTGCTTCACGCAAACGTCTTATAACGCCCAAATAATACTCTTTGTTTAGTGTCTGGCCTTCTGGCAAAAATTCATGATGCACTACACCGTTGTCATCCGTGAAAACCGTGAGCATTCCCTACTTTTTTGACTGAAAACGACGAGGCTTGTTGGGTCTCGGCTCATTTGGTGAACGCCATTCACTTGCCTGATGTCTGGATTGCGTGTCGTAATCATAAACCCACGTCTCATTTCCAGTAATGATCCTTTTGATGAATGTGGGATCGGATTCTGGACTTTTGAACCGCTCGTGACACTGGTAAACGGCCGTTTTCTTTAGAGAATTGTGCAGAAACACTTTTACAACATTTCCAACGTTCGCGCACCATTAAATCCGTTTTTTACGCAAAATTTAATACAAGTTCGTTGTAGCAACTTTAAATCCATTTCTAAAATTGTAAAAAATCGCCAAACCACACAGAGATAGATGTACTCCTGGCTACGTAAATTTAGCAAATGTCAAGCTATGACTCTAAGAGGGAATTTAGAGGGAAAATCAACAATAGATTTACCAAAAAACAGAACTCTAATCTGAACAATGGGAGGTATACCATTGTTGATTGCTCGAGAAGCGTTTAATAAGGATCATTTGAAACAAAAATCACTTAACTCATAGTTGGCCTGAGTCATCTTTACACCTTTGAAGTGCTTAACGAATTTTTCGTGGTAATGTTTCGAGTAGCGCACAATCTTACAGCCTGCGTATAAATAACATGCATACTACTAATGTACCAATAGCATACAAAAGCCACTTTTCCCATTTCTACAATACATCATTACAGCCCCTAACATGTTCAATAAACTGCCTTTTGTTGTCAGAACAAACTTACATTTTAAAAGTTTTCTAAAAAAGGTTAAAGACGGTAGATTTTGATGTTATTGAATCAATTTTAAGTATCTCATCTTAATCAACAGCACAAGGCCCTGGATGTTAGATGTTACTGCTATCCAAGAAATGCGATGGGGCGACTTAGGCAAGAAGTCTTGGGTTTCTGGGATGTTAACATTCGCCTCGTTAGACTTACGAGTATACCCGCTCACGCTCCTACAAAGGAGAAAAATGACGAAACCAAAGATACCTTCTCCGAGCTTTGGGAGAAGACCTACGAACACTGCCCTAACTATGTCAAGTTAGGAAGATAGGGGATCTTTGATAGTACTGTCGGAAAATATAGCCTGCATGACACCACCTCCGATAACAGATTAGGGCTATTAGAATTGTCGTAGCTGTCACGCAGTTTCCCTATCTCGATATTCATATGGGGACTTGGAGATATCCTCATCAATCATTCGTCAGACAGATTGACGACGTTCTGATAGATGGGCAGCCAACATTGACTCCGGTCACTACCTTCTTGCAGCCAAGGTGCGAATGCGGATTTTCCAAGCGCCAAAAAAAAGAGGAACTACTGTGAGAAGATAAAACGAAGAAAAGCTGCAATCACAAGAGACCGCCGGAATCTTTGCCGAACACATATCCTGAAATATTGCAGCAACTTCTATGCAGCCAGCATCTAGTACCGAAGACCAGTGGCAATGCTGTCAACGTGATGACAGAGATGCCGCCACTGATGTGTTGAAACCCAGCCGACCACCAACAAAAAATCCCTGGTTTGATGAAGAATGATTGGCCTCTATCAGTGCGATTTCAGACCAAGAAATCATTCTGGCAGATCCTGGAAAAATTCTAGAAGTCAAAATCGATTACCACCATCTTTTCATCGATTTTAAGGCGGCTTATGACAGCATTTATAGAGGCGAGCTAATGTTGGCATCTCTTTTGGCAGCTTCGCTGCTCCGTCAAGGTCGGTAACTACTTAACTGAGACCTCTAATGTCAAAAAAAGGTTTTAGATAGGGTGACTCACTGTCATGTGATTTCTTTAACATCATATTTCAAAGAATTGTGCGGAGCCCACACGCGAATACTTGCGTACGCCGATGATGTCGACCTAATTGGGAGAACTCAGCGGGCTAGTTCGCTAATATTGAAAATGGGTTTAGCGATAAATGAGGGCAAAACCAAGTATATGCTGTTAACAAGAAGGGGCCCAAAACATCGAAGAATTGGACGGAACCTCACAATCGACACCTATAATTTCGATGTATGAGTTCCGCCTCAGCAGAGTGATACTTGTCAATTTCTGGCTAAGAAGGCTATTGAGTTGTAGAGCCCTATCCCGAAAAACTAAGAAGACTCTATATACGAGTAAGACACTGATAATCCCAGTCCTACTTTATGGCGCAGAAGCATGGACCCTATCGAAAGCGGATGAAGACATCCCCAGTCGTTTCGAGAGAAAAATCGTTCGAAAAATATTCGCTGGACATGTAGAACGACGCCCAAACTGTGGCACGTATAGTTGTGGAATCTAAACCAAGGCCTCAACTTAGTTGGCGCGCACAAGTAGAAGGGGACTTCAACCGACTTACGGTGCGCAAACGGGCTAACTGGAGAGGTTTGTTGTTTGAGGCTCATGTTCACCCCGAACTGTAGCGCAACCTAAGTAAGTAACTTTACGTATTAGCGTCTGATATTTCAATCGCTGATATCATGAAGGAACCAGTTACTCCTTTCCTCGGAATAGCTAGTGTAGGGGTTTTTTTTAACCATATGAAGCTACATGATTCATTTAATGTTGGACAGTGTTTATAAGATACTGTGTCGACGACAGATTTCCTTTAAAATTTTAAAGCAAACTAACTGAGCCATAATTCGGAAAGCTGTTGTTTTCCCTTGGCTAAAACTAAGAAGTCAGTTGACGTGACTACAATTTGAGAATATTGTATTTCACTTAGTATTCAGAAAATCACTTATATTTCGATGTTCAATAATTTAAACGAAGAACAGGTGAAAATGTCAAGAAGAAAAGTTGGAGTAGAAGTGGACACTTGTTTTAATTTGAGCTTAAGTATTGTATACTAAGTCTGGATATAGCAACTAATTACATTGAAAACGAACAATTTCTACTTAATTACATTTATCCAGTCGTTATTAAGGTCCATTAAGGCTTTTTAATAAAACAGAAACTAATTGAAATATCGGAAAAACTTTTATTATGTTTGTATATTAATGTACATCGCCCACCACGTGCGAGCATCCAGCGGTCGATTCCTCGGAGCCAATTTTAGACCACTCTTCCACACATTTCGGCTGATATTCCGGCAAAAACCTATCTGGCTTGTTGTCATATACCAATGACTTGACGTAGCCCCAGAGGAAAAAATCCAAAGGTGTCAAATTGCACGAGAGAGCCGGCCAATTGACTGGTCCATTTCTTGAGATAACACGCTCACGAAACTTTGACTTCAATAGCTCGATTGTTTGGCCCGTTGTGTGGCAAGTGGCGTCGTGACAAAAAATAACGTCCCAACATGCCCTGATAGCGATTTCCATTACCTGTAACGTTGCAGATATCATCACCAACGAAAAAATACGATCCAATGACGCCACTAGCATGAAAATCACACCAAACAGTCATTTTTCGTGGATGTAGTGGTGCCTAATAAAGCACATGTGGGTTTGTAGACGTCCAATAGCGCATATTTTGCTGATGAACAAAGCCATTTAGCCAGAAATGACATCGCTAAAGATGATTTTGCGACGAAATTCCGAATCGGCTGTAACCATTCCCAGAGTGGAATGGGTTGATTTGGATCGCGGTCAACAGATGCACTTACCGCCTCAATATTTTCAGCAGTCTTTCGATTTCTTTCTCTCACTACCACCGGAGCATTAAGCAGCGAAAGTGTAGACTCAAATTTTTGCACTAAATTACGAATTGCGAATCAGCTGGGGCGATTATAACTACCGAAACTAGTAATAAATTTTAATAATTTGTAAACATTGCTCATTCGAGTAATGAACCATGAATAAATGATAGACATTACCAAGCCAAATAGTAATGACAGCTCACAAAAAAAAAAAAAACATTATGGGTGCGTTCACAAATGAAAAATGTATAGTTCTTAACGAAACCTCAAGCCTTTAATTGAATACATAGTTCTCTACGACAACTTACTGTGCTTAAAAATAGTCGAGTCATAAAAATGATGTAAAAGTCCAGATAATCCACACATCTTCTCTGAATGTCATTAACATGTCTCAGAGGCAATTTTAATAATAATCATCCGATCCGATGTGCGTTTTACACGTCCAGACATGGTGTCCAGCCACTCCACTTGTGCGTACATTTCAATAAGCGACGATAAATAAATGCGAAACCGATAACCCCACATCGCCATTTGATATGGAGAACATACAAATGTATGAATAAACAAAACGACCGATGCATGGGTGAGTGGTCTCAAATGAAAAGCCAATCTCGCATATGCAACGTATGCCTTCACATAGAAACTGGTCTGTCGGTTCTTGGAACATTATCCGGCCCAGGCGCACCCACAATAACGATAATCGCATTATTTTGTTCATTTTATTTGTTCCCATTAATCCGGCAAGCCATGGAGCTACAATGGAGAATCCGAAAAGCATAAAACCAATCTCCATCAAATGCTCATCCTGTCTTTTGTGCCATACCGATGTTAATTTTAGTTTCTTTTTGCAGGATTCAGAGCGAAAGACGGTAACTTGACACTGGAAGTGCTGACTGTTAACGATGCCACATAATAGACAGACGATTTCACTCAACGCGAGGACTTCATTATTACAATTTTGGCTAATCATTATCCTGACGTTGGTTCTACTTCTGCCTGCGACCGAGGTTAAATCGCTTAAGGTGTCGGGCGTTAGCGAAGAGAAATCATCGGCAACAGCTTCATCAGAGGGACAACGCTTTGCCATGGAGCCACAAGATCAAACAGCCGTTGTAGGCTCCCGGGTAACTCTTCCATGCCGAGTTATGTCGAAAATCGGAGCATTACAGTGGACAAAAGATGACTTTGGCTTGGGGCAACACAGAAACTTAAGCGGTTTCGAGCGTTATTCCATGGTGGGGAGTGACGAAGAAGGTAGGGGCAGGGCAATTGCGTCTCTAAAAGACTGAAATTATGAAAATTATATGTGTGCGGTTGTTTCAGGCGATTTCTCTTTGGACATTTACCCAGTTATGTTGGATGACGATGCTAAATATCAGTGTCAAGTGGGTCCCGGCCCTCAAGGTGCGTCATTTACTTCCCTCCAAGTGATTTAATTTTGTAATGAAAATTTTTTGTATTTTTTTAGGTGAGCCTGGAATACGGTCGAGATTTGCTAAGCTGACGATATTAGTGCCACCAGAAGCTCCCAAAATTTTGCAAGGCGATTATTTGGTGACGACGGAGGATCGGGAAATTGAATTGGAATGTGTTTCGGTGGGCGGGAAGCCAGCTGCTGAGGTAAAATTATACTTCGGAATGAAATGTGTATTCAAACTGAAAGGTGATTGCCTTTGCTTTAAAACAAATGGTTGTTGCATGTGCTTGACCAAGAATCGTCGTTAAGAATAGACACAACCCAATTTGTTTTATGGTTGGTGTTCATATTAGGTCTTTGGAGAAAGTGTTATATTTAATCACAATTAGATTACCGTCATCGTGTAGATGAAGTCGCTTTAAATGGACCTGTGCGCTTGAAAAATCCACAAAATTTCGGTTATAATCAGAAACAAATCAGAAACAAATATATTTTTCGCCATTTACTGTAGACATGAACGAATGAGAACAAACTTAAGTTCTCGATATCTTCGAAATTTGGTATTATAAGCATAACTATGTATAACAAATGTTTCTGCAAGTGAAATGAGCTAAAACCCACACTTCTTTGCCTACTTGATTTTCCGAAAGATTTCGATAACCATGGCATCCTATGCCAAACGCTTCGGAATTTGTTTTGCGACTATTCAGCAAATTAGTAGTTATCGGTCCAAACGATGGCAAAGAATTGTTATTGGTGGCAAATATTCAGAGCTCAAAGTAATGGGGCAAGGTATACCTCAGGTATCTATTATCGGCCCTATTATATTTTCCCCATTCATCAATAACTTGCCATCACTATGCGAGCACGCTCAGTCCAAGTTTATCCTAATAACGTTTTGGCGCTGAAACGATTGTGGAATTAGCCGAATTGGTCTGTGTTGTATGTAATGTTACTAAATCCAGATAATCCAGAATATTCCTAACCGCAAGCTTGACATTCACCTTCTGCCGGACTTATGGCTTTCTGAATATAGGCTAAATCTGGAAAAATCTCTAACCAGCCCCAGTTTTGTAATAAGCAATAATTTATTCAAATATAATCACACAAAAATTAACATTAGGCTAGACTAAGATTCGTAATGACACTTATTGTACCCAGGTGATTTTCAATAACCTTGACTCTCTACCACAGCGGAATTCCAAGTAGAATGAACCCATCCACCCTGAAACAGTATCTAAATGGCATTTACTTCCATCGCATTTGCTCAACAAAATACAATCCCAAACATCTAGGAACATTTTACAAGCCGTATACAAGAACAGACGCAAAAGCCACTGACTGATGTAAAATGATAGGTTTTAACAAGCTTTTATGGAACGAAATATAATCGAAATCGTAGCCCTTCTGTTTTTAAATTTTAAACTTTTGCACAACCCTAAACTTAAGACCTCCATTCCTCGTCAATAGAAACGAGATCGAAAATTAGGCGCAGTACATTTTCCTCCAAATGGCAGATATCTTCTTCATCCGCTTTCGACAAAGTCCAAGCCTATGCTCCATAGAATGGGACCGGGATGAGTAGGGTGTTACGACTGCATCCTGAGCCGAAATAACAGCGATTGGCAAGAGTAATTCTGTGTCTTATTTCTGCGCTGCTAACGTTGATGCTTGTAAGTGCGGAGAGTGCAAAAAAGTCCTTAACTACCTCGAAGTTATAACTGCCAATGATGACGTTCTGACTCCGCCTCGATACTCGCGAAAGCTGCATTGACTTCTCGCTGTGTTCTTGTAACCTCAACAATGTCATCCGTGTACGCCTAATATAATAATTGTGCGGACTTAAAAAGATTTTGGTTATTATGTTGACAAGTGAGTTGTGCAGAATTCTTTCTGCGACGATGGTAAAAAAGTCACAAGACAGCACTTTTTTTGACAGGGATGTCAAAAGTAGATACGGCGTTCAATAGTTCAACTCTGTGCACACTGTCATATGACTTTGAAGTCGACAAATAGATGGTGATAGATCTGAAATTCCTGGATCTTTTCTAATATCTGCCGAATTGTGAATGTTGAATGTGGTGTAACCTGAAGTTCCTCCACTATTGCTCGCCAACACTTATGCAAAATTATCAAAGCGACATTTTTAAAAAAGGAAAACCTGGTGCTCCAAAAACTAAAAAGAAACATGGACTTAATTGCTGCACCAAGAGCTGAACTTCTCCGGAGTTTACGTTGACAATCACTATGCCTTAGGAGGTTCAATCTCGGTTAGACGAATTTTAGAAGAAGCAGGCGCAAAACGAAGTACTGTGTCCCACCAACTAAAGCGGAGGGACCTCGAGAAATTGAATGCAAAAAAAAACTCAGTCAAGTCGCAATTACGCTTCGAAAACTACCACTGTTCGCAAGTATGGACAGTAGCATCTCTGTATTTCTCTGCTCTGCAGTAGGTAGAACTTAAACAGATCTACCACCAACAAGAACATTTATATTCTCTCTGACAGCAAAGCGGCCCTACTTGCTATCAATGCTTTTATGATAACCTCCAAAATTGTCTGGGACTGCATTATAAATATAAAGATATTGAATCACGGCAGAAAGTCAGAATTTTCTTGCTGAATCGTAGTTGTCAACTTTCGTCCTTTCCCTTATGGAAGCTATAGTCCCGATGTTGGGCGTTTCATGCGTCTCAGCATGCGGTCCAGTAGTCCGTTCATGGATACGGTGTTTTTGAGCTGCCAACGGAGTCACGAAATACGGACGATAAAACTGTTTCAGTTTTTCGTTGTTTCCAAAACTTGACAAAATGTCAATAGTCACATTACGTGCAGAACGCTGCTCAGGGCCACCTCCAGTTTTGTCTAGAATGACACGAGAATTCAGCGTACTCATGTTAAATTGTAGTCGGAAGTTTAGTGGAATCATATCAGGTTTAAGTTGCACTTCTGTCGTGTTAACTACTCGTACTTCACAATCTATTTGCATTAGAGTGATATCTCCATTTATTGATGGGTCACCCGCAGGTAACATGAGAGACATTGTTGGTCGTGTGCTCTTAAGTAATCCTCATCAACTTGAGGCTTGAAAATTTGCAGAGAATTCTTTGTTTGCTCGTGAATTTTTCTATTTCTAACCGGTTGTCGACTGAAGTAATCCTTTCGATTACGTTTAACTCCTCTCTTTGCACTGGTGGCAAATGACCGCGACATACGCTTTAACTCAAAAAACTCTGGCGTCAATTTAAGGCTGACTGGCTTCTCCTTCACTGTGCTCAGATTTAAGTAGTCGTTAACATCTAACCATTTCCTAAGCTGGCTTGCTAACCGCAGATTTTCCGTTTGGTTGATGTTAACTGGACAGACTTTTGAAAGACTCTGCCTAATTCGAAATATTCCATTTGTTAGTTTCATCGACCCATAAAAGTCCACGACGTCCAAATGTTGTTCCTTGTAAACCAGCATTGAAGTCTTCAGCCGACGACTGCGATACATCGTCGCGTGTGAAATGTTTGGAAAATCCCAAAATTTATAGAAACCATAAACACCATTGCCAGCATAGAGACGATTCCTTAGGTTTGTATTCTTCGGACAGTTGGTTCCGATAATATTCCCATTAAACTTGTTCGGAATGAATTCACTGAGTTTATGATGATTGCACTGGCAGGTCTGAGCAAAAGCAATTAATTGAGATCGAAGAGTTGTGTTCTCACCTTTCAACGTGGTGTTTTCCTTTTCCAAATCGGTGATACGTGTCTCTAGGGATACGCCATATTCTTTCTTCTATTTCCGAGACAGCGAGCCTGATTCCCTGTTCTTGATAATTCACTGCTGCTTCTTCAGGTGTCTTTCATCGTAGATTCCCTTCAATAGGCCCAGATCTTTGCTGGTTTTCTGTTCGTATTGAGTTGAACTGATAGGCACCATCTTCGGTAGCACCGAGGGCTTATTCTGTTGAGATGGTTTGGGGGTAGGCTTCATAATTATTTTGGGCATCCCTTGCTGCTCTGGATCTTCTGCATCAGTGCCTTGAATTCTTTGCTCGACAGAACGATTGTTTTGGGTTTTGAGGCAGCATTTCGGCCCTCTGGAGGCTTTGATATTTTTCAATTGCACTGTAGTCAAGGGAACAGTCTGGACAGGTATAAGAGTGCCATGTAGAAGGTTAATTGGTGCAGAGTTTGTGGCTATCGGCAATATATTCGCTGGCAATTGACAGACATTGCTGGGCGGCGATACGGGTGGAGTATCAGCCAGCATTCCATGACTAACGGAACTGTTAGTGGGCGATGGAGTACCCCGACTCTCGGATTTAGCGGTTCCATCTTCGTCAGAAAAGAAATTAATAAAATCATCTGGATTGAAGTTGGTTGGCGAATCAAATTCACTTTTTACTTTGTCACTGTTCGCGGAGCTCGAAGGCGATGGAAATGCCGGAAAACGGTTCAATGGTTGCAGCTGAAAGCTACAGCCGATTCCAGAAGACAACTTTGCATCGGTACTGCGCAATATCTCGTCCAATTCATCACCGTTTCCCTCTGGTGTCACAAATCATAAAATTGTGTGCAGGAATCGAAGTCCATAATTCTGTATTTCACCTTACAAACATGCCGCAAATATGTTTGTCAAATATGTCGACTAGGCACTAGGCAGGCAGGGACGGTACACACACGCTCAAGAAATAAGAAAACAGGCCGTTTTTGGGGCAATATTCCAACAAGCGACGTCACGCAGTTTGCTTTACAAAACAAGGCGAATTAAACTAAATTAAAACATTAGTGGAAGGCACTCTTCAATATGGTATGACGGTTAACATATGAACTTTCAAAACGATCACGGTAAAATCATCATCATCGTCTATCAACTAAGGTTTCCTCACGGCAACAGGGGCATTAAAGACTGTCCCATTTGCAACACTCCAAATAAAAGCTGGATATACATCATTGGAACAACTTTGTAGAATAAGAGTACTCGTAGTTAATGCACCAAGTAAGGCGCTAACTGACATCATAAATCCACTCCACAGTACTACAAAGAAGGCACTCTTTAGTAGACAACCAAATCGAAAGAGCCCTTCCTCCCCTGTAAGCAAAATGGTGTCCTTACTATCTACCCAGCTAACAAACATTCTTCTAAAGACAGCATTTTACCCTCCACCACCTTGGAATTGAAATTCACTGAAAATCATCACCAATTTCAAAATCCATAAAAAAAAACACAGGACATGCATTTTTAAATTCTCCACTAGGATATGATTGTACACCGATGACTCGTGTAAGAACAATATATCTTCACATGCAGTGATTAAGCTTAAGAAAAACAGAGAAACCAATATTATCCCGTGTACCTTTATACACACTGGCAATTTAAGTATCCTAAATGACCTACGTAATAGGCTGAATAAGTGTCCTTCTCTAGCTCTCACACACTTCGGAATTATAGGTAATGAATTTGCAGACCCAGGAAATTAAGTACCCTTTGACTGTAACAACTTCCAACTCTTCTCAACTCACCATTTCTTCATACTCGTATTCCATACAGGAAAAGTGTTTCCTTAGGGAACCTGGAATTCAGCAATTAATTTATCCCAAAACGTGAGCTACATGTTGAAATGCTTACTTGCTCTGTTGGCTTCACTTCCACTGTCTTGAGTTTGAGTTTTTTGTTACCTATTCATTTTAGTTGATTTTCTTGCGGAATAAGATTACATTTTGGTTCTAAGATAGTCTCCATGGTTCATGGTTATTACACCATGACATATATTAGGAAAACAAAAAGAAGAAGAACGTTTTTTGGCTTTCTTAAAAAATCGATTTTAATGTCTCTATTATTTATTTTTTTTAAGATAACATGGATAGATGGTCTGGGTAATGTACTTACTAATGGCATTGAATATGTCAAAGAACCTTTAGCTGACTCGCGAAGGTTTACAGCAAAGTCAATACTGAAGCTGGCTCCAAGAAAAGAGCACCATAATACAACTTTTACTTGTCAAGCACAAAACACTGCAGATCGAACATATCGTTCTGCCAAACTTTTATTGGAGGTAAATTTTGTTAATATTTACTTTTTTGTGTCACATTTAATCGATTTTGAAATGTTAAGGTGAAATATGCGCCAAAGGTGTCCGTATCTGTTGTGGGTGGCTCTTTGGCTGGCGGAAGAATCCCAGAAGGAGCTGAAGTCATTCTATCGTGTCAAGCTGATGCCAATCCAAAGGAGCTGACATACAAATGGTTTATCAACGATGAACTAGTGACCGGTGACTTTACAACAAAAATGGTAAGAACCACACAAAGGTGCTAGAAAAAATCATCGTTATCAACGTTTTTGTTTTAGATAATTCACAACACATCCCGGCAATATCACGATGCGATTGTAAAGTGCGAAGTGACAAATGCAGTTGGCAAGAGCGAAGAAAGCGAAACCCTAGATATAAGTTGTAAGTGTAAAGCTTCGATTTTGATTTTCTCATCAAAAACTGACAAACAATTTTCCCTTTATTTAAGACGGTCCGGTCTTTAAACATCGTCCAGAATCAGTTGAGGCTGATGTTGGCAGTACTGTCACTCTACGATGCGAAGTCGATGGCAATCCGCCACCAGAAATCGAATGGATAAATGAGAATTCCGAAAGAGTAACATTATTCAACATTTCAACATTTCAGATTCACAAATTTCCTGTTTTGTTGTTTTTTTTTTTTTTTGCAGGTTGTGGGAACTTCGACAAACCTAACATTGAAGGTAAACTCCGATTCTGCCGGCAGATACTATTGTAAGGCTAACGTTGTCGGTTTTACTGAAATCGGAGCCGAAGCAACAGTGTACGTAAAGCGTGCGCCTATTATTACTTCTCACAAAATTCAATTCGGCTCAGTTGGAAATAAAGTCAAACTTGATTGCTTGGCATTCAGTGTTCCAAAAGCCGATTTCGTTCTTTGGTTTTTCGAAGGACAGCCCATCAATGCAAGTCTCGATGACACTTACACAATGGAAGAACAACATTTCCCTGAGGGAGTTAAGGCTTCTCTCATAATAAGGGAAAGTCAATTAAGTCAATTCGGAAAGTACAATTGTACTGTAGTAAATGAGTATGGAAATGACTCAGTAGTTATCTCTCTCATAGCTGAACGTAAGTACATAAATAACGATCAAAAGAATAACTTTTAATTTTCGACTTTATTTTCCAGGATCAATTCCTCTTTTATTAGTTGTAATGGGCTCAGTTTCATCTGTTGCCATTATTCTCATGATAGTGATGCTGATTGTAGTTTATCTAAAGCGATCCAAAAAGAAGCCACTCCCAGCCGATGTAATTCCAGAGGGTAGGGCCAATGATAAATTGAACGATATGAAAACAGACATTCGTTCTGGAGGATATGATGTTGATTATTCAGAAACCTGCTCTGGATCTGAAAGTCTTGCCATTAATTTGACTTCAGCTCCAATGCCGGATATTGCAACGAAAGGTGGGACCTTAGGAGTTCCATTGGCTGGACCTGTCAAGCTGACTAGTGAAGATAGGTACTTTCCACACTTTAAAAGCCCTGAAATCCAAATGAATACCAATTTATACTTAAATTTATTTTTAATAGGTTTTCCGGTGATTTCAGCGATCGATATAATCGTTGTCAAATGAAAAATCAAAAGAATCAAGATCTCAAGGACAACAATGGATACGCACCATACTTTGAATATGCCCTTGATTATAGCCCACCAACAGATAATGTCAGTAAATCAGCATCAAACACACTAACAACAGCAAGTACCCTCCCTCACTACAATAATCCCATATCATCTGGAAATATGAGCCTTCCAAGAACTCGAAACGAACCGCAATATGCACAAAGTTCAATGCAAAATGGTTTTCTGGGTAAAATATAACTAAATGCACAATGCAAATTTGTAATGTGACTAATTCTTACAATTTTCTCCTTCGCAGGACAACCTTTATTACAAAATGGGCTTGCCATAGACAGCAGATTTAGTGCCATCTATGGCAATCCATATTTACGAACGTCGAGTACAATACTCCCACCTTTACCACCGCCAAGTACAGCGAATCCAGCAGCAACGCCTGCTCCCCCACCATATCACGCACCTAGAAACCATCCTTCCAGCATTAGTGGTAACACCATAGCCGCGTCTTTAAGAAACTTTGGCCCATCTGCTGCCACTAATGTCAGCATCGGAAGCACTAGCAATTTAACTGCGAGCAGCAATACGATACACTCCACGGCACCATCGACAACGGCTCAATCACCGCCGCAAGCTCCAGTTCAAAGCCCATCAGGTCAATTTATTTTACCCTCAAATGGTAACACGAAGAAGGGTGCCCTTGCCACGCATGTTTAATACGCAATTAGACTTATAGCGAAACAAATCAATTCAAGATGAAAGTTCATACCATATTGTGATTTCTAGAGTTAATTAAACAATTTTTAAACAAACAATTATTACCTATTGTACGAGTACTTACAAATATCAGTGACAAGAGTAAATATAGTACATATGTAATTATTATTTGTTTTCATAACGGAAAGTAGATAGATTGTAAATGTTTTTATAAGCCAAATTAATTAAAATTAGTTAAACAAGTAAAACAAATTAAATAAACAAACAACTAGTAAGTGAAATAAATACATATACATATATAAATATAAATATAAATAGTATATTAAGTACAATACTCGTAAGTGTATGTGAATATAATTATATGAAAAAAGCTGCCTTATTATTCCTTGTAAATTCTGATCTAATTTATAACGAAAAAATGAGACATACATATGTACTTATCTCTAAAAATAAATCTATTAGATGAATCTTATAATTTCACTATAACTTTTGGTAATTTTCTTTTGCGCGTACAAAACTTTGTGTTCCTTGATGACTACTCTGCTTATAATATGTTATGTTGGAGAAATAAAATTTTAACAAACCTTAGATGGTGCTAAGAGGTTTGGAAAACTTAATACTTGATTTGGAATGGGCAGACTTCTTCTGTCGAGCACACTACCTGGCATGCGGTCTGCACTAAAATACTATTCAGTATCCCGACGGGACAAAATAACACTGCCATACACACATTTTGGTGTTTAGGATTTAAGACCTGTTTTTAAGTATATCTAATAATTGATTCCAAAAATGTTAACTGTTTTCTTGTATCAGCAAGATGGACAAAAAATTAGATTTTTAAAAAGTACGGATTTATTTTAATAGTAGCTGAACCCGTGCTCGCCTTTCTTCCCCCTCTAAAGGCTTCCTCATTGTAAATTGTATGTAATATCAGAGCGAGTGAAAAAACATCAAAGTATTTGTCTAAGTCCATAAAATTGTTGTGTACAATAATTGTGAATTACACTGGCGATCACTAGGATGAGGCCATACATTTTACAATCGATTTTCACTCTTTATAACTGCTGGAAATTTGGAACTCGGAAACTTTTACTACCTGTGAACAGGTACATATTTTCTCAACAAGAAGTCATAAAATTAAAGGGTAAATAAGAAACGACCGTTTGAATTTCCCAAGATCAAACAATGAACTTCTTGAAAAGCGTATAAAAAGATGCGCCACTATGATGAGGCAATTGCGAATATTTCGTTGCAGGAGTTCACATCAGCGATTTTTTTCAACGTTTTGTTAAGAATATTTAAAAAAGCGTTGAAAAGAACTGTTTTTATTTAGTTTAAAAAAAGGGGTCCTGGAAAGGCTTTGACAGCGACAGGAAGAGCTTTCAATGAGTTAGGACTCTCAGGCCGAGAAATTGCAAGGAGGTTTAATAGAAGTAAGACTGTTGTAAGCAGTTATCTTTCGGATCCACAACACTATGGGAAAAATCAAAAAGAACGCACGGCAGAAGCAACAACATTGCGAGAAAAGTGGTTAATTCTACGTCTTGCCTCAAATTCTACTCTACCAGCTACTAAAATAAGGGCCAACAGCAGAGTATCAGCCAGCATAGCAACGGTTCGAAGGATAATACGAAAAAGTGGTACTATACAGAGAAGATAACTTAAAAAGAAACCTGTTTTGAGGTTAGTACATAAAGAGCATCGAATGAATTTTGCAGGAGAACACGTCATCGCTTGGAGCAGTGAATGGAAAGGCGTTGTCTTTTCGAATGTAGAAAAGTTTAACCTTGACAGTCCCGATGGTTACAACTTTTATTTCCATGATCTAAGAAAGGAAGAGCTTATTTTGGCAAGACATCACAGCCGTACATTAGGTGTAATGGTGTGGGGAGCTATTACCTACTATGGCACAATCGAGTTGGAGTTTTGGTCCACAACAATGAACGGAAACAACTACAAATGTTTGCTGCAGCGGTCATTTCCAAAAGTGAAAAACATTTTCGGACCCCTGCCTTTGATTTTCCAACAAGACAATGCCCCCATCCACACATCCAGGGTTGTTAGAAGTTGGATTCAATCAGAAGACGTGGAACTTTTGCCATGGACGCCCTATTCACCGGACTTAAACATAATCGAAAATGTTTGGGCATGGTTATCTCGTAAAGTGTATGAAGGCGGCAGACAATTTGAAGACAAGGAAACTTTAATCGAAGCTATTCGTGATGCCTGGGCCCAAATTTCTCTTCATTATTTCAAAAAACTGTATGATTCTATTCCAAACTTTTCTTTTAGAGGTCACATCGACAAATGGCGGGCATACTCATTATTAATGTAGAAAAAACGTAGTAAATAAATGTTTTTAAAACATAATATGTAAACAAACACCAACATGCTCTAAAATGTTATAAAATAAATGTTATAAAAACTGTAATACTATAAATTATGGACAATTATTGTAAAGCATTTTCCAATACGGACTTGATAACTTTGACTTTAATTTATGAACGCACTCTTTTTTCTAATCATCCAACTGTCACTGTCAATTTATTCAGTAAACTCAACATTCATCAACATTTCATCATGGTAAAGTACACGAACGAGCAACGTCTGCAAATTATAAAAATTTTCTACCGAAATTCGGAGTCGCTGACTGCAACTTTAACCCTTTAATGCCCAAGTTTTTTTTTCGGGGAAAGAATTATATGTTGTAAAGGAGACAATTCTGAACAACTTTTGTTCTATGGCTTTTCATATAACTCACCTGGGTATGTGACAGGTAATTTCAGGTAAACCGTACAGCCTTCGGTGGCATAGGAGCAACATTCATTCGACCCCGCTTGGCTGCGATTTCCGATTCCAAATTCGATGGGCGACCAGGTTTTCGTGCTAACGGTATGCCGGATTTCGTAAGACAAGTGGCTACTTCCATGATGAATTCGTACAATTTTAGTGGCTTCGTAGTTTGTACCGTACAGTCGAAGTGGCGTCGATATAACATCCAAGCGTTGATGATGGCCATATCGCACATGTGGTAAAAAAGGCGGTGTGTCCATTTGCGTGATTTGATGCGGATGCGACATCGACCCAAGCACGCGTCCATTAGATCAACGCCGCCCATGTATTTGTTGTATTCGCGTATGACGTTGGGGCACTCAACTGATTCCACAGATTTCGACTTTTTGTTAAAACGCTGAACAGCTGGAGCTGTTGTCGCTGCCGTTTCATCGGACGATAAATATGGTTTGATTCCAGCCATCGTGGAAGCCATATTTACAATTTTATTGTCGTTCCATGCGACTGTGGAAACATCGATGTCGTCGTACGAAGCTACATATTCAATGCTATTACCACGATTGCCGAACTTTTGCGGAAGTTTGCACTGTGGAATGCGCTGGCGGCGAATCGTTCCAAGCGAGTATATGCCTTGAGTGCGAAGGTAAACAAGAAGCGGAATGGATGTGTAGTAATTATCGAAAAATATGGTGTGCCCAACAAAGCGACATATGTCGCGAGCCAAACGAACAACTATTTGGCTGAAGCGCCTAAATTGGGTTCCCCATCACGACGGTGATCGTTATCACCCGAATATATTTCAAAACAATAACAAAAGCCGCTGTTGTCACATAGTAAGAAGGGCGATCTTATCTGGCATATATTGTTTGAGAAAATGGGCAATCTTGGTGGCACACATCTGCTCATCAACGCATAGCCTTCCTTTTTTAAAGTTTGGATTCAACGCATCTATCAACGGGCGCAGTTTGTATAGCCGGTCGTATGTTTGGTCATTTTGTGGAATTGGACCGAGCGTTTCGATGTTCTCTTGTCGCATCTCAAGACGGTTTCTCAATCGCTGGCTTCGCGCAATCAGCTCTGTTGATGTCGACAGATCTACGTTCGGAGTCATTGCCTTCTCATTCGATGGCTGTTGTGCAGTCGATGGCCGATATCATCAAATTTTACTTTGATGCTTTGGGGGTGGCCGTGGTGTAGTGGTACTAGCAATCGCTTCTCACTCGGAGGGTCCAGGTTCGAATCCTGCCCATGGCAAGTCAGTTTTTCATTCGTGTAATTGGAACTCAGACAGAAAAATTCTGCGTGTGAAGGCATAACACTGACGCGTAGATTTGGCTGTTGTAGAGTTTCAAGCACAGAAAAAAATACTGTGAATTATACCTCGAATCACTCTGAGTGAAGAAAAAAATCTCCGTCCTATTCGGACTCCCACCCCCTGGAGAGCGAATATCGAAACCAAACACACCTGAGTTTCAAACCACTACAAAACAATTTTCCTTTCTCCTCCTTCTATCTTTCCACCCGCGCCCTGTAAACAGTAAAAGGGTATCTAACCCCTTAGGCGCGCGTAAATTATAAAAAAAAATAAAATGCAATGTTTTATTGCCACTTCTGACTACAGCAGCGTAGCTAGCAATGTTCGGAAGATCTGCTTCAGCTGCAACATTTCGTGTCTTTTGACGTGAGCGCACACCAAAAACGTCACCATCATCGTCACGATTGATTCGTAGAGCAGCCTTGGGTTCAAATTCCGAATCTACGTCACTATCGTGTCCGGAAAAATCGCCGGTTTCACTATCGGACCATGCTTGTTGATTCACGTATGCTGTGATCTTCTAATCTTCTTCGGTGCGAAAATCTATTTTGCACGGCATTCTAAATAACAAACCGAAAAAAAACAAAGCAAGAATAACGAAAACAAACTTTTTTACATATGCGCAAACATAACACATTTTATGGCCTGGGTGACCAGCGTGCCATTTTGGGCGCGAACAAAAAATCAAAAAAAAGTAACAATAATAATAATAATTTTTTGTTTTGAACACTCACATCACTTTCTAAACACAATAATAAACACGGAAATAATTTTTTCAGCGTCGGTTCGACCGATTTACCACAAATATGCCCCTGAGAAAATCGCAAATTCACAAAAAATGGGTATCGTCGTGCGGCACAAACTCAAATGAATTTCAAGCTTTCAAATGCAGTTGGTTTCAAGCGGCAGCCGGTGCAAACTGTGTCGCTTGTATCGTAGGACGTACCAAAACCGTTCATACCCAGTTTGAAATATTTCCGTTAGACAAACTTTTTGTTCAAAGAGTGTGTGCCCAAAATAGACATGTGGGCATTTAAGGGTTAAGAGCGTTAACTCAAATTTCCGGTCGTAATTCTCGCCCGAGTAGACAGGCAATAACAAGTTTAGTGCAAAAATTTCAGTCTACATATTCGTTGTGTGATATTGCCGTGTCAGTGAGACAACGGGTTGGTAGAAGTGTCGAAAATATCGCTGCCGTTCAGGAGTCCGTAGCAAACGATCCAAATCTGTCAATTCCACGTCGTTCTCAAGAATTGGGCATCGCTCAGACCACATTATGGCGTATTTTGCGTAAGGATCTTGATTTACACCCATACAAGATCAAGCTGACTCAAGAATTGAAGCCGATGGACCATTTGAAGCGACGTACGTTCTCCGATTGTGTTCTGGAAAAGATCCGCCAAGATTATAAATTTCATCGCAAAATCATCTTCAGTGACGAAGCTCATTTTTGGCTCAATGGGTTCGTCAATAAGCCAAAATATGCGTAATTGGTCGGTTGAAAATCCACATGTGCTTCATGAATCAACACTTCATCCACAAAAAATAACTGTTTGGTGCGGTTTGCATGCCGGCGGCGTTATTGGGCCATACTCGTATTTTTTCGTCGACGATAACGATCGTCACGTTACTGTGAATGGTCAGCGTTATCGCGCCATGATCACCGATTATTTTTGGCCCGAATTGGAAGATATGGACTTGGACGACATGTAGTTTCAACAGGATGATGCCACAAGCCACACAGCACACACTACAATCGATTTATTGAAGAGTAAGTAAGAGCGTGTTATCTCAAGAAATGGGCCAGTAGATTGGCCGCCTCGTTCGTATGATTTAACGCCGCTTGACTATTTTCTGTGGGGCTACGTTAAGTCACACACCGACGACGTTGGAAGAGCTCAGAGCCAACATTGAACGCGAAATAGCGGCCGTTTCGGCCGAAATGTGTGGCCGAGTCGTTGAAAATTGGGTTCAACGAATCGACCACTGCAAACGTGCCCGCGGTGGCCATATGAACGAAGTCGTGTTCCATTCATAAATGTTTTGATTGTACTTCAAGCCGATAATAAAGTTTTTGAAATATCTCAAATGGTTTGCGTTATATTTAAAAAAAATTTGTCAAGTCCTTATTGGAAAACTCTATACTTTATTATAGTAAAAATGTTTTACAAAGCTTCTTTGTAAACAATGTTTGAGGTTGCGTTGCCTGGAGCATAAACAAATACATTTTTACTATGGCTGACACGGGAAAGAGACACGTATAATTGACCGTGTGAGAAGCAACCGGTGGTGAGGTTCACACCCGCGGTACGCAGTGTTTGTTCGTGCGCCTTATTTATCGTCATCGCGAAGCAGACGCTGATGGGAAATTGTACACGCTTAAATTGAAACGGAAAACTGTTAGGTACGATCGGAATTTGAAGGAGAAATACATATTTGCCGGCACCGCAGCCCGTCAACACTTCCGCTTCTACCAGATTTCGTTGCAAAGTTGTAACTCTAGGTCGGGTGCCGTTACACAACTTAGGCGGACTCAAGTTTCTTAAGAGAATAATAGGTAACAACTTTTAGTTTTAATGTATGTGATGGAAGCCCGGGAGCAGAAAGCGAATTTAAAAATTCGTCCGAATAGTTGGTTGTTTCTTCTTGTTCCATAACCCGGTTGATTGAAGTGAATTCTACACTTTGACCATCAACACGTGTCAATATCTCGTTATTAATAGCTGCGGCTTCATCATTCCGAGGCGATAAAATAGCTCGCTCACAAAGCCAAGAACTCTTACGGTTTGTTAGTTGCGATATATCACCGTAAACGGATGAGATAAATTCTTCGGTACAAGACACTGTTTGGCAAAAATGATGTGATAAATTTACTTTGCCATTTCGCAAAATGATGTGATAAATTTACTGTTCGCATATTGGTGGTCAAGTGCATTTGAATAAAAAACTGGACCAGAGATTTGACTTTTACAGACATACTTTTACTTCGTCAGTTCGTGTGCCTCTTGTCACTACCGGCAACGTTTGTCTAAAGTCTAAGCAAAATAACACTGTAATGCCTCCCATCGGTCGATCATTTTGTCGTATATCCTGTAAGGTTCTGTTAACGGCTTCCACTGCCTTACGGTGTGCCATAGTGCATTCGTTCCAAACAATTAGATAACAGTCACGGAAAGCTCGAGCTTTATCACTATTTCGGGGAATGTTGCAGACTGGAATTTCAGTGGTGTCTAATTGTATGAGTATTTTAAACATTGCATGAGAAGTTTTACCACCAGGCAGCAATTCCTGACGACGCCAGAGCCAATGCAATATAACCTTGGCCTCGTATCTGCGCTAGTATTACCCTTGTTAAAAAAGTCTTTCTGGTCCCACCCGGTGCATTTAAGAACAACAACTCTCCAAAGCTGTTGGTGACGCTTTGACAAACACGATCAAAAATTCTCCGCTGCTCTGCCGTAAGGCTAGGCACACCGTCTCGAAGTGTTTGTGCTGTTTCGAAGGGGTCATAGTTGGTTTCGGATATATGTATATATTCTCTGTTACCACGCTCACCATCTGAGTTTGGTTCGGGAAAAGCATATTTTGACAGAAGATTACCACCAATAGGCAAAACTGTATCTTGTATAGCTTTTAAACAACAATTAAGAAGACTATCCCACAGCGCGTCGTTCAGTTCGCCACCGCCAATAATTTGCCTCGTGTCTCGGAAAAAATCTTCTGATAAACTCTGTTGATATTTTTGCCACAATAGAGCAGCATCAGAAAGTCCGCAGAATACCAACATTATGGCAAACAAATGGCGCAAGAGACGTGGGCTCTCGCTGACGCATGCTACCGCCAGCGTATCGTCATTGTTTTTTTTTTTTTTTTTTTTTTTTTTTGTTTAAATTGATCCAGCATTGAAGGACAGTCGATGGTTGTATAAAGAGAATGTCGGCGGATTCGCGACGGTTTTCCAGAGATAGAAAACCCAGCAATTTGAGTCTGCCATGAACCTGAGCAGAGCGAATCATAGAAATCTGCGTTCGACAGCTTGGTTACATAGAATACGGTTTTTATAGTAAGGGACTATACCTGACTATCGTATTCGAGAAGTAGTCAAATAAATAGTAATTTTATGACGTAAGGGTCAGAAAGCTCTTTGGACCATCGTTCAACAATTAGCTCTGCTAATTATGGGGATCAATGTGTGGGGTGTGGAAATTGAGTTCAGTATCACAGATAACGACCAAGTCGTGCATTGAAGTGACCTAAGCTATACATAGCTTAGATTGGTATATAGTAAGTTCGGTTAGCAAGTGTTGAACGCTTCTGGGAGTATGAGAAGCCATAGCATATCTTTATGTTTTTATGGTTTTTATGACACCATATTGAGAAGCTATTGAGATCTTCATTGAAGTCCTTTTCTTCTTTGTGGCAGTGCAGGGCTTTTAACGTCACTAATTATCGCCAGGAAAATACAGGTTTTGAACTTCAAAAGCTTGCCATTATGCACACATACATCCTGACATTCTAAATAAATCAACAACGGTGTGAGATATAAAATTGATTCTGACTTTATTTTGAAGCTACGTTCACGTCATAATGTGTGGAATAGCACACCATTCAAATGGCCGCCTCGGCCTCCAGCTCGTTCAAAGTGGTTGGCTTGTTAGCGTAGACTAAGGACCTGATCGCAGCCGCCAATTCAATGTCCTTCACAACATCGGGCGTTGCATCGCTTGTATGGCATGTAGCGCCATCTTATTAGAACCACAGCTCGGATATATCGATGTTGTCGAGCTCTGACCACAGAAAGTCGGTTAATATCGCTCTATACCTGAGACCAGACCACACCAAAATAAGCCGAGTTGACTCTGGCGATACCCAATTCAGCTGATCGGTGCCGAATCGACATTTCTGGGTCGTCTTCGATACTGGCCGCTACGGCGTCTACATTTTCCTCATTTCTCACCAATCTCTATCTGGCTGGTGGCTTAAGATCCTAAACAGTATACTCACGCTCAAACTTTTAGACGGTGCGACGAATAGCCTTCACACTGAAGCCATGATGACGACCGACCTCACGACGAAATTCATGTTGCGTATTTAAAACTGAGCCAGAATTTCGATAATATTTTTTAATAGTTTCTACACGTTCGGCAAAGGTAAAACGATGAATATTTTGACAGCTGGATGTCATTGGTAACTTTGACAGCTGCTGAAACATAACAAATGGAAAAACTATCATTGCTGTCTGGTTACAATTTCCTACGTAGCCTGTGTAACAGCAATTACCATTTCATCTTTGACGTCTTTCATGTCGAAAATAATGTCGAAGTCGATAGAGGGCTGAAGACTTAGGTCAAAATGATAAAAGCCTAAGTTGGTTTGGAGCTATCTTCAGATTCTTCTCACAGCTTGCTACACAAGACATAATCACACTCAATAAAATGAGTCCCTTCCCAGCCCGGAAACCAATGAGTTGAACTTGCATTCGCAGATTTTCAGTCTTTTTATTGACCCTTTAATACACTTATTTCTTTCTTAAGTTACAATCCTTTTCCTTTTTTTGTTACACTACGTCCATACTCGATGACTTCTCAAACTAAAAAAACAGGAACAACACTGTAGACCGGAAAACTAGGAACAGCCATCCAACCAAATGGGTGCATTCAACCGGGAGTTGATCACTAGCAATTTCAGTTCAGGAACTAATGGACGTATCCTCTTTTTAGTTAAACCTACTAAAACCCTGACCTTTTTTCTGATTTACCTGCCATAGCAGGCTACACAAGAGATACTCTCCTGCTAGAACGGACGGCTGCTTCCTCCAGAAACTAGATTTAAGTGAGCTTTAAGTACTATTTTTTTCAACGGCTATTAGCTCCTGGATTTGATTTAATGACAGGGTTACGATATCTGCTGCCGGGTAAATTTGCCGTAACGGCGAAAATCCATTTTGTGTACAAACGGCTTACGGCAGGAGAAAGCAAAAGCTGAAAGTAAAAACTTCTCTCCCCGTTCGGATTCACAAAGGCCCTAAGTCCCACTATCTGTGCAGTAAGTGAAAAAAAAACAAAGCGTTGCGTCTTCAATTTATTAGTTCATTTGTTTTAAAATTTTAAATTTCAAGCTTTGAGTAATTTGGAAGTTTGTGAAACCGCATTTCTTTTGAGTCTTTTGCTCAATCAGATAAAGTTTTCTTTTAAATCCCATGCGCATATACATCTTGCTTAAGAATTTATCTTTTCATGTGTAATGGGAGATAATTTCTGTTTAATAAATAGAAAAGAAAATAACACAATTAAGGTTTTCCTCTAGAATGCATCCACAACAGATACACTAAAATGTAGACTCACCATTTTCAATGGGTAATACATGAAAAGGGAAATTATTTTTGTTATACGAGTACATTTGTTGTTATACACGTAATTCACATTTGAGAATTGAGCGACGATGGATCTCCGATCGCCTTGCAGAAGAGAGTATTTCCCATCCAGCCATATAAGCAATGCACACATTCGACATGTTTATAATCTAATAATCTAAGCTCTCCACCAGTGTTCGTTGCCTAGTTCTTTTTACTGCGATATAAAAAAAATTTAATTTATTTTAATACATTTTTCAAGTTTACTATTCCAAAAGCACAAAGCTTAATTAATGTGTAAGTTAATAAAAACAAACTCAAGTTCTATTAGTTTTAGCGAGGAAATCAACGATTCGCTTATTTCTCCGCGAATAAGTCAATGCTCTTTGCGAACTGTCAAATTTAACTCACATTCCAATCTGCATTTACCACCAAAACACTTGCGCTAAATTAAACCTCAAATATATATATATATATTTTAAAACACAGGACGAATGACAATTTGTATTCGTAGGTCGGTGCGACTAAGTGGCTGTGAACGAAATGTCAAAATTTTGTGAATACTCGCAGTTCACTGAGCTGTGAATTGACCTTTATATCATTGCGGACAAAACTCAATAAGACAATAGCGCTTGTTGAGGATTTGTTCAATAACATTTTTAAAGGCAGACTTATGTGTAATTTCAATAAAACTAGTGAGTGGTTTTTTTTTAAAGAAGTATAGAACTTTTTTAACAATGACACCAGGAAATAAGTTTGAATCAAAAATCGTTATTCATTATGTAAAAATGGTTCATGATATTATGAAAACAAGTTCCAGTATTTTGCTTCTCGGCTGCTTTTGACGGAGCGCACAGTGTTGGTCAAATTTTGGGCCACTCTTTCAAGCATTTAGGGCTCTATCTTCCCATTCAAGGTCCATTCAACCCATTTTCCGCTTTTGGTTACTTGGAAAGAATTTATCGAAGAGACAGACCATCAAACACCAGGACAAACCAATCGAAAGTACAATCCTTCAAAGAGGCATTTGGAATAGATTCATCCAAGGATGAGCTGTAGAGGTTTCATTTTAAGTTTGCGAATGTCCATGTTAATGGTTTACTGGTCATAGGAAAAGATTATTTCTTCACATGAATCCAAGCTAAACAGGAAGGTTTCCGATGGGTTTGGTCGCGCACGAACTCTGCGTTAGACATGGGGCAAAAATAGTGCAGAAGTCTGAGGAGTTTATTACGGCCAAAGAATCGAGTCAATTTACAAAACTAACGACATAATTGACTTATAAAGATATATTTCAGAATGTATACCAATGACGACATGCCTCCTAAGGGAACCTATCAACATAAAAAGTGGTTTGCGGCTAACAATGTAAAAGTACTGAGCTGACAAGAACAATCTCATATATCTAGAATCAATGGGAAGTTGTACAACAAAATTTAGAAAGAGATAAGTGTAGAACCATTTTCGTTCAAGTTGAAATTACTTGCAGAAGTATCCCAGATGGGGATGAAGAAATAAAAAGAGGAGATTTTGATTATCAGTCTTCGAAAGATGGATTCAGATTTTATAAATGGAAAGACACGAAAACGGTTCTGGGAGCCTAAAACTATCGGAAACGCAGCACGATGCTAATTGTCCTAAAATCGTAAAAGACTACAAGTTGATTACGCTGATCAATTTCGATCCACATACGACCTTGATCAGGGATCCAACGACTGGTGACATCATATCTTTTAAGGAATATTGGAAACATATATCATGAGTTCTTTCACTTCTTACTGCCAAGTATATGAAAAAAACATATTTTCTTAAATATTGTGTGGCACTTGGACTTCTAAGAAAGAAATGCTGATCTTTCAGAAGTTCATTCAATGATGAGCCATCAGAATGTAGCAAACAACGAGGCGGAAAGAGAGAATCCCTTTCATAGAACCTGCGGCTATGTAATCAGAGAATTCATTGGCCGAAGGCTGATGAAGCGCGAGGAAGATGCAAATTATGTAGCATCAACAAAATCCAATCAAAGCTATCTTCTAAGTGCAGTCATTGCAATGCATACCTGGCTTGTTGGCAGAAACTCATTGGTTTTAAGTCGAACGAGCGGAACAGCCAGTTGACAGAATCATTTCAAATTTTTTATTTTTTTTTTTTGTTCTATAATGAGCGCGCGCTCAAGAGTTTGAGTACCCTTAAAGTGATTGTACACAGCGCGGGCAAAGGAAATTTAGGGAGGAAGAAAAGAGAGGTACCGATGTACACTGTTTTTAAATGTTTGCAAGTTATAACGACCAGGAAATACAGAGATCGGCAGGGCATTCCATAAGCGAGTTGTACGGCTTAGGAACGAATCACGATATTTTAGAGTACGTCCGAAAATGGGCTTGAGGGTATACTGATGAGCATTCATAGCGAGACGGGTGTTACGGTTGAAAGTTTGAATGGGCGGAATGCTACTGGCGATTTCAGTGGAGCACTGGTGGTGGTAATAGCGATAAAACAAAGTGAGACACGAGACATTTCGTCGGTGTTCGAGGGTGTCCATTGATTGACTGATATTAGTATCGTCAATAAGTTTTATCGCACGGTTTTGAATCCTATCTAGCAGGTGCAGAGATGTTTTAGGAGCACCTGACCAGATGTGGGAGTTGTACTCCAATTTTGGGCGGATGAATGCCTTATATATTGAGGCCAGATCAGAGGGGGTAAAATATTTCTTACATCGCTTGAGGAAACCTAGACATTTCGCAGCATTTTTGGCGAGTCATTCCAATGTAAGTTGTCGTGGACACACATACCGAGAATGGAAAGTTTTTCGGTTTCGACGATGCAAGTGCCATTCATAGATAATGGCTGGCTGTTTAAATTTCGCTTTAAAGACAGCAGACAGCATTGTGTTTTGGAAGCATTAAATTCCACTCTATTGATAGAGCTTAGCATACGCTGCCGTTCTCGTACTACAGCCGAAGAGCAGGGCCGTGAGTCCGGGAAGTAGAAGTAGCAGACAAGAGATCGTTAATGAAAATTAAAAAGAGTGTCGGTGACAGAACAGAGCCCTGGGGCACACCAGCATTTATTTTGTGAATATCAGACTTGAAACCGTCCAAGACAACTTGAATTGAACGTTCCGAAAGGTAATTTCTAATCCATTGAAGAAGAGAGTCGTCGATCCCAAATGCACGCATTTTCGACAAAAGAGCCTGATGCCAAACTCTGTCAAATGCCTTAGAAATATCAAGTGCAACTATCTTGCTTTCGCCAGATTGATGTACGCTTTGGTTCCACTTTTCGGTGAGACATGCCATCAAATCACCAGTGGACCTGTTGCTACGAAAACCGTACTGCCGGTCATTGAGAAGTTTTCGTGTTTCGAGATATTTCATGAGCTGACGATTTATCAGTGTTTCCATGACCTTGGAAAGAAGGGACGTAAGTGCAATGGGTCTGTAAGAGGAGAGAGAAGAGAATTCGCCTTTATTAGGGACGGGCTGGACAAATGCTGTTTTCCATCTGCTCGGGAAGAGTCCTAAAGTGTAGGATTGATGAAAAAGCTTACGCAGTGGTTTTGCCAGCGAGGAAGAACACCTCTTCAGAAGAAGGGGAGATATACCATCTGGACCAGCGAATTTATGTATGTTGAGATCTTTAAGTACTCTTGCTACTACACGAGTGCGAAAGTAGATTCGTCCCATTGAAGATTCGACGCAATCAAGTGTAGGCGGAGACAAAGCACAATCTGGGAGTGTTGAGCTGGCCGCAAAGTGTGCAGCAAGCAGATTGGCCTTATCCAAAGAGCTGACAGCTGGAATGTCATTGTAAATAAGCGTTGGGATGGAGGATGAGGCGGAATTTCTAGTGTTTTTGACGAACGACCAACAATTTTTACTGACTTTGGGACATTGCAGTATTTTTTGCCTCAGTTTTTGGTCGTATAGGAATTTCACACGCTTAAGAAAGGCGTTGCAGTCATTTCTGGCTCGTTTGAACTTTTTTCGGTTTTCCTCTGTCGGGTTGGTCTTGTAGGACCGAAAAAACATTTCTCTAACCCTGACGGCCTCTTTACAGCTCGAGTCGTACCATGCCTTTTCTTTTGGTTTGACACTCTTCATCCGATGAGGAATAAAGGATCTCATTCCAAAGAGAATGGTGTCTGTAATCATATCAGCAGCGGCATCCACGTCGTTATCGAGGAAGCATAACGACCAGTTAAAATTCCTAAAGAAGCTGTTAAGACCGCTCCAGTTGGCTTTCTCGTATTGCCATACGGTTCTTTTAGGAATTTTTTCTCTAACTGTGTGGTCGGTGTACGAGAAATTAGCTGATATGACACAATGGTCCGACGAGCCTAGAGGGGAGAGCACATCAATGGTGTACTTATCAGGGTGAGAAGTTAAAAATAAGTCCAGGGTATTGGCGGTATGACTATCAACGTCTGGTATTCGCGTGGGCTCATTTACAAGCTGCATTAGGTTGTTTTCCGCAGCGAAGATCTCAACACACCGTCCTTCGGGTGTTGTCTGTCCAGAGTGTCGAAGCCACCCAGAATTGTGTATATTGAAGTCGCCCGTGATAACGATTTCAGTATGAGGATACAGGGATACAATTCTTTGAATGGAGTCAGACAGCGCATCAAACTCGTTAAAGGTTGAATTGCTGTCCAGTTTGGGGCTTTTATAAATAAAGCAGTAATGTATAATTTGCTTACGGAGATGGAATTTTAACCACATGAAGTTGAATTCCGGATTGGAACATGGATCACATTGTGGTGGAGTTTGGTAAGCTACATCACTACGCACATAAATGGCGAGACAGCGGTGAGAGAAGAATAATGGCACTAGTTCGTAGCCAGGTAGCTTCAGATCAGAATGATCTGAGAGGTGTGGCCGGGGATCTACCTGTTTTTCACTAAGTGCCAAAACAGCTGGTCTGTACTTACAGACGTGGACGTACGCAGAAAAGTGATTACTTTTTAGCCCGCGTATATTGGCTACGTCTACCCTGAATTCCCTAGTCATAATCACAGACAAACACAGAAAACACAAACACAGACGATATTAAGATAAGACTATAATACTAATGATAAGACTATAACCCAACTTCGTCTTTACTAAGTCGATTGTGGCAAGCGCTATGTGCAAATGTCACCGTCTTGTTGAAATTGCATATTTTCCAAGTCATGCAGTTCGTATTTATTCCAAAAAAACATTGCTTAACATGGAGCGATAGCGGTCTCCATTGACTATAACTGACTCGCCGGCATCTTGTACGAATGTGTAGCAAATTTTTTTTTCGCAAAATACGTCACAGAGAGGTTCTGGCGATATCCAGCTCTTGAAAATGCCGCGGAATCGATTGAATGCAGTCTTAGCTTACCAACTTGCGCGCAGCCGAAGAACAGGTTCTCTTCACTTCTGTGTTTCGCTGTCTCACTAATACTTCAACATTATGGTGTGAATAAGATGATTCGCAATTTTTCACATGCTCGATTATTCGCTTATCATGACAATTATAACGACCGAAAATTGGAGTTAACGCACGATACGCAGTCCTAATTGACAGCTAATTTTGGGTAAAAAAAATTGGATGATTTCTAAACGAAGAATATGCTTTTACATGATTAAATTGTAGTCAATCCGAGGCTCAAATATGACATCAATGAAGAGAAGGTGAAATCCAAAACAAACCTTCATTTTGTAATTTTATATGTACAACAGTAGATATTCAAAAATTATCAAAAAAAAATAAGAAAATAAATTTTTTTTACTATCGCGCTCAATAAAGAGCTAAACAATCAAAATTTGTCAAACTATCATATTCGGGTCTTAATCGGGTTTTCCATTGAAGACTATTTTTTTATGTAAACGCACCCTTAATGTTTTTTTGTGAACTGTCACTATTGTTTATTTTGCTTGTCAATGTTTACATTTAATACGTCGTTTGAGTATGACAAACGAGTAACGTTTACAAATTATTAATATTTAACAGCCCGTCGTTAACAGCCCGTCTCCACGAGACAGAATTCTGTCAAGCAACACATCTGACATCTAGTCTGCCATATTTTTTTTTCGATCATAACTGGGCAAATTATGTGAAAACATTTAATTTTGCGAGCAGATATTCATAAGGCAACAGGCAAATTAGTTTCTGAAAAAAATGCGTTTACCACCTCATACAAAAGAAAACAACTCACATATACATCAAATGTCAAATTTCAGTTAGACTTCATGTCTACAAAGAAGGCTAGACTTAAAGTCATATTTGGATGTCCAGACATAATTCAAGTCTACATTGGACATGCGTACTGATCGCATGACTGAAATTACGTCTCGTGAAGACGAGCTGTAACGGAAAACCCGATATAAGGAAAAGTTCTGTCTATTTTATCACATGCAGTTGTATGCATTGTTGAATGTTGGTATGTAGTAATTAGCACACGGTAGGTGACTTAAGTATGTAATAACGCTGTTCAGGCAGAAAAAAATCTTTCCAGAGTGTTTGGAGAGGAAGTCCAAACGGCTCAAATAGACCAAAGAAGGTTTTCAAAATTCAGATTTAAATAATAAAGTTCTATGCAATATGATCCGTAAAAATGCTTTATAAGGTTACGTAGTTGTGGCCTTCAAGCTAAGTAATCATCAGACAACGTTACGCTGAATCCCATCAAAAGGCTTCGCTTTGGTTAAAACTTTCTCTATGACCTAATTTCCTCAAACCTCATTCGTCAGAAAATGAAGCCATTTATAAAAATGCTGTAAGGAAAAGAGCCTTTATTTTCGAAGCGGAACTTCGCCATCAACCTCAAAAGCTGATGGGCATCACAAGAAGGAAATAATGTGTCGTTGGTGGGACCGGAAGGGTCTGATTACTATGAGCTGAGTAAATAAAGTAAAATCGTAAATGCTGATCGTTATTGTATTCAGCTTGATATTTTGAACATACAAATGGGAAGCATTCGTCCTTCTTTGAACAACAGAAAAATTCTAGAGTTTCATCACGACAACGCAAGGCCGAACTTGGCAAGGATTAGTACAAATATTTTCAAATTTGGGTCAGGACAACCGTACGCACACTGGGTAGCTTTTTATCTATGAATCAAAAAAACACTGGCAACTTTATTTAATAAGTAGAAGAACTCAAGTTCAATTGTCACGTAAAAACTTCATTTTTTTGACACAGTGTGTACCGAAAGTTATGTGACAATCTGCTACAACTTCTCGTTTCCCCAAAACTTATTTATACGAGTAGTTGTAATTTAGAAGTTGTAAATTTGTGAAAATTTGTATTTATTGAAAGTATTTAGTACAGATAGTAGCAAGAATACTAATAAGAATGTCATAAAATATTACATTTTATTGGCTTGACAAGCAACTATTTTGCGATGTTCACCACTGAATAGGAATAAAACTTCAAGTACCTAAATGAAAATGCTGATAATTTGGATGTCTAACAATTTATTTAATTAAAAAGAATAATATCCTCTTAATTTAATGCTTTGCTTTTTAATAAATAAATGTGGTCATTCGTTGTGAGCCCTATGACGGCGTAGTCCAGTATACGTGAGTAAGAGATTACCTATTCAGCAAGCTGCGAACACCACTGGAAGATAGGGCAAGTACTTCTCTACAAACTTGTTACGCTGCTGGCCCAATCCAAGAAAAACTCAGCAGTTTTTCGATCAATCGCCAATCAGGCCCCCGATGGCAATCGCCATCAAAGACGCTTCGACTGATGTGCTGGGTTTTAAACGACCACCACCAAGAAATCACTGGTTTTATGAATAATGCCTACAAAGCGGCGTTGCAACGTAGAACGAGAGCTGCTCATGATCTCCATGAGCTAAAGAGACTTGAAGGACATTTACGAGTAGGTAAAAAGAAAATGCAAGGCAAGAAGACCCGTACACAAGCCTGTAGAAATTAAGAGGGAAACCTCGTGGTAGAGTCGCTGTTAAAGATAGGAATATCTAAGCTAAAAGCCAACAAATAAGGTGGACCTAACGGCTTGCCGGCGGAGGTATACAAAGCTGCTAGAAATGGCTTTGTGGAGAGCATTCACGAACTTATTTCTCAGATCTGATCAGAAGAGTGTATGCCTGATGAATGCAATCTCAGCACCTTAATCTCAGGTATAAGTCTCCTCAACCCCGGATACAGGATATTCTCTGCCATATTGCCTGAATATTTGAAACCCTTCGCCAACAACCTGATAGGTCCATATCAGTGCGGTTTCAGAACAGAAAATTCCACAATTGACCAAATCTTCATACTTAGGCAAATCCTGTAAAAACTCAAAAAATACAAATCGATGCCCACCATCATTTATAGAGACGACTATATAGAACCATTTCCAGTGTTGGCATCCCTACCAAGTCGTCAGTCTGTGCAGAATGACGATTAAGACCGCTCGCTGCTCCCTTAAGGTCAGTAACGACTTAACGGATACCTTTTTTGTCGAAAAAGGTTTTAGACATTAGAAGGAATTGTGCGGAACTCACAAGCGAACACTAGAGGGACAATCTTTCAAAAGTCGCACGTAATTGATGTCGACATAATTGAGAGAACTCAGCGGGCTACCAAAATGAGTTTAGCGGTAAACACACAGCATGGAAAAATTGAACAGAATGTCAAAATCGACAGTTATAATTCCGAGATAGTAAAGGATTTTGTCTACCTTGACAACACCTAAGCAGAAATAAGACGAAGAATCACTCTTGCCAGCCGCTGTTTCTTTGGGCTAAGAAGGTATTTGAGTAGTTAGGTCCCATCTCAAAAAACTAAGGAGTCTCTATATGAGACCTTGGTGATCCTAGTCTTACCTTATGGCGCAAAAGCATGGACTTTATCGAAAGCGGATGAAGATATCCTCAGTCGTTTCGAGAAAAATTATTAAAAATATTCGATCCCGTTTGTGTTGACGGACATTGGAGGAGAAAATTGAACGACGAACTATACGAGCTGTACCGCGATATCGATGTAGTCAGAAAACTGCTCATCAGTTGATCATCAGAGATCGCTAAGGCATGTCATCGAATGTAACCCGGAGGGACGTAGAGAAAGGCCTCACCTTATGTGGCACGCACAAGTATAAAAGGACCTCATCCCACTTGGAGTGCGCAATTGGAGGCAGTTAGCTAAATATTGGACTGATTAGTAATCATTCTAATCATTGACATCTGTATGCGATATATCGGGGTTGACATGGTTTAGAAAGTTAATGACATCGTTTGAAACGATATTGGCCATGCAACAGTTTTGAACGCTTAATTGTATGTTTTCTTTATCATCACAGTCATCTTTTCTACCTGCTACAGCTTTAAGAACATTCAATCATTCTTGCTCTTAGTTGATTCCATGATGCAGGTAAATTGAAAACCGCACCCTTAATTGAAACTGATTTCATGGAATCAAAATGTTATGATTGTAAGTTCTTTCTGTAGTACAGCTTTGTGAGACGGATAACGTTCTGGTCCATCGACTTGATTAAAGGTGTTACGCTTGGAGGCATAAACATCAGAATTTTGAGGTTTGTTTTCTAGAGGATGGCTTGCAGCGTTATCGAGATTCAATAAAGCTTTGATTGGCGCACCATTTTGGTGAGGATAAGGTCGAACTTTGGAGTCAAAAATGTCAGGGAGCCAAATTGCTGAAGTCATCCATGCAGATTTTGAGTGTCTGCTTAAACTATCGAAAGGACGAGTTCTTTTTGTTTATTTTTCAATGACGAAGGGCTTTAACTTGTGATCACAAGAAACGTTAGTGCAAGCCAAAAATGTTAATCCTTGCTTCTCAGTTTTTCTCTCTGGCCCTATTCATATTGTGATAACCACTCAAATGTGAGCAGCGACATCTAGCAGAACATGTCGAAACTCGAAGACTAGAAGATTTCGATACTGGATTAGCAAAGTCTCGACTGGAGAGTGGAATCGAATTTTCTAGCAAATTGGAAATTGTATGGGACGCTGGATGGCGAGGATTGTTCTCGAAGTATGTCATTCGAGTATAAATACCAGCATCCCAAAGGTATGCAAATGAGTTCTAAAGTGTAATTTGAAGTGTTAATTAGGAGAAGTGATTAAGTGGTTTAAGTAGAAGATAAGAAAAGTATAAGTGGTTGAGAAATTGAATTGTACTGAGAGAAAGAATTAAATAGTGAATTGTAACTGTACTGAATAAAGGGATTTGTATTGAAAAGAATAAGTTCTATTATTTGTACTCACACAACATTTTACAATATGTTTTCTCTGGTAAAAATTTCCAGTACAAAACTGAATCATCGACATTATAAATTTGTTCAGACTGTAATCCAAGTTCATGAATTCGACTCGGGAAGAAAGCTTTTCTTCAGATGTCGAATACCAAACCTCTTTCTGCAACCAACCATTACTTGCACAGAGCCAGATGCATTTTCATTGGCTTGATGTATATATTCAAGGCTTTTTGCTTTAGAATTAATCCACTGAAAAAGAAGATGTCAACTACGCTGTCCCAGGAACCATCTATACAACATATTCTCCATTTTAGGTAGATCGGAACATTTCAGTGTGAGTAATCTTCCATTTTCTGGGCCCACAATCAGTAATATTGACTGGGTTTATTATGCGGTGTTGTTTATTCCGCGGTTATTCTGCATATGGTTGGTTTAGATGCATTGCATCTTTTCGGGATTGCTGTCATCGGAACACCTTTAATTATGTTCAAAACGCATCAAATGAGATAACCTTATGCATTTACCTTTAGATAATTCTTTTAAAACTTTTGCTTTGTCCATCAATTGCAGAAATTTTGGAGGAATTATTAAAAAATCCTGTATTGTTTTGTTACTACGGAATCTTATTACGAACGGAAATGTTCAATGTAAAAAATATCATCCCATTCCCATCTGGGTTTCCTTGAATTGCGAATTAATTCCCGTTTAATCTCGTCCTACGAATACCTTGTGAAATTTATTCACGTTTTAGAATAGTAGAGAAAACTTTATATGTTCACGTGACTGGATATTTAAAATACACTGCGCCTGCTGTATTTGAATTCTGAGGGTGTCCAAATGGCAGTGCAACAGTTTTTCGCCTCCAAAAGCGAGGACTGCTTTCCAACGAATTGGATAATCCGTTCCAGCACTTCCAATCAATGAAAAAGTTACATTTTGGACCTATATTTAAAGAAAACTTTTTGTTTCCTTTCAAAACACAACCCCTTACACCTACTCGTAATGTAATGATGTATTGAATGATAATAATTAGAAATACAACGTTTTTCCAACGAGGAAAAAAAATTATTCTTCAGAGGGAAAATTTCATCGAAATATGAACACTGTCGTGCGCTCTACTCTCTTTGGGAAATTTATTACTCTCTATCGTGTTCTCCCTCTGGCATACTCACATGCAACCAAAGCCATCTGCAACAGCATGAAGGGCATCAAGTGGCCATCTTGTTCGAGAGTCGAATACCCAGCATAAATCCAGAGATCGGTTTCATTTCTTCAGAAGCGCCTGCCGCCATTTAATTTCTCCTCTCTCTCGTAAAGTGGTTTGAGACGCGAAATCGAACGCATGCGCTAGCCGTCTGCGCGGATGAATTTTTTCAGTTTAGAGAATTATTATTTTTGTTTTTTTTTTACTCTCCCCCAATCACCAATTTATGTCGAGCAGAGAGTGAGTGAATAATAAATACATAGATAGAAGAAAAGAAATTAATTCATAAACAAAACAGTAACGCAGCGGTTCGCCAACAATAGGGATGCGTGCGATTAATTAACTTGACGAGGTTTTCTTTTTTTCTCTTTTTTTGTTTCTTTTTTTTGTGTAAGGTGGTTGGTGCGATATCCTTTTTTTTTGGTTTAAATTCGAAACGTACACGCATGTATATACACAACACTTACACACACATACGCGCATGAAAGATTGGAATACTTCAGTGCACCACTCTTTGGTGGTTTGGTAGTGTCAAACAGAAACAGGATATTGCTGCCGAGTTCAGTTCGGGAATAGAAAGAATTAAAAAGAAAACGAAAAAAAATAAAATTAGAAATAGAAAAGAAGATTGCTTCCAACAACGACAACGAAATTTTTTGGGGAATGCGGGAAACTTAAATATTCGAAACAAGTCGATTTGCATCTTGTAAAATTGTCAAGTTTTTGAAATTTAAATTCAAATTCAAATTGAAAATATAGTTACAAATGAATTCCATTGTGGTGTCCTTAAATGTTTTTGTGCTTAAATGTGAATGTTTGAAAGGAGCCAAATAACAAACAGAGGAGAAGCACTCTCGAGCTAAAAGGCACTCAGCACGGAAGTGACCAAACGTATTCTCAACTTACAAACTCTGGATTACAATGTGGTTACTGGCCGGGAATTCAGCCAAATCGGATACATTTTGGATTAAAACGATATTACTCACCTTTTTCCTAATTGCAACTATTTGCAGGGCTGAAGGTACGTACCCTGTTTTTTACCATAAATCGTGTGTCCAATATTCAAATACGTGCTGCTTCTACATTATATACATGTGTACATTGTTTCTGGCTGCATAAGTATGTATGGTGATAGTAAGGAGTAGCAGCGACAAAAAAAAAAACATTCCTGGGGCCATATCACCATTTTGATTTTTCTTCACCTCGTTGAATGTGTTCTTTTTTTTGTTTTCTGTTTTTTCTTCGTCTTTTTTTGTCTTTGTCTTGCTACACTCAACTAAGGTCCTAAACCAGTTTCCTTCGGCTATGTGCAAAAGAGACAAATGTCTTTGTCACTCAACATCCAAAAAAAAATGGTTCATTCAAACGTATTCATATTGGTCATTGTCTATCGAATAAAAGAACTTCAATATTTATTAATTATTATTAGTCGAATTTCAGTAAAGTTTTGCCAAAAAAATCTACTCATAATTGTTAAGATTCGAATGTAGGAAAATCCGTTACAACTTACTTGTTCGCCGAGGTAGCAGTTACGTATCTGATTAGGGACAGGTGTTCATTTTGTGTTTGCCTTCCTTTACCACTACACTGACGACGACATGCCACACAAGGGAGATGGTGTTGTGTGAGGTTTAAATGCGCTTAGGTGTGGGTATATTTTCCAACGGAGAAATATCTACCTACATATACCTATCTCTTAACGAAATAAAAAGAAAAAAATAATTTTTAATGCTTTAGCTACTGTTTATCTGGTTATAGATTAAGTATATCCGTTTCCTTAAAATATTAACTTTTCTTATTTGTAAAATAATATTTAAAAAAAAAATAGAAGACGACAAAGAAAATGCCAATGCAGGCGCAAAACCGCTTAAATAAGGCAACGAAAAATTGTCTAGATCAACGAAAAAAGTCCCATTTTAGCAAATTTTAAATAATACGATTGACTAATTGATTCATTTATTAGTTAAAGATATAAGTAATTGATTTATTAGTTAAATATAGGAGTTCTGTCGAAAATTACAATCTACCTTAAATTTGATTTTTGAAAGTTTCTTTAAAATATGAAGGTTTGTCTCCTATTAGGTGTTTGGCGGTAGAGAATTGAATAATTGTAGTTCTTCGTACAATATCGTATTTTGTGCGATACTTTTGTTAAAGCCTGGTAGTCTACATTTTGTTACTGTTCTTAAATTGTTTGGTTGAACTTCCTGAACATAATATACTAAATCCTCTTGAAGATAATAAGGAAAGTGATTATGTTTTACATTAAACGCTGTTTTACATTTAGCCAAATTAACATTTTGTTTGATTATTGCACATATGTATTTAAAATTGTTGCACAGTAGCCAAAATGTGGTAAAACAATAGAGTTGAAAATCATTGCTACTTTTTACAAAGCTAAATCTTTCTTATTCGGAAAAGAAATCCATTTTTTTTAAACAATTTTCCCACATATGAGTATAATTTGGGTGCTCTTTAAAATTGAATTGCCAGTCTTTTAACACTCCCAAATATTTACAATACATTACTCCAGTTCAATTTTTTCATTAGCAATCTTAGGACACATATTTTCATGAAGGCTTATTCATATACAGCCATATTTTTAAGTTCCTTAAGTCATCCAACATCTTACTTACACTGTACTGTACACTTGCACTTCTATCAATAAAAAGACAGTTTTCAGAGTATACAAAAAAAAGTTTAAAATGTTTATTTAATTCGCGAAAAGATGAGATTATTTTCCTGGAAATAAAAAAATTATACACACTGTGTGTTTGTTTGTTTATTTATTAGCTTTTGCAAAGCTTTAAAATCAAAATTACATTTTTTTTACATCTAGAAACTTTTATAATATATACATACGTTATTTTTTACTACATACATAGTTTAGCATATTTTTTAAACAATTTAATTCTCGTCTGTCTTCATATGGCTTGGCAACTCATTAAACAATTTAAATCATTTATAAATTGGTGAATTTTGAACGTTTGGTCTTAAAAAAATTGGTAGTCTAAAATCATTTATATTCCTCAAGGAATAGGGTTGTATATCCCTTATGTCTTGCACGTATTGAAATAGATATTTAGGCATTCAATTATGTTTAATCTTATAAACAAATAAAAAGACATTCACAATCAGTCTTTGGTCTATAGACACAACCATTTCAATACATTTAACATGGCATTAGTTGACATATATCTATTGCACTTTAAAATTGACCTCATTGCCTTATTTTGTAATACCTGGGTTTGTTTATCACCTCTGTTACACAGAAACAAAATTGTGGATAAATACTCGCAATGAGGCTTTATAATGACATTATATATATTAATTGCATTAGTTGTAGAAATATCATTTCTTATTCTTCTTAAAAAACCAATTTGTTTGCTATTTCTTTTACATACGAGTATATAGACAACATATTTAGTAAAACATAATTTATTGTCAATACTTAATGCCTAAATACTTAATTTCGTTAACTTTTTCAATAACCTCTCCATCAATAATCAGTCTCTGTAGTCTCTTCTTGTCTATCGTTCAGAATCATGCTCGTCCTTGTTTGCTATCACTTTCTAAATCTTCATGAATCTTACGGTTACACTCGGCTATGCTTTTGTCTGCCGTAAAAATGACTGCATCGTCATTACACACATTTGTAAAACTATGCCTGGCCACATAAATAGCACATTATATTGTATTACATTAAAAATGTGAAATACCTTTTTAGACACTCCGTAGAAGTTAGTATTTTGTCGGAAACCCTTTATTCTTTAGCACAGCACATCGTCTTGGAAGACTCTGCACTAAAGCCTGACAAAGTTCTTTAGGAATAGCTGTCCATGCTGTTTGAATCTGGTTCCACAACTTAGCTTCAATTCGCGGTTTTACTGTTTCGATGTGATGGTCAACATTGTTCCACAGGTTCTCGATTGGATTCATATCGGGGAACTGGGCTGGCCAAAGCAAGGTGAGAAGTTTGCTTAGGATTGATGTTTTGCATAAAACGCCATATTAGTGTCATATTTTCTCGGCAAAGGGGATCATGTACTCTTCAACAATGCGTTCATTGTTCACCGGGTTTGACTGTAGGACTCCAAACATACCTTTTCCCATCCGATGCGAACTTGCAAAACTTGGATTTATTACTCCACAATACATTTTTCCAAAAAGCCATCGGTTTGTTAATGTGTTCTTTTGCAAACGACTTCCTTAATTTCAAAGGAGTGGCTTTCTTTGTGCGTTGCATCATCTCAAGCTTTTTTTTTGCTGCAGATGCCTTCTTTTAGTCCCTATCGGACACACAAATGGAATGACGTACAAGAACACTGCTCTTAATTGCTTTAGAGCTCGAAAATGGGTTGGCGGCACTAGCTCTGTAGATCAGGCTGCCCTCTTTCTATAGGCTTAGAGCTCTTGTACCATTTTTGGATTGCCATAAATCTATTTATGTGTCCACTACTGTATATGCTTACATTCAATATATGGTATAACAAAGTATCATCAGCAAATAACGCAACTTTGCACTACTTTAACACTGAGTTTGTCATTTAAGCACAGTAAGAACAAGGTAACTCACAACGTACATCCTTGTGGTACTCCAAGACTAATCAGTTGTTCAATTGAAAAGTTATCTTTAACTTTGGCCACCTGCGAACGCCCACTAAGGTATGATTTAAACCATTTAAATCCAACACTTCTTAGTTCATATTTTTCAAGTTTGTCAAGTAGAATCTGCCTATCAATGCAAATCAGCCACGGAACACAATCAATTCAGTAATTTATGAAACAAATACCAGAAATATATCTGAACAAAACAATAAAAAAAAGAATAGTAGTAGAGGTACTCAATTTCATTTCAGCTAATTGCTAATTGCCATCGCTGAACATTTATGTATAACCATTCATTCATTGTAAACAATAATATATTTTTTTTTTTGTTCGTATTATGTGCTATAGGGTGATGACACCAATAGTCAGCCCCTTAACTTTTATTTTACTTTCCAATAGTCTTTAAAAATGTACATACGAGTATACAGCTGCGGTCAAGAAAATAGCTCTGCACCCTTCAAGGATATAGTAGCAAGCATATTTTAACATAAATTGAGCTGTTGCAAAAAAAAGAATTCTACTACTTTGAACTTATCTAATTGGAATGTTTCATAAATAAGATAATTTATATTGTTAATCGATGGGAATAGTGTTTAAAAAATATTTTGTAGACGTGGGTCAAATTGTTGCTGGTCAGAAAAATCGCATCATTTTCAATAACTAAATCAGTTTATAATTTAGTTCGTATGTATTTGGTTGCATTTCCTTTATTAGTGGTACAACATCGTTGAATTGAATCAACCAATGACTGACAACTCTCTGAAGAAATGGCTGGTATGCCATGAATCGCATCCCAAAGTTCATGGGTATTAAATGTTTCTACGAAACACCTTTCTTTAAAACAGGCCATCAATTTTCCAGTGGATTTAAGTCTGGAGATAGAGGTGGACATTCCATTACATTGACCCGGTGTTCTTGAAACCATCTTTTGGCCTTTTTGCTGGTATGTTTGGGTCATTGTCTTGTTGGAAGTGCCTTACTGAACACGTTTCTTTTGTAGCATATGGCAACATTGTTTCCTCCTTTATTTTTACATAAAGGTGTTGAACCAGTACAGATTCGATACAATATATTGGATCAAAACTATAGTATGAAAAACATCCCCATACCATAATGCTATAGCCACCGTGTTCTACCGTTTTTGTCGTGTAAGAGGGCTTGGTTTTGTATTTGGGTGCCTACTAACATAATAACGAGATCCAACTCCACCAAACAGGACGATCTTCATTAATCCACTGGCCACTCGATGTGACTTTTCTCAAACTTCAATATTTTAGTAAAATGATAGGGTCTAAGCAGCGGGAGTTTCCTTGGGCTGCATGCATTCAAATGTGCATCTCTCAATCTCCGACGAATAGTTCCAACGCTTGACGACATATCCAATTCCGTTTTTATATGCGCAGCTGCCATAAACGATTCTATTTTGCACTTTTATTACTCCCACATCGTCTTTTTCGCTGATGACACATTTGTCTACATATCAGGAAAAGCCTCCATTGAATGTAATCGATTGATTCAGGAGGACTTATTAAAAGTGAGCTTATGGCTGAGATGAAATAAGCAATCAAAATGTATTTCGCTTAAGCATCTCATACCGATAAATTTAGAAATCGAAAACAAAAAAATCATTCTTAGAATGAATGCTTCCCTCTAAATCCAGATTGTTCCTTAATTAGTTGCGAATTATCGGAATTATTGGAACTGGTCAGTCAAGAGTTGTTCCAATATCTTTTACGAATAATGATAACGCATTTACTGGACGGAATTCTTTACAGGTATAATGACTGATTCGTTTCAATTATAGAGGAATATTCCGGATTGCAGTGGCTCATTGAATATCTTTCTTAGGAATAGGAATAATATAACTCATGAAAATCACATTTAAGTAAATTCTTTTCTATATAACTTTTTAAATACAATTATGTCCATTAAAATAGAGTCACCATTAACTCCCAAAAATGTGGCTGTCAAAATTTTTATTGAAATAGGTCAAAACTTAGTGGAGCAAATATATCTTTGCACCAATTTTAAAAGTCATTTTTCATTAATTTGAATCCTAAAGTTCTTGACATGAAACATGTGGGTATTCTACATTGGCTGATGCTGAATTTCGGCCATAGCTCCGTAATGCACCTCTTGAGCGAAGTAAAATATTTTAGCTTTCTTCCTAAAATTTTTAATTTGAGTAAAGCCCCTAAGTAAGTAAGTTCTCTATTAGAGAAAGATCAACCCATTGATTTGCTCGTGTATTTTGTAATATTGTCCTCATGAAGGACGAAAATTTCACCAATAAGCCACGCGCCCTCAGAAATAATTATACTTTAAAAAATTTTACCACCAGGATTACCAATTGTCTATTCGAAATGAAGAAACTCATCCTCATAGCACTATACCTCTTGGAACAGAGTCGGTTTGGCACACTTTTAAGAAAAGGCCTGAACTCCAGACGTAAAGTCGGCTATGGGAATAGATTTTATCACAGAAATCTTCATTTTGTTCATAGAAGTTTTTTTTCTCATGTTGACCTTTGCTCAGGTATTGTAATTTGCATTTGCAACCGCGTTTTCCATCTTTACATAGACGCCCACGAAGTGTGCCTACCGATGGCACTTTGGTAGTCTCGTTGCTTATTCTTTGTTGTTGTTTTTTTTTACAGAATATAGCAGATGACACTTAAACTCCGATTGTGGAAACTAGCCACGCTTTTCTGGACGTGTGATTAGGATCATTGACCTGTTGGGAAATCCATCGTAAGGGTTGTTTTCTTCCACGTATGGCAACATAACCCTCTCGACGATGTTAACATACCCATGATTCATTTTTTTTTTTTAAATCTAATATACATACATATATATTCGAACAATATATGTATTATACAGCCAGCCAGTTGACCCAAAATTTCGATATCAGAATCAGTTTAATTTCTTTAGTAGAACGTCGGCCTGCAATTCTGCCTTTAATAATATCAAATTGAAACTAAAAGTTGCCACATCTATTACAATTTGACAATAGAACCATTCCACGCTAGAGTTTTGAGCATAGTTGCTTCTATACTCAAAATCGAGTAATTCGATAGCCTGGCTCATCCATCCATTACACCACAAAGTTGGTGAGATTTATAATTAAAGCCAGGCTTGAACGCAACATACACCTTGTTGATATCTATAAGATTCAGCAAGGGACATAATCAGATTGGGAATCATATTGGTTTGGACTTACATATGTAGCTCTTTTTATTAAAGTTTTTACTAAAGTTTTATTCTCATGAAAAACCACAAGTGGTGACACGATTATTGAAAAATTTTATAATCATAGTTATTCAGATTGGCTCGGCGAAACGATTTTTCTGGTACGAGTACTTTTGGCCAGTCTTAGGCAGAAAGGTATTTTTGTACTACCACAAATGCAATCGAATTCATTTATTAAAGATTCGACTACCAAGACAACTCGAACAAGGTAAGCCTTTTCACATTCGTATTCACAGTGTTCCGTGTTTCCGTTCGAGCTTAACAATGTATCTCAGACCCCTAGTTTTCAGTAGAAACCTACTCCTATCATAACAATTGCGATAAAAGGTGTACTTTTTGGCTTTCAATGGACTGACGTCTACCCAATGGAAGGAAACCATCCACTGAGTATTGTACGTTATCTGTGAAGCAACTTGGAACTGGAAGCTCAAATTGAATATGGTAAACACCTTTTGCGTATCTACATATGTATACACATTCACAGGGTGTTGGTAAAAATTGCTTGTTTAGCAATTATATTTAAAAAAAATAAAAAAATTTCAGGGAGTGGATATAAAAATAAATATAAATGCATATGGTTGAAAGGAAAGTACATATTAAGTAGGGCTAAGGATCTAAAAGCTGTCTTGAGAAATCTATTCGCGGTTATTAAATGAAGATGTGAAAGACTAATGTGATTCGGGTTATATTTGTAGAGTAGGTGTTACCTTTACATCGCATAAGAAGATTTAGAAAGTTAATGGTCAACAACTTAAGTATAAGGACAAATAAATTAAGAAGTGTAACTGAGTAACTGCCTTATTCCGATTTGACAAATTTTGAAAATAGCACTTGCGGTTTTTAGACTCTGACATGACAACCGAAAATTTCATTTTATACTTTGATCCAATTACATCAAATCTGAGGTTACGTTCATTCTGATAAAAAGAAAGAAAAACAAACTGTTTAGTTGAACAATAAGTTTTGTAACTGTTGATACTCATACTTACCTAATTAAATATACATATACCTACTTTCAAAAAGTATTTTTATACTCGCTGTTTATGATTCATATAACTTTAACGCTATTTTAAGGATGAAATTAAATCATACCTCTTGACGTAAGAAGTTAGCCGTCTAAAAAGTTGGTTAGCCAGCAGTCTGTCCAAGTTCTTCAAGGTATTTCTAAATTTATCTTGCTCTAGATACTATCTTAAATTGACAACATGTTCACTCTCATTAACTCTCAGCAGGAAAGCAATTAGTCGATTGTATTCTTTGTGTGCTCCTATTACAGTGTGTTCAACAAAAACGTGCATCTAAAAATAAAAGAAAAGTGCCAGTACTTTAATAAATTATTTTTTTTTATTAAAGTATATATCAAAACGAATTACTCAATTACATTATTAGGGGGTTACCATTATTATCGTTTAATGTGATCTTTCACTTAATTTTTGCTTCTTAAATTTGCTTAAATTTTTCTTAAAATTTTCTTCAAGACCCGCGCAAGTTGTTTTATCGTGGCTTTTTTTCCATCCCTTTTTCTATTTGATGCGCATTAGGAGTTTGGGGCGGTCAATCTAACATATGTATACCATTTTCCTCTTTCCAGCGCGTGCAGAGGCGACTCCGAAATTTTGGATCGTTACCCTCTTGCAAAATCCATTTGTAATTGTTTGGTTCATGCACAGATTCGGCAGACTTTAGCAAATCCTTCTGGTATAATTTTAGTATGAACCTCGATGCTCAACTAGGATTTGTGTGAATACAATAAACGTTCCTATTCCTTTGGCCGAGAAGCTTCCAATAACATGAACTTTTCCTGTGTTTTTTACGGTGCGTTGCAGAAGTTTTCTAACATTTTTTGTCCAGACTTTCTTACTTTAATTTAATTTTGGTGGGGGCGAACGCCCCCATTTATTCGGCTTAATACAAGCTATAACTTACAAATTAAACTTAAACTAGAACTTAAAGCTAAGGTTGGTTGGAGTGGTGCAGGAGAACGGATTTGAGGTAGGGAGTGGTGCGGTGGAAGTCAAAGACGGTAGGGTTTGAGTTGATTTGACGCAGCATACGGGAGATTGGTTCGTTCGCACCATAGGAGGTGTGGTGGGTTGGTAGATAGAAGAGTCGAGGGTTAGTGTTGAGGAAAATGGAGTTGTGAAGGGACGCGCATTCAACGTGACCTGAAAGGAGTCGAAGAATGAAGAGAAAGTCTGCAGCATCTCCGCGATCTTCAAGGGTGTTTAAGTTGATAAGGTTGAGACGGTTTTGATAGGGGGGCAGATTAAAAGGATCGTCCGAGGGCATACCTCGAAGAGCAAATCGAAGAAAACGGCGCTGAATGCCTTCAATTCTCGAGATATGAACACGATGATATGGGGACCATACTTGACTGGCGTACTCTAGGAGGGGGCGAACAAAGGTAATATAGAGGGACCTGGTCACGTATGGGTTGGTGAATTCTTTGGAGTTGGCTTTGAGGATTATCTCATCCATATGTAAACGGAAGTTGAGCTCGCTATCACACAAAATGCCGAGGTCACGAAGAGATTGTACGTAGGAGATAGGTTGGTTATGGAGAAGATAGAGTCGGGGAGGAGATTGGTTCCGCTTATGTGAGAAGGTGATGGATTGGCATTTGGCCATGTTAAGTTCCAAAGAATTTTTAAGGCACCAGATGGAAAACTATCAAGATCTTGTTGAAGGAGGAAATGGTTTTGAAAAATTTCGTACCGTCGGCGTAAAGGGAGACAGACGAGTGTTTGATGATCATATCGAGATCATTTATGGTTAATATAAAAAGAAGGGGACCGAGATGGCTGCCTTGTGGAACTCCAGAGGTGGCCAAAATGGAGCGGAGTGGGCTGACCTAAAACGAACACTGTAAAAACGGTTTTTGAGGTAAGAGGATATCCATTTCAACAGTATGGGTTCAAAGCCGAGGGCAGACAATTTAAAGATGATTAACCGATGAGAGATTTTATCGAAGGCTTTGCTAAAATCGGTTGCAACTACATCGACTTCATTGACATTTTCTAGGGCAAATACAAGAATTATAAACAAAAGAAGATGTCTCATTTGTATATTTGTATGAGTAGCGGTTTAGGTTTGTAAAAAAAAGAAGTAATTTATCGTACGTTTTGCTGGAACACTCTGTAGATAAATGTTAGTTTTATTTGCATTTTTAATCTCCTTTGGCAGAATCTCATCATTGGCAGAAGTTATGGGCAAACAACCAAATTGTCGCGCTATTAAGACAAATATCCACAAACTCCAATCACACAATCAGACGTCTCTGAAAACCTTTATTCGTCTGGTTGTATGCTGAAAGTTAATGCAACCTGCAAATGTGTTCATATGACACCTAGCATTCGATGAAACCTACCTTCTGAGACTTTTCTCAAAACATATGTTCAGCTATCTTACCCACTTGCGTCATGCATATACCATGATACACATATTCATTTCTTTTCAATCTTTTGTACTGAGTTAGGTAACCTTCTATAACACTGTAGAAGAAATCGAGATCTTTGCCTTTTATACTGTCACTTCTAATTAATGAACATGTCTGTTTATCACGGCAATATCTTCATAATACAGAATTTTGTGGACCCGTCATTAGTTAATTTTTTACCACGCACATTCCTAGGTAAATTGAACTGCAATGCAAAATTTTGTGTTTTTAACTAGAAAGGTTTGAACTTTTTATGAACGACGTTAGTTCTTTTCTAAGTGGTAGAAATGTTCAGAATATACGATAATTTCTGTTTTCTTGAGTAATTCTTTTAAGTAATAGCCATGCATTTTCTTGAAAAAAATCTTTATAAAGGTAACTCACCTACGAAATGGACCACCGAGCTTACATTTCAAAGTATAATAAATGCACTTCTGTGCATACTCGTAGATACATATTTTTATATGTACTTTGGGTCTGTGTACTTAAGTAAAAGTTTTATTTACGAATTGTAAAACCAATACAATGGGACAATTCCTGAAAACGTGAATCACAAATTAACATTGAAGTGATTATCTGTGCCCATGTAGTGCCTCTAATCGACACAACGCCCAACAACCGGTCCCATTGAATGGTCGCGGTTGGGTAAACAAATTCTGAAGATGAAACTAAGTGAATACCATGTCTGACAGGAACTAAAAGAAAAAAAAAACCTTATCATATTCTTCAAACAAACAAACGAGCCAAATATACTTTATCGCATTTATTTTCCACGAAAACCTTTATGTCTTCTATTTAACTATCAAGTAGGGCGGTGAATATACGTGTGCCATACAGACACAAACAATGACATTTATTGAAGTCCTTTTTTCAAGTAAAGCAAACAAACGTACATAGTACACGTTATCATGATATGCAAAAAAGCACGAGCTTGAAAGATGACATAATCGCAGTCAGAATGAGATGAAGGTAGATCACTGTGCTTCCCACAATTAGTTGTGTGTCCTGAGCTTGTAACTATATTTTATTTGGGTTACCTTTTGCTTCCTTGTCCCATGTTCGTGTCACTAATTTTAAGGTACAAATAGACTTGGTAGTGCCGAGATGTGTCATCCGGCACTTGTTAAACTTACTGATACAAGCTAATAGAGTACATTTACATACATATGTACTCGTATATCACCTCTGGGATATTTATAGCTGAAGATTATGTATACATATTCCCTCTTACCAAACAGGGTGTCATTAATTTGTAGATCAAAGTACATGTAGCAATCGAAGGAAATGAAAAGGCAGGCTTACAAAACGTGAACTTACAACTCTCCGGTTGCTTGGTTTGGAATGAGTAGCTGCATTTTAAAAGAAAAAATGCAAAGCTCAGTTAAAATGCCATCAGGCGTGTAACATAAAATTGTCGATAGGGTCATCATATGTATACAAATAAATTATTCAAAGCACACATACGGCTTTGGCCAAAAGTCTGTGACACTAAGAAGAAAACAAATTTCGTTAATATTGTAAATGGACTTTTACATCTTCCATATGTGTCACATCGTCATCTCAATTTCCTTGTTAACGTCGGAATATTTAGATTTGTTGCACTTCGGTGCTAAGTTAAAGTCTGCTTGCGGGTTCGAAGAGACAACAATTCAGTATAACTGGTTCGTAAGCCGTTATCTCATTTAATATTCAGTTATTAAGATTTTCCGGAAGGGCTGACATATCGTTGTGCGCCATCGTCGGCAATTAGAAGAGGAGTCGTTTCGGACTTGTTAATATGCTTCATCGATAGAAATTCTTGCACGAAACTCACTGTGTTGGTTGGTGTACTCTGTCATAGTTCACTGTAAGAGATGTAACCTTTGAAAATAAGTTTCGTGGTTACTTTAAAGCGACCATAGAAACTTTGCTGTCTTGCAAGGAAAGAGATCAATAATTTTTACCTGTGATGATCCTTTTTGACAGTCTTCACCCGAAGAAGGTGCGGTTTGGTGTTATTCACTATTACTTCCCAAAACCTGGTGAAAAAACAAACGTACACATGTACTACATATTTGGAATTATGACATAAACTTGCGAAACTGGTTTTTAAGCGTTGGCTAACACTCGCAGGAGAATAGCATGAAACCACATGTATTATATACAACCGTGCATATGTATATATGATATGTGTTTACTAATAAATATTAGATAGCGGAGATAATACCTTAACTTTGATCTTCCATTAAAAAATAAAGGGTCTTTGCAAAGGTGCGCCTAGATGTCAGTTGTGAACAATTTCTGAACGCTACCTTTTTGTTATATCATCTTTGACATTTATGAAGTAGACACATGTACAATTTTAACCATAAATAGTTACACGCTAAAACAACGTATTCGAGGTATTCAAACTTATTATATAAATGGTCGATCTTTTAAAAATACATATCGTAAAATTCGGGTTTTTTTTCTGTTGAAAATAATCGTCCAAATAAGTCAACAATTCAACAAACTGGTTCTGTCGAGGATTGAAAAAGGTCTAGTATTCCAAAAAGTGACCGCTCTACTGAGAACATTGCTGCTGTAGCACAAAGCGCTGCTGAAGAATCTTCAACATCGATATCACGACGTTCTCAGGCATTATGCATTCATCCATCGACTGTTTGGCGTATTTTCAAATAAGGATTTTAATTTGCATGCTTACAAAATCCAATCAACACAGGAATTGAAGTCAAAAGATCATAATTTTTCACGCAGAGTTATATTTAATGATGAAGCTCCTTCCACATTGGATGGATTCGGCAACAAACAAAATTATCGCATCTGGGGAGAAGAAAATCCTCAAATAATTTCAGAAAAATCTTTACATCCACAAAAATGTTCTGTTTGGTGTGCTTGGCTGGTGGAATCATTGGTCAATACATATTTCTTCGAAGATGCAAATGAAAGAGCTGTTACGGTCAATGGGGAGCGCTATTGACAAATGATTGAATAATTTTTGTGGCCTCAAATGGAAGAAATAGACACAGACGATCTACATTTTCAACAGGATGGAGCTACGAGTCACACAACATGTGCAAACATTGAGCGATTGCGGTCTAAGTTTCTAGATCGATTAATTTCACCTAGATCATGCGATTTAACACCATTTGATTACTTTCTTAGGGGTTATTTTAAAAAGTAAAGGATATGTGGAGAATCCAACAATAATTTCGCAGCTGAAAAACAACATTCGGACCGACACCGATGAACTTAATGCGGTAATGTGTGAGCGAGAGTCGTTGCAAATGTTTGATGTTCGTATCAGAGCCCGTAGACGTGCTTGTGGTGAACATTTAAATGATGTTATTTTTCCCACATATTTGTTAAAAGGCATATTTTTTATAAAAATAACAGCACCAGAAAAAATCAAAGTATTTACATTTAGGGACGACTTTTGAAAGACCATTTAGTACAAACAAGAGCCTGAATGTCAACTTTTCAGTACGTCAATGTGTTGTAGATATGCATCTTCAAAAGAATATGTGTGTGCCCACTGTGCTAAAAAAAAACGGTTATCATATGTATCTATGCACATATATTGTGAACGTACATACATATTTGAAACAACAGGTCGTCTGCATTATACACACATATATTTGTACGTGTGTTAGTTTTTTTTTTCTTTAGATTGTGTTCTCCCCTACTTTTGCTTCCTCATTTTTTTTATTTTGCTTCTTGTATCGGTTTAAGGGCGAAAAGATGACAGCTGCATGAATGTAGAGCCGAAAATGGAATCCATATTGTCCCTGGATGAACACACAAGATCGAATTACAAGAACCTTTCGCATTCATTTTAAACATTAACATTGCCATCAACATCCCAACTCACCCTGTTTGGTCCTGTGTCCTGTGTCCTGCCCCTTCTTTTTTGTTTTCATCTTATAGAATTTGAATAGGTAATTGAAGTGTATGCGTGTGTAGGCATTCGTTATTTACGAAGTTTGAAGAAAAACAAAGAAAACATTGCCTCGTATGCCCTGCATTTTGGTAGGTGCATTTTACATTTAAATTTTACTTCAAGGGCAGGTTTTTATGCAGATTCTATACCTATTTAGGTACCTATGTTATATTGTCAAACTTCTTCCAGAGAATGAAAACTCTGGATTGTAAAACTTTTATAAATATGTAATAATACATAAGGACCGTTTTTTTGAAAGTGGTGCAAAGCCATTTTTTGTTGTTTCGAGGCAATTAAAGGTTAGGGATATTAGAAAATTCAAAAATATAATATTCTGTATACTTAAGTCTGACAATGCTTCTACTAATTCATCAACAAGTAATTTGATAATAAAGGGTCCGCCATCTAACGTTCAACTAGTGCTTATTTCGATAACACTTAGCTCATGTCTGATTTGACAGATAATTAGTTTTATCCTTCCGGTTAATAATGGAAAATAATTTCATTCAAATGGCTGCCTCAGATGGCCATGCAGTAGCCTACACGATCGGTCCAATTTTTAAGCACATTATCGATTGTGTGCAGCTGTATTTCACCAATGGCTTCACGAATATTGTCCTTTAAAGCGTCAATTGTCTCTGGCTTGTCGGCGTAACACACCCCACAAATAATAGTCCAACGGTGTCAAATCGCAGCTCCGAGGTGCCCAAACGACATCAGCTCTGCGGCTGATAATGCGAATTTCAAAACAGCTTGCACGTAGCGCCGTCCTATTGAAACCAAATGTTGCCAATATCCTCCTCTTCAATTTTTGTGATCAAAAATGCGTTCAACATGGCCCGATAACGATCGCCATTGACTGTAACGGCCACTCCTTGCTCATTTTCGAAGAATAATGGCCCAATTATGCCTCTGGACCAAAATCCGCACCAAACAGTGACTCGTTTGAGGTGTATCGGCTTTTCAATGTATGCGTGCGGGTTTTCTGTGCCCCAAATGCGACAATTTTGCTTGTGTACATACCCGCCAAGATCAAAATGAGCTTCATCTGAAAAGATGATTTTTTTTGGCAAAATCGGCATCTTCTCTAAGTCGATCGCAGGCCCACTTAGCGAAGCGAAAACGCATTGTATGGTCAGTTGGCTTCAACTCCTGAACCAATTGGACTTTGTATGGCGTCATACCAAGGTCTTTATGCAAAATTCGTCTCAATGATGTCTCCGAAATGTTCAATTGTTGAGAACGACGGTGAATTGATGTTGATGGCGCTTCACGCACACTTTCTGCCACAGCAGCAATATTCTCGGGTGTACGCACTGTTTTTGGCTTTTCACGCTTTGGTTTATCGATGAGGATGCCAATTTCTTTCACTTTTTTCACAAGATAACGAACATACGGAGCTGACGGTGCTTCTCTTCTTCCAAAATCCGTACGCAATTTTCGCACACATTCTGCAACATTACCATGATTTTCAAAGTAATGTCGCAATATTTCCTAGCGTTGTTCAAGCGTATACACAACCATATTCGTTCAGCGGAAGGATAAAACTAATTATCTGTCAAATCAGACATGAGCTAAGTGTTACCATTCACGAAATAAGCACTAGTTGAAAAAAAAAACGTTAGATGGCGGACCCTTTACATAAAATGGACTTGCATTACTTTCAAAATAAAAGGTCCCCATATGTCTTTCTATTATATTGTCTTTCTATTATAATTTCTTAAGTTGACTTATTTCAATATTTTGTTATATATCCACTAGTTTTTATAACAGCTTTGCATTGTCGTAGCATTAAATTCATTAAATTCTGACATTTTTTCAGTAAAGTAACTTGTCATGCTTTTTGTATAACTCCCCACAAATCCCTAATAACTGTTGGTTAAGCTAAAAGTTTTCAATTGGATTCAAATCCGAAGGTTAGGGTGGACATTGCATTACGTCAACTTTATTATCCTCAAACCATTTCTTCTTTGTTTCTGGCGTACGTCTTGGATCGTTATATTGCAAAAATACCCACTCAAGAGGCATTTTCTCTTCAGCATGTGGCGGAATAACATTGTGTAGAATGTCAGTGTAGACAAATTGGGTAATTTTTTTCTTTTATCCAAAATAACGGACCAAAATCATTATAAAGGAAACTTTCCTAAACCATCATTAGGCCACCTTGGTACTTAAGTCTTGGTAGAGTGTACTGACGCCGGTCCTCTGGGATCTTTCCTGGTCCCACTAGAGCCAAATATTTTAATTTTACACTCATCTGTTCAGAGAATACTTTGGCAGTGGGGATTAGGTGTGTTCAAGGGTGAAATTTGTCCATTGAACCCTATGTTTCCTTGTCAGAAGGGGACTTTTCTCAGAGTTTTGCTTTTTATTTGGCTTCTGGAAGTCTCTTTCTTGTCGTTTTAGCACTAATCTACGCATTTAAATCCTCCTTTATATCCTCCTCCTGGATGAGATAAACACGCTTCATTGTTTTTTTTTGTTTTCTTGTCTTTTTTTGCAATGTAAAATCATTTCAATGTTACTTTTGCGGAACAATCTAACTCTTTTTGAATATACTCGTACAGTACATATGTACTTGTAGGTTTTTCACTCATTTTTTAGTTTTTTTTTTATTCTTATTCAATTCGTTTGTTCTTCGGAAGAGGGTTTTCCTGGACCCATTTTTGCAACTAAAACAATGATTTCTATCATTTTTTATTTCGAAATGTGATGCCAGGTAAACACGTTATTAGGTAGAACTGCTATTTTACCGAACACATGTGGGGTTGCATCTCAATTCCTTCGAAATTTTTTGAACAGAATTGCAAACTCAGTTTCAATATCAACATGTGCGTAGTGTACAAACGAATAAAGAAAAGAATATTGAAATCATAATGGCACCAAAGTGCAAAATGGCTTTCTTTTTTACCTTTTTCTTTTAAATTAAAGGGGGAAGTAGTATGCCGAAAAATCTGCGCTGATTAGAAATAACATTTTGTAATATTTCTCTTGTTTTTTCTGAAAGTGGTGTCTTTTTTTCGATAAGATTCGTCTTAATTATCTGTCCTGCATTGTAGACTTATGCCATTTGAAAACACCAACGTCCAAATCTACTACTTTATGAAATCTGTCAATTTATTGTCCGGTAAAACATAAATCTGTCAATCGAATATACATATGTTTTGTTGTTGATACTGTGATTTGATAAAGTTAATAACATATTAAATGGAAAAGTCCAAAGTCCGATTTGGAATTTGACTTACGTCAGAGCAAAACATAAAATTTTGAATAATTTTGTGTCCTTTTGGGTCATAGAATGTGATCCAATACGGACAATTGGTTTGCAGAGGAAACCGACAAATTAAAGCCTGTACGTCCAAAGGTCTCTTTAACAGTCAATCGTCATCAACAATTCTGTGAGGCTAAGATATGTATCATATACGTATTAAAAGAAACATCAAATTAAACGCTGATTGTCTGTCCAAAAACTGGAGATTCCGCTGGCACAATAATCCAATACAAGATCCAACGGGTTATAAAAGGTGATTAAGCAGCTCGGGTTTTTTTCTTCACTGGAGAAAAGCGATTTTGCCTTGACTGACAGGATTGATTTTCCTGTTGCGCCTTCATTAATTTAAGGACAGAACCGGAATTTTCGACTCTTAGTCACAGCCACATCAAAAGTCCTTAAACCGTGATTCAGTGCCAACCACATTAAAGTTTTGCACTGGTTGGCACTTCCTGCAGATATGGACACCATCTGGGTCTACTTAAGTCATAAACTTTATGATGCCGGAAAGCAATAAAATACATAATTCACCAAAAACTCAATAAAAACGAACTTTTCTGAAGTTTTAATACATTTGCATTGTTCTATTCCGCACAGAACTTTTGAAATTGTAAATAAAAATGGAATGAATGCAGATTTATGATAAAACCAAAAGATCGAATTTTTCCATTTCTCAAGACTTACTACAGTAAAAAACTGTTTTCTATACTGCCGTCCAAATAAAAAGGGCCTATTCCCATTTCTTGCTATTCCGGTGTCAAACTGAAAGATATAACTTTTTCAATTGATTTCAGATGAGGGGAAAAAATAGGGCATAAATCATGGAAACAAACGCCTCTAACACAAATTATGATTTTGTAATTATACAGAATGTTTTTGTTTTTTTAGAGGGCTAGTTTCTGTTTCTACAGATTGTCAATTTGACAATGACAGTTGTGTTGCCATTTATTATTAATAGATTAATGCCAGCACAACGCGTGTAAATTGTGTACACTTATTTTGAAAACCATGGTTCGGTTCGCCAAACTTATAGTTCGCTCCGTTCATTTTACGGTCGATACAATCGTCCATATGAGCAAGTTATTCGGAACACGATAAATCATTTTCTCACCACGTACACTCTAATCGATAATACGCATCCCCAATGACATTCCACTTTGTGGCAGATTTTACGGAGAGATCTAGGCTTAAAAGATCCAGCTGGTGCTTTTTTTTTTATATAATTTGCGCGCGCTAAAGTGATTTAAGTGCCCTTAACATGTTTGTACGCAGTGCGTGCCATTGTACGCGTCGTAGGTTCGGTGAATGGGTCGAAAACATGATTCAGCTTGATCCTCATTTTCAACGCAAAGTTTTATTCTCCGATGAGGCCCATTTCTGGTTAAATGGATATGTAAACCAGTAAAATTGCCGAATTTTGAGTGGAGAACACCCAGAAGCCTTTGTCGAGACGTCCTTACAACCATTAAAACTTACTGTTTGGTGTGCTTTATGGGCTGGTGGAATCATCGACCCATATTTCTTCAAGGACTATGCCGCCCAGAATGTTAACGTCAATGGAGAGCGGTATAGAAACATGATTTCTGACTTCTTTGTTCCTTCTTCGTTGAATGGCGTGACAGAGCTTTGGTTTCAACAAGATGGCGCGACATGCCACACGGCGGGAAACATTTGCTGAGCACGCGTAATGGACCTGTGAACTGGCCTCCACGTTCCTGTGATCTCACACCTTTAGATTACTTTCTTTGGGGGTATATGAAGTCACTAGCCTGTGCCGATAAACGGAAGTCAACATTGCTTCATAAAGTTGTCGAAAACTGGTTTTCACGATTGCGCTTCATTCGAGCTAGCTGTGGCGCACCTATGCCCGATATCATATGGCATAAAATTATCTATTAAATAAAGGTAATTAACATTAGCTTCAAGTGTTTTATTTCATATTGAATTTGTATACTTCTAAAAAAAAAACACCCTAAATACGAGTATAGTACGTACATTCCTGAACACTTGAAACTTTGTCAACCACCTTGATAAGTTCCCGAAATTTATTCAGAAAATTAAAAATACATCCATCTAAATCTATATTGTCCCCTTCAAAGTAATCCCTATTGATTGCAACACACTTATGCCAGTGCTTGATCAAATCCTCGAAACATTTTTTATATTCGGTTTTCGGTATGTCCATCAGTGCTTCCTGCGATTTTTCCATTACTTCCTCTCGGCTGCTGAAACGCGTTCCCCGTAGTGGTTTTTTAACTCGATTGAACAGAAAGAAGCCGAAACACTTTTCCAACATTTCCAACGTTCGCGAACCATTAAATCCGTTTTTTACGCAAAATTTAATACAAGTTTGTTGTTGCATCCATTTCTAAAATTGTAAAAGTCGCCAACACACAGAGATAGATGTACTCTTGGCTACGTAACTTTTGCAAATGTCAAGCTATGATGCTAAGATTTAGAGCGAGTTTCAACAACAGATGTACCAACTTAACAAAAAAAAAAAACAGAACTCAAATCGGAACCACCGTGTGGCGCGGTGGTTATCCCGGGAACATTTTGATCAAGATGGTAAGTAACAATGTTCAAATACTTTTTCCATGAATTCGAGATAAATGATGTCTGCAAACCAATTTTTACCAATATCCCATCGAACAAACTTAAATAAAATGTTTGTGGTCTGCTTATCTCTTCTGAGCCGTACAACAGGACATATAAAATACTACATACCTCTGTCGATTACCTAGGTTCTGTTGAAATGATTGTTTATCACATTTTTATATATTCGCGGCTCTATTTTATAAATTACAGGACGGATGTTGGCCTTGTGTGCTTCAATTGAGTAGAGAACGTTGTCATAAACCTACTGTTTCACGCGTCCGCAAAGAAGACCTCCCACAGTGTTTAAATCGCATGATCACGGCAGCCAAATTTGATCATCGGTTAGGAAAAATGCCGCGGCCAGGAAACATTTCATTCAGGATGACATCATCTTTTTCCAAAAAATAAGGCCCATGCCTCCCGTACAAAAACCAAACAATAATGTGTTGTGGATAAAGAAGACTTCTCGGCAATCTATTTTAAATTTTCTAGGCCTCAAATGTGGCAATTCTGCTTATTGTTTAACAGGCTTGATTAACATGGTTTCCATGAGAATCAATTTCATGCGTTTTCAACACGCTGCTTTTGGTCAGAAGTACTAAACTCTTGCGTCAATTGAACTTTGTAGGATTTATTATGCGAGTCCTTATGAAAAATTCGGCGAACACCTAAGATCGACGTTCTTCCGCCTGTGGTTCTTCACATCACTTTTTTGTCCCAATAGCTCAGATTTTTGAACCAATTTAGCAATTGCTAGGCGAGAAAACTTTTAACTTTCCGAAATGATTTAGCGAAGTTTTAGGCATTTTTGTAAACAATTTTTACAATTTCATTGCGATGTGGAAGGGTTTATGTTCCATTTTTATTTGGCTTGCAATTTTTAGTGGAATACCTATCTTTTATTTAAATTAAATTCAAAAATTCTTGTTTAGTACTATTTATGATTATAAATTATTGTAGGTTATGCTATGATCCTTTTCTTATTTTGTCAGTTTTCTATTTGAAGTTTTAATAACAAAAATCGTCATTTAGCTCTAAAATCTTCTAGTTGAAAACCTTTCTTTCCATTAAGTCTTTAAACTAATAGATTTAGTTTAGTTTTAGTTTTTTGCAAAAGGAATTTTAAAACTATTTTGGCCTTGTTAGTGAAAAACATGCGCTTATTTCACTATTCTTATATTCATAAAAATTAAATGTTTCCAAGTGTCTACCTAAATATGCATACTAAATGTCTGTCTAGAGACTTGCAACCTTGTAATATGGTTTTCAATAGAAAAAAAAATAATCTAGTTATTACTAAAGTAGAGTATAACGATAGACAAAATATACGACATATTTAAAAAGATAAAAAAAAGTAACATGATGTTAAATCCGTTCTGTCGCACAATGCATATGACACCACACACACCACACCTTTTTCTTCGTTGGCCAAGGAGCTATGTCATTCGATTCCGATTGAATTTTCTTTATTCCTCTGTCTTCTCTCATTCTCAATTGATGAACATGATTCAGGTAAATCAGGTTTTGGTGCAGGTTCACGTGTCTGCCCGCCCAACCCGGCTATAACTTCTTTATGATTTAATTTCAAAGAAACTCCAAGAAAACAAATAATCGCTTTACTCGTACTCGTACTCGTATTCGAACTCGTAGCCGTAAACACATAGCGGCCCAGTAATATGTATGTTATGTTGCCTCGTAGCACAGCAAACAGCGCACAGCACACAACACACAGCACTCCTGCTATTATAATACTTAGTCATCATCGTGATAAAAATTCCTAACAAAAATTTCTACCTGAATCCAATGGTGAAGAGGTGATGAGGTGATGGTGGTAGTGCCCGGTCCCGATCCCGGTCGCGGTCTCAGTCTCGGTCTCGGTCTCATCGGTCGTCCACATCGAGTTATTATTACGCTAATCAAGCATCTGTTATATTCAACAGCAGAAGGCTTATGATAACCTTCTTTCTACTCCTCTTTTGTGGTGTGCGTTCTAAGTTGCAGCCTTTTGCGTGGTTCTTTCTCCTCTTGGTTTTTAGGTATGTTCGTTTTCTTTTTCTTTTTTTTTCATTTTATTTTTATACAGTGATTCTCAGATTCTCTGATTTTCCGATTTTCTCGAGTTTTTGGGTTTCGTAAAGATTCACATTGACTAAACGAAATGATGGACAACCACAACGACAAGACAAGCCAAGTGCATGGATGGTCTGAAGAAATAAAACTTCAAAGGAAAGCGTCTTGACAAAGAAATCAGAACTGGCCATTCCTAATAAACCAGAGGGAGATAAAGCACTTGCGTACGTACGAGTACCTTCCGTCTGAGGAAACATAAAACCTGATTTCACCTTTTTTGAACGAAGTAGGTAGTACGAAAGCATATCAAAGTGAAGTTCGTAAAACAAGAATGGATGAGAACTCCAACTTCAGATTGATCCTACTCTAAATGGGTAAGGCAAGTTTTTTTTCGTTGTCCATCGAAGCCAACAATCCTCTGGGGGCAAGTTGTGGAATGAAATGAGGAATACCTTTGTTTCTGTGGCTTTGGTGACACGTCTGTTTGTCTAGCAATAGATATTCTAGAAGAGAATTGGTAACATTGGTTCCTTTCTATCGGACATGTCATAAAAGATTGAGTCGACATGACAGAAAGTATCATTTAGTTTTTCTATCTGTTAGCCATTAAGAGTTAAATTAATTTTAAACGTTATTACGAACGATTAAGCAAATTCAAATCATACCTATGTACATAAGTAGAGCTATTAAAAACTACTACTTGGGATCTGGTGAACAACTGCTGAATAATGCTGAGTAACTGAACAGCAGATCACTGAAAACTGAAACTAAATTAGACAAAGTTAATAACCGACAGATCGACGACGCAATCAGTGGGGAAAGCAGCAAACGGCCTGTCAGATCATCCGTCGACTACCAGCATTTATGCAGATTATAACCGCGACTGGCGGCAAAAGTCGTTCCAATAAACATTAAAGTCTTACGGTGCCATGCAAAACTAGTCCAATTATACGCAATTGCAAGCCTGTTAAGGAAAAGGTAAAACCGACCGGAGTGCTGGCTAAACTGGAGAAGTGCAGAGTTGACCGGGTATGTAATTTCATATGATCATAGCTCTGGCATCGGTTTATTGACTTGCTTTGGATTACATTCGCTCGTTTGCGTTTTAAGTGGCTTTTAGTACTTTCCACCACAACTTGGCGGTGGTGGTGGTGGTTGTTGTGAGTGGTATAAACAACGAAGAACGGAAATAATCTAATTGCGAGGATATGGGCAACTAAGGGTTGGCCATCCGGAATTGTCTTCAGTATTGGTTGTGGTGTGACATGTTATGAGCTCACATAAACATGAGGTTGAATATTCCCACGAATATTTTCAATGCTGACACCAAGCCAAGCAGCAAGTACTCCTCGTACTTGAGGCTTGTGTACTCGTACCAAGCTACGGATGGCGATGGTTGAGGAACCCTTCACCAAATGTTGATGGTGAGCTATGCGTGTGTTCAAGAGGGCACGGCTTGTGGTTGCATTTAAAGAAGAAAAAAAAAACAAAAAACCCAAAGAGTGTAAAAGAAGACCCCTTTTATTTTATTTAGCGGTTTAAAGCGCCAGAAAATGTTTATAGACACCACACATCGGTTCACTCATCAGTTGGTTACTTTGTTCGTTCAATCCTAATGCACTCCACTCTTCATTATCATCAGCTTTGCACTCAATCGTCAAGCTGCATATCATTACAAATTTTATAAATGTTAACTTGCATACAGCATCACATTTGAGAGCTGTGATGCTACTTGGCCCTTTTTCGTTAAGTATCATTGATATTGATAGATTTCATGGAATACGAATATATATATTTATGTTTGTGAGCTAGACTTTGGCCTGGTCGACATACGGCACTGGAAACACAAAGAATCCAAAGAGTCTCTTATCACAAAACGGTCGAGCATTAATTTGTAAAATGTTGCACGTTCACAAGTCACAAGTCAGGGATCATTTCCTAATCAGCTATTATAGATTTGAAGTAGTCGCAGTGCGGAAAGCGCAGAGAAACCTCATACTCACAGGGTTCCCAAAGTTAAAATTTACAGCTAGAAAACCAAAGAGAGAGAGAGAGAGAGAGAAAAAGGGATAGAATGAGATTAGAAAAGAGGAAGAGGAAGAGAAATGCGGTTTCTTAAAATAACATTTGTACATGCAAAGCAGAGGCAACGGAAAACAAAAATAAAACACAAGTCGGTTCCCACACTTTTCATCAAGCTTGTGGAATAAACTCAACACAAATTGTAATAATAATAATATACCACTTTCTTTGTTTATATTAATTTGTACCGATTAATATCGGTACGAGATTGGGCGGCACATTAGATGTGTGTTTTCAAAGGAAATGCTTTATTTTGATTACATTGTTTGACACTGATTTCGTGGAATATGACAAAATTTCGAGAAATGTTGGAGTCATTTTGAAAGTAGATATACACACATTAACACATGCATTTATACTTATGTGTGCAAAGGATTAGGTATTCATAAATGGTAATGATTTGTGACGACAGCACCTGATGACTTGTGTCCTGATTTTAGTTTTCGCATTAGAAATGGGGATGTCTTCTTATTTCATCCACCACTTGATATAAATGCCAGTATTTAATGCCAATGTTGGGAACACAGCTTGCCGATGCCAAGCAAAATTTCATTTGCAAAATAGATATGCACATAGGTATTCGTTTCTTCATGTCGTCGGGAACCAACTGATGCAGATTCGGAGAAAAGTGTCCGAAATGCGAGATTCACATTCATACGAGTACGTAGGTGTTATCAATGATAACGAATTAAATTTAGTTCCCTAATAGATAACCCATACGTTAATAAATCCCTTTGCCCAATGTATATTTGTTGGGCCTCTTCTTGAATTTGCCCGTCAAGTCTGCTCACCCTAATTTGCCATCCATAGCACGAGGAGTGAAATAGATAGACCAACAATCCCTTATAATACGTCGGGTGATTGCTGATGCATATAACTTTTTGTTCATCTTCATTCAATAAATTGTTGACTATCACCTTAAGGGTGAACACCTGAACGAAAGTTTGTTATTCTTACTTTAATCGCGCTCTTCTAAAAACAATATTTTCGAATTCGAGAACTACTTTTTCGTAAACTATTCATCCAATCGGGAAGCGCACACGTAAGGCGTACTACGAACTGCTACTAAATTGGTAAATTTCATACAAAACCTGAGAAAGTGGCTGGATACAACTAGTAGCGCTGTAAAGCCGTAGTGGAGATTGTAGATCTATTAAACGGTAAAATGTAATATCAAGTCATTAATTTTTGTTTCTTACATAGAGAACACTTCATCAATACATTTCAGGGCAATCTTCCCTTTTCAATTGAAAAAAAAGTTCAAAAAAGCCTTACCAAGTTCGCCGAAGAAGATTTTTGGCTCGAAAATAAGTTACAGGGGACACCAGAAGATGCAGCTATGATTGATCTTTGCCTTGCTGCTACACTCCACGAAATAATGATAAGGACAAAGAAATCTTTGTTTGTTCCCTTAGGTTTTGATGAGATCTAATTCATTGAACGGAGCAGCATTATCGCTTCGTCTTATCGCGTCATAGCGATAACCTTTTTTTTTTTTTTGCTAACACATCTGTTTTACACTGATGAGTGATCTTCATTGTGGTACGAAATATTGATAAGGCCAGTTGTGCTTAAGTGAAAGAATAATTTAAAAAAATATAAGTTTAAGCTGAGCTTCGACAGAAAAAGGGTTTGTTAGTCTTAAATATTTATTTATTTGTTAGAAAAAAAAGGAATGCTTTAGAATTTCGCAAATATCAATTACAATGCCTCATGGAAAGTCATTGACCGAAGAGGAGCAAGGACGTGTGGCTGTTTACAGAGAACAGGGGGAAAACAACAAGGCAAATCGGAGGTATTCTAAAAAGAAGTAAAACTGTTATAGCAAATTATATAAATCTTGGCGAAAATTATGGAGTTAAGCGAAGTACAGGAAGAAAACCAACATTAACACCAACACTATTTGAGAAATAAGACGTCTTGCTGTAAATAAATCCATCAGTCCTTCTGAAATTGTAAGCATTCTGAAGGTAAATGTGTCAACAAGGCGGGTGCAACAAATTTTAAAGTCAGATAGTACCATTGAATATGTTAAACGCACGCCGAAACCGACGTTTACAGCACGACACAAAGCGAACAGGTTGACTTTTGCTGACAAATTTCAATTTTATTTTGCTTTAGATGGGCCAGATGGTTGCCAAAAATATTGACATGATAAAAGGGCCGAAAGGCAGCTCAGGCATGATCGCAATTTCGGAGGAGGCACGTTAATGGTTTGGGGGCTATAAGCTGCTCTGGAAAGTCATCTATATGTTTTATATCAACTAAAATGAATAGCCAAAAATACACTGAGCTCTTAGATGATGTTTTAGTTGACCTTGGTAGCGAGTTTATATTTCAACAGGACAACGCGGCTATTCATGCATCCAAGTTTAAAAAGGAGAAAAATCCGAAATATCCGCTTGCAGCCCTGACTTAAGCCCCATTGAGAACGTGTGGGCGGTTTTGTCGCGCAATGTTTTGAAAAATGGGTGTCAGTTTGATAATTTGAAAAATCTAAAAAGGGTCATCAAAGAAGAATGGGAAAAAATCGACATAGATCAGATACAATCACTGATTAATTCGATGCCACGACGTCTCCGAGATGTAATTAGAAACAAAGGATCAAAAACTAAGTACTAAGATTTGATTTGATTTCGAATCAAAAATATTTCAAATACAAATACTAAAGTAAAAAGACATTGTCCTTATCATTATTTCGTTCGTATAAAATTTACAAAACTAATTAGAAATATAAAATAGGAGTTAATTTTGATAACTAATTTATATTCGAGATGTTTTGTTATGCAGTTACTAAAAATTAAATGTATTTCTTAAATTTCTAAGAATAAATGTTTAAAGAAAATTATTTTGTTTTGTCCTTATCATTATTTCGTGGAGTGTATAACTGCAATTATAAATAGTCAACTTTCAGAAGTTTCCCCAACTGCGAAAATTGCGTACGGATTTTGGAAGAAGAGAAGCACCGTCAGCTCCGTATGTTCGTTGTCTTGTAAAAAATGTGAAAGAAACTGGCATCCTCATCGGTAAACCAAAGCGTGAAAAGCCAAAAACAGTGCGCACACCCGAGAATATTGCTGCTGTGGCAAAAAGTGTGCGTGAAGTGCCATCAACATCAATTCACCGTCGTTCTCAACAATTGAACATTTCGGAGACATCATTGAGACGAATTTTGCATAAAGACCTTGGTATGACGCCATACAAAGTCCTATTGGTTCAGGAGTTGAAGCCAACTGACCATCCAATGCGTTTTCGCTTCGCTAACTGGGCCTGCGATCGACTTAGAGAAGATGCCGATTTTGCAAAAAAAAAATCATCTTTTCAGATGAAGCTCATTTTGATCTTGGCGGGTATGTAAACAAGCAAAATTGTCGCATTTGGGGCACAGAAAACCCGCACGCATACATTGAAAAGCCGATACACCCAAAACGAGTCACTGTTTGGTGCGGATTTTGGTCCAGAGGCATAATTGGGATGTTGCACGAATTTTTGTTCACAAAAATTGAAGAGGAGGATATTGGCAACATTTGGTTTCAACAGGACGACTCTACGTGCCACACAGCCGAAGCTACACTCGATGTTTTGCGCCCTATTTTTGAAGATCGCATTATCAGCCTCAGAGCTGATGTCGTTTAGCCACCTCGGAGCTGCGATTTGACACCGTTGGACTATTATTTGTGGGGTGCCGTAAAAGATAAGTGTTACGCCGACAAGCCATTGGTGAAATATAGCTGCACACAATCGATATTTATATTTATATTTATTTGTAAATTGGAAGCATACACTTTAAGATTAAATAATTATCTTATATGTTAGTGACGCCTAGAGTTAATTAAAATATTAAACACTACTGAATAAACGTAAAACAAACATATCAATAAGAAAACTAAAAACTAAGTATTCTTGTGAAATTAAGTGAACTAGGATAAAACAAAACCAAAACCAAGAACATCTCCATTAAATTAAATTTAATAGATATAAAAGAAAAGAAAAGAGAGAAAAAAAAAGAATAGAAAATAAACAGGACTTTAAGCTAAATTGAGTTGACAAAAAAGGAATTAAGTTTAACACGAAAAGTCTAGTGCCGCCGTACTCTCTAACATGCCTAGGTAAAGAATTCCACAGGCGGACGACGTGAACGAGGAACTGGCGCTCAGAAGATAGGCAAGTAAATCTGGGGGGAATAAGTTGGACAGTTCGGTTTGAGGTGCAAGGGCGCAGTATGTTGAAGAGATAAGAGGGCTGATGAGTTTGAATGACATTGGATAGCAGTATAAGAGTTCGATATCGAAAAAGATGGTCAAGTGACATGTTGTATAGAGATTTGGAAAACAAGGATATTCTGTCAAAACGTTTAAGGTTAAAAACAAAGCGGGCAGTATTGTTAAACGCAACATTCAGCTTTCTCCGGCACGCAGAATCACAGTTGGAAAATATTTCGCAGCCATAACTAAGTATAGGAAATTTTAAGGTTTTGGCTAGCAAAAAACGCGTTTTTAGGGGGACATAGTAATGGGACATCCAGAGCTGTCGCAGTATGCCATATACCTCACCAACTGTTGCATTGATATGGGTCTTCCATGTCAGTGTTCTGTTGAACACGATTCCTAAGTTTTTAACAGTTTCAACATATTCAATTTAAAGGCCATTAAGCACAATATCGGGAAAGTAAGTAATTAATTGCGCTCGAACAGTCTTCGATCATACCTAGTTGGCAACTACGGTAGAGTTGAACGTCATCGGCATACATATGGATGGAAGAAGAAACAATAGAAGGAAGCTCATTTATATATAGGGAAAATAGAAGCGGTCCAAGAATAGAGCCCTGTGGGACACCTTTATTATTTAGAATAAAGTCAGATGTCTGAGGTCCGACTACGACAGCCCGTTTTCTCAGTTTCAGGTACGAGGAGATGAGTGATACAGATGAACTAGAGAAGCGGAAAAAAGTTTTTAATTTATGGCACAGTTGTGCATGATCAACGGTGTCGAACGCCTTAGAAAAATCGAGGAGCACCAAAAACGTCGCTTCATTAAAATCTAACTTCTCTCTAATATCATTCACAATTTTAATGGTTGCAGTGATAGAGCTATGGTGTTTCCTAAAACCGGACTGTAAAGAAGAGAGTAAGTTATTCTTTTGGATGTGAGAGCTCATTTGTCTTTGTAGTAATCGCTCGAATACTTTTGACAAATAGGGTAGAATTGAAATGGGACGAAAGTCGTTACTGTTAGGCTTTTTTTGGATAGGGATAATTTTTGACATTTTCCATTGTGTGGGATAGCAACCGGTCGTTAAAATAGAATTAAAGGAATAAACTAAGTGGGGAAGAATAACTGGCAGGATGATTTTTATAAATTTGGGATGGATGTCGTCAAAACCAAAGACATTAGATTTGACTGATAACAGACATGAAACTAATTCGACATCATCGATGCAGGCGAACTCTAAGCTACCTACTTCATGTGAAGTTGACGATGTAGGACGTTCAACATTTAAGGATGGGAGGGGAAGATTAACAAAATTTTTGTTAAGCTCGTTTACGTTAAAATTAACATCGACGTCTTCTTTGTTTTTGCCAATACCAATTGCACGGAGATTATTCCAAAGCTGTTTTCCTCTAATCTGTGTATTTAGTTTGTTTTTGTAGAGCTCTTTTTAATAATGTGCTTAAAAATTGGACCGATCGTGTAGGCTACTGCATGACCATCCGAGGCAGCCATTTGAATGAAATTATTTTCCATTATTAACCGGAAGGATAAAACTAATTATCTGTTAAATCAGACATGAGCTAAGTGTTACCATTCACGAAATAAGCACTAGTTGAAAAAAAAAAAGTTAGATGGCGGACCCTTTATAATATTAACACTATCGAATATGTTGGCATGTTTGGAAGTTGCACTATCTTTATTCAATAGACACCGTTTGGATCCTGCACGATAATATGAAGAGGTCAGGGAACAGGTTAGACTTTAGTAAGCCTTCCAGAGGACGTACGAAAACCAAAAGTGCATTATTCGCTTCTAAAATACAAAGAAACAATCACAACAGAGTCATACTGTAGTGAAATTGACATAATGTGTAGCAAATTGTTCCAGCTTTCGCTGGTAAAGAGGCATGACCCCATCCTGCTACATGACAATGCGAAACCACATGCAATACAGCAGTTCTTAAACTAACAGGGCTGGGATATGAAGTTTTGTCTCATCCACCATCCCCATCAGACTTATACCAAACCGATTACCACCTTTTGCGAAAATTGTCTAATCACCTTTAAAATAATCAGTTTCCAGACCTAAATGCCATAAAAAAAGGACTACTATGAAGGCTTTTTGACCGAAAAGGGTAAGACCTTCTTTAGAAGAGTCCTATTTACTTTAGTGGAGCGTTGGAAAAGACGACAAATGTAAATGGAGATTATTTTGGGGAGACAGCGTTGTGAATTTTCAGAATATTCCACAAGAATGTCCGACAAGAAAATGGGAAATTTCATATGGAAAGTATCTGTTTCTACTCGAGGGAAATAAAAAATATATCTCTTGACTATTCTTCTAAACCACTACTACGAGAATGCGATCTTAGAAAAACGTTATAGATCGCATATTTTATTGCATCGTAAGTTGGCTGTACTGTGTATATGTCTAAACTAAGCCCCCATGTAATGTCATCATGCTTGCTTGTTCATTTTGTTTGGATGGCAGTCTCATATCTTGGCCACTGGTCCCCTTCAATGCCACTAGTTATGTTGGAACCAAAGTTAAGTTGCCTGCTAGTAGTCCATATATGGAATAATATGTATTTGATTATTAACAGAACAATAGTTGTTTTTTTAAAGCAAAGTTTGAACTTAAAATTTTTTATTGTACAAGATAAAGCAATGATTTAATGCGGATTTTAAAACAATGAATGAATCAAACTTATCTATGCACCAACAAGGAAAACTTTTCATAACTGAAACCATAATACATAACCACATTTACACATATACAGACGTACATAAGTATGTACAGCAATGACAATTTCTGGTGGGCACAGAAATAGCACAAATTTGTCGTCCTGTAAAAAACAAAATTTCATTTCAATAAGTGTACATTGTAGTGTGTCCATGATTTCTGAGAGTTCCTACTATTTGTTGGCATTTGCTCTGCGGGATGGAGTATAACGCGTAGTTAATTTGCTCGACTCTAAACATTAGATAAACCAACTAATCCTTGGCCATCTTTGCTGCATTCTTTAAGTCATTAACATACATGAAACTCTTATTGGCAGGAATATGGTCCTATTGTGTTTTTTTCTGTTTAGAATATTTAAGTACAAAAACTTATCCATTATGCAAATCAGAACATCACCCTTCTTTGCGTTTGAATATCTGGAATTGAATTTTTGTCTTATGGTTCCTCAGCATTCTCTTCCATAATGTTACATTATTATTTACTTGAACCCCTACAATGCTCAACCGGACCTAGCCATATTGTTTGTATTTTGTTGACTCTTCTTATGTTCAGCCACATAATTGAGTCGTCCTCTTGCAAGTTTATTTCAGCCGCAATGGATTTGAAAGGATTGGCCTTGCACGTTCTGACGATGACTTTGTCAACGCGGGTTGCAGTTTTGCATGGTGGAGTTTGCTCTGGAGGTTACTATTTCGGTGATTTGTGAAGATTTTTAATTTGCTTGGAACGATCATACATAATGCTCCTTGTATCTGGAGAACAATGAATAAAAAATTTCTCGTATCTGTAAATGCCCGTAACTTTACAACGCCTTCCTACAATAACGAAACTTTTGTTTCAAGTTTTTTTTTTATCAAAAATGTGTGCAATTTCCTCGTTCATAGCTTGTGTGTATACATTTCATACCTTTCTAAAACTTTGTCAGTTTTAAATTACTATTTTGTCTATCGATTTTCAATTGAACAAAGGTGTGAGCACGGAACCTTATCAATAATTTCATGTTTTGGGTTGTTGCCTCGCAGGATGAACTTTTGAGACGTTTACGAGTATTCCTTATAGCGAAGCAGAGAATTTTTCCCTCCATTACTCTTATATAACTTTTTACATAACTTTCGTTGCTAAGTATTGATTCGATGCCATAATGCTAGCAGGTCACATAAGTGTTTCTTTCGTTCATTTATTTGATTTTTGTGAAATGGTGGTTCATTGCGCCTTTTTAAAAGAATTTGTATTTAATAAAATATTTTTAAAAATAGCAGACAATAACATCGATTCTAAAATAACATTCTAAGGGATCTGACTGTATTCATTTTAGGTGAATCTGATTTCTTCTTTATTTAAAACTTTACCAAGATTAATACTCAATTTCTATTTTTTCATAATATCGGGGTTTTCCCTGATATAAATTCTGGAAAACGTTGACATTGTATAATATATGATAAAATGTACAACTATGGTTGACGGGTTAAGTTAAATATTGAACTTGAGTTATTAATTTTGGCGATTTTTCTTAATTATTGTGGGCTTGACATGATTTAGCCTTTCCAACAACGCTTTTGTCTTGAGTAGCCTTATTTGGGTATTTTTTCCCCTCCTGAGCAGAAAACTACTTTTTTTTAGTCTTTTCTTCTTTTCTGGATATACAGTGTTGTGAAAAACATACCAGATTTGATTTCTCTTGAAAATTTTTCATTGAAGAATTCTAGGGGACAGGAATAGAGAAGGTACACTTGTTTGGTAATTTAAGAAAACCAATTGAATAAGTTTACAAATAGAAAAAGAAAAAACATTGCTATACTTTTTTTTATAGAGTTTTATTAAAAACTGCAGTGCTCAGCTTAATGCCATGCCTGTGCAAAACACATCGGATTTTCAAAAACCGTATTTTCTTGCTCTTTAACTTGCTGATAATAGTTTTGGTTGTCATTTGAATTGACAAATTGACTTAACAAAATTTGAAAGCTCTGGATCTGGTGTCTCCAATTTGTTTACTAATAAAATGGCTACAGTGATGTGGTTAAAAATCAGGTGGTAGCGGACATCAGGGAGGGGCTAAAACAAAAATCTATAACCGAAAATTACGAGGACGGGTCAATAAGTCACAGTTTTGGAATAAAACACAGATTTTTTGATAAAAAAATAATTTTATTTTTCAACGTAGTCTCCCTTGAGCTCTATACACTTTGTCCAACGCTTCTCCAATTTTTTTATCCCTTCCAAAAAAAATGATTTGTCGAGGTCCTCAAAATAGGCCTTTGTTTGCGAGATGACTTCATCATTGGAGTCAAATCTTTTTCCACCAAGCCATTTCTTCAGGTTTGGGAACAAGAAGTAGTCGCTCGGAGCCAAATCTGGAGAATAGGGTGGATGAGAGAGCAATTCATAGCCCAATTCATGGATTTTTGCCATGGCAACTGCACATGTGTGCACCCTTGCATTGTCTTGGTGGAAAAGAACTTTTTTCTTGGCCAAATGAGGTCGGTTTTTTTTCAAATCGTCATTGAATCGGTCCAATAAGTTGGCATAATATTCCCATAACTTTATTGGCTGACAAACCCACCTTGGCCTTCTTTGGCGCCGATTCCCCCTTCGAAACCCACTGTTTTGACTGTTGTTTGTTCTCTGGTGTGTTGTGATGGATCCATGTTTCGTCCACGGTTACAAAACGGCGCAAAAACTCCTCCATATTGCGATTAAACAACGCCAAACCTTCCTGTGAAGTTGTTACACGATTTTTTCCATTTTCTCCTCAAATTAGTGAGTAGTCTGATAAAAATAGCTGTCAAACACAAACTAACTGACGCAGCAAGTTTAAATTTTGACAGGAGTCAACTGACAGATGCCTGTTGACAGGAGCAGTGTTGCTGCTAAGTCACGGACTTATTGACCCGCCCTCGTATAAAATGCCATCATCGACAGTGTGTGAAATTATAAAAAAAAATTTGGAATGGAACTGGTCGAAACCATTCACTGTGGAGGAGGTCTCCCAGAAAAAAAAAACTACACTCGGACCTAATCGGAAAATTAAGGAAATATTTCTTAGCGATACTTTCTTGCCTTCAAGAAAGATTGTTAGTAAGCTCAATCTTTCAATTGAAGCAAGCACCTTACGCAGGCGTTTAAGAGAAGCTGCGAAAAAGCTTATACTTACTGCTAAGCATAGACAAAAGAGGTACCACTTTATTCTTCTATTGTACTAAGTCGAATTCGTAAGAAAACATTTGAATTGGTCAACAACGAAGTGGAAAACTGTACTCTTTACCGACGAGAGTAAGTTAAACTTGATTGCTTCCGATGGAAGTATTCATGTTTGACGAAAGAGGGAGACACGTCTTCAGCGACGACATTGTCGTCCATCTGTGAAGCATGGATGAGGCTCAATTATGGTGTGGGGATGTTTTTCTGGTGCGGCATGTGGACCAATTTCAGTATAGGAATATACTGGAATCCGTAATGCTACCATATGCTGAGGCGGAGACGCCACTACGTTGGGTTTATCAACATGATAATGACACAAAATATTCATCAAAGGTGGTTAAGGGGTTATTTGCTCAGAAAAATGTGGTTGTGTTGGAATGGCCCTCACAATCGCCCGATCTAAACCCTATCGAGAACTTGTGGGCCATTTTAAAAAGACGGTTGTGTCACAAACACACATCCAAAAACGCACCTATGACGGTCACTAAAGAATGAATGGGAGAACATTCCAAAAGAAATTGTTGCAAACTTAGTTTCGTCCATGCCTAAAAGATGCGAGGAGGTCTTAAAAAACAACGGTTACTGAACAAAAATCCTGTATGTTTTACACAGCCCGTTACCGAGTTAAGTTAGGTTTTTTTTTTTTAGATAATAAAACATATTATCGCAAAACCTTATTTGTAAACTTATACAACAAGTTTTTAGTTAGATTCTTGCTGTTCCCTGAAATTAACCAAAGTAAAATGTTCGATAAAAATCCGGTATGTTTTGCACAACACTGTATGTATTTATAGTCCAATACAACATAGTGGCAAGGTCAACATCATAGATCACCAAATTCGTGTTTCGAGCCAGAAGTTTAATTTATTGTCTTTTCTTGTTTACGTCTGCAATAGCGAGTTTCAAATAACTCTTTATTATTGTACAAGGTAGACAATTTCTTTCGGAAAATTGTTTTCCGCAGCCAGAAAATTTTCTTTATTGTGTTTTGTTCAATATTCAATAATTTGGCATTTTTTTTTAAATTTCAATTGATGCGACAATCTGTAGCGCAAGTTCAAAAAGCGCTAGCCCTTCAATTGCCCAATCAAAATCGTTGAGTCTTTCGAAACGACTTTAAAAGATATCTTGGTGGGGTATACAATATACAATGTAATTTTTATAGGTAATATTATACATACCTGTATTTACGAGTAAGGCGCATCTGCAGTTGGTTTTGAAAATCGTGTTTCTTGTGGTTAAATTCAAATATTTCCGAGACTTATCTGCAAGTGATGGATAGAGGAATACATTCATAGTTCCTTTATTATACTAAAAAGATAAGAGTTCACCTGAGCATCCTATTCTTATATTAGACTGGAACACAAGTAGCTACGAAAACTCAAATATGAGAGAATCTGCAGATTATTGTTCAAAAAGAAAACAGAAAAATGCTTCTTAATTGCATCTGTAAATAGATTGGAGTATTCATTAATATATAAATTAATGAACATGTGCATACATACATATGTATATAAACTTCAATCTGCATTTAAATGCTGCTACAATTGCAAAACTCTATATAAATACAATAGCTCTGCATACATATGGTACAATACAAATATAAGCTGTACACTTGAAGAGCAATACAAAAAGAAATAAAAGTCAAGGCATGAGGAAGCACTCTAGTTTACGTGACGCATCATTCGGCATGTGTAATTATTATGATATGTCAATTTAAGCGACAGCCAAAGTGGTGAACCTCTTCTTCGACTGTTCGATGGGGAGAGATCGCTGTTATCCAAGCTAATTGACCTCAATTAGACATGTTGCGCGTTGTTCTGTTTCAGTTCAGTTTCATTTTGCTGACTCGAATTCAAACTATGGATGTACGAGTGAGTATGGCTGCAGGAATAAGAAGATGAAATTTGCGTCCTTCATTGGTAAAAGTACAACTCGAGCATAAAAATAACCAGAACTCAAACATTGGTAACATGATTTTTGCACCCATCATTAATGAGCCTCTCAGATGATGTCACATTCGATTAAGCGACACTTTATTAGACGCAAAGTGACAAATCATCCATATGATACGAGTATATGAGAACGAGCAAACAAGTATGAGTACGTACGCGCGTAAAGCACCAAACTAACTGAGTGGAAAAATGATTCCTTTAAAGATACATCAAGTTGTGTTGCGCTCTTGTGGCTAGGCTGGAAAATGCTCGTGACAACTCAAATCGGTAAACTCTACTAGTAGAGCGTGAAAAATGCTACCTTCGCATTCACTAGGCACATTAGTTTTTTTTTTGTTTTTTTTTGTTTATTATACTTCTAATATATCAGTGCGTTTACGTTGTTTAAGCTTATTAAGTTGAGCATATTAACACTGATAAATGATTGGCCCAGACAACTAGGTAAACACTCAATTAACTGTGTGGTGATTAATTCACAGAGAGTACGAGTGTGTACCGGCAAACGCCCGTTTATCAAATACGTTATACTTAAGTGCTCATACATACATACATACTACGTATATAGAACATATTCACATGTCTGTATTCCGATTTGATGGAATCTGGCAAAATGCAAAGAGAGCCGATGACAGTTCATAACCCTTTTGCCGCTTTCGTGCAAGCATCAATAACTATCTTCAGTAATACATATCTATAAACGCGTTTTGGCTGATGTCAATCTTAAAATTTATAAATTCCTCTCATCCGGTACAGCAACAGAGGAATACGAGTATATGTAGCAAGAGCACAACATCACATTATCATCACCAGAGCGGCATCATTAGCGTGATGTAGCCACATAACCCATAATAACAGGCATTATAAGGGTGGTGTACATGCGTCTTTCTGTTTCTGTTCTATCCGCTAGTTGTCTTGCTGGGTTGCTGTTTACTTGCATCATCAGCAACATAACATCATCAATGATGAGACGACGTGGCGGTTGGTCACTTAATGCGTCAACGCAGCATAACTGCATACGTATTCGTTACGCTACGCAAGTGCAGTGAACTTTCCCTCGTTGTTATATTCGTATCGTATCGTATCGTATCGTATATTAGCAGTTAAATTCACTTTGCTGTCGTAAGATTGTTAACTGATATGTTGGTGAGGTGATATCGGCTGGCTTAAGAACAGCGACTACATATTGTGGAGCAATAAAGCTTACAACATTGGTCGTCGCGCGCAATCACATTGTGCACGAAAAAAGGAATTTTTCTTCGTTTTACCTTCATTCATTCATTCATTAAGATTAATTTTCATCCACCAGAAAAGCTGATGTACAAAAAAAAAAAAAAGCGCTACCTGCGCGCGCACCTTCGTGCAGTGATTCTGTTATATGGTGTCGTTATTGTTTTGATTTCATTCGGCAACAAACATTCGCGTTCATTCACGACTTTTGAAGTTATCCAATTTTTCAATTTCTGTCAAGCTTGGGTGTGAAAAATGTTGCTTTCGCAAGGGAGACTTATGAAATGACAACGAACTCTTTGCATCATTTTCGCTGAAAAGAACTACAGCGTACTTATAATTCGTGAAACTCGATACGATAGCTGCCGCCGTCAATCCACTTGAGCAATGTGGGTTTGCATCATTTGGATTAAATGAATTTAGCAGACTTATTTACAGGAAATGCTGAGAAGCAATAACTGCGCGAGTACGAGAAATTATAATATATGTAATTCCAAAAGCTTTGATTCGTTCATTTCTAGAACCCTATTCCCTTTATCTTATTTTTGACAATATTTTGCTTAGTGTTCTAGATATTGGTATTTGGAAATGTATCACGATGAATCTGATTTAAATGTGCCAATAAATTAATGTGAGTTTTCTCCTTTGTACACATCGCCAGTAGTTTCTGAATTCACATCCTGGTAAGTACAGCCATGTACACGTAAATAGCACAAACTCAAATGAAAATTCTAATGAATTGAAATGAATCCTACTTTTGCTGATGATACTGTTTACCCCTATCGTACTGTATATTTCTGGTGAACAAATGTACCGTTATCATTTCGATGGTTTGACAGGTGTTGATTTCAATAAGCGAAGATATCGCACAAATTGCGATATTTATAAATTAATTACTCTGTGGGTTAAGCTAAGTGGCATAATGGGAGAAAGTGTACATTGCACTCCATAGAAAAGAAAAATTATATGCGACATATACAAAGATGGCAAAAAGCCAGTTGAAACAGCTAAAATAATAAATAGTTCCAGGCAAAATGGTCTATAATGCGATTAAACTGGTAAAGGAAGGGGATATTTATTGAAATGAAAACAAACAACGGGAACCGAAACCAACAAAAACTACTGTCTTCATAGATAAGGTCATTATCCGAAAATGCAAGAAGAATCCGTTCAAGTCATCTCGGCAAATTGGAAACGAAATTAACGAAGAATTTGATGATCCAGCCGATTAATCAGAAGGAGATTAAATGAAGCTCAGCTATTTTGACGAATGAGTAGAAAAAACCCACTCTTGTCAAAAAAAAAAAAGAAACATTCGAAGACGCAAAGGTTTGCAAGAGCCTATCAAAATAAAGACATACACTTCTGGAAAAAAGTGGTATGGAGTAGGACAATTGTCCATCGTTCAAAAAGGCAAGCTTTGAATTCCAGATACACTCAAAAAATAATTAAGCATGGTGGAGGGAATGTAATGGTCTGGGGTGCTTTTTCCTGGCATGGAATAGGACCGCTTGTAAGAATAAGTTTAAAAATGGACAAATTTCAATATTTAGACATATTACAAAATACAATGGAGCCTTATACTCTTGAGTTCATGCCAGTTAATTGGATATTCATGCAAGATAATGATCCGAAGTACTCCGACTATATAGTGAAGGATAGGTTCTCCAAAGAAGGAAGATAACGACGTTAAGGTAGAAATTGGGCAGCAAAATTTCAAAAATAATGATGAACTCTGAGATGGCATAAGAGAAGCTTGGTATTCTATCCCGAAAGAAAGATGTCAGAAGCTTGTTGAAAGCATGAGGCGAAGATGTAAGGCAGTAAAAAAGTAAAAAAAAAGACAAAACGAAAACATTTTAAATTATATTTTGAATATTTCTTAATTTATTTTCAGAAATCAAATTCTGTGCTATTTCTGTGTCCAGACAAATTTCTTGTTCATTATTTTCTGTCTATTAAAGGGTTTTCCAATAGGGACTTGACAACTTTGAATTTAATTTGTGAACGCACTCTTTCACTAATCATCAAACTGTCACTGTCAATTTATTCAGTAAACTCAACATTTTCATCATGGTAAAGTACACGAACGAGCAACGTCTGCAAATTATAAAAATTTTCTACCAAAATTCGGAGTCGGTGACTGCAACTTTAAAAGCGTTGCCCTAGTAGACAGGCAATAACAAGTTTAGTGCAAAAATTTGAGTCTACATATTCGTTGTGTGATGTTGGCGTGTCAGTGAGACAACATGTTGGTCGAAGTGTCAAAAATATCGCTGCCGTTCAGGCGTCCGTAGCAAACGATCCAAATCAGTCAATTCCACGGCGTTCTCAAGAATTGGGCATCGCTCAGACCACATTATGGCGTATTTTGCGTAAGGATCTTGGTTTACACCCATACAAGATCAAGCTGACTCAAGAATTGAAGCCGATGGACCATTTGAAGCGACGTACGTTCTCCGATTGGGTTCTGGAGAAGATGCGCCAAGATGATGAATTTCATCGCAAAATAATCTTCAGTGACGAAGCTCGTTTTTGGCTCAATGGGTTCGTCAATAAGCAAAATATGCGTTATTGGTCTGGTGAAAATCTACATGTGCTTCATGAATCACCACTTCATCCACAAAAAATAACTGTTTGGTGCGGTTTGCATGCCGGCGGCGTTATTGGGCCATATTTTTTTCGTAGACCATAACGATCGTTACGTTACTGTGAATGGTCAGCGTTATCGCGCCATGATCACCGATTATTTTTGGCCCGAATTGGAAGATATGGACTTGGACGACATGTGGTTTCAACAGGATGGTGCCACAAGCCACACAGCACACGCTACAGTCGATTTATTGAAGAGTAAGTATGGTGAGCGTGTAATTTCAAGACATGGGCCAGTCGATTGGCCGCCTCGTTCATGCGATTTAACGCCGCTTGACTATTCTGTGGGGCTACGTTGAGTCATTGGTTTATGCCAACACGCCGACGACGTTGGAAGAGCTCAGAGCCAACATTAAACGCGAATAATCGGCCGTTTCGGCCGAAATGTGTGGCCGAGTCGTTGAAAATTGGGTCCAACGGATCGACCGCTGCAAACGTGCCCGCGGTGGCCATATGAACGAAGTCGAGTTCCATTCATAAATGTTTTGATTGTACTTCAAGCCGATAATAATGTTTTTCAAATATCTCAAAGGGTTTGCGTTCTATTTAAAAAAAAAGTTGTCATGTCCTTATTGGAAAACCCGATATATAAGGTACTCGGCAAATATATTTAATTAAAAAGATCTTCAAAATATGCCAGAAACAATGTTGCTAATTAAGACTTTGTAGCACGAAAACAAATTTTAAAATTAATTCTTTATTTATTGCCATTTACTTTATTAGAAACTCTATAGCTTAAATGTATCTTAACTATTTCAGGTATTGTGTCATGCGCTCCTTCGCCCTGCAAAAATGGCGGAACTTGTGTTCAACAAATAAAGGAATCACCATACTGCAAGTAAGTTTATCACCTCAAACCTTACTCTATTCGGCATAATCAATTTATTTCATAAATAATTTTTTTTAGAGATGTAAATAGCTAATAAAAATTAATATACTTGGACTATAGGATGGCAAAGACTTGATCTTTGTCTTTTATTACCCTTTAGACGGTCATAGCAAATACCAAAATGAGACAATAAAGATAGCAAAATCACATAAATACATTAAAAAAAACATCAATAAACAATCCAAAAAAAAGGAGCCGCCTACCCACGCAAAACATGCATTAGATGACCAATAACAACATTTTGGATTCAGCGAGTCGTACTGTTATTTTGGAACTACATACTGAGAAAGAAAATCACAATTCACGACTAGCAGTAGGATGTCTTAACTGTGTAACATGTTCTATTAATTCCGTTCACATTAAACAAAAAAAAAAAAGTGAAATTTTTTTAGCCACAACGCGGCTAACTTACTGTGCGAGACCAGCTATTCCCAATGTCAGATGACTAAATCGATTTAATTTGAATATTTTAAATATTAATTGCTGATTTATTTGATTAAAAGTTGAGCTTGGGAGGAAAGCATGTGAACGCCTCTTAAATTGTTTCTCTGATCGCATCTACAAAATGTACAACTTTTTATTTATTTATTACATTATTACAATTTTTTTTTCTGTAACAAAAAAAGAAAACAAAATTGCACAAACTCGTTGGGAATACCAATTAGACTAAAACCACATTTGTATTCAGATGGCAAACGGATGACGAACTTTGCTACTACGTAATGAATGTAAAATTTGGAACAAACAAACGTACATAAAAACATATTTGTGGGTACAACAACAAGTAAAATGTAAAAAGGAGCCGTCCATGATCTCAGTAACAAATTCTGGTTTTGCTTGCCTGTGATGTGTTTGATGTGGATTTCCTGAAGAAGAAAGTTCAAAGCCTCCAGCTGATGATATTTAATTTATAAATAAGTATGATTATGAACAAACAATGGAGCACTTACACGGATAGAAGGAAATATCTATTTAAACAAGCACCTCTGATTCAGAATCGCCATTCAAAAGTGTTTTAAATAAGTATTCATACACAAAATTATGGGTACTACTTACCCGTATGCATGATCTCAGGATGAAAAGAGAAGTGAAGGTGCGCATGCGCCTATAAAAAGGTTATTAGGGTATATCAATAAACGATCTTGCAAAAATCAAACCCAAATAGATACACACATGCTTGTACATAGAGAGTGCAGAGATACTTGGCTGACTGTAAGAATCACTTCTCATTCAGAGTCGTTGTCTGCCATCCCTACTTACCCCACTTAAACAAGTAATTCATTCCTATCAAAGTTTCAATCGAAATCCAAATTCAGATTTAACTCCAAGTCGAATCATAGTAATTTCCAGCAATTGCCCATGGAAAATTAACAACGTATGGCCAACCCGAAACCAAACCGATCATTTTAGATATCAGGGTCCAAGTGTTTGCCAACTTCTTTGTACGTACATCACGAGAGAAGGAGTTAAAACCAAAAGAAAATAAAAATTTTAGAGCACAATGGAAATCGATAAGTGAGTGCCATTTTTGCCAGCGCTCGAGTATGAGATCTCTTCGACTTTCGACTGTTATGGAGTTGAAGTTTGTTTTATTAAGGTTAGTCGAATCGAAGCTGAACTGAACTGAACTATATGCTTTTATGGCGGCGTCTAATGGTCATGTAATGACTATTCTATTATAGATATGCTAGTCTTGGAGGGTATTTCTCTTTGTGTTTTGGGTTATGGCTTTTTTTTTCTATTCAAATTTGCCATGATCTATAAAGGAGAGTTGTGTGCAGATGAAAGGTTAACGTGAGGCGATTGAATTGATGCAACACTCGTATAATTGCGTCAAAACATCCGATTTGTTGATGAAAATACTGGATGTTATATATCCAAAAAATTATGAAGTTAGTGTACTCATAATTTTGTTTGTTTTAAGAAATAATTCACTTAAGATATTTTAATTCTTCCACATACATAGTACATAGTTCACTTTTCTTAGAATCATAAAACGTTGACCATGTTTCTGGGTCTTTGAAAGCGAGATGCAAATCCTTAGCGCCACACAACAAATAGTTGTTTACTTTAGATTTTACGGCAGAAAATGGAAAACCTTCCTCAGTCGATATATCATACATATGCTTGTAAAAAAAAGAAACAATAACGAATGGAAACGGAGGCTCCCCGCTTTGTCTATGACAATACAAATCTATGATCTAACGTGAACTATTGGCGCTTTCACATTAGTTTATTATAATTTCAGTGATAGTGATATTAGTGCCAAATTTAAGAAATTGTTACGAAGCTATAGGTTCTTCAACAAAAACGTGAGCCTAAAAAAACCAATAAAAAATGCCAGAATTTTATTAAATCATTTTTTTTTATATTTAGGTATTTACATATCAAAACGAATTGTGTGTTTATAAGTTTGGGGAATTCAGTCCCCATCATTATTTATAATTGCTTGGCATCATCTATTGCAATTTTCACTTAATTTTTGCGCATTTTCTACACTTAAGCCTCTCCAAATTTGCTTTAAAACCCGCGTAAGTTGCTTCATCGTGGCTATTTTTGTTCAACTTTAACCTCTGCTTCATTAAACACCACACATTTTCTATTGGATTCGCATCAGGATTTTGGGGCCAATCTATTGTAATATATGTATACCATTTTCTTCTCTCCAACTCGTGTAGAGGCGACTCCGAAGTTTTGGATCGTTTTCTTCTTGCAAAATCTGGTCGCAATTGTTTGGTCCATACAGAGACTCGGCTAACTTTAGCATTCCGAATCCTTTGGCCGAGAAGCATCATAAACATGAACTTTTGCTAGACGGTACGTTGCAGAAACTTTTCATCTTTTTTTTTATTCAGGCTTTCTTCCAATAATTATAAACAAAAAAATGTGGCTCATCTGTAAATATAATGTTGTTCCAATCCTGTCTAAATTCTTAGCCTCCTTTCGATATGTTTATGGATCAGTAGCGGTTTAGGTTTGCTAATCCTGTTTTTAATGTCAGATTCTACCAAACATCGTCGTATTGTTTGTTTCGATTGGACACTTCATTCCTTTTTGCGTTCCTCAGACTAATTGTGAGGTTTTTATGAAACAATTCACAAATTACTTAATTGTCATTACTGGATGTGCTTGCTTTGGTCCCTCTACCGGACCCATCATCGACATTACCGCATTCCTTGGACCTCTTTATCTACTTTCTCACAAATGCCTCTGATGTTTTCAAATATTTTACTGCCGGCTTAATACTCGTTTGCGGACATTTTGAGTGAGATACTAAGAAAACACTTTCGAAACGCTTTTTAGAAGCCGCACTCATTTTGTAATGATGTTATACAGCCGAAGTATGGAAATGTATTGAGGAAATGCGCGATCGGCAATTAAATACAGCAAATAATTTAATTACAAACAAGTAAAAGAAGTAATTTACAGTGTGTTCCAGCACTGTAATGTTCTAATCTTACACAAATTAAGCCAAGGAATCTCGTTTAAAAATACATGAGGAAGAAGAAATGGAAAACGCCAATATTAGATCATAGCATTGATGAATAATTATTTATCTTCAGAGAATCCGTGAAACTTTGTCTTACAAATTTTTTTAAAAGAGGTAGTAAAACCTATTATGAAACATTGCAAGAGCAATATAAATCGCAACCCCAAAATCTATAAAATCAGAGCTTTCATTGGCGGCTTGGTTTTAAGTAGAGTTCTGAAACTATCCTTTTTTGAAAAAGGTACCCATGATAAAATGTTTTCAGAAGCGATTCCCAGATAGGCTTGGGAATGTTTTGTTACTTACTAGCAATTGGATCAAAGGGATCGATAATAAGCTTTAGAATAAAAACCACCGAAGCTATGCTCCCGTATTTTGGACGTCACAACTGTAAGCAGTATAGTCGTATAGATGGAAAACAGATTCAATATGAGCTCAAGCTCCTAATACAATTTTGAATTATTTCAACTGATTTTAACCATATAAAGGACAAAATATAAATGAACCGTACGCAGATTTAGGACGTTGCGTCTGTAGTGAGCTCGGGTAAAGAAAAAATCTTCTAAATTCAAAAAATAGAGCTTATTGGTTAAAACATCATTGCTTTCGAGTGTGGTGATAATAGTGTAATTTGTCTTCGTTAAAACCCTGCAATCAATTCACATGGTAAAGCGATATACCCTCCGAGAGGAGGATTATAAGTTAAGAAGTTGTATACAGGGTGGACCATGTATGATCCTACCGGAAAGTGCCATAGACCTTACAAATGGCGTCGAATGTTAATTGGGTTTTGTCATTTATGAAACAAATAGAATTAGAATTTGTGTGAATAAGCAATGGAACGCTATACTTCTGCATAATGCGGAATAATTGTCACGATGTTCTTGATGACTAATTCGTCAGTGATTTTCGCGCATTGACGAGGCCCATTTCCACCAACGTGATAACGTGGACAAACAAAATTTGCGGTTCTGGGGTACTGAAGCCACTACATCCATTCAAAGTCATTGTATGGTGTGCCGTTTACGCTGGAGGAGTGTTTTTGTTTATAGAACGACGCAAACCAAACGATCACTGAATAATCATCAATGAATTTTTCATTCCTCAATTGGATGAACTGAGACTGGAGGACATGTGGTTCCGCAGGACGGAACAATGACGCATACTAACCGACATTCTAAAGCAAATGCTCTAAAGGGTCATACATTATGGTCCACTCTGTATAATAAATTTACAAAACACTGATGGGTTCAGATCAAAATATTTCATATTTCCCTAAATCGTATGCTAATGCAAGAGAAAAAAATTATTTCCTGTTGTAAGACCGTACATTGATTGACAGGGCAATTCAGATCGCTTGGCTCTAAATTAAAAAATTAGCGGTAGCATGGATCACAACATTTTATTTTGTACAAAACGAGACAAAAAAAAGCTATCGTTCGTTTCAAAGAAGTAATCGCAGTACGACTTACGAAGTCGAATTGCAATATGATCCCCTGGATCATCTTATACAGTCCTTTACAAAGTAAGCAGGACTTTTTAAAAATACGTACTTCCAGTGAGGGCATCTTTTGGCAATTATACATGCGTCGGAAATATAGATCCTTCACTTATGTCCTGTTAAAATTCAATGACATATGGACGAATAAAAGTGGAGTTATTGCGTCTGGAGTGACAGTATGTTTAGTAAAGGGTGCTTTTTTTAGAGGTTTGGTTTTAAACTGGCAACACTGTTTATACAGATTGTCAATTTGACAGTTGAAAGTTGATTTGCGGTTAGATCGTTTTGCCATGGTGATGAATCATGATATTTTCAATATGATCCAGAATCCAAGCGCCAAAGTGCAAAGTGGAAGGTGCCAAACTAGCCGCAACCCAAAAAATCTCATTTAGAGAAGTCAAAAGTGAAGTCAATGTTGCTTTGCTTTTACGATTCCAATCGCATTGTCCATAAAGAGCGCATTCCACCGGGCCAAACAGTTAAACGGCAATTCTATCTTGGTGTTTTGAAGCGTTTGGAGCATCGTATTCGTCGTATTCGGCCAGAATATCGCGCAGAAGGAAGATGGTGTTTGTTGCGCAATAATGCGTCATCTCATAGATCGACACATGTGACCGATTTTTTGGCTAAAAATCGCCTTTTAACTATCAACCATTCCCCCGTATTTGCCTAATTTGGCACCGTACCAAAGCTACCGGGTTTTACATATCTTTTCGGGAAAATGCATTTGCCGATGAAAGGAAAGCGTTTTGTGGACGTAGAAGGCATCCAAAAGACTTGTACCGACATCCCAAAGGTCATCCCGGTCGACGATCTAAAACATTGAGAATTCCTGCCGAAGGGGATTATTTTGAATAAATTAAATCGGTTTTGATAAAAAAAAAGCTTGTTGTTTGTTGTTCCTGTTTTTAAAAAGTCCTGTTTACTTTGGAACGCTCCTTGTAGTTCCCTGGGATAAACAAAAGCAAAGTGAACAATACCCAGATGTTTGAAATGCAATACTGGAGTACATGTGGAATAGTTAGTTGTGTTTCATAGGAAAACTCATACTTATTTCATAGACGTGACCGTTTTTAAAGACGGGCGGCATTTCTGAAAAACGTTGACCTTTCCATCATTAAAACCACGCCAAACAAATTTTCAGATTGATTGGTTAGTTTTGATTTGATAGCTATATCTATTGATGGGAAGACATAAAAGCGAAATTGGATGCCCCACCCATCTCTGACAACCGTGAAATATTGGTTCAAGGAATTTAAACGCGGCTGTGCATCTCTTTTGGTGAGGAGCGCACCGGCCGCCTGGCAGACGTGAGAGAATCATTGAAAATGTCCGAATGAATAAAAGTGCGGAAGAAGAAGAGGCCGTAGGCGTATCGTACGAAATGGCAATCAACGTTTTACATGATAAGAAAAAGATTGAGAAAACAGATAAGTCCGCGGTTGCATGGACAATACCGCCTAGGACTGTCATCCGCAGGAGTTATTGCGTCGCGTCGTTGCTGTTGATGAAACCCGGACACATTACTATACGCCAGAGACCAAACAAAAATTAAAACAATTAATTTTTTCATGCGAATCTGCCTCGAAAAAGGCAAAGACGATCCCATCTATGGGGGAAAGGTCATGGCTGCAATTTTTTCCGACTAGAAGGGAATTATTTTCAGGGACGTTTTTTAAGAAAGGAAGCACGATCACAGGACAGTACTACAGTGAATTATTGGACCGATTTGATAAAAAATTGACAGAGACATGGCTCCATTTGGCAAAGAAAATGTACTATTCCACCATATCCGGAACAGCTAACTCGTGCTCAAAATGCATCTGTAACATAGTCTCTGGTTTTTTACGTAAAAAATCATGTAGACCGCAGTTTAGGGGATGCCCATACATCCATAGGAGCAGGGATAAGCCTTGCCATCGCTCTCCGTCAAACCATTGATAGCAATTCGGAACTGTGTTGGAGGCAAAAGTTCCTTCCTTGGTATGAGTCAAGTCCCAGCACCCAGTACTTATTGGAACTCTGCATTGGGTCAAAGATTTTTCACGCGATTTTGGGTTTAAACCACAGCCACCATAACGCTCCCACAAGGGGACCTACCTCAAACAAGTCAGGTCCGGACCTAGTAGCGACTACCGGTGGTCCCGCCATGACCGGCAACTTGTAATTGGTCAAATCGTAGCAACCTTCGGTGGCGTAATCTGAAGATGTTTACGATGAGACCAGTACTTTGGTATGCCCCGCTTTTTAATAGACAACGTCATTAATGGGCGAAGCCTTGATAATTGGTACTGGAACTGCATCAGTTACAGTACGAATTGCTGCTGAATTCATCACGCATCGCCTAGTCCCGCGTGACCCCGTATTGAAGTTTTAATGACACATCTTTTGATATTTTGAAAACCATGCAAAAGAACAAGTTTCGTCGCCGTTATTTATGAGAACAAATACCGTTAAAATTCAAGAGTGATTTGAAAAGTGTTAAAGAATTTGCTCCGTCGAAAGCCACAATTTGTCACTGATATATAGAATTCAAACGCGGTCGTACAGGCTGTTACTTCGGAAAATGCAAAAAAAATTATCCGCAAAATCGTTTTGAACAACCGTAAAGTGAAAGTGCTTGATATAGCATAGCTGACATCGTAAATGTATCAATAGACCGTGTGCATCACATTTTACACGAGCATATTTGGGTATACACCAAAGCTCTGTTCGAAGTGAGTATCGCGTTTTCTCATATTTGACCAAAAACAACAACGTGTTAATAATTCAGAGCGCTGTTTGGAGCTGTTTGAGCTGTTACCTGTTCGCAATCCTCGAAAAAATATTCGCCAAAAAGAGATATGGCGCCAACATTGGACAAATCGTTCTATAAGAAAGACATAGAATTGTTAAAGCGGCGCTGGAATGATTGTATCTTTTGTCGAATTTAGTCAAAAAAAAAAGTGTTTTTCGTGAACGGTTTATAATACTCGTACCAAAGCACATGGTATTTTTTGCCTTGGCGAGTTTATTTATTCAATACCAACATATTTTACAGTGTATCCTAATTGACCTTCATCAAAAATTTAATAATAATGACATTGTTTCACTCCAAACTCATAAAACATCAATTGAACTCTTTTTATATACAATAAATATACCATATACGAGTATAAAAAGCACAGAATTATATGAGAACGTGTGTAAATTATTCAAATGCTACATATTGCACCGACGTACTCGTATGTGCAATACTGCTGTGCCGCTTGTGGGGTTGGCTATGGTTTAGATTAGATATTCGTTTAAATACGCTTATAGGTCATTGAAATTATTCGTTATTGGTGATAAACGTGCTTCTATAATGGGAAAAGAGTTGATCATGTTATCGGGAGATTGATCCTTTCTAAGATCGAACCAAATTCAAGCAAATTTCAAAAGTCTTGTATCTCCTCTTATAAAGAAAGCATATGGACATATATCTACTATACTCGTATGTGTCCCTGTTTTTAAATACACCAAACGAACAGATGAATCAAACATTATCTTAGATAAAGTCATCGGGGTCGGGGTCGGGGGTTGCATAAGTGTGCACTGAACTGACCGACTTGCTGTAGCGTACTGTCATTACGTGTGTCATGCCAATAGATGCAATCTCACCACAAATCAGCTTTTGTACAATAAAACTACGATTATTCATTTTAGTTCGTTAAATTACATGAGACGCTATAACAGCAAAATAGCCAACCAATGCGAATGCGAATGTGAATGCGATGGCGATGGCGAATACGAAAGCGAGCGCAAAATCCGAATGTGCCAGCGAACAATGATGATGATGATGAAAGAAAATGAAAAAAAAAAGACAACTGATGGATGGAGCAGACAACGGCAAGACCCATATGTGCATACATATGCCTGACGCCATTGCTAGTGCCCTAAAATGGAATCACAAAAAGTATACCTTCGAAGCGTTCATCTTGTGGTACTCTTGATAAATATCTAATTTTGCTATAAGGCTTTCAATTCTGTTATCTGATTGTAATGCTTGCAACTTGATGATGATGCCTTATGGTGCTTGCTGCTGCTTACCATCCTCATATATGGTATTGATCGAGATAACTGCTTACAGCAATACAAATGTACATACTCGTAGATGCATTCACTCTTTGGCCTGTCATGTTATTTGAAATCAATAATTGATCATCATTTTCATCCTGGTAAAAAGTTGAACTTGCATTGGATTTGGTAGAGCCTCAGTTAATAGCAGTAAGTTGCACATGTGCATTTATAAATAATAGTAACGTGTTCTCCTACGCAGCAGGCAACGCAAAGGGCCATCGTTTCTCCATCTGTATACATACGGTCGTGTGCTTTTGCTGCTTTCCTTTTGGTGGTAGTTTGAGTATTGGCTATGCCAAGAGAGCCGATGGTCTTGCTTTCTGGTTTATTTATTGTGGTATCTGCTGAACATGATATTCGTATGACGATTGCTACAGCAGCATCTTATGATCATCAGCAGCAGGAAGAGGAATGGAAATAGCGCGTGGGCGACAGACTTGTCTTTTTGGATGGACATAAGAGACTTGTATCATGTCGTAGCAATCGTCGTTATCGTCGGCGACGGCTGTCGATTGTCGTGGTTGTTTCTCTTGTGCGGAACGATTCTGCATAATGTCGAATGTGGGTAGACATACTCGTACTCGTACATAGCAGAAATAACAACAACTATAAAACGTGCTCCACGACGAGTCCCTTATGAACATAATATGTATGGTCTGCCATCAGTAGCGTAGGAATAAAACCTGATTAGAATCGTCTTCCTTCAAACCTGTCTTAATAACCCGCAGTTTAAATAGTTCATTTGATAGTTCTTGATGATTTGTAAAAAGGACAGGTCTTTTGGACGATTGATCATAGTTTATAAACTTCATACGTTTCAATGGTTGATGTATTAACCCTGCATAACGAAAAAGGAGCGACTGCTCAGTAATGTGATGTCTCGTAAATGATAACAATCACATAGGTATACTCGTATTGTAGAGGATCATTTGGATTTTTCTGAAAAGATCCTTGTAAGAAACCCGCATTAATTTTGCAACACCCACATGGCTGCTGATGGCTTCCGCTGCATGCTGCATACCTATCTTTATTCCTTCCTTTCTTCTTCTTTTTAGGGTACCTACATATGTGATAAAATTTTGCAAAATATTCAGTCGGGCATTGCTTTTTTGGATATAGTGTTTTTGTTGGTGTGGAAATCTGGCAACGTGGCATTCCACTCGGACTTACGTTGTCTTCTCTAATGCTGATGCATAAAATTTTTATCATAATTTTTTTTTTCGTTTTTTGTTTTCTCTTTATTTTTTTTGTTGCTTTGTGCTGAGTTTTTATTATGGCACGTGAGACAACATAGCTAGGTAGATCGACTGACTGACTGGATTGTTTTGTTTTTAAAAATGTGTTTGGTTATTTGTGCATCGTTTATTTTCGTTTTTGCACCAATGTCCACGCACATACTCGTATGCATGTGCCTACCTATCTATGTATTTATTTATGGAATTTTGTATTTGTTATCTTATGGTGTGCGTTTTTTTTTTTGAGCCAACAGGATTACCAAGCAATTGTACGGCTACATATGGATGTATTCATAGTTTCTTACAAATGTGGAAATGCGATAACACTAAAAAATTCGCTTCACAACTACAACAGGCTGCATTTACCTATCTTTTACTTCTGCGCTTAGTCGACTAACACATGTAAATATGAATTGTATGTCGTTTTAAATAGGTCTTTAGTGCTTCCTGAATTAGGGTTTTCCTAAAAATAGGACTCAGAAAAAGGACCAAATCAAGCCTAGTATGTATCAACATTTTACGAATATGTTGAAAAGGTTAATACGTTAGATTTCCTGAGGTAGAATAGCTTTATTTCACTAACTATGCTTTTAAATGTTAATTCGATATACAAATCAATTCGAGAGTCTATCTCATTTCTATGTGTTCTACAATATTGACCAAGCAGCAAGTATATTTGATACTATCCTTGTTAAACACATAATATTGTCTTCTTTGTGAGGTCGAGCATTCCTTTCTTTCAATCATACAACACTCAGTTTCCCAAGCTCTATCATTAAGTATTGTATTGTAGATGTTTAAGATACTGCCACCAGTTTATTGGTCGTCGCCTATTCCATCGCTTAAGCTGAATCGTATCATGAACACAATTTTGTACCCATAACCCACGAATCTCCTATACCTAGTCAAGTCATAAATACTGGAACACAACTGAACTCACTCATTACGAATGCAACACTGGGCGCATCCATTTCGTATTAATTGCGATTTGACAGTTGATATTTAGGCTTCATTGTGACGTAAAAAGTTTTTGACATTAATTGCTTACAATCATGGAATGGGGCGATATCGAAAATCGTATTGTTGTAGTTGGCCTACTTAAATGCAACATGGAAAAAAGGCGATATCTTTAGGACGTTACGAACGCTTGGAATCACTCACAAATTTGTGTATCGTGTTGTGAAGTTGTTTTAGGATACTGGTGGAGTACGAGACCGTGAAGAAACGAATCGACCGAAAACCGCTGCGAAAACAGAAAATCTTGTCGCGGGAAATGCAAATTTCGCAAAAATCCATGTCTCGCATTATCAAAGAAGATTTAGGACTCAGCGCGTACAAGCGACACACTGGACACCTGCTCACGACTGCATTGAAGGAAAAACGCAAGCGAAGATCGAAAGCGTTATTCAGACGGTACGCTAAGAACGCTCACAGACAAATTCTATTTACTGACGAGAAAATCTCCACCGTAGAAGAATCGTTCAATAAGCAGAACGATCGTGTGTATGCTTGGTCATCCAGAGAAGCATCCCTACTCATCCCGAGAGTTCAAAGAGGCCACCATCCCGCGTCTGTAATGGTATGGTGGGGAGTGTGCTACGATGGCGTTACCAAGCTCCATTTTTGCGAGAAAGGAGTGAAAACATCGGCCAAAGTATATCAATCGACCGTCTTGGAACCCATTGTGAAGTCTCTCAACCAATCAATATTCAACAAGCCAGCCATGTACTTTCCAGCAAGACTCTGCTCCAGCTCACAAAGCAAAAACGACTCAACTGTGGCTCAAAAACAACGTTCCGGACTTCATATCGACGGATGATTGGCCAGCTGGTAGTCCAGACCTCAAACCATTGGATTACAAGTTTTGGTCCGTATTAGAGGGCATGGCTTGCTTTACTCGACACTCAAATATTGAGACGTTGAAGCGAGCAATTATCCGTGTAGTGGACAATTTCCCCATGCATAAAGTGCGTCTCGCAATCGGTGAGTGGCCACAGCGTCTTAAGTCATGCTGGAAGGCAAATGGAAGTCATTTCGAATAAGTTGTTATAAGATTTGTAGCCATTGAATAACCCAATAAAAACAAAAAAAAATTGTTTAAATATTAATTCGTTTTCATTTGGTGCTGATTTTTCTGTGTAACAGTATTTATGTCCCTACTAGGTATATATTATATAGGTACCTACTATATATACATATGTACGTACTCGTACTCGTATCGAAGTAGCTTATTGGAATAAAGCAACTGTAACAATATTTAACAGCCTCTGCAGACGTTTATCCTGCGCACACTGTTCTAGTCCGTCTAGGATTTAAAAATCTCTTTGGCTTTACAGGAGAAATTCTTTTTGAAGCTACTTCTGCTCTCTTTACGTACAGTAGGGCCAAAAGGATCAGTGTAAAGATCATGCATTCCGCCTTCTGAATTAGGAGATTTGAACCCATTTGTTTTAGTAAATAGAAGTATCAGCGGTTTCCTTGGTCGAATATATGGTAACTCTGAGTGAGATAAACTCCCTAACTACCTTTTTGATTACAGCATTATCCTGTCTTCATTTACTTTTTAGCCAAGTCGTTTCGCCTGTTATTCGCTAGCCGCAACGTTGCTATGACATTAGGGTGTCGTCTGTTTGTCATAACAGATTTCTTGAAGATAGTACCGTCTGTGTTAACATCTGTCCTACACAATATCATTTCCAGCGTTATATTGAAAAAGTCACGTGATACTCGTATCCCAGTCACCCATCCGGTACACGTTTGAAATAATTCGGAGGAGCTTTCTCCAAGCTGCGCATTGCATTGCGTATTTTCTAGTTTTATGCGACATAGATAGAGATTTTCTTGTTTGATTGGCCCATCATCTGTAGAGCTAAATACGATTAATGTTATCATATGCGGCCTTGAATACGTAGTGCCCTTAGACTTATATCATAATAATTATTATTTTGTAGTCAGATCGACGCGGCTGATAGTCATATTGTTACTTGCCAACGTTCACACATTACCCTCGATATGATCTCATATGCGACACCAAGGATATATATGCCTTGGTTGGCATAAAGCTGATTGTCCAATCATCGGACATACGTTCGTCCACTCACTATCACATGACCTCCCTATTTGTAAAATTCTCCGGGTTGGTTAACCATTAAAGAGCTGGAAGGAAGCTGTTTTTTACCGTCAACTGGAAGTGGACGTCCTATTTTAAATTTGTTTATCTACAATTCTCTGTGCACCAGTGACTGGCTTTCCGTCACTATTTCGAATGGCATATTTTCTGGCCTTGAAGCCAGCACCCATCTGCCTGTTCTTCCTATAAAACTGCCGAATGTTTTTTCCATCGCTTAGTTCATTTCTTTGAGCTGGAAGACAACTTGCTTCTGTCTTTCGCTGCAGCGCAACAGGGTGGAGTTGGTTTCAGTGGTAGGTGAGTGCATAGTCTCTCATTTAGCTGTTGACGTCTGCTCTATTCCAGCGTCGCTTACGCATCCAAAGTTAAGTCTCTTTTCTTAGCTTTATTTTAGTAATTTAATTTATTTATTAATCCATTTGCATCCTACACAGTATGGTAATAAATCTTAAAAAGTAGTGTGGGATTATTTTTTAAGAATATTAAGAAATTGGAATTACAATTAGGATTACTATGTATTAAAATTTTCTTGTTACTTAGTTTCAAAAGAAGAAAGAAAATAAGAAAACAAAAACAGAGTGGGTGAAACGAATTTATTTTAAAATTACAAATTACAATATTGTTACAGATTTGTTGTATTATCTATTATACGTTTACGTATCTGTTAATACTACTTTCGTGTAGCCATGGACCAGTAAATCTATTCGAAATTGCGCTTTACCCCTCATCCTTCTTACATGTAATGGTAGGCAGTAGATAGTTAAAAAACTATCATTCAGAAGAAAGACGGGAGCAACGCGGACTTATTTTTGGGACCTGTTGGAAGATCCGAAGCATAATCTTTCATAAAGGCTACAAGGTTTCTGTGTCTGAATTATACGACACAGTCCGTGACTTTTTGAATTTCTGACCTCTTTACTGAAACAGCAACACTGCTCCTGTCAACAGGCATCTGTCAGTTGACTCCTGTCAAAATTTAAACTTGCTGTGTCAGTTAGTTTGTGTTTGACAGCTATTTTTATCAGACTCCTCACTAATTTGAGGAGAAAATGGAAAAAACTGAATTTCGTGTGCTTCACTTCACAGGAAGGTTTGGCGTTGTTTAATCGCAATATGGAGGAGTTTTTGCGCCGTTTTGTAACGGTGGACGAAACATGGATCCATCACAACACACCAGAGAACAAACAACAGTCAAAACAGTGGGTTTCTAAGGGTGAATCGGCGCCAAAGAAGGCCAAGGTGGGTTTGTCAGCCAATAAAGTTATGGCGACTGTTTTTTGGGATGCACGCGGGATAATCCACATTGACTACCTTCAAAAGTGAAGAACAATCAATGGGGAATATTATGCCAACTTATTGGACCGATTCAATGACGATTTGAAAAAAAAACCGACCTCATTTGGCCAAGAAAAAAGTTCTTTTCCACCAAGTCAATGCAAGGGTGCACACATGTGCAGTTGCCATGGCAAAAATCCATGAATTGGGCTATGAATTGCTCCCTCATCCACCCTATTCTCCAAATTTGGCTCCGAGCGACTACTTCTTGTTCCCAAACCTGAAGAAATGGCTTGGTGGAAAAAGATTTGACTCCAATGATGAAGTCATCTCGCAAACAAATGCCTATTTTGAGGACCTCGACAAATCATTTTTTTTGGAAGGGATAAAAAAATTGGAGAAGCGTTGGACAAAGTGTATAGAGCTCAAGGGAGACTACGTTGAAAAATAAAATTATTTTTTTATCAAAAAATCTGTGTTTTATTCCAAAAGTCACGGACTTATTGACCCGCCCTCGTATTAAAGAGCAGAATTAGAGTCCGGTAGCGTAAAAGTTGATCCAGGGTGAGGATTGTGAAGTTGAGAAAATTGATACCCTGTCTAATCAATATATTTAGTCCGTATATGTAGCGTGCCGTGTTGTTATAGTCAATATTACGCTTTCTCCTACTGAAAACATCACAATGGTGGAAAACATCATGTAAGAATAGAGATTACCAGTGTTTTCGCAAGTATTTTGCGCATTTTTAAGGGGACAAAGCGCTGCGAAGCCCATAGTGTACGAAGAACATCATATATTTTACGAGTCCTTACAACTGCATTAATTTGGGAGTCCGGAGTTAAGGTGTTGTTAAAGAGCATGCCCAGATTTGTAACAGTTTGCGCATATTCAATTGTTTTATAAAATGCTAGATCAAAGTTGGTTCTACTTACGATGAGGCATTTAGACTTTAATGGATTTAAAATCTGTCCATTTCTGTTCGACCAAAGGGCAATCATTTCCAAGTGTCTGTTGATGTTATAGGCGGAATTTTGTATGAGTCTGAGTGGACTGTCATTTAATAATTGAACTTCGTCAGCATATATTTGTACTGTGGATGAGTTTATCATGGTGGGAAGTTTATTGATATAGGAAGAGAAGTTGCCCCGGTATCAAGGAACTCCTCTTGTGATTGGGAGAAAATCCGACTCCTATTCGATACCTTAGCGGCTTATTGCCTTTGCCGAAACTAGGACGATAATAATCTTACATCACCAGCAGAAAGGTCGTAAAAAGTGAGAATAGTTTATTGCACAAATTAGTGTGGTCCACAGTGTCAAAGATTTTACAGAATTCTAAGACCACGAAGGACGTAACTAGATCTTTAACCAGTGCTAGGCGAATATCGTCAGTCACGTTTAAGTTGGCTGATGTGTAAGTGTTTGGCTGACAATAAGTTGTGTGCGCTGAGGTAGATATTAATTTTTGTTTGCATTATCCTTTCGAAAGCTTTGAACATAAAAGGAAGTACTGAGATTAGCCTAAAATCGTTATTTTTTGGTATTTTACGAATGGGAAAGATTTTCGCTAATTTGCATTGGTGTGGGAAAACCCCGGTCATCAGGATGTTGTTGAAAGTACTCTACTCGTATGTGTTATGAACGGAAGGATGATGGGTAATATAGCCTTTACAAAAGCGGGTGTATTTTATCAATCCCAACAATCTTAGACTTGATGGAGAGAAAACTTTCAACATCGTCGATACTCTCAAAACGCCAAGGTTTGTTGAAGGGTTAGGAAGAATTGGATATTGGAGAGGAAGCTCACGTTTAAAGCGTTCATATCGATATTGGCATTACATTCTTGTTTGGGCTTGCCGATTCCTACTTTTCTTAAATTTTCCCACAATTGTCGTCCCTTTATAGTTGAATTTAGTTTCTTTTTGTATACCTATACCCGTATGTAGGTATTTTTGCGGCCTCGATTTTATGCAATGAACGATATATTCGGTGGTGTACATCTAATCGAAAGCATTTCCATTGGTTATAGGCCTGACTCGTTAGACACTGGGCATATATTTCGTTGAATTTTCGTGAATTTGACTGGCTAGTAGGAGAAAATGACCAGGGCCGACGTTAACTTTTCTGAAAATGCGCAGATACGGATTGCTGGTTGGCGATTCGACTATTTGAAGTCCCTTCGTGGATCTCTAGTTTCTAAAGCTGTGCTATTAAACATTGTATTACCAGCTAATGACTTTTAACTCTTTTGTGGCAGCTATAATAAATATTTCCTTTTCTTTTCTGTATATTTGATCCTGTTTGCGTGTTGTGAGTTCAATTGAAGCACATTCCACTTGTACCTGTTCTTACGCTTCCTTGAAATAGCATATGTATCAAAGATATATGTATATGTACACAAATAACAATTCCCCACAACTATGCAACTACAACTAAATTGAAACTTTAGCTCCTATATCACAAGCGATTTGCCTGTTTAGTAGCATTATGCTTTGAAATTTGTGGCTTCTGGTATTGAACAAAATCAAAGTTGATAGTATTCGATTGAAGAACTTACTCAAATAGTTTTGAGTCCAAAGCAACAAAACTAAAATGAAAGATAACTTTAGCTGATAAGCAAGGTTTAATTAGAAAAATGCATTTTAGAGGAAGTGAACAAACAACTTCCTGGCAGGATGCATACATGTTTTTCTATTTCCCGTGATAACAGAATTTGTGTACTTATTTTGTGGTCTTTCCTTTATAAAAATAAAAAAGGATGTGGTTTGCAAAGTTATCTTTTCAATGAGTAGAAGGTTGTTTTCTGTGAATTGATAAAAACTGATAACACAAAGCCGCTGGTTAATTGAGAAACATTCTAAAGAAGAAAGTATAGGTTAATGCAGAAATTCTAAAATCTAACCGTTCCGTATTGAAATTATTAGTAAAACCTAGAATTCTACAAGATGCAAGTAAATCGAGGGACCAGCTGTCTGTCTCGCATAATTAAACTATTAAATTTAAGGGGACTCTGAACCCTGAATTTTTAAACATTAAATCCACAATTCGTTGTAGATTAACATACCACATTATGCCGTCATTATCTCAGTTAAAGAAGAGAAAAATATTCAATTTTAAATTTTATGTGAAAATGAGAGAAAAACTAGAATTTGCAATAAACGTTCCGTTTCTCCCCTACGTTCTACGAAATATCTGAATTAGGTATTCAGAAAACAGGTTTCTTATCCTTTGAGATTTGTTTTTTTTTTTATTATTATTAATTGGTCATAAGATGTAGGGATGAGCATGCATACACACATACCATATATGCATACATATGATTTTATTTATGCAAGCATGGATGTGTATTTAGAAATCTTAATAGAATACGCTAGAATCTCTACGCCTGTGTCGAAGATCTAACCTGACCCTGGCTGATTAATAATAATATTCAATATCTTAAGCTGAGCTTAAATTAGAAAATTTATATTTTATTGAGACATAAACGTGCATACGAGTTTCTATGTATTGATACAAATAAAAATGCGAAGCTATGTAAGTTTAATTCTCATCCATGTGAACACGCTTGCGTATGTTTATATTATTGTATACTCGTATACGCGGTAAAAGCTAGCGACTTTTAGGGTTGATCCGTTAATTGACCGCTTAGCTACCTATCAATATGCATGCTTATGTTAATGCATTTGTTTTAGAGGAACCTAAATTCAGCTGAAAAATCCGTGGGCGCAAAGTCGACAGTATTTGGATATTTTCTCATTAATTATTTGTATAATTTATACGAATCTTATATGAGATTATGAGAAACTGATACTGGGCAACAGTTTGTTATCACATGTTTCAATCACAGAAAAAAACGAAATAATAATAATGTGCCACACTTTTGTGAATAAAAACCTTAAGCATTACCTACGGTTGGTTTGTGAATGAAATACGAATCATTATGCTGCATACATATGTATGTAGGTAGATAACTATAAGCCGCATGCTTTGTAGATTCGTATATATGTAGAAATGTAAGCCTATGGCCTAATAACTTTCATTCGCATGAGTAGTTCGATTTCCAACGGTAGATCTGTTAAGGTTTTCGATGTAAGCATATTTATTGATCATTTAAATACATGCGTACTACACGAATTCCAATTGGAAAACAACATTTGTCCAATCAAGGTCTCTTGTCTTATAGACGTTGTAAATACTATTTCCGCCGGATCTGTTCTCCATATATCTGCATATATATTTCTGCTTCTTTTCGAAACCGATAAAATATCTAACTCGTATATATGATACATATTTCTACCACATATCTGAATTCTTACTGCACCACTTGTGTATTGGGCTTAGTATCATTGCGTAACCCGGTCTTTTGGATCACCTCCTTAGTGGGGCCAAGAGTTTCCTAATAGTTTTGCATAATTCCACGCTGGAAAGACTTGACTTTTGTTCCATACTGTCATTTCCGCCTCATCGTTTCAGTACGACATTTATGTATTCAGGTGAAGCCAGGATTTTGGAACACCGAGAACAGGGCTTTGACTCTTACATTTTGCTAAGTTCTTCATGTTGGTCTGTGGAATTTTGAAGCCATTCTCGCAAATTCTTGTTTCTCTTTCTTTGTTTATCTTGTGGTAGGTTATTTTCTCGCCTGATGGCAGTTTCCGTTGTTTTCTCTCTGGTTTTTTGGCGAAAAATTTTGTCAGCAAAATCTATGAGGACGTGCTAGTGATGAGATTGGTCTCTTTAGAATCTTTTACACATCGCAACTGGTCATTCATTTCAACTTGGTATCCAATGCTACTCTTGCTTAACTAAAAGCGTATAAAAAAAAATCGCAGTTCGATTCCCCGATGTGTCCGTTTAAATCTGCACTGATATTCCATTTACAAGCTCATCGAAGTCGTGCCAAAATGTTTCTTTTTCTGATTGCTCGCTACCTAGGCGCTAGCAATGTTTGAAATTTCGCGTTCAATTATCAGTTTAATCGTCATATTGTAAGTCTGTTGCTGATTTTCTATACGATCTATAGTTTTATCTGTCGAAATGATCATAACTTGATATTTGGCGTAATTTTTTTTTTGAAAGAACTTAACACTCACGAGGGTGTGACTACACTTAAAATGCCGGAGCAAGTGTTAAGTTTTTCGGAAAATTGTATAGAGATAGAGAGAAAGATGTTTGGACTCAGTGGTAATTTCGCTACATAGGTGGCATCCATCATTTAATGGGGAGACTAAATTATTAGTGTAAATTGACTTGATATTGTATTTAGGCAACAATTCATCTCACCATTCTAGTTACTTGAAAAAAAGTCTTTCGAGCACGACTGGTATTGAACCTCGAACCGTCCGATTCGGAAGCCAGTACACTACCACTTGAGCCACGGACACCCACATTCCGTAATAATAAAGGGTGATCAGATAAGAACGATAGAAAACAAAAATTTACGAAAACAACAACGGTGTGAAATATAAAATGGGTTATGGCTTTCTGTTGAAGCTGCATTCATGCCATTATGTGTGGAATAGCACAGTGCACAGAATAGCACAAACGGTCGGTCCAATTTTTGATGACTCGGTCCAATATGTGAGGCGTTATTCTCTATAGCTCATAAAAGGGGTGGGCTTGTTAGCGTAGACTAATGACTTGACGTAGCCCAAGAGAAAATAATCGAGTGGTGTCAAATGGCATGAAGACGGCGGCCAATTGATGAACGCTCGCCGTGAGATGACCCAGTCGCCAAATTTATTCTTCATAACCTCAAGCGTTGTGTCGTCTGTAGTAGTATGCTGCTTGTATGTAGCACCGTATTGTTGGAACCACAGCTCGGATATATCGATGTTGTTAACCTCTGACCACAGAAAGCCGGTTAACATCGCTCTATACCTGTGACCATTGACGGTAACGGTGTCTCCTTTCTCATTTCGAAAGAAATAAGGTCCGATGATGCCACTATGCCATAAACCGCACCAAACAGTCAATCTTTGTGGATACCTTAATGGCTTGGCCGATCACTTGTGTTTGTGTTCGCTCCAATAAAGGCAATTTTGCAATTTCGCTGAGCCAAAAATGGGCCTCGTCCGAAAAGGTAATTTGTTGATCAAATCTGGGTTTCCGGCCAACATCTCCAGCGCCGCGCCCAATTAGCGAACTCAAGCCGTTGTCTATGGTCATCTTCAATTCGTCAGTATACGGATGTAGGCCCAAATCCAACCGCAAAATAAGCGGAGTTGACTCTGGCGATGCCCAATTCAGCTGATCGACGCCGAATCGACATGTCTTCTTTGATACTGGCCTCTACAGCGGCTATGTTTTCTACATTTCGCACCAATCCTCTGTGTGGTTGGTGGTTTAAGATCCAAAAGAGTGAACTCACGGTCAAACTTTTCCACGTTGCCACGTTTTCCATTTCTGAAGCCATGATGACGACCGACCTCACGAATTTCGTTGTTGCGTATTTGCAACTGAGCCGGAGGTTCGAGAATATTTTTTAATACTTTCCGCACGTTCGGCAAGCCTAAAACGATGCATGATGAAATGGCAAACCTTACTGTGTATTTTGACAGCTGGATGTCATTGGCAACTTTGACAGCTGCTGAAACATAACGATTGGAAAAACTATCATTGCCATCTGGTCACCATATACATTTTGTACGTTTTCGTTTTCAATTTCAAATAGTTGACCTTGGTTCTGACACATGACACTCGAGCAAAGTTACCATTCGCCATATTTATTGAAAAATCTCACGTTTACGTTTTTCACACTTTATGCGGGGCTTCAAAAATGCCTATATCATGAAAATTGATCCGTAAAATCAAAAATCACTTTCCCGGCCCAAGAGTTTTGTTTTGAAAATTCGGAAAAATTCTTACTAAGAAGAAAAAGTCCATCATTCGCATTCGAGTTCCGAGGGCAAGATGAACACTTCGCAAAAGAGTACACCCTGGCAAATAACACCGAGCCATGCTGGCGCTCTCACAGCTGAAGACTCAAACACTTGCTTTTCATTGGTTAGCAACTCGCAGAGTGACACCGAATTTACGCAATTCTCCGAAGACTTGTTGATGTTGCTTCTTCAACACATTTGATAATTGTCTGACTTGGAGTGGTCTAACGATTCCCTTTAGTCGTAGTCTGATACCAATGTGCCTGAGTCGATGTCTTTTCGTCCTCTCTTATCTTGGTCAGTTTAATTTTAGATCATAGCTAGCTATACCACTGTGATCACTGTCCATTTGTGTCGTTAAATAGTTAGTTCTAAATTGTTTCTGTTATCTGATGAAAGTATTCGTTAGAAACCTAGTAGGCGATAGTTGACCCACTACCCTTTACATTTGTGTTACATTTCCCATGCAAACGTTGCTTCCCCAATTCGATTGACGACTACTTTATGATGGTAGCCACTTAAATTGATAAGCCACTTACATTACCTTTTTCTAAACTTGTCCATCCACATTAATCTATCTGCAAAGTACAATGCCAGTGGCTGATCCTTCTTGAGAGTTACCAAGAACAGCCTTGAATATGCTCTTTCCAATATCCACTCTTTGTAAATCCTCACAAAGTTTATTGCTTCAGTAAGCACCATAATTTGCAGGATTTGTAGGACTATCTATGGAAAGTTCTTCAATCCTTGTAGCTGTCAGTAAGAGGGGTATTGCTTCATGATTGAATTCAATGTTCTACGTGCATTGTCAAAGACAAAATGCACTTTTTTTTCAGAAAATTTTAATTCACTAACTTAATTGATATAAATCCAATCCTATACGTGGCGTATTTAGGCAGTTACAACAACCACATCAGGCCTCATATCATTTGATCGTCTTTTACAATTAGTCCTTCAAATCTTGAATAAAAGTTTTTGATTGTCCTAACATAAGCTCCCAAACTAGATATAGAAAGGGACCGGAAATGAGCAACAGCGACATTGAGCTCAATCTTTGCTCATCCAAATGTTCCAAATCATGGAAACAGTTATGTGTTTGATTACTTTCGACATCCGAAATGTTAAATAAGGTCTTTTTGGTGGTGGTTCAAAGTCTTTCTGCTGAAGATCACTATTGCCATCAAATCTGATGGGTCGTTTCATGCTCACTCCTAAATGTTCAAGTAAAGCAGGAGGACATTTACTTATTCTATTTCTCTGTAATAAAGTCAAAAGGATTCCGGGATTGAGTATTTCAATATTCTTTTCCCTATGTCAAGAGAACACTCTATTCATCTTCCCCCACGACCATGGAAATTAAGGAACAGTTGATTCATAATCTCTACGTCGTCTTCACTTTCGTTGGTTAAGAATGATCCAATAAAGGCTCGGATAAGATTTCACCGTTGAATTTAATGGTTGTGTCTTCCATTACGCTCTTCAATTTACTCCCATTCAGGATCCCTATTGGATGGAGATTGAACTTCACTAACTTCTCCTGAATCCCAAAATGTTTTTGTCTTGTAATGATTCTTTGCCAATAGAAAGAAATTGTCTTAGATTCTCCTGTCAGCTTATTCAGATACTTGATTTCAGTTTTTGGACGGACATGAATGAGTAAAATATTGTGAGGTAGATCACGATAGCCAAGGAGTTATTCATGGCTCTTCTCGAAAGAGTTGGAGTGACCATTTTGCCACTTAATTTCCGCAACGCATGTTATATCGTTTCTACGTTATACGTTTTCTAATTTGAAACTTTTATTCATCATTATACTGATATTCCAGCTTGCAATATTACATATATTGATGCACAGCGTCCATAATATTTGCACATATACATATTGAAGGCTTTAATCTGTCAATAACTGGAGAACATTAACCACAATTTGAAATTGTTTTCTAGATTGACTGAAACAAATTGTTAGAAATAATGGAAAATGCAAACTTACCCACAGCAAACTGACACTATCGTACAAATTTGTACAACTTTTTACAAATTCCTGTTTGTTTACTCCAAAAAGTTGCAACAAAGAGAGCCGATGAAAGAGATAAACATTTCTGCCTCATAAATTTCTGTGGGGAAGCTGTGTAACAACTGTCAAAGCAAACAGCTATTCTGCGAAAGAATTTATTTGATTTGTTTTTATTTCTTGTGATTGGTGCGGAAAATGGATGACTTTTGACGTTTTATGCACAAACGTGGTTTACTGCGTTTGTTTACTTTCTTGTAAGTTTCTCTCTCTCTCTAAGCGAATTTTCTGCCATCTTTGAGTTTTGACAGCTTTTATCCATTTCACCACAAAAAGTAACCAAACCGATCTCTTGCCTTAAGCGAAAGAAAACACATTATTAAGCTCTTTCTTTTCTAACCATTATAACCCACAGCCTTTCAAAACCAATTTCAAAAACGTGTAAAGAGTGTTCATAACTATAACTGTTATTAGGATGTCAGACCTGGCATTATTGTTTTTCGGTTTTCATCTGGAGCGATCTACAATAGTTCATTCACTTGGGATTACTTGATGCTTAAGAGCTTGTTATGTATAGTTCTGATGCGAACAGCATCCCAGTCACCGGCAGGGCGCAGACTAAGTTCTCAATTCCTGTGCCCATTTAGTTTGACGAGAGGTGCTTTGACTTGACCTTCGCAAATACTATGCAAATACACCGCCATCAATATTGTTGACGTTGACAAACAGACTTTGCTTTATTTCCCAGTGTATGCAAATTCTTCAAAAGTATTCAATGCACCATGTACGCGCACTGACAATTGAACAATTATTCAAATAAAATGTCTGAGAGATGGTATAATACTCCATAATAAATCGCAATCGTCCACTCTCCACCACTTTCAGCATAAACTGACAAATGACAGTCAAACTAAAGTCGCAGCCAAACAAAACGGCCTGAAACATAAAATACTCTCTGTGGACATGTACATATATACATATGTATGTGTATATGACAAACACAAGCTTACTGCTTACGAAATTTTATAATGTGCTGAAATCCAAGGCGCAATAATGTAGCCGCAAAAGATCCTGAGATATAGTCCCGAGAAAATAGCCTCACTAGTTTCTAATAGGCCTAGTTTCAGTTTGAAGAAAAACATAGACACACATGTACATATGTATGGATATCAAAAATTGTGTTAAGGATGAATTTGAAACAATTTCTTTGGCTTAAAGTTGGCTGGCACATTGGTTATTTACATGGCCACCGTAGGCAGAGAATCAAATTCCAACTAATCTGTTGACAAAATTGAAATAGGATTATCTCAACTATTTATAATTGTATCTCTCTTACGGCATCAAAAGCTTTTAAGTATAGAAAATCATTCACATAGTCGCCCATGGACGTGCGCGAATAGAAGTGCGATTACAAATAATCTTGCGCTGTTTTGGCTCTCGATTGATCCCAAGACCTCATCGATACAGATGCAACATTACAAGGTAAAAGTACCCCATTCTCGTTTCTGTCTGATTTGCAACTGTGTATAATTCCCTTAATCAAGTCAATTGTTGTGGTGTGCCCTCGTAAAGGAGTAGTGAAGTCCGGCTCAACTCCATTCCATGCCAACCACACTCCACTCCAGATGAGAATAATCATAATGCTTGCAATAAGATTAATGGTGAATTTCCATTAGCATATCCACAAGTGTACATCGGCATTAGTCTTTTGTTTACTCAAGTCAGTCAGTGAGGTTATTGTTGCAGTTGTACGAGCAGAGAAGGTTGCCGAAGTTGTATTTCAATGGGCTGCAACTATCGACGACTGACTGTATTTTGTTGATAAACTTACCATCAGAAACGAATTCTCTCTCGATCTGGTCCTCTAGTTGGGAATGTGAGAAAAATTATTTCCAACATAATGTCTTTTGTCGGCTTCACTTTTTTTTTCGTTTTTTTTTTTTTATGATGGCCTCAGCGGCAGGAACTTAGCCATCTAGCCATGTTGCAGCATTATGGAGCAGGCAGGGTTTGCACAACTACTGTTGTAAGCGCTGCTGTTCATGATTGCTTCCTAGCTGCATTCCAACTGGGTGCCATATTGGGCGAATACACTCTTTACTGGGTATTCAATGTAAGTACTCAATGTGGGCAAAAGAAGGCTCAGTATCTACCCTGGAATCGTGATGCCTCTTTCGTTACTGCATTCTGCTTACTGTTGGCGCTGTTGCTGCTGATGCTGATGCTGCATTTTGTGATGCTTTAAAACTGCTATCCTTATGAAGTTGGAAAGACTTGGACGACTAATTGAAATTCAACATGAGTTCGATTTCGGTTTCGCATATACTACTGACTCTACTTAGTCATGGTAGATATACGGAGCGATAGTTGGATTCAAGATGAGTATCACTAAGGAACGCTGGCACAGGCATCTTGAGCATCATTTCTGGTGCTGAAAGAAAACACAAAAAATAAAAAAGGTAGAAGGAAAAATATATGTACATGTGGTGCCTTCTTCTTCGCTTGGATGGAAGCAAGTATGAAGTTTCTCTTTTAACAACAGCGCAACCAACACATTAATTGAGGTTGGGCTTGGGTTCACTGATGCCCCAAGGGAGACATTTTGCCTTAATTATGTTTAAATTGGGACTTTTCGTATGTTAGAGCTTGCATTCGGCCTATTGGATGTAGTGGCGACTTCTAGAGAAATAGGAGTGGCTTATAAGGACGCCAAACAGCAATATCATTTCGTATACATATTTTTAAAGTTACACAGCAAAACTGTATATCAACCAACAAATTTCTATTGTTAATTTATTTTAAAAAATAGTTCACGACATTTTTATAAATAAAATCGGGCAAATGACCAGTACACCTGGGCGTTACACAGCGCATGCGATGAGTCCAATCTTGGCCACTTTTTAAAGTGGGGAAATTTTAATTTTGGTAATAATTGCCATTGTACTCGTATACTGAACACAAACAACTTACCCTTTCAATAAAAAAAAAATCCTACAGTTGGTACTCGTCTATGCATAACAACTTGATGATATGTTGCTTGCTGATGGGTGTGCCTAAAAAGGGTTCTAAACATTCACCCAGAAATTTCGATTTGCCAAGGGTAGTTCTTCTATGCCCAACAACAAAATATAACGCCTCTGTCTATAATTACAGAGAGTGAATACTTCAATTTTGACTGATGAAATCATTTCCCCATAATGCCAGCTGCTTAACCTTCTAACACAAACTCTGGATGTTGTTCCAATGGGCTCTTCTGTTTCGTCCCTTTTTTCAGAATTTACACTTCTGCCCTTTCGCTAGCTTAGTACTCTTCCCCTTCTGCTCTAGTTTTTAGTGTAGCGGATTTTTTGTACCTCCTCTGTATCCTGATTTCGTAAGGCGTATCTTTCATTGTACGACTGGTAGTTTCTCGGGAATGGTTGGCAGTCCAAATTTGTGACTACTACGAAGAAGAAATACTTAATATGCTGATGGACGTTATTGTAAGACGTTTTTATTCATGTCGTAGGGTCTTTTCGTATGAAGTCCGGCTCAAAAATCGACCGAATGAACGCATGTTGTCTAGAGATCAACTTCGCGAAAAAGGTCGTAAAAGTCGTCTTCATCATCGTTAGTCCTTTGACTCTTATGGGGGTCACTGCAAGATGACCGCTTATTGTAAAAGTCAATGACCATTGAACTGAGTCCATAACGAATCCACGATTCGAGAGCTCGGGTTTCACTCAGTTCAGTGATGAGAATATGGCAAATATCTCCGTTCAGCTCAAAGGAAGAACTCCATGAGATCTTCGACACAATAAGATGAGATTTTCGATAAAATCAGTGGGAATCGATGGAATACCGAATATTATGCTTCGACATCTCCCTCTAGAAGCGGTACACAATTAAACCACCATGTTTAACAATGCAATGAATAAGGCACATTATCCAGAGCATTGGAAAACTGCGGTGGTTTATCCAATCTCTGAGAGGGGTAATGATACATCCAACCCGGCAAATCTCCGGTCGGTAAGTCTCCTTTCGAATATCAGTAAGGTGCTCGAAAAGGTAATCAATAGGGTTCTCACTCAGTGGGTTGAGGACAAAAATATAGTTGCGGATAATCCGGATAATAAACTGGTGTCAGATATCCAGTGGAATAAAAGCAAAAACCAGTGTACTGGGATCTGCCTGGTTGACTTGGAAAACGCCTTCGACAACGTATGGTCAGAGGGTTTTTTCTACAGGCTGACCAGACTGGGCATCAGTAAACCACTTTTTATATTCTTCATAATATGCTCACCAATAGACAGTTCATCGTGAAAAATGGCGATGCGACTTTTGTTGGAACATTTCATATTAAAAACGGTCTGCAACAAGGTGCGGTTAATTCGCCGATCTTATTCAATATTTACACAAGCGATTTCATAGGTTTACTTCCCCATAGCATAGCGTACGCAGACGATTTGATAGCGTACAGAACAGGTCCAAAAGTCGAGGGCATTAACGTACTTTTGCAAAGTGACTTCGAACACAGGCGATTTTGCGATGACTGGAAGTTGAAAATCAATTTTCAAAAGCCTGAAACCATTCTGTTTAGTCTGGTGCCTCTAGGGGACACCAAAAAGAAACATTCTCGACCATTGGACAACACGGCCAGCCACTTGCTTGTCGAAATGTAGTCAGATACCTTGGGATCTGGCTAGACCAATATCTATATTTCAACAAGAATGTAGATGCTGCTCTGGCCAGGGCCAAAGGTGCTTTTGTGCCCTTACAAAGAGACTGTTTTATAGCAGCCAACCCGATGCGAGGATGAAAGTTATCTGCTACTTGGCCCTAATCCGGCTCATGCTGGTATATGAGTGTCCCGTGTGGTTCAACGTGAGAGCAAGCTTAATGGAAAAGATTCGGGTGTTTGAGAGGGCCTGCCTTAGGGTGTGTCTTCAACTTTACAGAACACCAGAATCCATAAAATTCTATGCCAATGATGTTCTATACAACGGGGCGAATTTAATAAGAGTTGCTATTATGTTGACACGAAGGCATATTGCAAAAGCAATGACCTCATCCAATAACCTTATATCTGGGGCCTACTACTCCAACTACACTCAGTCCTTTTTTTACGCGATTATCGGTTCTGCCACTAATCGCGTAAAAAAAAAATCGCGTAAAAATGGTTAGTTTTCCAATATTAACTGACGAATTGGTTCCGAATATAAAAAATATCGCGTATAACAAAATATACGCGCAAAAAAATATTCAAAAACAATACAATAAGTTTCAAATTTCAGACTTATGATTTATTCATTCATAACTAACTAAAAAATACAAAACAAAAACCATATATAAAAGAGAAGAAAATAGGTAGATTTATTGAAAAAACCGTTGAATGCTGTTTAATCACTGTCATTATCCGTAGTGGAAATTATTCTTAGCCGCTTATTTTGATGACCTGCACTGATATCACTAGAATTTGTATCAGAATCAATAGTAAGAACTATGGATTGATGCTCTGATTGACTTAGCATCTCCGACTGAGTTTGCACCATAAATTCAGTTAATTTGAATGCTTCTTTTTGGACCCAATAAATTCCGATGTAGTTCTTTATATCTTAACATGCAGAGACTCAATTCTTTTTGAAAAATTCGTACACGTTCGGCATCAGTATCATTTGCTACAAAATAATTTTCCAATTCTGCTGCAAGTTTAAGACCTTGCTTAATCGTCTCTGCTTTAATTGGATGCTCGTCTATCTCGGTGTCGCTGCCATTTTCCGATTCGATTACTTCCGTAGCTATTTCAATCAAATCGTCATCATCGAGCTCTCGGTCTAGAAGAATCTCGTTAATATCTTCTCTCGTCATATCTGCAAGAATTTCTCCTCCCGCGGAACGTGCTAAATCAATGATATCTGAATAATTAGTTGAATTGCTTGGCACGGAAATACCACTTTTAACACATTCTGTTGCCTTATTTCAGAAATTGCTTTTGACGCGTACAAGATGCAATCCTTGATAGAAAAATTTTTCCAAGCATCGGTGAAGTCCAATTCATGATTTTCCTCCAGTTTGTCCATAATGCACTGAAAAGTTTTTTTGAGGTAGTACATTTTAAAAGTCGCAATAATGCCTTGATCCATCGGTTGGATAATTGATGTAGTATTCGGCGGGAGGAAAATGATATTTACATTAGGATGTTCAATCAACGGATGGCCTGGTGCATTGTCAATTATTAAAAGAGCTTTAAAGGGCTGTTTCTTCTTCTCCAAATAACTTTTAACTTCTGGTACAAAGCATTTAGCAAACCATTCTTGGAATATATTTCCAGTTACCCAGGCTTTTTTATTGGCCATCCAGTGAACACGTAAATGTTTTAAATCTTTGCCCTTTAGTGCTCGCGGCCTGAGACTTTTGTTTACTAACAGCGGTTTAATCATGCGGTCACCAGAAGCATTGCTACATAATAAAAACGTCACACGGTCCTTTGCAGCTTTGAAACCACCTAATGATTTTTTGGCCTTAGACACATATGTTCGTTTTGGTAACCTCTTCCAAAATAGGCCGGTTTCGTCTGCATTGAAAACTTGGTCTGGCGTGTAACCACCTTCTTGAATAATTTTTAATAACTTTGGTGGATAGTCATGCGCAGCTTTACTATCAGCTGAAGCAATTTCACCCTTAGTTTTTAAATTATGAAAATTATGTCTTTCAATAAACTTTGAAAACCATCCACCACTAGCTGAAAATTCGTTTTTGTTTTCTTGGTTCGATGTTAATCGATTAAAAATACGTAGAGCTTTTTGTTTTATTGTTGGGATTCGTTTCTGGTTGAGATCCTCAATCCAAATTGTTAATAGGTTTTCCATTTCTTCAATAAAAACATTTCTTGAGTATGAAGTTTTCTTCGCATTTACATTTTTACCGGAAACTACAGATTTTCTAATTGCATTTTCATTTTTTTTTATTGTTCGCACTGTAGATTCACTGAATCCAAGCCTCTTTCCCACATTTGTTGGGCCAGCTCCCTGCTCTAGATAGTCCAAAACTTTTATTTTTGTTTCTAAAGAAATGCCTTTGCGTTTTTTATTTTTTTCTGAATTAGCTTCCATTGTAAAGCTAGCAAAAATTGAAATTCTTTATTAAAAATTTGTATTATTTTTATTACAAAATTATAGATATATTTTAAAGTCTTACCAAAACAACTGCACCGGCCGCTAACTAAATACATTATAACTAGATTTGCAATAATTGATACACATAGAGTAAAAATTTTTTGTTGGGACTTCCCCGTATTATATTCGAAAATTATTACGCGTAAAAATATGTAAACAAGCAAAAAACGAAAAAAAGCAATCGCGTTAAAGTGAGAAATTCGCGTAAAAAAAGGAATTTGCGCTGCAAAAATAACCGCGTTAAAGTGAAATCGCGTAAAAAGAGATCGCGTAAAAAAAGGACTGAGTGTACTTATATCATGAGGGTGTGCGCTTGAAAATCTGAAGCGTTCTTCTATTTTAATATGAAAGGGATGATGCGGGATAGGTTTACGGTGCCGCTAATATTCCACGTAGATCGTACAGTTGGTGAGGGGCGACTCAACTACAACAGAGACGTCGCACACGGCAGTGTTGAAAGTCTCAGATTTAGTAACAATTTAATAAGTTAACAAAAAGATGTTGTTTTGCAGCACCAAAATATTTCGTGGTTGAGTGAAGAAGACACGATTCCTTCAAGTCCGAGTTAGCTCGGTCACAAGGCAAAGTGGGCCATATTTTCCTTGCTATGTTTAGCAAATGGCCGACTTACGAGTAGATATGGTTGGGTGGTTTTAAGATATTTAAGATTAGCAACCTTGGGTTAGCTGACAATTAGGTTAGCAACTTGAAATTTGCTAACTAGGTTAGATTAGATTGTATAGTTAGGCTAAGTAGTTTAAGGTTTAGTATAAGTTAGCACAGGTAGCTAGTTTAAGTAAGAAAAAATGCTAATTTACTAAGTTTTTTCTTAAACACTTAATTTTCTCTTAGTTTTTAGCTATATTAGATGTTAATGAACAGTAATTAAAATTGAAAATCGTAAATTAGACGTCGAAAGACATAAAATAAAAATATATTATAGTTTAGCTTAGAGCGCCAGCTTGGAGGGGCCGTAAGTTAGAATAAGTTAATTAATTATTTAAGCATTAGTAAATTTAAGCAATAGTAAATGAAATGAAAATAACATATTTATTTATATGGTATGCGTGTTCCCACCAAATATATGTATCTCCTTGACCGCAATTTCATCGACCATCTACTGCCTGAATACGCTTAAAAAGGTTTTGAGTAGGACCTGGAGGGTAAAGTAATGGTACAACTCAAATCGATCGTTGTGTCTTGTGTCTCTTGCGTTAACACGATGTGGGGGATGTCATCGTTGTCGTTGACTATGAGGACTTACCTGCAGAAATCTTGGATATGAACTTCAAATATGTGAAATTAGTCCTACAAATTGTGACCTGTCAACTGAGGTCATCTTTGATTCCATTGAGGGACTTCCTTCGTCGAACTAAAGAGCTAAATTTCCAAAGACATCACCCAGCAGATACATACTCGTATGTGAGTCAACAAAAAATGTATCAGCGAGAACTAAAACAAAAAAAAGTTGATGTTATTCCTATGTCGAAGGCTGTTTCCATGCAACTTCTACATGCATACCTACATGCAAATACGAGTTTAAATTCAGAATGATATCATCCGTTCTGACTTCGGTCTGTACTACGATTTGATGCGTTTAAATGATGTTAGATACTGCTGCATTCTCAGTTAAAAACCCATTATTACCAGGCGAAGTTGTAATGGTATTTAAGATTCAGTATGTGCTTAGAATCCAGAAGAATTAAATGCATAAATGTACTACCACGAAGCAGGTTTCAAAGCTGTAACTCCCATGGCTTTTTTTAAATGCTAAAAGAAAGTAGCATTTGTCTTTTAAATTATTTTTGGACTAAAGCTGCATTGAGTAAATCGTGATAAAAATTACGAGATTGTGTTAGATTCCGGGTCAATTCAACGGCACCACGGGTCGAGTGAGGTATATCAAGACGAGCATAAGTGTGTTTTTTTTTTTATTTCATTAAGACTAATGAATCAATATTAGATGACGGTTGGCTTTTTCCAGCACTCAGCCACAATAAAAGAATTTCATTCATAAATTTGTTATCATTTATCGTGAGTTGTGTAGAACTCCATTCCGATCTCACCATTAGCCGACCGCAGCAGGCTGCAGATATGAGTATTTTAATTTACCATTAACCATACATGACGTTTATTTGCTAATGTATACGATCTGTTGCCTCGCTTCCTATTCCCATTCTCGTTCCCGTTCCAATTCCCATTCCTACTCCATCAACCATATAGGGTCTCTGGTTCAGTTCCATTTGGAATCTATCTTTTTATTTTCCTTTTTTTGTTTTGTTCTCATTTTATTTGAAGTTGCTCTCTGTAATTAACACAACTTCTTGTTAGTCATTACGGCACACTATCCAAATACACACCATATACAATATTTAGCCATTCAACATGAAAAAACCGTTTAACATTTCTATATGCGGTCGACTGGTCGTTCGGCCGGTCGGTCGGTCGGTTAGGCGTTTGGTCGTTTGATACTCGTAAGGTTGGTCGATTCTTCAGAAATGTTTGCTTTGTCCGCCATCCCGGCTTGCTATCGCTATTCACTGTTATCCATCTTAGAGAGCCAGCCAGAGTAGCTTTAGCTGAAATCATAAAATCTCCAGGTGCTTAATTTAAGACTCTGTGTGTATCCCCCTGCTGCACTTACTCCGCACAATCATTCTACTTGTAAACTGGTAGCGCATTGATCTTTTAAAATGTTTTATCGTGTGCAGCAATCCAGCAATCACCAGGAAATCTCTGTGCTCAGGAGTATGTGAGGGTTAAAGACGGATGCTGAGCTCACACTGGTAAGCGGGGGGAGCCATGAAAAGAGACCGGGGCAGCGCGTAAATTGTGTATAAATTGTATATGAGTATATTTCATTACGGTGGCGGTGAGAAATAGTTTCACTCGAATCGCGCCAATATCATTGCCAGTTTGTGTCATAGTTTCGTTGTTGTGTACCTTGTGCTTGTATCTTGTTCTGGTTTTTTTTTTTTTCTTCTGCCCATTACTACTGTAAAAATTGACATTTCGCACACTAGGTGCTTTTTAGTGTGGTCGACATAAGACAAGCCATGCTAATTACGAATATAGGGAGTGCAGCAGCAGATGTCCGTACTTTTTCTTTCTTTTCCAAAACAAACATTTCGTATTATTCGCGATTGTGCATAGTTTGTGGGAGCATGCACGTATGAACATACATATATACGAGTATGTATGTATGTAACCTGTTTAGACAAATAGAGGTGGCTTTTTAAAACTAGGTGCGCAAACGCTTTAGCCTTAAAAACCGTATTGTTCTGAATGAGAGTCACGTTTTACTTCCGGCTCCAATGTGCAGTCGCATATAGATATGTTGTATGTATGGCGTCTGCATCTTGTGAGAAAATAATATCTTTTTGACACAAATGTTGTTCTACTCTTAAAATAATGATTCGTTCATTATCTTTGTAGAATTAAAGCGAATGTGTGTGGCTACACCTCACAGATCTTCTGAACTACTAGAAACATCGTTGACAGGTTGTTTTGAGTTGAGTTTGGCAAACGTTTTGTAACCGATTCCTTAGATAGTGGAAAACACAGTTACGTTTGAACATCTTAGGTAGGCTACACACTATCAATTTTGAAATGACATGCCTAGACTATCATTCCTTACCATTTCGATCTAGACTAGCTCCACTGTCGTGGCAGCAGTGTCAATTTCACCAAAATTTTCTCATTTTTTCTTGTTTTGTTTTGGCTTTATCTGTTTGGGGCTCAGACGTAATGATATGCAAAAGCTTATTTGTGCATAATTTTAGCTCCAACTGCAACAAAAACTACCGAAATGGGTGCGACCAATGGGTCACGCCAAGAATTTCCTGATAAAGAGATCTTGCCGTATGCTAGTTAAAATTTAATCCGAAGTTAATCATAAAATGGTCAAAAACCAGTAGGATTCACCGATTAAGCTTGAAAGGTTTTGGTGAGGCTAAGAAAAAATCTGGTAGTTGGGTTTATCCCCCCTTTCCACCGAACGAGAAGGAGTTGAACACTAGAAGTGAATTGGAAAAAACTTCCAGGACTCTTGCCAAAAGCTTCAATTAATGATCTAAGCTGAATATGTTTCTTTTAATACATAACACTGGGGAACACACATTTCGTTGACTAAGACCTGACACTTTGACTTATTTTTGGCCTCTGAATGCGAGAATGATCACAGTTTTTGTCTATCACGTCACCTTTTTAAGCTACAGGATATAATCTTTTCGTTCTAAATAACATACAATAATGTGCATACAAAAATAAATTAAGGAAACAATTACCAAACAAAATGTTCAAAGAAAATAATTTTATTCATAAAAGTAGTAAACTTCTTTAACCAAACGGCAAACATACGTACGAGTATCAGGGTAAGAATTTTCGTTTATAGCTTTTCCTGGAGTGTTCATTCTGTGGACAATCTCGCCTGATGCTACAACAGTTGTCAGCCATCATATGTACATCCCATCTACCGTGGTACCATGCCTCCATGATCCTTAGATATTGGTGGAATCACTCATCCTGCCTCATCACTGACTGCACCTAAATTTTGCGGGAAGTCAGCAAGATGGCTATGCTATGTTTAATTCTCTGCTCGTGTATTCCCAGTAAAGTTTTTGACAACGTTTTTGAATGCCAACCAAGCATTCTTTTGGAGTTCTGTCATTGTCCCAATAAAATGTTCATCTTTAATGAGCTGCTGAATCTGTGGACCATCAAACACACCGGCCTTTATATTTTCAAAATACAGGCGAGGAAATGCTGAAATGAGTTACTTGAAACAGTCTCCTTCAGGTGGCAAAGCTTTAACAAACTGCTTCATGAGGCCCAATTTTATATGCAGAGGTGGAAATATAATACTGTTTCTGCCAACAAGCAGCTGATGTAGAATTTTTGGATCACCAGGTTTGAGTTCAGATCTTGGCGGCCATTCGACTGTAGCCAATGATTCTCACGAGCTCTGCTGTCCCACATACACAAAAAACAGGGATATTTCCTATATCCGCGTTGCTGGCCATGAAGGAAGCATACCATTTTAAGGTCAACACAGATGATCCATTTGTGCATGTGGCATTGCAACAAATCAATGACTCTCTTTATTTCTTCATATTCTTCACGCAAACAAACTGAGTGGCCTATTGGGACTGCACCAAATAAGTTTCTATTGTGGAGGAGAACACACTTCAAGCTTCGCTTTGAGCTATCAATAAACAGTCGCCATTCAGATAGAATTCCCAACTCCTCCATTAAACCATTTATGTTATGGCAATGCACAAATTCACCGTCACTTCGAAAGTATTGCAGAAATGCAATTTTTCTTGATCGAAAGTAGGATACCTTAGCTCCTTTTTCTAGCCAGTTTTTCTTGTGAAGTGTTTATGCTAAAATCTCTGAAGCCTTTTCAGAAAGTCCCAAATCCCGGGCCAAATCATTTAACCCTTTCTGATCAAATCCCTTACGAATGGAGTCATCTTCCATTTCAAATTTCTGCTGCAGGGAGGTGCGTCCCTAGAAGCTGATGCTTTTAAAGAGGCATTAGTTTCTAAACTTTGAATTTTTGTGGGATCAATATTGATTCCTACAAGTAATTGGGATTTGAAGGTCACCTAACAGCAGAGCCCGTTTTGCTAAGAGGAAGACTGGATATTTAAATCGGAGGTAACCCGGTATCCGAAGTTTGCAAACTAGGGACTAAGCACGCTTTTAGCCATGCATCCCTCGCCGCTTGCTGTTCCGCCTTGGAGTTAGAGTCGTTTAAAAGAGGTTAGCTCCTCTCCGTCGCTATGTTATGTTATGTTTCAGCAGCTGTCCAAATATTCAGTAAGGTTTGCCATTTTATCATTCATCGTTTTACGCTTGCCGAACGTGCGGAGATTATTAAAAACTATTATCCAACTTTCGGCTCAGTTGTAAATACGCAACGTGAATTTCGTCGTGAGGTCGGTAGTCATCATAGCTTTAGTGTGCAGGCAATTCACCGCAACGTGGAAAAGTTTGAGCGTGAGCACACTCTTATGGATTTTAAACCACCAACCAGACGGAGATGGGTGCGAAATGAAGAAAACATACCCACCGTAGCGGCCAGTATCGAAGAAGACCCAGAAATGTCGATTCGACCGATCAGCTAAATTGGTCATCGGCAGAAAGTCATCTCGGCTTATTCTGCGGTTGGATTTGGGCCCACATCCGTATAAGATTGTGCTGATGCAAGAATTGAAGCCGGACGACCATAGACAACGCCGTGAGTTCGCACACAATTGGAAATCTTGGCCGTAGATCTGGATTTTGGCCAAAAAATTATCTTCTCGGACGAGGCCCATTTTTAGCTCAGCGAAATTTCAAAATTGCCGTTATTGGAGTGAACACAATCCACAAGTGTTCGGTCAAGCATCAATGCATCCACAAATTTTGACTGTTTGGTACGGTTTATGACAATGCGGCATCATCAGACCTTATTTCTTTCATCATGAGGAAGGAGACACCTTTACCGTCAAATTTGGCGACTGGCTCATCTCACGGCTAGCTTTCATTAATTGGCCGCTGCGATTATGCGATTTGACACCACTTGATTATTTTCTCTGGGGCTACGTCAGGTCATTAGTGTACGCTAACAAGCCAACCGCTTTGGACGAGCTCGAGGCCAACATTCGACACGTTATTGCCCGAATAACGCCATACATATTAAACCGACCGCTTGAAGCACTACCATCGCCGATTTGAATGATGTGCTATTTCAGACATAATGGCATGAAGTTTCAAAATAAAGACAGAATCAATTTTATATCGCAGAGCATTTTTATTTACAAGCTTGCCAGCATACTCAGTCTGCAATATCAGAGGGAATTTATTAGCCGTAAAATATACACATTTAAGAAGAACCATAAAACCAGTTAGGCGACTAGAAGCAACGTAAAGTCCATGGATTCAGACGCTGGCCGTTTTAGAATTTTGCTAATCTCTTCGTAACAAAATTTAGTTTGGAAGCAATTTTTCTTTATTGTTTGTTTCTGTCGGAGATTTTTTTTTGTCTTGACGAATACCAAAAGTTGCTTACACAATTCCCGTTGCATCTGTCATTCCATCAAAATTCACGATTAATTTAAACTTCATCATTCCTGTCGGCACTTTTCACTTCAAACTAAACACTATCACACTGTGTGCCATTGGCATTTCGAATGATAAAGTGTTGTAGTTTCTAACTTTATAACACTATGCCCTACCAATAAATTTATCTGCTGTGCGGTAAGTTTTTAAACGGAATAGTATACTCGTATATGGTATTTTTTTTCTAATCTGATTTCTGTCAGAGCGCTGTACTTTTGTTTGTCAGTCAGTAGCTGCTGAAATTGTTAAATAAAATGCTTCGCTAGCCATACGAGTACATCAACTAAATTCAAACATTCTTGTGGATTGAAAATTTTCCATTCTAGTCACACTGTGCTTTTCAATCTTTCTAAGGATTTTGGATAACGATTATTTATCTTCTCACAGATGCTCGACCGGCATCAGGTCCATCGATTAAATTGGCCATTCAAGGACCTGCATAGTCTAACTCGTAAACCACTTCATGGTTTTTTGTAATTTATGGCATTGAGCATTATCTTTCCAAAATAACTCTTCGAACTGAGTTCTCGAATGTTTTCCGACAAATTGCCTTTAAACACGTCCTGAAAACAGGAATTTACATATCTGTTGCTGTTCCTGTTCCTTCCCTCGCACATGAATAACTCTCCCATGCAGCCCATGGTATGTTTCTACCGCTACCACACTTGACTGTGGCACCACCCAATTTGGATAATTTCCTTCTTTCTCCACCTGCTAATACATATGGCACCATGAAATCTGTTAACAGACATTAAAATTTAATGATCAATTCTGAATCATTTGTTCTTAAAGGTAGAAATATATTTGTAAATGGGATTTTGATTTATATCTCTAAATTTGTCGTGTCTAACCACATGAAGTTACTCCAATTTTTATGCAATTTGGCCTACCCAAGATATCGCATTTTGTTCTCCTGAAAAAGCAAGTGCTATTTCTGGCCTTGTTATCCTTAAGGACTGCTTCTTATTTTTGTTAAATGAGCCTCGGACAAAGGTCCGATAACCACGAGTGAAAAATTTTTTCTGCGTTGCGCGGCTTGTAACTGAATTTTTCCGTGTCCCTGAATAGTCTTTGGTCATATAGCTGAGACAAGTCAGCAGTACAACCTTAGTTCTTTCAGTTTCCCTTTAATTCTTATCTTTTAAATGCAAATGAGTATCAACTCAGAAGATGAGCACCTCGCTACATCTCCTTTTCATCAACTTCGAGAAGATCCCCTACTGTGTGGGTCGTGATTTTATTAGGTCGGCTTTGTCCACGACAGGCATTCTAGAAAAACTCTTACTCGTAGCTACAATGAAGAAGACTTATGAAGACATTATCATAGGCGTCGCTTTAGATGCCTGATGTTGTACGCACAACACTGATTAGAATTCAATAGAAAATAAATTCGAATTGATTATGTTGATAATATCTGTTGATACAGAATTTTGGACCTACACCAAATTGCTGGCAACCGACGCAAGCAGAACTAAAAATAAATACGTTCAAGACAAAACCCACGAACTTTTTAAATTCTACTGCTTAACTAAACAATGCTGGGGAGATGGTCCAAATATTCGACAGGAAGTATGATTTTTGTCGATTGTGACTTGAACTGGATGTGAGCAACAGAATCGACAAACCAACGCTGAAGTTGGCTTGTTCCTCAAGATGTGTTCCAACTTTTTTAGTAAGCTAACAGCAACTTCGGACAGGGGATATATCAAGTACAATATATTTGTTCTTAGGGATCATTGCCCAGCGATACGTACACGTACGAGTATGTATCAGATTGTAACATCAGCTTAATTTGCACCAAATTCATAAATTTAGTCGTCAATGTAATTTTCTTCATTAGACAACACTTCTGCCCACCTCTCAGGTAACTTCTTAATGAAGTTACAAAAAAATTGCTTGGCTTTGGCGAAAAAAATACCCCAAGTGCCTCGTAGGCATCATCCGGAGATCTGAAGTTTTTTCCGCATCAAGGAAGCTATGTAGGCTTCGGATCCTAGCTGTATGAGGATGAGCGTTACCCTGATGGAATAGAACACCCCTTCGATTAATCAGACCTGACTGTTTTTGCTCTAGTGCACAGCTGTTGACGGTAGACTTCTGCGGTGACAGTCTGGTAACGAGGCAACAGCTCAAAGTCGATTATTCCCTCATCAACCAGAGGCAGTAACACCTTGAGCGGATGATGTTGTTGGTCTGTCTTCTGGACTAAGCCATTGGTGCCGATGTTTAATGTTATTGTTTTCATCTGCGGTAACGATGCGGTTCAAAACCGGCTCTTGATTCAGACGCAACAGAAGCACCATGTTCGCTCAGCCCAAAATCCTGCTGACTGTGCCAGCCGTGGCATTTCAGCAGAGGAACTTTTAAGACATCGCTTATGGATCTACGGACCAGATTGGCTTATGGATAAGGTGATTCTTTTGGGGGATGACAGTAAACCCAGCGAAGAGGAGCAGCTAGCTGTACAAAACGAAGAGAAGATACCAGTTCAAGTTTTGATTGTTACGGAAACACTCGAGCTTACCACCAGAAGGCTAGATGGTGTAAGGATTTCCATCAATGAGCGTTTCAGTTGCATTCAGCGTCTACTTCACGTTGGGTTATGTTTTACGTTGGTGTCCAAGACGTCGACATTTGCGAAAAAACATCATCAGTGCTAATGAATTAGCAGACGCAATGAAGATTATTCTTCGAATTGAGCAAGGCAAATCTTTCTTATCTGACATCCGTCAACTTCGTAATGGTTCAAGCTTGTCCAGTGCTAGTCGTTTGCTTCCGCTAAGCCCGTACTTGGATAAAGATGGAATTTTGAGAGTTGGTGGTCGTTTAAGCGAAGCATTGATTCCGAACGATCGTCGACACCCAATTATTTTACCAAAGGCTGGTGCCTTAAATTGGCTTCTTATTAAGGACGCACACAAGCGTACCCTTCATGGAGGCACGCAGCTCATGCTCCAGACACTTCGCAGTCGGTTTTGGATTCTGCAAGGCAGACAGGCAGTGAGGAGTTATATCCATAATTGTGTCATATGTCGACGTCATCGTGGAGCTACACTTACGCAACAAATGGCTGCGCTACCTAGACAACGGGTTGTGCCCTCTCGACCATTTTCGGCTTCTGGTGTTGACTATTGCGGTCCATTTGCTCTTCGATGTGGAACTAAACGATCTAGAGTGACTGTTAAGGCTTATATGGCGATTTGTATATGTATGGTAACTAAGGCTGTCCATATTGAGGTGGTGGACGATTTATCTTCTCAAGCATTTTTGGATGCCTTCACGCGCTTCACCGGTCGACGTGGGCCCTGCCTGGACCTCTACAGTGATAACGGCACAGCGTTTGTAGGTGCCAACCGAGCTTTGCAAGAAGATTTAAGTGCGTGGTCCAGTGAACTAAATCAACATACACTAGCAAATCAAGGAACTAGATGGCATTTTATAACCCCCCGTGCACCCCATCAAGGTGGTTTATGGGAAGCCGCGGTTAAGTCAGCAAAGCGACATCTGCTTCGCTTAGTTGGAGGACAACATTTGTGGTATAGCCAGCTACAAACGTTGGCCGTTCGCATCGAGGCATGCCTAAACTCCCGTCCACTCGTACCGCTGCACGACGATCCAGAGGACAAATTTGCCCTAACACCGGGAGATTTTCTTATTGGCTGCCCCCTGCTTGCTGTTCCAGAGCCCAGCCTTACGGAGGTGCCCATAAATCGTGTTAAGCAATGGCAATGGCTGCGCAAACTACAACAACACTTTTGGCAACGTTGGAGTGATGAATACCTGTCGACTTTACAAACAAGGGACAAGTGGCAGCGGCGAGTGGACAACGTCTGCGTTGGGGATATCGTTATAATTCGCCAAGAAAATCTGCCACCAACCCATTGGCGTTTGGGACGGATCTCGGAAGTTCATCCGGGCAGTGATGGACTGATTCGCAATGCTACTGTGCGGACATCAAATGGAGTGTGTAAGCGTGCGGTACAAAGGTTATGCAGGCTTGTGGAAGCTATTGAACCTGATGGTCCAACCGGGCAGGATGTTTGAGTTTGAAGGATTCCATTTTGGATCAGCGTGACGTCATCCTGTGATTTCTCGTATGGAACAATGCTTGAGAGATTGTCAATTGACTCCCACCACTTGTCGTGTCATTTTTGTTTTGAACTGGCCACTTGGATTAACTAACTCGCCCCGAACAGTCATCATTGCAACTTTTTGAATATAAAATAAAATAAAATTTGGTTAGAATTAATATAAAATAAAATAACACAGAGTTTCTTTTCAAACATAAGCTACGATTCTTTGAAGGTTATTTTCCGATAGGCGGTATAGTATCCATTTTTCCAACTTTAACCCTACAAGGCTCAATTTTTTTTTATGCCGGATAAAAATATATGTGATGTAGTTAGTTGTTAGAACTTGGGGAAAAATAATAAAAAAAATTAAAACCAAATGTTTTACTAGAAAATCAGTTTTTTTTAATTCTGTTCCATATGTGGTACACTGAGCTTTAACTATAATTTGTTATACAGTAACAGTATTTTTGATACTAAACTAAAACACTCCCAACACGAAGCATTATAGGAAAATTTCCATTAGAATTAGGTATTTCAAAAAAAAAATATAACAATATAAAAGTTAGAAAATAAAATAACTTATTACTATTGGTGAACATTTCGAAAACAATTGTTACCTTTATTGAGGCAGAGTTCAACTCGACATTTTTCGCATGATATAAATGTGTTTCCTTTGCAACCCTTTGACCCCAAATGGGAAAATGGTCAAAGCCGTCCCGTCTGACTTCACGAAGAGGTAGGACTGCCGTATTCGGCTTTTTCTTTTTTATTTCAATTTGATCAGGCAAACTTGGCGGTCTGTCTCTTTGCTTGTTGATCGATGGCCCACATAAGTACATACTTTTTAATAGGTCAAATTGAAGTCTGAATTCCTTCAGCTTCGGTGGGGCTGGCGTTTGCTTTTGCTCCCCAACTCTTTTGTATAGTAACCAGCTATTTGTGACAATAACATCAAGAAGATGATAAAATACCCTCAAATACCATTTTCTTGTCCTAATTTTTATTTTATATTTTCCCAGGAACGAATCCTGTAAATTTGTTATACCACTGTTACGACGTCTGTATCATCAACATTAGCCACCCATTCTTCGGAAAAACCTCTCTACTTTATCTTTTTTCAAATCTTTTAGAGAAGGTATTTGAAGATCCTTTCCTAAACGACTTTTGTTGAGAGTGCCCCGTGATTGGATCCCTTCTTTGGCCAAATATGAAATCAATTCTGGAGACGTATAATAATTATCAAAGAATAACCTGTATTGCTCGTTCCTGGGTATGCACCTAGCTAAGCGTACAACGATATTTGAACTCGCTCCCAAATCTGGCTCATTTGGATACCTTAGTTCTTTATCGTTTTCCATTCCCGAGTAAATTTCAAAATCGTAGGCAAAGCCCCGATCGTCGCAAAGAACCAGCAATTTATACCCCCATTTATGTGGCTTGTTTGGAAGGTATTGGCGCAGAATATTGGAAGCTTCCTTCGCGCATATTTGGTCGTCAACAGATAGGGCTTCTGTTTTAGGGACATTAAGACATTTTTTTTCAAAGTTTCCAATATTGGCCTGATCTTATGTAAACGATTACGCTCTGGGGTACCTGACGGTTGTTGCATGGTATTGTCGTTGAAATGATTAAGCAACATTGTCTCCATAATCAGAGGAATACACAATTGAGATGCCATAATCAAACAGACACCTAAAAATTTTGTTAATTCATCAACTACAATTTTGAATGGTCTTGAAGGATTTTTTTGAATACTAAATTTGTACATTTCTTCTACAATATGCCCCAGTAGTTCGTCATCAAAAAACAATGAAAAGTATTGAAGGGGAGTTTTAAATTCTACAATTGGAGGCTGTAAGTTTGTATTTCCAGAAAACTGAAAATGTGTAGATTGGAAAGCTTTTTTTCGAAATGAAGCTCCTTTTCTTCTTTTTGATGATAGCCGTCGAGCCTTGGGTTCTAGTTCGGTTAGAAAAACCAATACTCAAAGACGTCGGTGATCGCCTCGTTTCATGTGATTGTCTATTGGCACATGCAGTACTCGCTGACGTCACACCTGAAGTACTGAGCTGAGTGTTTACTGATGTTTGCTGCTCGTTCGCTAAATGAACATCTTCGTTAACGGAAGACAAATCATGATGTCTCTGCGACGATGACAACTGCAAAACGTACAACCCCAGTTCAAATTTCGAAAATTAATGACAGTAGTAAGATCAATAGCGACATCTGAACGTAATTGTTGGTATTTTATCATTGTACCAAGAGATGTCGCTACTTATATTTAACAGAGCCGTAGGAACAATAAAAGTGGTTGTCTCACATATGGCACTGAGTGCCTTGTAGGGTTAAGACTTTTCCCATACTTGTTAGGAGTCGATGTGTGGTGGTCATATGGCTTACGTTGAGTTCCCTAACAGTCACAGTGCAGTTTCTTTCGACGGTGGGCTTCAAGAGCTCATCGTCTAGCTCTTCTGGCCTACCCGAAGAAGGTTCATTAATTTCTAAACTTTGTAAACTAACGACGAACGACACTTATACTCGCTGCGAACACCCTCTCCCCATACATATTTTGGAAGTCTCTAGTGCCTTCACTTCCATTCTGGTTTTTCCGGAACAAAAACAATAAAATATGGCGAATATGGTTAAAATGCTTACAATGATATTAACACATGGAAATTTGCAGACTGAATAAGTAATATCGGGTTTTCAAATAAGGACGTGACAACTTTTTTTTTAAATAAAACGCAAACCATTTGAGATATTTCAAAAACTTTATTATCGGCGTGAAGTACAATCAAAACATTTATGAATGGAACTCGACTTCGTTCATATGGCACGTTTGCAGCGGTCGATTCGTTGGACCCAATTTTCAACGACTCTGCCACACATTTCGACCGAAATGACGGCCGCTATTTCGCGTTCAATGCTGGTTCTGAGCTCTTCCAACGTCGTCGGCGTGTTGGCATAAACCAATGACTTAACGTAGCCCCACAGAAAATAGTCAAGCGGCGTTAAATCGCATGAACGAAGCGGCCCATTTCTTGAGATAACACGCTCACCATACTTACTCTTCAATAAATCGATTGTAGTGTGTGCTGTGTGGCTTGTGGCTTGTGGCATCATCCTGTTGATGAAACCACATGTCGTCCAAGTCCATATCTTCCAATTCGGGCCAAAAATAATCGGTGATCATGGCGCGATAACGCTGACCATTCACAGTAACGTGACGATAGTTATCGCCGACGAAAAAATATGGCCCAATAACGCCGCCGGCATGCAAACCGCACCAGACAGTTATTTTTTGTGGATGAAGTGGTGATTCATGAAACACATGTGGATTTTCACCCAACCAATAACGCATATTTTGCTTATTGAGGAACACATTGAGCCAAAAATGAGCTTCGTCACTGAAGATAATTTTGCGATGAAATTCATCATCTCGGCGCATCTTCTCCAGAACCCAATCGGAGAACGTACGTCGCTTCAAATGGTCCATCGGCTTCAATTCTAGACTCAGCTTGATCTTGTATGGGTGTAAACCAATATCCTTACGCAAAATACGCCATAATGTGGTCTGAGCGATGCCCAATTCTTGAGAACGCCGTGGAATTGACTGATTTGGATCGTTTGCTACGGACGCCTGAACGGCAGCGATATTTTCGACACTTCGACCAACCCGTTGTCTCACTGACACGGCACCATCACGCAACGAATATGTAGACTCAAATTTTTGCACTAAACTTGTTATTGCCTGTCTACTAGGGCGAGAATTGCGACCGAAAATTGGAGTTAACGCTCTTAAAGTTGCAGTCACCGACTCCGAATTTCGGTAGAAAATTTTTATAATTTGCAGACGTTGCTCGTTCGTGTACTTTACCATGATGAAAATGTTGAGTTTACTGAATAAATTGACAGTGACAGTTTGATGATTAGTGAAAGAGTGCGTTCACAACTTAAATTAAAGTCAATTCCCTATTGGTAAACCCTTTATAAACAAATTGTTGTTGTTGAAATTACTTATATGCAGGTTAATCTTTAAGCTTAAAGCACATTTTCATCTCAGATGATATGCTAACAAGCCAAGCTATACGAGTGGGACACGTGATTCCAAAAATTTGCTAGTAGTCATCCTCAAAGATTCAAAGAGTAACTTCGGTGGAGACATCATCGGTCCCTGCCCCACTCCAAAATTTTGAGAAATGTGGTTTTGTGGCCGAAATATGACACTTTAGAATTATATGCGGACGCTCTTTAGTTCCAGCGGAATATCCTTGTCAAACGATGTGTAAACATCCCTTGATATTGTTGGTTTTGATTTCGGACCGATTACCGAAATGACCACGCACGGTTAACACCGATGTCCATCAACCTATTCGCAATATACATATACATACATATGTATGTAGATACGAACTATCGACAATGTATGTTACTGGTTTAAAATTGGATTGACACTGTGACAGGGAATGTGATTTTACCAAGCCCAAACTACGACAGCCATCTGAATGAAATATACAAATAACTGAAAGGCATTACCTACTTCTTTGCTAATAATTGCACGTCATTATAATTCTTAAAGAAATTTCAAAAGAAGCGATACACCGTTATGTTGCGAAAGGTATTTTGAGAAGTACATGCTTTAGCTTAATTGTTTAATAATTGACTGCAAGTTATTTTCACGTATCCTTTAAAGCAACGTGTCATTTTTGTTTTAATCACTCACTTTGCGGAAATAGTACGCTTCATTGATGCTATACTCTATGTAGGTATCCATATTTTGTGCTCGTATGCGTAAACCCTTTGCTTTCTTCCTTTCTAAGTGATGTTGTTATGGGTAGTTATCCGTTGTTTTGTTTCTTTTGATTTAATGACATTTAATACTTGTGGGATACAATGAACAGCATAACATACGATTATTATCCGGTGCGCTTATTTTGTTTTTCGCGCACGAAGATTTTTGTATACACAGACTCCATCCCCATATAAGAGTAACATAGAAGAATACTGCATCTTGGAGCACACGCATTAATATTAAATTTTACCACGATGGTGGTTAACTGCTGAAGACACCATTTTTGTCGAATTACTTTTGTGCGGTAAATGCGGTCAAAGTAAAGAATTGATCTCTATAAAAAGGAATCATAAAAGATAGTAAGAAACAAAATATAAAGGAATAGTTAACACCATACATTGAATTTACGAGTGTTAATATCGGAGGCCTCTTGCTTTTATGTATCTCTTGTGATTGAGGTCTAACCGCGAAAGCGAACACCATGGAATTTGTTTGTCGTTTTTTTTTTTTGTTAGTGAGACTGCATGCAACTGAGACTATTGAACCACACAAACATGTTAGTATCCATAATAACATACATACGTGTGTACGTATCCATTATTTATTAATTTTTGTTTTGTACTTTTTGAAAATAAAAAGCCTGCATAAATTAAAACATTATTAATTACAACAGCAAATTTTAATTTATCATTTCAGCTGTACGTCACGATATGTGGGTGATTTTTGCGAGTACCCAAATCCCTGTCACACAGCCCGATGCCAAAACGGTGGCACTTGCAAAGTGACTTTTCGCGATGGAACTCCGCGATTTGCGTGCCACTGTCCTATCGGATTTACCGAGTCTCTGTGTGAGATACCGGTGCAGAATGCATGCAATTCATCTCCGTGCCATAACAGTGGAACATGCAATTTGAAGACTCTGTCGGAGTACACGTGCTCGTGCTCCAACGGTTATACAGGTGGGTGACAATTAGTCAAGCATTTCGCGAATCAGACTTGTGATTAATAGTCGTCATTGTCTTGTTGTTATTTCTTTTTTCGTTTTCTTCCCTAATTTAATTTTTTGTTTTTTTCTCTTTTGTGGATTTCTAGGCAAGCACTGTGAAAAGCAAAATCTGTGCGCAACATCTCCCTGTCGAAACGGTGGTACTTGCACTTCACTTCCGGGCGGAAATTTCAAATGCAGTTGTCCAAAAGGCTTCAAGGGTTTGATGTGTTCGGAAGATGTAGAAGAATGCCAAACAAATCCCTGTAAGCATGGTGGTAACTGTGTTAATACACACGGATCATATCAGTGAGTAAATTAAACATACCTATGTACCACAATATATTCTCGTACTTGTATTCATTGAATAGTTTTGTCAGTAGCCATTATATGTACATACTTTGAGGAACTTGGAAAGCGTCGTCAACAACAGGTTGATGCAACTCTATTGCTTTTGAGTTCATGTGAACAGTTTTTCTTCAGCAATGAAATGTAGACGAAGGCGAATAAGAAGACATGAAGAAGAAGAATTAACAAAATGCTCAACAATAATAAATTAATTTGCTTTTAATTACCAGCGAAAACTATATGGAATTGTGTGTTGAGTCTTTCTTTAATTCTTACCCCCCTTACACATGTGTACATACTCGTACATATGAATATCCTATGAGAATAAGTACACTTTTGGTCTTCAGCTGTGAACTAGTTGGCAGCTGTCATCTCTTGCGTGCGGCAGAAACAGAAAAAATCTGGTTTTCTGGTTGATTCCCCACAAAAACGTTTTTTTTTTTCTTGTTCCGTCTTATCCATTCCCAGTAACTGACTTAATCAGTTATTGTCGTAGTAGTGAATGATTTATTATAATATTCTTAGAATGAACACTGACTTATGAAATGGGCAGATTCTTTTGTGTACGACTTTATTGATGATGCGCTGAACGGATATGATATTACTTGGATTCAAATAAATATCACTTTTTAAACTGGTTAGAATTTTTTTTATTGTTTAAATGCTAATTTATTAGGATAGATTGTTAAATAATAGATTGTTTTCGGTTCGCAAGGGCCTTCTATCAGCTTAAATAATTTGTCTTCCCTGTAGAACTGGTCAGAAAATAGTCGAACAATAGTTGTTCTCCTCCGATGCAAAAGCATGCGAAAAGCTAGATGATGATACATATTTGGACTCAGAAAAGATTAAAGTTTAAGGTATCAATGAAATTGTTGTTTTGAATTAAAATACAAGTGATAACTTGAGGTATGAAATATGACATCATTCAAATGTGTTCCACGGACCAAATTTACCATGACTTGTTCGCATAATTCGGGCGATATTCCAAGAATTTCACTTCGGATGCTCGCTTTCAAATCACCTCCAGGCTTGTTGGTATAGACCAGAGACTAAAGAGTCCAAAGGTGTTAAATCCTACGAGCGTGGCGGGCCGTCGTCTGGGTAGTAATAGGAAAATCAACGAACCTCGTCTGCAATATAAGTCGGTTGTGGGACGCTTTGTGTGGCGAGTGTCACGGTCCCTTTGAAAACAATTTCAATAGAACCCAATCGACGAAAATTGCGAAGCGATTGAATTGATATTTTTAGTGCTACCTAAGTGTACAGCCGCATTCTTGTTGCAGCTTTTACCTTTTATATACCTATAAAGCATATAATGTGTATTGAAATAAACATAGGTGGGGTGAAAAGTAACCTCCTTGGGAATGAAACATTTGTTTATTTTATTCAATAGACTATATTTAGCTTGATACACTTATTCCAGCGATTTTCCAACTTCTTGATCCCGTCCGAAAAGTAATTTTCCGGAAGGTGTGCAAAATACACCTCCGTGGCGTTCATGATTTCCTCGCGTGAGCTGAATTTTTTATTGATTACCATCTTTTGAGGTTTGGGAAGAGATGAGATAATAGTCCGAGGAAGCCAAATCGGGCGAATACGGTGGATGCGACAGCAATTGGAGCCGTAAGTCATTGATTTTAGCCGTGGTTGCAATGCTCTTGTGCGCCGGCGCATTGTCTTGCAAAAACAAAATTTTTTTCGCTTCATGTGAGGCCATTTTGCAGCGATTTTGGACTTCAGTCACTCCAATAATGCATAGTAATACTCGCTGTTGATGGTTTTTCCTTTTTCGAGGTAGTCCACGAAGAGTATGCCATGACAATCCCAGAAAACCTTCGACGCAGCAAGTCCAGACACTATTTCGAAGTGCTCTCGCGTTCGTGTTTTTGGTCAGGAGTGAGCATGCGCGGCACCCAGCGGCAGGATAACTTTTTCATATGCAGAATATTGCCCAAAATATGGCGTGTGCGCTCAGTACTAATATTTGTGGTATCTGCTAGCTCGCGAACCTTCACTTTCCGGTCAGCCATCACCATTTCATGTATTTTTTTGAACTTTTTTTGAACTGCGGACTTGATCGGTAGTGGAGTTGCGGCCGCCACGAAACTCTCGAAACCAACATTTGACGGTGTAATCAATCTGATGGAGCATTAGCCCCATAATATTTTTCCAACTTTTCTTTTGTTTCTTTCGAGGTTTTGCTTCTCAAAAAATAATGTTTTATGAGAGAACGAAAATCGTTTTTGTCCATACTCAACATGATGCCAAACACGTCAACAACAATCAGCTGTCAAAACAAAACTAAAAACAGTATCGCACTGAAATTTGGCATGTCTGTCTGAAAACCTGTTTTGCAGTAGCAGCGCATTCTGGCGGTCAAGGAGGTTACTTTTCACCCCACCAGTAAGAAATATTATTAAGAAATGACTTTAAATTCAATGTCAAACAGTGTATTTGATGTTTTCTGTCAAAGGAGGGTAAAAAGAGAAATGTGGTTCACGTTTAAGCACTGGGCACTGCATACAGTTTCAAGAAAGTTTTGGTTTTCAAAACAAACGCATTATTTCGAGCGTCGGTTCTGCGCATTTCTACAATGGTTCTGGTTCTGGTCTTTACAGAAAGTTCCAAAACTACCGACTGCACATCTTTCGCGGCCTACAAGGAAAACGGCTCATTGGTTATCACAGGCCTATAGAAACCTTATCCATCTACAAAGCTGCAACGTTATGCCTAAAAGATCGTGGTAAGCAATATCAAAGTCACGTGGATTCCGAGCCATGTCGGCATAAAAGGCAATGAACTTGTTGACCTAGAGGCTAGTCTCTTTCACCGTGCCCCAGCATACCACTTTAACTCTTTTACTTTTAAGCTCACTCCAAGGTGAATTAGAAGCTGGTTGGCGTAACTACCACCATCATTACGCCTCAATAAATCCCAGACGCTCCCATCCACTCTACCCTAACACTACATCCAAGCTTTCAAACACCACATTTACAAGTCTACGTTTGGGACATACAGCTTTTACGCACCAGCATTTATTGAAAGGACAACCGCCTCCAACATGTATCTTCTATAATGATAAAATTTTTTTGCAGTATTCGTACAATCGTACTCTTCTCTGTTACCTAAAATCGATTATTCAGAAGAAGTGTAAGATAAAATTACAAAAATTACAACTTCCAGCAACAGTTGAAAATTAAGATTTTGAGATAATTTTTTCCGTTGTCTTTTAATAGACCGTCCGACAAAATTTGTTATTGTTAAACATTATTTCAGAAGTAGTGAAAGTTTGATTGGCACAATTCGCATATTGCAACCAATTTTTGATAGTCAGAATACTCCAAGTGCATAGATTGTGAACAGAATAATCGATCAATTAAAGGAGACAGGGTTGATTACTGTCAAACGTCAAACCATCGACACTTGTTCGTTTAGGTCGTTCAATAGAAAACATCACGACTGTTGATCGAGTTGAACATCCATTCGTCATCGTGGTCAAGAATTGAACATTTCAAGAAGCACTTAGCAGCGTACGAGTATTCTTATCAAAAATTTGAGTCTTCGTGCCCACAAAATCCAAATGATTCAATAAATCAGGCCGTCAATTGGTTTATTGAACAACAACGAGCGAGCGGTGAGTCAATAATCAAACGGCCTTGGCAAATGATAATATCAAAGAAATGTTCCAACAGAACCGTGGCACTTGTCACATATTGTGAAACAATAGCACTATTGCACATGTCATTCCGTTTTGACAACCAGAATTGGCCGTCTACATCATTCGATTTACCGCCTTTGGAATTATTTCTCTGTGACTTTTTAAAGTCGAAAATTTGCTTGAACGACCACTGAAGTAGTTAGTTAGACCTTGCATCACTGAAATCGAGCGTCATTTATGGCAAGGAGTGATTGAAAATTGTCCACCCTTTACATATTTTAGACTTTAATTGTATGCACACACATCTCTAACTCAAACATTGAAACCTCATTAGAATTGCACCTTCCAGATACCTTACAAGTGACATATTTAAAAAATATTTAATACCAAAAGTAGATCACTTCTTTTTGTGATATAGTGCCAGTCTTTTATATCAATATCAATACCTGTAAATTTTACTCATATCTATCATGCATTTGACTAATCCAGTAAAGAAAACGAAGGTTGATTCAGATAAAATTCCATCCAATTAGCATTTATTTCGATAAGTCAGTTATATGATGACTGTAATGGGTGTACACCCATTTATATAATATATAAGGCTGTCTGAAATGACCTCAGAATGGTCATATACTTAATTTGATTACATTTCATTAAGAAATCCATTCAAACCTTTCACTTCCTTAAGCGATTCTATCTCTGTGAGGCCAACAAAAGCTTGTCTATGAATGTAATTCTCCAAATGAAGTTCGAGTCTTTCAATTATCAGAACCAAAAACCAAAAAGGCAGTTCGCTTGTGGTTTTGCCCAGTGAAAATACTCGTACATATATATATGTATGTGTATTTCCAAATTAAAGGTCGATTTGTATTGAGGAACTCAGAATTCAATAACCGGATAAATTTGGCGAAAAAAGCCAGAGAAAAAATAATACAGACAGACAAAAGGCATTTCTAATTTATTTAATCGCTAATGCAAATGCTAATGAGTGACTGTGCAAAAATTTATTACCTACTAAATAAAATTAATGGGAAACTCTTTAGAATTTATGACATTATTCCGTGATTTGAATTTCTGCTAAATGTTAACCAAGCTTAAATAATATAATTTTACACCTAATTTCATCAATAATTTTCCTTTGAAGACACTTGGACACTGTGAAATATGAGTAGGAATAATGTAATAAATAAAAAAAAAACTCAAATTTCTTGTATAAAGGTGGATTGAGAAAGTAGTTGTTGCAGGAAGTGCCCCTTTCCAACTCCGACAAACTTATCCTTGCCCTAAAAGTTCTTCTTAAAAGGTCAACATGAGCTAAAAAAAAAAACGTGTCCCTTTCCGTCCCTAACATTGTCGTCAACGTTTAAAACAACTTTACTTTGGTAATAAAAAAAAACACAGAGGGAAAGATAGGAATAAAAAAAAAACAGCAACTGCCATTAAACCAAATTCATATGAAAAGAGTTTGTGTCCACATTGAGCCCAAAAACCATCGTGTGTGAACCTTTCTTAAGATCTCAAAAAAATTACAATAAATCCAAAGCAACACACATAAAAAACGAAAGCGGAATAGCCTTTGTCTCTGTCGTATTGGTGCAACTTTTGGACTTACACAGAGATCAGGTTTTGTTTTTGTTTTTTTTCCAAGAGTAGAGACAATCTGCTGAAATTCAGGTAGTCGTCGTCGTCACCATCGCCATCGTATACACTACCTTTCTCCAGTTTTGCGTACCTTATTTTTTCATGGGTGATTTAGCACATTTTACGAAAAGACAAGCGCACTGCAATTGCAACTGCAAAAAAAAGAAGATTTATTTCAACGCCTAATATTGAAACACAGGATATGCTTTGGTAGAACTGTGAAGGAAGAAACAGTTAAAAAGAGATACTGAAAGCATAAAATTATCAGAATACTTGTTCCATTCGTATATTTTGGACCAAACGAAGATACGCCAGTTTTCACCAATATACAAATACTACGAGTATACTACCCACTCGTATTGAACAGAAAGTGATGGCGGTTAGTTTTTCACCTCTTCTCAATTGACCCTATGAACTGGTGCAAGTAGATTATACTTGTACGTTATCGTGATGGTCTTCTTCACATCACGATCTACATATTATAATCTCAAAGTTATACTTGGAAAGGTAACAATTGATGTGATGCTTAACTGTTCTGGAATTAAAACGCAATCACAATGCAAGCTTCTGAAGAAGGCAGCAATTACCTGTCAACCACTGTTTTATGTTAAAATCAAAGTATGTGGCAGCCGGCAATTTAAAATTACCTTCTACTTCTCTTTTGCATTTCTTACATTTAATCAAACCTTTTAAACGGATTTTTTTTATGTATATACATATATTTATACATATTTATAACATTTTAGATGCATGTGCCCGGCAGGATACACGGGAAAGAACTGCGAATCGAAGTACATTCCTTGCTCACCGTCACCATGTCAGAATGGTGGAACGTGTCGCCAGTCAAGTGGTCTCAACTACGAATGCAAATGTCCCCCTGGTAAGTAATCATTTAAAATTTTTTTAAATAAGCACTAACATACATTTAAAGCCATTGGAATGTCTGGCTTCGAATATTGTTTGAAACATTTGTTGCAATTCGATGGTATGTTTCTTTAAAAACTTTCAGTTCAACTAGAAACTTAATTTCAACTAATTGTATTACACTTAATTGTATTAACAGCTTCAAACATTAGATAAACGCTAATATATTTCATATATGTACGAGTATATATGTCCTTCCATAATAATATACACCTAGCATTGACCCAATTATTCAGATTTGTAAACAAAGTCTCTAAATTGCAATGACCTCCTTACTCTTTAAAGCAAAGTGGCTGGCTACATGTGCATAACACACTTTTGTGAGGTCACGCCAGCAAAATATGAGTAGGGTAGGACGTTGATCATTTAATAAAAGGCGTTTTTCCCCATTTCATTTAGGAGTTTCATTTGACCAATTTTAAATTGTTCGGTTAAAATTCAGGCGGACAATCCAATCATCATTACGAAAAATAATGAGTTAACTTACGATATTTAAAAATATGTAAAGCCTCTTTCAGTCTCGCGAACAGGCTGGAAAAAACCGTAGTTCCGTTATGGAAGTAGAAGGATTAGGCTATTAGGATTATTTTTTTTAGATTAGTGTAGTCCATTTTAGTAAGTTTCGACATTGATCTCGACTTTAACCAATCAATCATCAAATTAAAAAAAAAATCGCTCAACACACCGATGGGTTTTCATTTTTATCTCCTCGATATTGGCCTATACTTCCTTAGTCGTGATGAATTTTATTTGGTAATAAATAAAATCAGTAAATGTTTTGACTTATTCGGCGGCTTTTGACGAAGTGCATGCTGTAAGCCTTCAGCCTTATTTTGTAGTACTCTTTCGAGCATTTGGCACTCTATTCGTATCTCACCAATAGCGCGCTGAATTTTGACTTTCAAGGTCTGTTTATCAGATTACAAAGATTTTACAAAGCCTCAAAAGAAATAATAGAATCCTGTCGAATCGCACGATATCGTTGGCCAATTCACGTATTAAATGTGCTCCTTGAATCAAGTCAATGATATCATACAACTACCTGTCGTTCGGATAAATCACTGATCATTGTTCGATAACATTGGCCACTGACTGTAAAGTGATCTTCAGCCTCAATTTTGAAAAATAAATCATCACCGTGAAGACCACATCAAACAGTGTATTTTAATGGGTAGAATTGAGTCTCATGAGTCTCTTTTGGACTTGCCTCATTCTAAAAACGGCAATATTCCTCGTTCATAAATTCAGACAAATGTGAGCTTCGTCTTGCGATCGATGCCGAATTCATTCATAGCGTCTACAGTTTTTTCTTCTTTACGCACATTGTGTTGTTGGGCTTGCGTTACATATATGCTGCAAAATTTATCCACAACATATCGAATAGCGATCTTAATTGGTCAACTATGAAGACCATCAAAATCTCATAATCTTCTATACGTTTCGCTAATTGAAGACCGATTTTTCAAATAACTTTCGCTGACAAAAATATGTCAATTAACTGTTAAAAACAAAGCTAAAACAAAAGCATTAACATTAGATTAAGAGGAGTTATTTTTTCAGCTGGTTGCGCGAAAGACTATATCCCTCAAATGAACATCAGCTTTCGCCTCACAAAAACGGGCTCTTTGTATAGCGTTTTCTATAAAATTTCGTTAAATATCTAGCGCCTGGAAATCAAGGAGAATATTCTTCTAAAATATATTCTGCGAAATAGTTGTGGGTTTCTTTAACATCACGTCTCCACGAGACACAAATATGTCAGACTAAATTTCAGACATTTCGTCTGACATCTCCACTTGGACATTTTGATTTTTCTAAACTGTGCAAATTATTGCATGACATTTCATTCTGTGAGTGTAAGCTGGTTCGTAAGCAACTACATAATAGTAGAAAAATGGCGGCGCAGATGTAGATTTCTTGTTCTTTTCTGCCAACATTCACATTCCGAAGTCATCTCTACAAAGATGTCTTGAATAAAAACCAGACATTTATTTCTTGAAATATTTCTTGTCTGCAAATTACCCGTCACTGGACATTTTGATTTCATGAAAATTTTATTAACACCAGCAATGTTTCGTGGAGACACGGTGTTATGTACACTTTTTATTTCAAATACCTCCATAAGAAAAATGGTGGTGTCAAATCCAGAGAATGCGGAAGCCCAGCCTGACTTCTTAGAAATTATTTATTTATTAAATGTTGGTCCTATTGAGACCACATCTTATCATTCATCTGCAATCATTGGCATCATCACCCTTTACGAATACAGTATTGGCGGCTGCGTTCTTTAAAAGAAGAACGGCCTATTACCTGAAAAATAAATCTACGGCTCTGCGACAATTTGTTTGTTTTGCCGAAAACAAAATAGAGGAAATATCCTTCATCATTTGTTATGTATTAGATGATGAATAAAACAATTTTCTTGTCTTGCTATTTCTTGTAAACGAACTGTGTCAAAAATACTTCATTGAGGATATCTCTGAAAACTCATTCCAATTAACGCCTTTACGTTGATGTTTTTGGATTATCCACAAGAATTCGATCAACAATGCCTTCGGTTCGAGCAGTTGCGAGGTCTTTCAGTTCGTTCTTTCAATCTGTTAAGAAACCGTACCAACAGTGACCGAACCATTTTCGCACATAAAAATGACGCTAATAATCACTTTAGGCCAGCATAATCGACGAATTTGGTCTAAGGTGCTACAATATTATTGATTCATCATAACAAATCTTATACCTGAAATAAAAAGAAAATACAGATTAAAAAAAACAGAAGAGAAGATATTTATGAGCTACGAACATTCAGTGACTTTTGCGCTACCCTGTTTTTCAGTTCGTACTGTACTTTAGTGCCACTGCGATTCTTATCACTATACGAGTAGCTTCAACTATCACAACTCTAGTCGTATTATAGTTGCCCCTTTTATACCAATTTCGTTGCTGACCACATATCTTTCAATGTCGCTTGTCTGTGGTCAGTGGGCTACCAAGGGCGTTACTTCTATACAAAAACGACAACATTCTCATTTCCCAAAGAAAGCACGTATCTGAACTTCTTTCGCGCATGATATACATACAGTGGTGGAAAAAATAATAGGTGTGAAAGGAAAATAAATGAAAATTAAATTTTAAAACAATTTATTGTAATTTTTTGAATCTTGTAATTCAGTTTTATAAGTTTTAAAAGCAAATCATTTCTTTTTTAGCATTAAAATTAGTTTTTTGGTGTGGGAAAAAAACAGTAGCTGTGATTCCTAGAATTAGCATACACTCGAAATTATAGTAAAGTATAGAAGAAATCTATATAGAACTTACTTTTAAATTAATATTTGGTTGCATGTCGTCGGTTGCTCGCTGTGGTTCAAGGATTTTTAGAGCCAACTCTTTCTTGACTTCGGACCAGAAGTTCGAAGAGTTTGCCAGTATTTGCCTTTTTTCTTGTTGGAACAGCCAAAGCAACATAGCGTTTTCTAAATGTTTTCTCTGAGTATTGATCTCTTTGGTCGAAAACAATGGTCCTACACCGTGCTTAATGTTTTTATTTTTAAACTTGGTTTTGTACTCGTTACCAGGAGGTCGCCTTATACATAGTGCCTACTATCTGAACCAAACAAATTGACTTTTGTTTCGTAACACCAGAGAATATTTTTAAAGCTCTTTATGCCCCTTTCGTTATATTCATTTAGCTGGCGTCTTCCTAGCGGATCGAGAACACAGATTAGCTGTTAATAATCTATTTCTAACAATCCAGTCATTTTTAATCATTAGTAGTATTTGTCGTCTGGGTAGGTAGAAGTGGTAGTGGTAGTAGCCGTTCTGTTACCAAAACACACATGACCTAGATGTTGAAGGTTATTGCTAAGAGAGTAGTTTTCAGATCCATCTTGTGGAGATAAGAAAAGTAATGCAGAATACCAGAAAACTCTGATAATTAATTGAAGAAGAGTTTGCTAAGTGTGCGATGCCTGGTTGTAGCAAGTGCCAGGCATCCACAAAGAAAGTGGAATATGGTTTCCTTTTCGTGTGAGTTGTTACAGCTACATTCGTAGTGTTTTTATTGTAGACGGACCCAACTGGATATGGTACAGATTTCTAGACTGTTTCACCTAGAGATGAAAAATTCCACCCTTAATGAATCCCATCGGATGGACTCCGCAAGAGAAGTTTGACCACATCTGGCTAGCGCGTCAGCTCTCTCATTCCCCTCTATGTTACTGTTAACTGGAACCCAGAGAACAGTGATATTAAACAGAGCGTTTACCTGCGCGATAATTTCCTTGCACGAAGTAAGTGAGGGGAGCGCTTTGATGACAGCCTGGCTGTCAATAAAGATTACTTATGGTAATGAATTTGAGGCTAAGTATCTTGCAGGCTTCTCTAATCGTGTCTTCGCGTCGGTGAAGGTCGATACTTGATATTTTATTGTTCCATTGCGGCCTTTCCGTAATTTGAATCTGGATATTATTATTAAAATTCAGTTTATGTATCCTGTACTGTAGTCGACTATGGTCGAAGCCAGATCCCTGGGCAACAGATTCAAGAGCTTCACTATGACCATAGTGTTTCGGGGGACCAGAGTCTGGTAGTACTACACCAAACAATGTATTTGATGTGCAGGTCCAGAGGCAGTATATGGAGTAACACGTTGAGATCTTCTGTCGGATTGGATGGTAGCGTCTGTGTTATCCCAATACCAGCTGTTCGGAACTCTGCTAAGTTTTGTGATGTTGTAGGCTTTTCTTAAGGTGGCCACCACACGAGCGATCCTTGAGTAAGAATGCGACGAACTACTGCAGTGTACGTCCAGAAGACCAGGCTCAATTCCCCACCTTTTGACAAAGGTATTGCTGCAGGCGGAGAAAGTGACGCATGCTTTCTTTATCCTGTGTTCTATGCTCAGTTTTCAGTTGAGCTTGGGATCAAGGATGACGCGAGGATACGTTGCTCTGGAGGATAGATAGTAAGTGCTTGGTTATTAAGCGGAGTTTTGCACTTGGTGGTAAATAGCATTAGTTCAGTTTTACTCGGATTAACACCACAGTGTGCAACTTGTGGCCCAAGCGCGTAGCTTAGTCAGAACCCTGTCTGTGAGTTAATTAATCACTCCTCATATTAAAATAACCACGTCATCCGCGTACCTTGATTCCATTATCATTGTACACCGTCAAGATGACCAGGTCACGATGATGTCACGTTTATGGTATTTTTCTTTAACTCTATTAGACTTTGCAATTTACTACAACAGCACAGCAGAAATACACTGGCGATCAGTAGGATGAGGCCATACATTATGCAATCGATTTTCACAGGCATAAATCCTGTTGGAAATTTTGTACAAGGAAACTTTTACTACCTGTGAACAGGCACATATTTTCTCAACAGGAAGTCATAAAATTAAAGGGTAAATAAGAAACGACCGTTTTAATTCCCCAAGATCAAACAATGAACTACTTGAAAAGCGTATAAAAAGATGCGCCACTAGGATGAGGCCACATGCAAAATCTTCGAAAGAAAGGAGAAAACGAATAAAATTTTTACATTTTATTGTTTTAAAACATTTATTTATTACGTTTTTCTACATTAATAATGAGTATGCCCGCCATTTTTCGATATGACCTCTATAAGACCGTTTGGTATAGGATCATACAGTTTTTTTTTAAATAATGAAGAGAAATTTGGGCCCAGGCATCACGAATAGCTTGGATTAAAGTGTCCTTGTCTTCAAATTGTCTGCTGCCTTTATACACTTTACGAGATAACCATGCCCAAACATTTTCGATTATGTTTAAGTTCGGTGAATAGGGCGGCCATGGCAAAAGTTCCACGTCTTCTGATTGAATCCAACTTTTAACAACCCTGGAAGTGTGGATGGGGGCACTGTCTTGTTGGAATATTCAAGGCAGGGGTCCGAAAATGTTTTTCACTTTTAGAAATGACCGTTCCAGCAAACATTTGTAATTGTTTCCGTTCATTGTTGTAGACAAAAACTCCAACTCGATTGTGCCATAGTAGGTAATAGCTCCCCACACCATTACACCTGATGTACGGCTGTGATGTCTTGCCAAAATAAGCTCCTTCTTTCTTAGATCATGGAAATAAATGTTGTAACCATCGGGGCCGTCAAGGTTAAACTTTTTTTCATCCGAAAAGACAACGCGTTTCCATTCACTGCTCCAAGCGACATGTTCTCCTGCAAAATTCATGCTCCTTGTGTACTTGCCTCAAAACAGGTTTCTTTTTAAGTTTTCTTCTCTGTACAGTACCATTTTTTGGGATTATCCTTCGGAGCGCTGCTATGCGCTCCGTGTTGGCCCTTATTTTAGACGCTGGTAGAGTAGAATTTGAGGCACGCCGTATAATTAACCGCTTTTCTCACAATGTTGTTGCTTCTGTCGTGCGTCCTTTTTGATTTTTCCCATAGTGTTGTGGATCCGAAAGATAACTGCTTACAACAGTCTTACTTCTATTAAACCTCCTTGCAATTTCTCGGCCTGAGAGTCCTAACTCATTGAAAGCTCTTTCTGTCACTGTCAAAGTCTTTCCGGAACCCATTTTTTTTAACTAAATAAAAACAGTTCTTTTCAATGCTTTTTTAAATATTCTTAACAAAACTTTGAAAAAAATCGCATATGTGAACTCCTCCTGCAACGAAATATTCGCAATGGCCTCATCGCAGTGGCGCATCTTTTTCATTGTTCATTGATTGATCCTGGGAAATTCCAACGGTCGTTTCTTATTTACCCTTTAATTTTATGACTTCCTGTTGAGAAAATATGTGCCTGTTCACAGGTAGTAAAAGTTTCCTTGTGTAGAGAAACTTGCGCAACGATGAGGAAGAAAATTAAAAAAACAACCAACTCGGAATGGGACTCTTTATTGACTGCCCTTCAAATCTTATTCCAATTTAACATAACATGTGTGCTTAACATACAAAGTACATGAACCGTTTTAACTATTGTTGTTTGATTGGAAGTTATTCGGTTAGATGACCTGATCAGTCTGGCAATGGTTATGTATGTACTTACATACTTGTATTTGTTATTATATACTCACGTACGCAAATTCTCTGTACAGTGAGTAAAATTTAAATCCTTAATGCTTAAGAATAATTTGACTACAGTTCGGCCAGCCTGATCAAGTAATCGCCCCGATTACATCAAAATTTTATTTTAATTTTTCTTTCGTCTAAGATATGCGGTTAATAATTTACATTTCATTTTCACGACATAAAGAATTAAAAATATGGTTTGATTCTACAAATTCGATATTTTCTGTAAATTTAAATCAATCTCACCACGTTCATTGACCCCATCAAAGTTCTCTAATTCAGAAGAATAAACTGCATATGGTCTCATATTTGCTGGTGAGCAGACTCCTTTATACGGTAATCTTGTCAGCTGTAACCCATCAATGTCTTTTACTACATATCTGTCGTTAGGTAAAACGTTCTCTATCTCGTATGGTCCGCGATATTTGGCAAAAAGTTTTTTATTTATACCTGGAGTGTTTATAATATTTCTAATCATAACAAAGTCCCCCTGCTTGTATATCTGAGGCGATTTGTGTCGTCTGTCATAATAGTTCTTATTTAAAGCTTGATTTCTTTCGATATTTTGTCGAGCGTCGTTCCTTACTTCATCTAAATCAATTTTTTTCATCCCTGTACTATTGATAAGATATTCCTGAATACGGTCACAAAACTCCCCTTTCTGATTCGTTCCAAACAATAAAGTACTTGGCGGGAAACCAGTGCTACGGTTCACAGTATTGTTTAACGCAAATTCAATTTTAGTTATATTCTTGTCCCAAGAGCTAGTTGTATTTGGGTCACATTCTTTAGCTATCATCGGGATAAGCACCCTATTTACCCTTTCTATCTGACCATTCGATTGAGGAGAATGGGTGGCAACTTTTACATGATGAATATTATTTTCACACAAAAATTCGGAAAACTCTTTCGAGGTAAAAGATGCTCCCCTGTCAGAAATAATTCTATTTGGCCGGGAATAGTTTTGAAAGTATGACCTTAAACAATTAACTGTTTCTTTACTTTGAGTTGTTTTGACCGGATATAATTTTACAAATTTTGTAAATCCGTCAATAACACATAGCAAATGTTTTTTATTTCCAGTGGATAAGGGGCCAAGGTGGTCAACATGTAATGTGTCAAAGGGCATGCAACCCTTCGGAATCGAATGCAATTTTCCTTCAGCTTTGCCTGAGTCTGGGGAGAAACAAATACACTTTAGACACTTTTGGATATATGTTCGTATTTTATTTTTCATTTTTGGAAACCAGTAACTACCCGATAGATGATCAAAACACTTATCAACTCCTAGGTGACACATTGCCTCATGGTGGGTACGTATCACCTGCTCCTCCAAATGCGAAGGAACATAAAATAGCACCTTATCTTTTGTTTTCCGGTATATCAAACCGTTAATCATTTCAAAGAAAGGATTCTCTTTTTTTTCTAACTCCCTTACAATGGCAAGTATTGTGGAGTCCTGTCTCTGTCCTGCTGCTAACACAAACTCAAAGGATTCATCGTCGACGTAAAGGATGTTAAACGATCGACTAAGTGCGTCAACATGACTCATCATATTTCCTTTGCGGTGTTCCACATTGTAGTCAAAGCTTTGCAGCTCTAGTGCCCAACGGGAAATTCTGGGATTAAGAGATTTTTTCTTTAGAGTTAATGTTAGCGCTTGACAGTCGGTCACGATTTTAAATGGTATTCCTATCAAATATATTTTGAATCTTCGTAAGGCATAAATAATGGATAGTGTTTCCAGCTCGTAGCTGTGGTATTTACTCTCAACTTCCGTTGCTCGCTTTGAAAAATATAGGACCGGATGGAATTTATTATCTTTTTGTTTCTGAAGCAAAACAGCTCCATATCCTAACCCACTGGCATCGCAGTGCAACTCTGTAATATTGTGGGGACTATAAATTGATAAGACAGGTGATTCCATTAATTTAGATTTCAATAGGTTAAACGTTTCAAGATGTCTCAAGTCAAACACAAACAATGCATCTTTTTTCAAAAGGTCATATAAGGGTTTTGCAAGATTTGCGAAATTCTTAATAAATTTTCGAAAATAGGAACATAGTCCTATAAAACTATGAACCTCTTTGGTACAGGTCGGTACCGGGAAATTTTCAATCGCCTTTAAACTTGTATCGTTTGGCCTAATGCCTTCTTCATTAATTTTGTAACCGAGGTATACAATTTCGGTTTGTAAAAATAGACACTTGTCCCATCTGAGATGTAAGGAATTTTCCTCTAAAATATTAACAACTTCTCTTAAAATGTCTAAATTTTCTTCAACCGACTGTGTTGCTATTAGAAAGTCATCTAAAAAGCTTAACATTTTTCCTTTCGAGATCAAGTCTTTAAATACTTGTTTAATGAATCTTTCAAATGTAGAAGGGCCATTCTTAAGTCCGAATGGCATCCTAACGTATTCGAATTGCCCTAGTGGCGTTGTAAAGGATGTATACTTTATAGACTCTTCAGATATTTCGACATGATGGAAACCATCTTTTAAGTCTAAAATCGTAAAATATTTTTTATCTTTGAGACGATCGATGTGATCCTCTATTAAAGGTAAGGGATAATTATCTCTCAGTGTGATTCTGTTGAGCTCCCTGAAGTCAACACACAACCTTAGCTCCCCATTTTTCTTGCGCACAAGAACAATGGGCGATGCGTATGAAGAATTCGATTCACGAATGATACCCTTTTTCAATAGGTCGTCTAAAATCTTTTGAAGTTCTAGCTTTTGGGTATAGGGTAAGCGCCTAGGCGAACAATGAAATGGGTTTTCCTTTAATAGAACTATTTTCATTTTAAAATTATTATTCTGGGTTTTATAATTAGTTGGGAGGGAAAAAGCTGGTGTAACTATCTTAACAATGTCGTTTTTTATAACCTCTGGTAAATTTTTATTAATATTTAATTCTAACTCACTGTCTTTGCCACTGATGTCGATGTTCAAAATCTGATTAACGACTTCGTCGATGTCACTACCCTCGTCTCGTTGATCTTCTGAACTAGTTGCACGATGGTTGTCGGATGTTTTGTGGTAATATTGACTAGATCCCACCGAATATTTTGGCTTTTCTTTTTGTAGTACCAAACCAATGTTTTTTAAAAAATCTCTACCTAAAATTACAGGGTAGTTCATTGAATAATTTTTTACTACTAAAATTTTTAAATTTATAAAAGAATTTTCATAAAAGATGATACTACTAATACTTCCCAAAACATCCAGAGGGCTATTGTTTACTCCACAATATCGGTGATTCCCTGTGCTGAGCTCTGATATCATAAACGGTGGTAAGTATTGAATTTGAACGAAACTGATGGGACTCCCAGAATCCAACAGTGACAGCAATGTAGTTGAGGTTTCCATTTGATTTCCAATAAAACGATAACTGATGTTCCTTTCAAATTCGTTACTGACCAGAAAGTTTTCCTTGGGGCTGGGTTGTACGGGCAAAGATGCGGAATCTGGTTCGGATAGATTTTTTTCTTTGTGTTGTAACATCATAACGGAATTTTTGACTGGACAGTTAGGTGAAATGTGACCTTGCTTCCCACATTTATAACAAGTTGGTTCCATTTTAGCTCCGATCCCAGGACGAGAACTGTAAGGGTTAGCAATTTTTTTGTTTTCTGGTTGCTTAGGTGGATTGTGGTGCACTTTAGAACTATATGCTGGCCCTCGTGATCTACTATTTGCTTCGCTCTCACGCCAATTGCTTTTTAATTTTTCATATTTACGAAGTGCTGACTTTAATTCAATCATATTGTTTGCATTGTACAAAATTGTTTTATTTATCTCACTGTCCGTTATTCCCTTTATAATAAACTGCATCAAATCTTCCTCTTCAACGGTGCCTACAGATGCGATTTCTTGCATAGAGAGTATGTACTGCTGCATGGTCTCGTCGCGACGTTTCCTTCTATTTCGAAGATCGCCGTATATGTCTGCTCTTGTAGTTACTTTTTGAAATTCTTTCGAAAGAGCACTTTTTAATTCTGACCAACTTTTCAGTACAATAGTTCGGGTATACAATTTAGCGGTACCTTTGAGCAGCCTTTTTCCATACAAAAATTTTGTCCGTTCATCTAAACCAAGGATTTCTGAACATTCATCAAATTGTTCAATCCAACGCTGAACCGGTAGATTGTCGTCCCCGCTAAAAGATGGTATTGAATCCTCAATGTCCTTGAAACTACAAGCTAAATTTGACTTAGGATTAGTTGTTATCTCCTGCATTTGTAGCTGGTAAATTTGTTGCTTGAGTCTTGAGATTTCTTCTTTTTTCTTATAAATGCTACGAAGTTTGTTCAGTTCCTCGTCAAGAATTTCTTCCTCTGAGCGATTTTCATCTTCGTCATCCTCGTCCTCGTTGGACTGTTCGTCTACAGAAACAGCAGACTCTTTAGTACAGTTTCGAATCAGTTTTCTAATTTCATCTTCGCAGAAATCTTTAACACCTTCCTGTAAACGAAGTTTCAGTTCTGCTTTTGTTCCACTTGTCTGGAGCTCCAATTTTTTTAATAAGTCCTTCAAAACAATGTTAGTTGCTGATTTTAAGAACAAGGTCAACTCTTCAGACATGATTGGGGTTTTTTTTTTTCACACAAATAAACCGATAAACTTTTAACAAAACACTTGTTGCATACGTAGGTACAGTTATCCCACTTCTGAAAATTTGTAGAGAAACTTGCGCAACGATGAGGAAGAAAATTAAAAAAACAACCAACTCGGAATGGGACTCTTTATTGACTGCCCTTCAAATCTTATTCCAATTTAACATAACATGTGTGCTTAACATACAAAGTACATGAACCGTTTTAACTATTGTTGTTTGATTGGAAGTTATTCGGTTAGATGACCTGATCAGTCTGGCAATGGTTATGTATGTACTTACATACTTGTATTTGTTATTATATACTCACGTACGCAAATTCTCTGTACAGTGAGTAAAATTTAAATCCTTAATGCTTAAGAATAATTTGACTACACTTGTACAAAATTTCCAACAGGTATAAAGATTGAAAACGATTGTAAAATGTATAGCCTTATCCTAGTGATCGCCAGTGTATATTAAATGCCACAAGCTTCAAAAATGCAGTCCTCTCACACTCCTCTCTTCTACCTTGACTGTTTTTTACCTACCCTTTTCTTCTCTCGCTTTCTGTTCTCTATTTTCCTACTTTTTAATCAAATGTACCATATATTGTATTATTTCGAAAACGTCTATATGCATTGCCTTAATTTGAATTACAGTTTTCCCATACCAGATATTGTTCTAAGTACGAGGGTTGTCTGAAAAGTTTCCGACCGCAACGTAAAGATAGCGGCACTCGCCAATAAAAGCTAGTGAATGCTAGTTGTGCATCTTTTGACAGTTACTTACCGAAGTTTCAGTCATTTTGAATGCGCAGTTTTTAGTTGACAGTCGTTGAGTGAGTCGATGTGAGTGTTTTTTTGTGAAAATGGAAAAAATTGAATATCGAGCTGTTATTAAATACTTGTTTTTGAAAGTCAATACGCCTACGCAAATCAAAAATGAGTTGTGCTCTGTGTATGGGGACTCTGCACCATCATTTACCACAGTGAAATTTTGGGCAGCTGAATTTAAACGTGGCCGTAAGAGCTTGGTTCACCGAATGGTGTTAGACGACCGCCGAATTAAAGTGAGAGAGATAGTAGAAGTTGTGAAAATGTCCAAAGAATGTGTTTGTTACATATTACATCAAGTTTTAGCCATGAGAAAGCTGTCCGCGCGTTGGGTGCCGCGTTTGCTTACGTTAGACCCGAAACGTGTTCGAATGAACATTTCCAACGCTCTGTTGGCGCAGTTTAGGCGCAATAAATCCGAGTTTTGGCGCCGATTAATTACTGTAGATAAAACTTCCATACACCATTATACGCCCGAAACAAAAATTCAGGCAAAACAGTGGACTGCAAAGGGCGAGCCGGCTCCAAAAAAAGCAAAAACTGCTTTTTCGGCTGGGAAAGTGATGGCGACTGATTTTTGTGATAGTAAAGGAGTTATCTGAATCGATAATCTTCAAAAAGGAAAAACCATTACAGGAGCATACTACGCATCATCACATGCCAAGCTGAAGGCAGAAATTGCGGAAAAACGGCCACATTTGCAGAAAAAGAAAATCCTGTTTCACCAAGACAACGCGCCGTCTCACACCTCAGCGGTTGCTATGGCGAAAATCCATGAATTACGGTTTGAACTGCTTGACCATCCACCTTATTCACCAGATCTAGCCCCAAGCGACTTCTTTTTGTTCCCTCATCTAAAAACTGCGGACAGAGATTTTCGTCAAATGAGGAGGCAATCACCTTCGTGAACAATTATTTTGCAGAGAAAAACGCCAAGTACTATTTGGACGGGTTAGAGAGATGGGAACATAGCTGGGAGAATTGTGTAGAGTTACAAGGAGACTATGTAGAAAAAGAAAAAAAAATTTTGAGAAAAAATATCTTGTATCATTGTTCGGTCGGAAACCCTCTTACAATGCTATAAAAGAATTTTTTCTTAATGTACAATTTATAATGTCAAATAATAATAAATTGAATTGAATTGATTTGATAACTGATGATTGATAATTGAATGGTTTTTCGCTTAGATATGATTCAGTTGCTGACGAAATCTCCTGTGCCAAGCTTGATGAGAGATTTTAGAATGGATTCGGAGTTCACATTATTGAAGGTACCTTCTTTGGATAGATTCCTCAATCATCTGCACGCAGGGCTGCTTCCGTGGACTTTCCTTTAAGCTAAGTATGTTGGGACTTCGATGGAGGAGATCTTTTAAGGGAGTTCAGAGTATGCATGTCCAGGATACGTTTTGAGTATGGACGATGTATGGCCAATCAGTCTAAAATCCTTGACCGACTCATGGCTTCTTTTGCCGATTTTAAGGATGAAAACGACTCGAACTCGTATCCAGGTCATAGAGATGTTGTTGGGTCGAAGGGTTGTCGGTCTAGAGTAGCAGATGTTTTCTTCTTTCTTGCTCTAGTTTATTTTGACTTTTTTTTTAGTTTAGCGCATTCGTTATCATATTCTCTGAACAGGCAATGAATTTATATGTCTTTCCCTTACAGCTGAGTTTATGGATAAAACGTTACTTTTCATCGGTGTAGTGCCTGCCACGACCCATTATTTCGAAAAAATCTTAACTCTTATATGTAAAAACTTCACAATCATAGAAAAATATTTGCAAAAAACCACTTGCTGTAAAAATTCCTTTGTTTTGAAGAAGTTATTCTTGATTGATCTTAACTCGTCCGGACTCACTAATGAGAAATTGTAAGAACCAATTATTTGCAGATTGTTTTTGAAATGCAGCTGCATAAAAAGATTGGGTAGCTTTGGTGTAAATGACATTTTAACCTGACGATTCCTCACAAATATTATTTTCTCCACCACTGTATGTACTGCTCGAATATGCTTCCATTTCCGCCTTTATCTATTGGTTATCCTGTTTTCAGTATGTAAAGCATGTTCTCGTTTGATTACAACGAAAAAGCTATGAATCCGACCAAGAGCTTCCTTTAGGGACAAACTTCAACTAACTTAGTTAATGTTAGAATCGGACTGGTAGAAAATACAACATATGCCTGGTTAGACTCGGGAACACGTCAATCACAAGTACTTAACCTTTATCACATATGCCGATGGTGTTCAAACATCAGCTAAAGGTAAGCAGAAGAAATATTATAATAAAGCATCCGATCAAATGGGAAATGAATTCAAACAAATTTAATGATTTATTGAACCCACTATACGCGTACCTACCTAGCAAAGTTATTGAAAACGTGTGTCCAATATGTCAAGCAATCCCACACAAGCTATAGATAATTTGTTGGTTTTCTTTTGAAGCGAAAAAGTATGTTAACACTTTTAACCTTATTCATTTGTGAATTTCCATTTTGACATCATGATTTCGAAAACAATGACGGACAACATGTAAAAGCAGATCAATAGAAATCTTAGTTCGTTTCGTATAACTGTCGGGCAATTTCGTAATTATCTTAAATGTGTGGGAGAATTCAGGAATAGCGATAGTACGAGCATAAAAGAAATGTGAGGGCAACGATGAGGCAAAGAAAGAAAGTAATTGGGTACCATTCGAAGTCCGTCGACTCCTTTTGGCAAGTTAATGCATCATCACCCCCGAAGGCATCACGCTTCTCTTGATCGAAAAAAGAAAATGAAATTAAATCGTGGGTAAATTCTTCTTCAATTTTTTTTTTATGTAAACTAAGTATGTATGTATGGATATGCCCATATACTCGTACATACGAGTATGTATATGTGTATGATGAATGGTGACAGGGCCTTAGTTATGTTAATTATAAATCGCTTTGGTCTGAATTTGTTTTAAATATTCAAAATCGAATCGAAACCATGTGAACTTTATATTTTAATGAAGTGATGATCGCCAGTGAATAAAATTAAAATAATTGTTTGTCTTTTAGGTCGTTACACTTATTCAAATGGCATTCATTTCGAATCGTTCTTGAGGCAGATGAATGTGAAATTGTTGCTCTCGGGTGCATCTTTGTTAATGATTTCCTGTATCATGCTCTACAAATACTCGTATTAGCAACGTTTTAGATTAGAGTTATCATTAATCAAATTTAAAATTGTTTCTGCTGCATACAATTACCCAGAGTACCTGCACCCCATGTATCAGTGGTCTTAAGCCAGTACACGATAGACTTTTTTCCATCGTTGTGTTCATACTCTGTCACAATAAGTATGATAATACGTATACTCCAGAGAAGGAATAAAAGGAGTCGCTAAAAGTCCATTATAATGGCGAATACTTAAAAAAAAAATAAAAAAAAAAATGTAAAAATGAACACTGTTAGGTACTCGTACATGGACAAACATCTACTGCTGAAGCTCGATCTAACTATTCGCTTTAAGTTTCTTCATTATGTTTGATCGATCGTTATGCGATTGATCGTAGGCTTCCCATTCATTTGCACGTTAAAGGCAGAGTGAGAAAGAGTAAGCATTCGGTTTGATACTGAGGCACACCTTAAATCGATTGAAGTTTAGAGTGGGAAGTGGAGCTCGGCCGCAATTAATTAATCTGGTCCCATGTTCGGACAGCGAAACAACACTGAAGACATATAAAAATAAATGCAAGTAAATATGTATATTCAATTGATTAAAATGACCCTTGTTCGTAAAACTTGCATACGAACGACTACATATTTTCGACGCAAAATGAATAAAGTCATATTAAAACTAGGGGCACGATGAAGAGCGCAATGCGCAATTGTCTGTCATGCTAATTAAGTTACTTTTATTGTACATATGGTACGAGTATATACTATATTTTTGTAGGAGCTAGCCTAAGGCCAAAAAATCGGATTATCATCATTTGTCATGAGTTAATGAATGTGACAAGGCGTTTAAAGTTGGCAAATAATATGGGAGTGGCGATTTACATTTTACTTTTGAAAATATTATTGTTTTCTTTTGTCTAAGAAATTATTGACTTGTTCTAGAGATTGTTAGCAATACCTCGGAAGGAGACGGAGACTTCAATCAGACATTTTTGAACCTTATGCGATCATCGACCTTTTTGGGGATCATCGTAATCACCAAATTGATTGATGCAATTTTCTTTTTTGTGTCGACCAACGCTTCCTGGCATACCATATTTCATTCGTCTTTTTCAATCAATTTTGTTTTTGCCTATTTTAGCAATTCGAAAAGGGACTGCAGGGCAAAATGTTTTCTACGCGGTGGAAATTGGATTCGTGTTCGGTTGGTTTTAAGCGTTCATATCTCACATTTCATTCAGTGAAAATCGCTTCTGGCCACAGTCATCGGACCTCGCATACTTCTAGTCCAGCTCCAGCTCAAGCTTAAGCATTTACTGTCGGTATGTTGTTTTGTCTTCGTCGTGTCATCATGTGTTGGCCGATGTATAGTTGTTAATTCGTTGAAAAACTTGTGTAGGTATGTTCGTATAAACGTACTGCGATGTATGTATCATATCTGCAATCATATGGAGTCTTTTTTTTATTATTTCTTTTGTTGTATTTTATTTGGTTGTCTCTTTTTGACCCGTTTATTCTCTTTTGTTTTGGAAAGAACGACTGACAAGGCAAGCAAACAACAAGGGTTATTAAATATGCATTACACTCTACACTGAAAGAAATCCAAACTACGAGTATATCGTATCTATTTGTAATGATGGTACTTTCTACAGTATATATGTAGTACTTTAGTACATAGCTTAATTCGGTTGATTTCGTTTGAAGAGACCTTAAGATTTGCTGCATATCTGTCCTTCGTGTTACTCGATTTATTTAAATTCATACAGTCTGCGTACACCCTAAAATACAAATCACTTCTAACAATCCATTTTTATACTATTTTACATATAAAGGGTGTTTCTTTTAGAGGTTTGATTTTTGAACTGGCAACACTGTTTCTATAGATTGTCAATTTGACATTTGAAAGTTGATTTGTGGTTTGTACTCTTTATCATCATCATTTTATGATGAATAGATTAACGCCAGAACAACGTGTGCAAATTTTGCAAACTTATTTTGAAAACAATGCTTCGGTTTGCCAAACTTATTGTGCGCTACGTCCATTTTACGGTTGACATAATGGTCCATCTGAGCAAATTATTCGGAACACATGAATCGATTTCGCATCACGCACACACAGTGGATAATACGCGTCCCCAAAGACGACAAACAGTGCCTAAAGAAGAAGTTATTGCCTTTGTGGAGGGCAGTGTTGAAGAGACTCCAAATGAGTCGATTCGCCATCGTGTACACCAATTTGAGCTGTGCCCATCCACTTTGTATAAGATTTTATAAGATCTTGCTTGTGCGAGAGTTGAAACCTCGTCGTAGGTTCGGTGAATGGGCCGATTCAGCTTGATCCTCATTTTTAAGGCAAAATTTTGTTCTCCGATGAGGCCCATTTTTAGTTAAATGGATATGTAAAAATTTTTTAGTAAAAATTGCACTATACGTAGACTTATGTTCACCACTGTATAAAAAAAATATGCCATTTCTTTAAAAGTTGCGATCTGGTGTGCTATTATCAACAAGTTTCGAATACAAACTAGAAAACAATAAGAGGTGGCGCAGCGGTTTAGGTCTTCTCTAATCCGCAAGAGGGTCTAGGTTCACATCACTGGCCAACAAGGGAATGCGTTTTTATCTTTGCAACTGAGGGGGTGAATTTTAAATGAGATGCCCAATTGGCCAGTGACCATATGTTTTGAGCTATAATACAATTTACGTGTTTTCTACATTTGATTGGCTATTTAAATAAAGTGCAGGAAGACCTTACCTCTTATGACTCCAACCGGGGAAAAATGGCAAACCGAGTCTACCCAGCTAGCCGGCCTTTTAATTTTCTTCTACGTTTCTGTGCCTAGAAACCATAGGCAGAGTGATATTAAACTGGATGAGCTCGTCCTTAGATTGCCCTACCAGTTTTGATGTAGCAGTTATTCAGAGAAGAGATTTGATATATTAAAGTTAGTTCTAGGGCTAAAATTGATTAGCCATTTGAAACTGACGGGCGGTGACAGTTTGAAACATTCAGTTCAGAAAAACTCTGATCTTGCATTCCTTTTCATCTTGGATCCAGCGGAAAATAATATCGATTCTTCGTACTTTCGCCTATTTTACTTTCCTCTCTGAAGAAGACATATTATTTTTTGCTATTTATTTTGAGTGTAAGTGGAAGGTCGGAGGCCCTGCTACGACTCCCGTGTCTAACTGCAATGCAGACAACGTTTGCATTTGATATGTAGGTCAAGAGGTGGAAGTGCTTTTGTGCTTGACCTTGACTATGGAAACGATGGTGCTCAGGATAGTCGTCTCTGAAGTTTTACATTAGTTATCCATAGATAGCCATGTACAGAGCTATGTCCAGAAAACAATTCGTGGATAAAGTCCCGATTATAGTCTTTATGAAGCCAGGTCTATATTTTAATAAAAGTTCATAAGCAGTGTGGAGTGGATTTTATTTTTTTATTTAATCAATGTAGTAGAGCTTTATTCCTGAGGCATGCATGTGCACTGGGTCAATAAGTCGCTGAAAATTAAAACAGATGACGTTTCCGCCTCAACAAAACCATCACACAAACTAAACAAAAGCTTGAAAAGTATTATGGGGACTCCACCATCGATTGGAATCATCCCACCACTGGTTTACTCAATTTCGGTGCGGTCGTACCCGCATAAATATTACAGAACGTTTTGGTCACCCAATTGAGGTCACCACACCAGAAATGGTCGATAAAATCCACGGTATGACATTGGACGATCGGCGAGTAAAGGTGCTCGAGCTTGAAGAGGCTACAGACTTATCACATGGATCAGTGATTTCAGTGCAAAAATAATTGGTAATAAAAAACCGAGATGGCACCGCGTTTGATCACAATTGACAACAAACCCAATCGTTCGACAACTTCAAAGGAATGCTTGGCGAGGTTCAATCACAATCCGAACGAGTTTTTGCGCCGTTTCCTAACCGTGGACGAAGTGTGAATTCGTCACAACATATCAGATACCAAGCAACAGTCGAGACAGCGGACTTCTCCTGGTGAATCGAAGCCGAGGAAGGCCAACAAGGTCATGACGACACCGATTACCTTGAAAAGTGTAAAACGATCGCAGAGCTGTTGGATCGATTCGACGCCGATTTGAAGTAAAAATGACCAAATTTGGCGAGGAAAAAAGTTCTCTTCCATCAGGCACTTCTCTTCCATCCGCAGTCGCAATAGCAAAATTGCATGAATTAGGTTACGAATTGCTCCCTCATCCAGCATATTCTCCAGATTTAGCCCCCTGCGACTATTTCCTGTTTCCAAACATATAGATTTGGGTTGAATGAAGAGGTCATTGATGAAACAAACGCCTATCTTGAGGGCATCGAGAAATCCTATTTGGAGGGCGTCAACAAATTGGAGAAACGTTGGACGAAGTGCATCGATCTAAAACGAGAGTATGTTGGGAAATAAAAGGTTTTTGTTTTTTTTGCCAAAAAGAGTGTTCCTTATTCCGATTTACAGGGACTTATTGACCCACTCATCCGTACGTACATACATACATGTACTGACGCTCATAAGTATTTACTCACCAGGTAAATTGAATATAGCCGACGTAAAGCGAAAGATAAAAAAATTCTGATTGATGAGGTTTTAGCATTATGTTTAGCAATTTAAACGACACTTCTGCTGAAATGTCTGCTAAGCTCACAAAGAGCTCAATAAGGTCCAAATCTGCCAACTGTGGTGGTTAAATTGCGGATTCGAGTTTATTCTTGTTAATTATTGCTCCAGGTATTCACTGCCGACCTCGGAGAAGTGTTTCTGCGCCGAGAATGCGCATAGGGGGTAATACCATTTCAATTTCCAAGGGTTTCCCGGCACGAACGGACGGAGTCGTTTGACAAATAGTTCAGATGTTCGCTCCCTTGCCCCAACCTGTGGGCGATGGCTCGTCGCCTTGAACCGAGAACTTCCAACTTTGACAAGTCACTCCACAAAACTTCTGTCCAGTTGTTTTTTTGTAGCCACTCGAAGGTTTTAACACAAGAGTTTCTTGTAGAAGCCTGCGTTTGACGATGAAAACTTTTTCCATATTCACCTCTACTCCTATTTGTACAGCAGTAAGTCGGTTGTATCGTTTGCTCGGCTTGGACATCTTTCTGTCTTCAGATATGGTGGTAATTAATCATACCCATTTTGCTGATAAGCAATTATTAAACAACGCTTCTCAAGGGAAATTTCCTTTGTCTTCGCTTTATTTGTTTTTAAAGCTGTTAAAACTCAAATAGGAAGACGTTAAAAATTCCGCGGGATCTTTTCTGTGTTTAGAATTAGAATTCATCACTCTATTATCTCGCAAATGAAAAGCCGTTTACTCCTTTTAGCTTTTAAACACAATTCATCGCAGAAACGGACCGCGACAAAGTATCAAACGCCAGCTTCAAGCAATCTTTAAATAGTTTGAGCTGGAAATCAATAAGTCTATCTAAGACAAGCTCAAAATCTGAGCTGAGTTTATCTTTTATCATTCAAAAGTGTGAAGAAGCCTTTCATTTCACGAAGGAATCGGAAAGTCGCGCTTAAGTTAGCGAGGGCCGATGTCAACTTCACTATTGCCAAATAAAATACTTTAATTTTTTTTTATGAATGCAAGTTCAATATGAAAGATTTCGGTGGGTTGAGTCGTATACGAAAACCAAGAGATGAAATGATGAACCTACATTAGGTACACAATAAAACATTATGTAGTTTCTATGGTGCTTTGGGGATATCTTTCCGGCCAAGGAATCGGAACAATTTACATACATATGCCGATGAAGCGGATCATACGCACACCGCTAAAGTTTGGTCTGGTACTGTATATTAAATTTGTATTTTGGCCAGTAATTAAGCGTGCCGCAATGTTTTACTCGTAAGCATGCTCGGCCGAATATAGTTAGTGAACTGAAATAGGTATCAGCACAATAGCACTGAATTTTATGTAGGTACCTATTTAATGTAGAATTTTTTTAAAAAAAAATTTGTAATATGGGGATTTGGGAAGTAACAGTACCTACAACACCCAGTTTGCAGAAATGTCATCGACGTAATTCGTTAATATACAAAGCATATAAGGTGAGAGCGCAATACTTTTTTCCAAAATAGTTTTTGCCTTTTTTGAATTAAATAAGACTTGTTAGTGGATAATATTGGGATTAGTAAAACACACAATATTTGACTTTAAAACAAACTATGTAGGTATACAAATATTTATTTGGCCCACTCCTACATGTTTTACCTGGTGACATTTGTTTCAGTGTAAACATTGAGTGCAACACATAAGTACATATCCCTATAAGCGAACAACACATAAACGCCATAATAATAATAGCATAATAAGAAGAGGAAGAATAATAATAAAAGCCGGTTTGGCGTGGCCGCGTCTCAAGAAAGAGAGAACTTGCCAAGTCGGCTCGCCAGCCAGAGGAGTCAGAGCTAAAGCTAGCCACCTTGTTCAAGAAGTCTCTTGGAACATCGAACCAAAGGAAATACGATACAGAAAACCAAGAAGAAGCATAAGATGAAATAGAACAAAAGACGACAGCTAAACATATTATTTTATCTGAATACGGAGTCTTAGCTAAAAGAAAGAAAGCGTGCAAACGTCGAACCGAGCGAACGCAAGAACAGAAGAGGAAAAAGAAATAAATAAAAAAAAGAAAAAACATACACATAAATACATAACGACACAACCACCGGGCATTGCGAACACCGAGCACAATGTTCTCCGAACCGTCCGTACATACACTACTCGAATTCCACAGGTTTTCTCCCTCTAACAATTTTGGTCTGATCTGGTCCATCACACATTCGTTGTTGTCGTCGTCGTGGTTGTTGTCCATACAACATATCGGCATCGATTGAGCGGGGAAAACGGGAGAAAGAAAAAAGGCACAAGAAAAAAAAAAAAAAACAAACGCTACAGATATGAAACCGTGGGAACGCGCGCACTCTCTCGCCACTGCGCGATCGCCCTGCAGCCAAGTTTCTTGTAATGTTTCTCTGTAATTCACAAGAACAACAACAACAACGCATCGACGGCACAGTAATAAAGGCAACAACAAAAAAATCACCACACAGTTGTGATGTTAGTATAGCATAGCATAGCCGGAGCACAGCAAAGCACAACACAACACTGGAGTAGAGAAGAAGTAAAGTAAAGCAAAGCAAAAATATAAAAGCAAGCATGGCAGAGTGTAGCGTAGTGTAGGATTAGTATGAAATGAATGATACGAAAGAGGGGAATAAAGGATGAAATGCGTTAAGGGCGGGAAGGAGGAGAATATATAAAAGTAATGTGTTCATACAATTTTTCAATTTGTTACCTATCTCTCTTGCTCCCATTTTGGAGGCACACTTCCATCTGTGCGCGCATCATGTGCACCAAATGTGCACTCTTTAAGTGTGGGGGTCTCACAGCGCTGGCAATGCTTCTGTTCTACGGCAACGAACATGTGGTGAATTGTAATCGTATCCTGTGTGCATGTGTGAAGAAAGGTTTCGAGATTTGCTGGGCGATTGGATTTTTGATGCCTGCATTCACCCTGCACCCAAGCGTGTGCATGATCAAATTTAGCGATCTAAAGACCTTGTACTAGGTAGGCCCTTGTCACAGTTTATGATTGATTAGGTTTCATTGCAAAATTGGAACGCGAATATTAATGAGCCAATTATATAAGGAGTATGGAAGGAGTCCATTTAACTTTAAACTTTTGAGTTTTTGAAATATGTATGTACCTATGTATGTATTAACCATCCAATTTCGATCAGAACTCCTCAATCATGTCTGTGTGGTTGGAGTACGCTTTTCATTTTAATTGATAGTTATCTATTTTTGGAATTTTTAATTGACTTAAACTGAGCCCCAAGAGACAAAATCGCGGTATGTAGTCAATGCCCAAATAGAACTCCCGCTGATTGAGGCTGTCTGCGTTTTAGGAAGCTGATCACTCGCGCAAACCTGCCACTTGTTAGTTTTACTACGATTTATCAAAGAGTACTTTTGGCTTAATCGATACCCCGTAACATACTCATATGTAGTTAAATGACAAGAATTCGCTTTTGCAAAAGTGATTGGGCCAAAGTCTGCATTTCTTTTACATTCCGAACCTGCCTTTGTGCAGATGAGCGAAAGCTTACTTTTTCCATGTGATTTTGAACCTAGAAAGTTTTTTGAGTCTTTTAAGGACATGCCATGTACTGGTTTATATCAATAAATTTGTACCTACATTATGTATGTTGTCTTGTCTACCTACATACATAGAGGCTGTGTTCAATAAAATAGCATTACATCCAAAATGACATTATTTTATATTACTTCATATTTATGAAAATATACATTCTCCTCCTTTATTACGCAGTATGCAGCGCGTAAAATTACACGTAATATCCCTTTTCTCCCACGTACCAGGGATCTACTGCACCGCTTGTGGGATTGTCTAAATTTGCAGATCGTATGCCTGGAATACATGTGCAGCAAAATTAGATAACACTATTTTCTATAGAAACAAAGCAAACTCACGTGTTTACTGCACACCATGCGTTGCCGCAAATTCTAATCTTACTGCAAACGTAATAGAATTGCAAATTATTTAGTACAATTTAGTACATTTTAAATCATTTGACGTATTTTGAAAACGGAAGTTTGTTTATACCGAAATTTTATAAAGGTTGTTTCAACAAGAGGTGTAGCATTTGAAAGGTGTATTATTTTACAGCTGACGGACGCAGGGTTGACATAATGTATGATGACAGATGTCATCTATAAATTTGGGAAATTTACCATGAATTTTGAATTTTTATACGAAAAATTATGTTCAATCACGGCTACGATGTGAAAAATTCGGCTCAATTTTGCACGTTTCTGCGCAACATAATTCAAACATTCCAAGAGAGGGGCTTAGTGCAAGATGCGAAGACGTCGAAAAGCGTTCGTCTCAGACGTTTAATATAAAATATCACCGCAGTAAGGGAAAGTGTCGAAGACATCACGTCACCGTCACCATTCTTAGGCCGACCACCAGTAACGCCATACCTGCTTGAATTGGGTCCTGGAAAACATGCAATACGAGAAAGCCAACTGGAGCGGTCTTAACAGCTTCTTTAGGAATTTTAACTGGTCGTTATGCTTCCTCGATAACGACGTGGATGCCGCTGCTGATATGATTACAGACACCATTCTCTTTGGAATGAGATCCTTTATTCCTCATCGGATGAAGAGTATCAAACCAAAAGAAAAGGCATGGTACGACTCGAGCTGTAAAGAGGCCGTCAGGGTTAGAGAAATGTTTTTTCGGTCCTACAAGACCAACCCGACAGAGGAAAACCGAAAAAAGTTCAAACGAGCCAGAAATGACTGCAACGCATTTCTTAAGCGTGTGAAATTACTATACGACCAAAAACTGAGGCAAAAAATACTGCAATGTCCTAAAGGCAGTAAAAATTTTTGGTCGTTCGTCAAAAACATTAGAAATTCCGCCTCATCCTCCATCCCAACGCTCATTTACAATGACATTCTAGCTGTCAGCTCTTTGGATAAGGCCAATCTGCTTGTTGCACACTTTGCGGCCAGCTCAACACTCCCAGATTGTGCTTTGTCTCCGCCTACACTTGAGTGCGTCGAATCTTCAATGGGACGAATCTACTTTCGCACTCGTGTAGTAGCAAGAGTACTTAAAGATCTCAACATACATAAATCCGCTGGTCCAGATGGTATATCTCCCCTTCTTCTGAAGAGGTGTTCTTCCTCGCTGGCAAAACCACTGCGTAAGCTTTTTCATCAATCCTACACTTTAGGACTCTTCCCGAGCAGATGGAAAACAGCATTTGTCCAGCCCGTCCCTAAAAAAGGCGAATCATCTTCTCTCTCCTCCTACAGACCCTTTGCACTCACGTCCCTTCTTTCCAAGGTCATGGAAACACTGATAAATCGTCAGCTCATGAAATATCTCGAAACACGAAAACTTCTCAATGACCGGCAGTACGGTTTTCGTAGCAACAGGTCCACTGGTGATTTGATGGCATGTCTCACCGAAAAGTGGAACCAAAGCGTACATCAATCTGGCGAAAGCAAGATAGTTGCACTTGATATTTCTAAGGCATTTGACAGAGTTTGGCATCAGGCTCTTTTGTCGAAAATGCGTGCATTTGGGATCGACGACTCTCTTCTTCAATGGATTAGAAATTACCTTTCGGAACATTCAATTCAAGTTGTCTTGGACGGTTTTAAGTCTGATATTCACAAAATAAATGCTGGTGTGCCCCAGGGCTCTGTTCTGTCTCCGACACTCTTTTTAATTTTCATTAATGATCTCTTGACTGCTACTTCTAATCCAATATATTCCTTTGCTGATGACAGTACTCTCTGCTTTTCATATTCGTTCCCGGACTCACGGCCCTGCTCTTCGGCTGTAGTACGAGAACGGCAGCGCATGCTAAGCTCATTAAATTCCGATATCAACAGCATAACCAATTGGGGAACTACTCGTATCAATAGAGTGGAATTTAATGCTTCCAAAACACAATGCTGTCTGCTGTCTTTAAAGCGAAATTTAAACACCCAGCCATTATCTATGAATGGCACTTGCATCGTCGAAACCGAAAAACTTTCCATTCTCGGTATGTGTGTCAATGACAACTTACGATGGAATGACCACATATTTGATGTCGCCAAAAATGCTGCGAAATGTCTAGGTTTCCTCAAGCGAAGTAAGAAATATTTTACCCCCTCTGATCTGGCCTCAATATATAAGGCATTCATCCGCACAAAATTGGAGTACAATTCCCACATCTGGTCAGGTGCTCGTTAAACATCTCTGCACCTGCTAGATAGGATTCAAAACCGTGCGATAAAACTTATTGACAATAAGTCAATCAATGGACACCCTCGAACACCGACGAAATATCTCGTGTCTCACTTTGTTTTATCGCTATTTCCACCACCAGTGCTCCACTGAAATCGCCAGTAGCATTCCGCCCATTCAAACTTTCAACTGTAACACCCGTCTCGCTATGAATGCTCATCAGTATACCCTCAAGCCCATTTTCGGACGTACTCTAAAATATCGTGATTCGTTCCTAAGCCGTACAACTCGCTTATGGAATGCCCTGCCGATCTCTGTATTTCCTGGTCGTTATAACTTGCAAACATTTAAAATCAATGTACATCGATACCTCTCTTTTCTTCCTCCCTAAATTTCCTTTGCCCGCGCTGTGTATAATCACCTTAAGGGTACTCAAACCCCTTGAGCGCGCGCTCATTATAAAAAAAAAAAAAAATGCTGACATTGATTTTTGTAAGAAATACTGACCATTCCCATATTGGCGGCTACCTTAATAAGCAAACTTGCCGCATCTGGAGCACCGAAAATCGTCGAGTAATTCAGGAGATTCCAACGCACCCAGGACGAGTAACTATTTGGTACGGTGATTGGACCAGAGGTGTCATAGGGCCATAGGTTCTTTTTTGAAAATGAGGCGGAAAAGGCCAATACGGTCAATGGCGTGCGCTACTGAGACACATACGGAGGCACACATTGGCCGCCAAGATCGCTTGGCTTAACAGCGTTAGAGTTCTTTTTTTGAGGCTATGTTAAAGCAAGATCTACGTCAACCATCCGTAAACAATTCAAACTCTGAAAGCGAACATTGAACCCACCACCAGCGAGATAGACTCCCAATATGGAAGGGCGATTGAAAATTTCGAGGTCTACAAGTAGAGCCGAGGCAGTCATTTGGAAGATATTGCATTCAATAAGCAATAAAAGTTTCAGAGATATCTCAAAAAAAATTTCGTTTTATCCACAAAAAAAAAAAAAAAATAAATCCTACACCTCTTGTTGAAACACCCTATACAAGTATACATTATACATATATATTTTTTCGAAAAATACTTATGTTGTTGAAAATGGAGGAACCACAACAAAATTCAATGCGATGAAATGTCAAATTTTACTGCATGCACGTGTATCTCATGTGAGTTACTGCAGGCAGTAATACAAGCAGTACTACTGCATATCTGTTTCAGGGATTAGAAACTTAGAAATATTATAAAGGCCACTCAATTTCAGATCGTTATCCTGCATAAATTTCCACTTTAGAGGCATTTCTGTTTCAGCATTGGGCAACGTAACATTTTGAAGAATGTCAATGTTCATTAATTGAGTAAATTTTTCTTTTAACCGAAATAATGGACCGACTCTAAAATAAACCATAATTCGGTCATCTATGTGCTTAACTTTTGGTAAAATGTACTGAGGGTGGTACTCTGTGTTAGCCAATCTTCTGGTCCCTCTAGAGCCAAACATTTAAATTTTGGAGCAATCTGTTCGGAGAATATTTCTCTATTGTGACAGTGGCGATTGACTGGGGCGAAATGTATCCGTTGGACACTTTGTTTTTTTGTCAAAACTTATTGCTTTTAATTTGGCCTTTACAAGTCTCTTTTTTACCATTACATCACTAATCTCCAAATTTAAATCCTCCTTAATCTTCTTGGATGAGATAAGGGGATCAATCGTTTTTATTATTTGAAAAATCTTCCCCAGGAATAGTTTTTCGCTGTTTTCTTGTTATGTAGGAACATTAAATCATTATTGAGGTGCAATCTAAATCTTCCGAAATATACTTGTAGGTTTTTCATCACTTGGTGAACTCTGTTTTATAATTGCGTTCAGCAAAGTTTACAGGCAGCTTGGATGTCGCTACAGACGTAAATACTTCCCCACCTGTTTCTCACAATAAGGTTCATAGCCAGCAGAATTCCGTGTTTTTCTGGTTGGAAGATATACCTAAGTTAGCATAAGGAAAAGTAAAGTCCACAAGTGTGGATTTCTACAAAGACGCCCGCCCCACATCGTAGACCGGTTCTGGAACCATCGCTGAAGATTGGATTACATTACTTGCCTGGCTTAAATTCGGGCCGAAGCTTGACCAAAGACAAATTCGACGACAACGCTTGCAGTCAAATTTGCAAGTATTGAATCAAAGACGGAAAAAATGGTTTACGTTTTGAATCCGGGCAAATCCAAGTGCACGAGTATGCTGTCACAGTAACAAGCTACAACATTGAGGGAGGGATTTTGTCTAACTCGGTTCCGCTATAAACCCGTAGGTTAGGTTACGTTGTAAGGGATGTGCTAGCCCCTAAGGGACAAACATACACGGAGGCATATACGCAGGTCTATTGTGATTCCCTGTTGAAGTTGTTAGAGTACTAATTATTATATATGGTTCCTACCTACCTACCTTGTGCTGGCTGAAAACCAGCCAGAGCTTCTAACAAATCTAATGAGGTCTATCAGTTCTGTTTTGCTGACGTCTTCAAGTCTGTAACCCAGATGTTTGACACGGTGTTCTTGGAGGTTAGGGCAGTCGAACAACAAGTGTGTGATGGTCTCTATTTCCTCTTTGTTCATACAGCGTCTGCAATAATCTTGAAAATCGACTCCTATTCTGCTGCTCCTAGCAACGGCCAGTTAGGACACCTGTAGCGATACGGATGTCTTTTTTGTTGAGTCCGTGTTCTCCCGCTGTATAGGTTTACCAAAGGGAGATGACACAGTCACTCCTAGAGATTCATGCTTTCTTGGATCGGTTCAATTTTGCGTTTCAGGTTTTCAATTGGTATATTTATGTCTATTTACTCCTATGTAGAGAGGCACACCCTCTTTCTAGCTCATCCGATTTCTCATTTCCTTTCGTTTTTATCCACGTAAACACGTACAAAAATTCATTCGGTGAGATTCGCAAACTCTACTTAGAGTTTGAGGACATTTTTATACCTCTATTGATTTGGTGGTATCACTTGCCAAAGCTTTTATGGCTACTTAACTGTCCACAAAGATTGAGATCTCTGAGGGATCAAATTCCGTGTGTAGTACAGACTGTGTAACTTTAAAAAAGACAAATATTCCTGCCTGAAAAATGCTACATTCGTCCGGAATCTTGAAGGGGTCCTGGATCTGTATCATTTCACAGTAGTCTACAGCTCACCGACCGTGTAGAGGTGGAGTTTTCCATTGTTGGTAGCAGTGTTAGATAATTAATCATGCCTGCTAGAAAATGATGTGAACAACTATCAAAGCCCACGCTTGGCACGATGTAGTCAGTACACTTCGTCAGTTTTGCTGGTTCATACCCCTGTATTGTATATACGCGCATAGGCCTGATTCTTTTAGTGTGACCTAGCTTTTGAAAGCCGTGCATTTAAGGAATTCGTCTAAAGGGCATTATCTCTATTGCAGCTTAACGCTCCTGTTCCTGCGACACACGCTAGTCTTTGAACTTGTGTGAGTATTTTGAGAATTCACCGAACTAGCGCGCCATAGGTAAGAATGGGTCTAACTATGGCTATGTATGATGCATCCAGTATATATGCAATACATACATGGTCCTAGTTCCCAAAGTTTACCAGAGGTTCTTTTCATTTTGGTTCATTCTTTGATGTTCCGCTTCCAACTGAGTTTACTGTCCAGGATGATTCCTAGATATTTAGCTTCGGATGAAAGTTGTATCCTAAACTTGTAGAGCGAATGAATACTTACTCAGGATACTTCCTATCCTGAGGAACAAGTTTTAATTATGCGTAAACTAATTCCAGTAAACACTTGTAATTTGTTTGTTTTTAACATGTCACTGCTATTTATTTATCTGTCCATCTTCAAGTAAATATGTCCACCTACAATTGATTTGTTCACCATCTTTCATTTACAGGATTTCAAGGTAAAAATTGCGAGGAAAATATAGACGATTGTCCTGGAAATCTGTGCCAAAATGGAGGAACTTGTATCGACAAAGTTAACTCGTATGCATGCAAATGTCCACCTAATTACACCGGAGAGTATTGTGAGACGGATGTAGACGAATGCGCTTTAAGGTAATATATCTAAATTTATTAAATTTGCATATTACAGAATTAACAATAATGCTTTACCGTATCTTTTGTTTTTTTTTTAGACCATCAGTGTGCCAAAATGGAGCAACATGTACAAATACAATAGGTAGCTATTCGTGCATTTGTGTAAACGGTTGGGAAGGTCCTGACTGTTCACAAAACCGCGATGACTGTGTAGTAGCTGCATGCTTTTACGGGGCCACTTGCATCGATGGAGTTGGAAGTTTTCACTGTCGCTGTCCACCTGGAAAAACTGGACTGCTATGCCACTTAGACGATACATGTACATCGAATCCATGCCACCCAGATGCTATTTGTGATACAAGTCCTATAAACGGTTCTTTTGCCTGTTCATGTGCGTCCGGATATAAGGGAATGGATTGCTCAGAGGACATTGATGAATGTAATCAAGGCTCACCATGTGAGCATAATGGAATTTGTGTAAACACACCCGGTTCTTTTGCATGCAATTGCTCGCAGGGATTTACTGGACCACGCTGCGAAACGAATATAAACGAATGCGAATCTCATCCATGTCAAAATGAAGGAAGTTGCTTAGACGATCCTGGCACATTCAGATGTGTTTGTATGCCTGGTTTTACTGGAACCCAATGTGAAGTAGATATTGATGAGTGCCAATCGAATCCATGCTTGAACGAAGGTACCTGTCGCGATATGATAAATGGGTTTAAATGCGCATGTGCACTTGGATTTACTGGTTATCGATGTCAGATAAATATTGACGACTGTCAGTCCCAACCGTGCCGAAATAGAGGAATTTGTCATGATTCTATTGCTGGTTATACATGCGAATGTCCACCGGGATATACAGGTCTTTCGTGCGAAATAAATATCAACGATTGCCAATCAAATCCATGCCATAGGGGTAAATGCATCGACGGAGATAATTCATTTACTTGTCTGTGCGATCCTGGATACACTGGTTATTTATGCCAAACACAGATCGATGAATGCGAGTCAAATCCATGTCAATTTGGTGGTCGGTGCGAAGATCTAATCGGAACTTATGTTTGTAATTGTTTACCGGGAACTTCCGGACAGAATTGTGAGATCAATGTAAATGAATGTCATAGCAATCCATGCAATAATGGTGCTACATGTATCGATGGAATAAATCAGTATACGTGTAAATGTGTACCTGGTTACACAGGTATTCACTGTGAGATCAATATTAACGAATGTGCCTCAAACCCGTGCGCCAATGGAGGCGTGTGCATGGATCTGGTAAATGGATTTAAGTGTGAATGCCCACGTGGCTATTTTGATGCGCGATGTTTAAGTGACGTTGATGAATGTGCTTCGAATCCCTGCATTAACGGAGGTCGCTGTGAGGATGGTGTAAATCAATTTATTTGCCATTGCCCTCCTGGTTATGGAGGTAAACGATGTGAATTAGATATCGATGAATGTGGTTCGAATCCTTGTCAACATGGTGGAATATGCCGTGATGCCTTGAATTCATACACCTGTCAATGTATGCCCGGATATACCGGACGGAATTGTGAGACAAACATCGATGACTGCATCAACAATCCATGTGCGAATGGTGGAACGTGTATTGATTTAGTTAAAGGATATAAATGTGTTTGTAAGGTTCCGTTTACAGGACGCGATTGTGAATCTAAATTGGATCCATGTTCCACAAATCGCTGCCGAAATGATGCCAAATGTACACCTAGCTCGAATTTCTTAGACTTCTCTTGTACATGTAATTTAGGCTATACTGGCCGATACTGCGACGAAGATATCAACGAATGTCAATTGTCATCACCCTGTCGAAATGGGGCATCGTGCTTAAATATGCCCGGTTCATACAAGTGTTTATGTGCTAAAGGATACGAAGGGCGGGACTGTACTGTTAATACGGACGATTGTGCATCTTTTCCTTGTCAAAATGGAGGAACTTGTTTGGACGGCATAGGAGATTACACTTGTCTTTGTGTAGATGGTTTTGAGGGAAAACACTGCGAAATTGACATAAACGAGTGCCTAAGCATGCCATGCCAAAATGGGGCAACTTGCAACCAGTATGTAAATTCATACACATGCACATGCAGGCTTGGATTTTCGGGTATCAATTGTCAAACAAATGATGAAGATTGTACCGAAAGCTCATGCATGAATGGCGGCACATGCTTAGATGGTATAAACAGTTACAACTGCTCGTGTCTTCCCGGCTTTACTGGATTTAATTGTCAATACAAGATCAATAAATGCGACTCATTGCCATGCCTCAATGGAGCCACTTGTCACGAAAATGGTAATGAATATACATGCCATTGTTCGTACGGATATACAGGCAAACAGTGTACTGATTTTGTGGATTGGTGTGGACAAAGTCCTTGTGAGAACGGCGCTACATGTGTACAAAGAAAACATCAATATCAATGTATTTGCGCTGCTGGGTGGACCGGGAAATTGTGTGACGTTCAAATGGTTTCATGCAAAGATGCTGCTGGGCGAAAAGGTGTTAGCGTAAAACAACTGTGTAACAATGGAAGCTGTGAAGATTTTGGTAACTCACATCGTTGCTATTGTCAGCAAGGTTATACCGGTTCATATTGTCAGAAAGAGATCAACGAGTGCGAATCACAACCATGCCAAAATGGAGGCACATGCCATGATTTAATTGGGGCTTATGAATGCGATTGCCGCAAAGGATTCCAGGGACAAAATTGCGAGTTAAATGTCGACGATTGCAGCCCAAATCCTTGCCAGAATGGAGGTACTTGTCATGACTTGGTGCATGATTTTCGGTGTTCGTGTCCACCAGGCACTTTGGGTATAATTTGTGAGATAAATCAGGATGACTGTGAACCAGGAGCTTGTCACAATAATGGATCGTGTATTGACCGAGTGGGTGGTTTCGAATGCGCCTGCCCACCTGGTTTTGTCGGATCCCGCTGTGAAGGTGATATCAACGAATGCCTTTCGAATCCATGCTCAAATGCAGGAACACTTGATTGTGTCCAACTGGTAAATAACTATCACTGCAATTGTAAACCGGGATACATGGGACGCCATTGTGAGAATAAGGTGGACTTCTGTGCAAATTCACCTTGCCAGAACGGTGGTATTTGCTCCACCAGGCAAACAGGACATCATTGCGTTTGTGCTGAAGGATTTTACGGACAAAACTGTGAATTTTCTGGTCATGATTGCGACTCAAATCCATGTCAAGCAGGACGATGTGTTATTGATGATGATGCCGGTGGTTACCGATGTGAGTGTCCGAAAGGTACAATAGGTGTTAATTGCCAGATAGATGTCATGGACGAATGCAAGCCAAATCCCTGTCAACAGGGAGCTGGGTGTGAGAATATGCTTGGCGATTTTGCATGTTTTTGCCCTTCAAAATGGTCGGGAAAAGTGTGCGACACATACGATCCGAATTACCCTGGATGGGCGGCAGATAGTGATCGTGTGGGATTAAGAAAGTACACTAAAGATCTGGAGTACCAGAGAGAACTGTGCACAATACGAGGATGTGAACAAAAGAAGGGAAATCATGTTTGCGATGCAGAATGCAATACGTATGCCTGTAACTTTGATGGAAATGACTGTTCTCTTGGAATTAACCCTTGGATAAATTGCACAGCAAACATCGAGTGTTGGCGTGTATTTATGGATGGTACCTGCAATGAGGAGTGTAACAACGCCCAATGTTTATTCGATGGACGCGATTGTGAGCGCAAATTGCAACCATGCAATCCAATCTACGATGCTTACTGTCAAAAGCACTACGCCAACGGAATGTGTGACTACGGCTGCAACAATGCCGAGTGTAATTGGGATGGCCTTGACTGTGAAAATGAAACCGAGCAACCGAATTTAGCAGATGGCGCTATATCAGTTGTTGTTTTAATGGATATTAGAACTTTCACTGAAGGACTTGTCGAATTCTTACGTGACATGGGTCATGTGTTGAGAACGACACTACGAGTAAAGAAAGATAGCATGGGAAACGACATGATATACACTTGGAAGGGTAACTCTGAAATAGCAGGTTTACAAAACACGGCATTTGGAAGAAAGCATCATATCATACACACCGAGCGAAAAGGTCAAACTGGAGTTCAGGCGTATCTTGAAATCGATAATAGAAAGTGTGAGGAGTGCTTCAATAAAGCAGCGGAAGCAGCAGAATTCTTAGCGGCCACTGCGTCCAAGTACACACTGTCTCGTAAATTTCCTATTTATAGTGTAAAAGGTGTAAATAACCCTGGAGAAGATGTTATGGATAGCCCAACAAATGTAAAGTATGTTACACTAGGAATAATATTGGTTGTATTGGCTCTTGCATTGTTTGGAGTTCTTGTCACAACGCAAAGAAAGCGAGCACATGGAGTAACATGGTTCCCAGAAGGGTTCCGAACACCAGCAACGGGCCTTAGAAGACACACACGGCGCAGAGGCCCGGACGGACAAGAGATGAGGAATTTGAATAAAAACCCATCTCTGGTGTGTATGAGCAATGATGTTAACATGAATGAAGGCAATCATATTAGACATATGGGACATTCACAACAATTGTCAGATGATGAGTCAGAGATGTCTCAGGCGAAGAGAAAATGCTATGATCAGAGTGAATACTCAAGCGATCATACGGTTGTCACTGATTATGAGGAAACCGATCGTCGTGTTTGGTCACAACAGCATCTCGAGGTAGGAGACGTAAGGCCATCAATAATGACTCCTCCGGCTCATCAAGATGGCAAGCATGTTGATGTTGATGTTAGAGGTCCGTGTGGAATGACGCCGTTAATGGTTGCTGCAGTTCGTGGCGGTGGCATAGATACTGGTGAAGACATCGAAACTGGTGATGATACAACAGCACAAGTTATTTCTGATCTAGTGGCACAAGGTGCCGAACTAAATGCAAAAATGGATAAAACGGGCGAAACATCGTTACATTTAGCTGCAAGGTATGCTAGAGCTGATGCTGCAAAACGACTCTTAGATGCAGGAGCGGATGCAAATTGCCAAGATAATACAGGACGAACACCACTCCATGCTGCCGTTGCCGCAGATGCAATGGGAGCATTCCAGATTTTATTAAGAAATAGAGCAACGAATCTCAACGCCCGAATGCATGATGGAACAACACCACTCATATTAGCTGCTCGGCTCGCAATCGAAGGAATGGCAGAGGACTTAATCAATGCCGATGCGGACATAAATGCGGCAGATAATTCTGGAAAAACAGCGCTACATTGGGCTGCAGCCGTTAACAACACAGAAGCTGTTTATATTCTTTTAACTCACCACGCAAATCGCGATGCCCAAGATGACAAGGACGAAACACCGCTGTTCCTTGCAGCTCGTGAGGGATCTTATGAAGCTTGTAAAGCTTTGCTTGATAATTTTGCCAACAGAGAAATCACCGATCACATGGATCGTTTGCCGCGAGATGTTGCCAGTGAGCGGCTACATCATGATATTGTTCGACTGTTAGACGAGCATGTTCCACGAAGCACTCAAATGTTAGCTGTTACACCGAATGCAATGATCGGATCTCCACCCAGCAGCACACAGCCGCAAATGATAACACAGCCAACTGTGATTGCGGCAGGTAAACAGCCTAAAAGTAAAGCGAAGAAACCAAAACTTGCAGCTGGTTCATTAACGCCCACCTCGCCCGAAGCTGATTTAAGTGGTAGCTTGCGTCGTAAACCAAGTGTTAAAAAAAGTGCCACAAAGAAAAGTGGCGGTAACATCGGAGGAGTTGTGAATGCGCAAATGTTGACTGATCAACATCTATTAGATGCGCAGCTTAGCTCTGTCGAATCACCGCCATTAACCAGTCCTTATGATACAGCTAGTCTGTATTCAAACGCTATGGCCGCCCACCATCAGGTGGACCTGTTGGGCGGCAGCAAGCAGCCTCCCAGTTACGAGGATTGCATAAAGGTATATCTAAAAGTAAGAATTTTAATCCTACAATTTCTGCAATAATAAAATGTATATTTTTCAGAATGCGCAATCAATTCAATCGCTGCAAAACATGAACAACATGGAGAACTACGGCTACTCAATGTCCCCATTTCAAGACATAATGAATGCGCAACGCGCGGCAAATGGTCACAGTGTACAGATGGGTGAACAAGGACTTAGTCCGCCATACTCGAATCAATCGCCCCCGCATTCAGTCCAAAGTAATACTGCCCTATCACCGCATGCTTATCTAGGTAATAAAATATACAATAAATATAGTTTGACAAAAAAAAAAAGAAAGTCCAAAACAAATAACCAATTTTGATCTCTATCAACAGGTTCACCATCACCAGCAAAATCACGACCAAGTCTGCCCACCTCGCCTACACATATCCAAGCGATGCGACATGCAACACAACAGAAACATGGTCCACCACAAAGTGGTACAGGTCAAACTCTGGTGGCTCCAAATAGTAATTCATCATCATCGACATCGAGTTTTCAACAGTCGCCCAGTAGTATGTCGCAGCAAAATTCGCCCGTGAAACAAGGGCTTATTTCACCTACGGGCAGTGATATGGGCATGATGGCACCACAGCAGCAGCAACAACAGAACAGTGCAATAATGCCACAACCTATGCAATTAGGTGGTTTAGAATTCGGTTCAGCTGGATTGGACTTGAATGGATTTTGCGGATCTCCCGGTAACTATTTAAATAACACAATTCAAAAAAAAAAAGAAAAATATGTTTTCTAATGATTTTTGTTTTTAGACTCATTTTCTGGACAAATGAATCCACCATCAATACAAAGCACGAATTCAGGATCATCACCCTCGAACATTCTGTCGCCAACATCGCAAAACAACGCGGCATTTTATCAGTACCTTACGCCGCCAAGTCAACATTCTGGTGGTGGTCATACGCCGCAGCACCTCGTTCAAACGTTGGACAGCTACCCTACACCGTCGCCGGAATCTCCTGGTCATTGGTCAAGTGCATCACCCCGCTCGACATCCGACTGGTCGGAAGGTGTTCAATCCCCACAAGGTCCCAACAATATGTACATCTCGAGTGGTCATCAAGCAAACAAGGGTTCTGAGGCCATATACATTTGACAAGCAACAAACTAAAAGATTCCTCATTGCTGTCTTTATTCTCAAGCCAATTTGAATGAATCGATATTGCCGTTATCATCTGTGCGCCACCTAGGGTTGGTTTTTTTTTTTTTTTACAAAAAACTACAAATAATGCCTTACTGCAAAAGAAGCTGTGGAACACGACCTCGACTGTTTTTCTACGTTAAAAAAAAATATATAAATAATATTAAATGAATATATACATTTTTTATATATACATATATACAATATATATGAAATATATTTATATACGTAGGTAAATAGAGTCTAATAAGAGGAAAACACACATAAGCATGGGAACCTTATAGCTAAACCTGAATAAGAAAATTCATTTGTAAAAAGTATTTCATTTAAGCTATATATTTTATTCGACATAAGTAAGTAAGTAAGTAAGTAAAGTATTTAATTGTAAGACAGAAATTGTTTTTCCTGTTAAATTTCCATATCGCAGATATTTTTTTTTTCTTTCTTTTTTTGTTTCTATTAATAGTTTTATTAACAGGCAAATTTAATACGAAAACTAGTTTTCAAATTGTTACACCTATAGTAAGGTCTTTATAAATATTTAAAAAGAAAACTATAAATAATTGTTCAGAGTAAGTTTGAGGGCACGTTCCAGAGATTCTTGCAATTGCGTTCATTCGTGTTATTAGGTGCAAAGGAAAAGCATAATAAAGACACTTTAAAATATTACTATGTAATAACATTACATATGGAATCTCTGTAATTTAAATTAATTGTAATATTAGCCTTGAGTTTTATTTAAAAGAAAAAAAAGAGAAGAGAAGAAAAGAAAAGAAAACTTTGTTTTAAGTGAATTATGTAGAATAGTTAGAACTCATATTTAAAAGTTTGTCTGTTTCCACTTTCTTCCTTATTATTATTATTATTAGTTTTTTTTTAAATACTATTTAGTTAAAGCTTTAATTTAAATAAATTAAACGAGCATAATTAATTTTATATATCTGACCCTGTCGATTTTATTTAAGCGAGAAAAAACAAAAACAACAGCAGACAATCACACTGTAATTCTTTATTAAATAAAAAAGAAAAAATTAATAATTATAAATAAATAAATAAGTAAACTTGTTGAAAATTTTTAATATTATATGAGGATTTTGAAGACATACATTTATTAATAATAGGCATTTATAGAAAAGTAATTAAAAATCTTATTTTTAAGTATACTGTAAAATAGTACTTGAAATAAAAATTTCTATAATATTTTTACAAAAGGAAACACGTTTCTTATTTCTCTATGCAATTTCGTTTGTATTGTTGTATTGATATAGTTTTACAGGAAATTTAACCCTCTATCGTTTAATCCTTTTTAAGGCAGTGGCAATAATTTTGCCACCAACTTCTTTTAACTAAATTTAGTTTTTTTCTGTAACATAACCGCAGATATTTTTTTGTAAGTGGCAAAACAGATTTACGTGTACCACGAATTAAACCGATAAAATGGATTATTTTGGGGCGTAGTTTGACATTTATTGGTTGAAACAGCGTAATGAGGTTGAATATAGTATTCTAGCTTTATCTAGTAAAATCTTTTGAATGAAAGAGCAAAATGGTAAGATTTTTTTCCAATTACTTTTGTTTATATTCTAAAGGGTTTTCCAATAGGGACTTCACAAATTTGAATTTAATTTGTGAACGCATTCTTTCACTAATCATCAAACTGTCACTGTCAGTTTATTCAGTAAACTCAACATTTTCATCATGGTAAAGTACACTAACGAGCAACGTCTGCAAATTATAAAAATTTTCTACCGAAACTCGGAGTCGGTGACTGCTACTTTAAGAGCGTTGCCGTAGTAGACAGGCAGTAACAAGTTTGGTGCAAAAATTTGAGTCTACATATTCGTTGTGCGATGTTGCCGTATCAGTGAGACAACGATTTGGTCGATGTGTCGAAAATATCGCTGCCGTTCAGGCGTCCGTAGCGTACGGGTGGCCGTGGTGTAGTGGTTGTAGCAAACGCTTCTCACTCGGAGGGTCCAGGTTCGAATCCTGCCCATGGCAAAATCAGTTTTTCATTGTATAATTGGAACTCAGACAAAAAAATTCTGCGTGTGAAGGTATAACACTGACACGTAGATTTGGCTGTTATAAGAGTTTCAAGCAATGAAAAAAAAATATACTGTGAATTATATCTCGAATCACTCTGAGTGAAGAAAAACTCTCCGTCCTATTCGGACTCCCACCCCTGGAGAGCAAACATAGAAACCAAACACACCTGAGTTCCAAACCACTACAAAAACAATTTTCTTTTCTCCTCCTTCTAACTTTTTCCGCCCGCGCCCTGGCAACAGTAAAAGGGTATCAACCCCTTAGGCGCGCGTAAATTATATAAAAAAAAAAAAACGATCCAAATCAGTCAATTCCACGGCGTTCTCAAGAATTGGGCATCGCTCAGACCACATTTTGCCTAAGGATCTTGGTTTACACCCATACAAGATCAAGCTGACTCAATAATTGAAGCCGATGGACCGTTTGAAGCGACGCACGTTCTCCGATTGGGTTCTGGAGAAGATGCGCCAAGATGATGAATTTCATCTCAAAATTATCTTCAGTGACGAAGCTCATTTTTGGCTCAATGGGTTCGTCAATAAGCAAAAAATATGCGTTATTGGTCGGGTAAAAATCCACATGTGCTTCATGAATCACCACTTCATCCACAAAAAATAACTGCTTGGTGCGGTTTGCATGCCGGCGGCGTTATTGGGCCATATTTTTTCGTCGACGATAACGATCGTCACGTTACTGTGAATGGTCAGCGTTATCGCGCCATGATCACCGATTACTTTTGGCTCGAATTGGAAGATATGGACTTGGATGACATGTGGTTTCAACAGGATGGTTGTGCCACACAGCATACACTACAGTCGATTTATTGAAGAGTAAGTATGGTGAGCGTGTTATCTCAAGACATGGGCCAGTCGATTGGCCGCCTCGTTTGTGCGATTTAACGCCGCTTGACTATTTTCTATTTGGCTACGTTAAGTCATTGGTTTATGCCAACACGCCGACGACGTTGGAAGAGCTCAGAGCCAACAATGAACGCGGAATAGCGTCCGTTTCGGCCGAAATGTGTGGCCGAGTCGTTGAAATTTGGGTCCAACGAATCGTCCGCTGCAAACGTGCCCGCGGTGGCCATATGAACGAAGTCGAGTTTCATTCATAAATGTTTTGATTGTATTTCAAGCCGATAATAAAGTTTTTGAAATATCTCAAATGGTTTGCGTTTTATTTAAAAAAAAAGTTGTCATGTCCTTATTGGAAAACCCGATATATAAGGTACTCGGCAAATAAAGGGTCCGCCATCTAACGTTTTTTTTTTTCCAACTAGTGCTTATTTCGTGAATGGTAACAATTAGCTCATGTCTGATTTGACAGATAATTAGTTTTATCAATTTATTTCATAAATAATTTTTTTAGAGATGTAAATAGCTAATAAAAATTAATATACTTGGACTATAGGATGGCAAAGACTTGATCTTTGTCTTTTTTACCCTTTAGACGGTCATAGCAAACACCAAAATGAGACAATAAAGATAGCAAAATCACATTAAATACATTAAAAAAAACATCAATAAACAATCAAAAAAAAAGGAGCTGACGACGTTGGAAGAGCTTAGATCCAACAATGAACGCGAAATAGCGGCCGTTTCAGGCGAAATGTGGAGTCGTTGAAAATTGGGCCCAACGAATCGACCGATGCAAACGTGCCCGCGGTGGCCATATGAACGAAGTCGAGTTCCATTCATAAATGATTGTACTTCAAGCCGATAATAAAGTTTTTGAAATATCTCAAATGGTTTGCGTTTTATTTAAAAAAAAGTTATCAAGTCCTTATTGGAAAACCCTATAAATTGCGGAAATTTGTGGTATTTTGTTAACAATCTAAAAAAAAAAAAACATGAAAAGTAGAAAATATTTGATGGCAATATTTATGCCACTACCCTATGGCTACCTATGTTGGTGGCAATAAATTATCCACTGCCTAAATATGTACGCCTTGGAAAATCTTGAGGATTCGGAAGACGAATATGAAGATGATGAAGACTGTTGGCAGCAAACAATTGAAGAATCAGGAAGGAAAGCCGAACATTCTTTTTTATCTTCTGGTGTGTCTGAATCTGTAGCGTTAGATGCCCAGAAGTCTGATATTATTGATCCCATGCCGAGTACTAAATGTGCCTGAGTCTGTCGTATCAAAAGCTAATAGCATCTATGATAAAGATACGCCAAATACGAAGTCGTCGAAATATGCAGCAAAAATAAAAAAACTGGGAACCAGTGACGGCGACAGATATCAAATTAGTACTGGGTATAATTATACTCATGGGATTACATAATATTCCTTCATGGAATCTGTATTGGTCTAGTGATCCCTTTTTTCGAGTCGATGAAATAGAACGTATCATGTTCAGGAAAATCATGGAAAACTTTCATTTGGCTGATAACTCAAAAATGCCTAGAAGGAATGATCACCAGTATGATAAATTATATAACGTGCGCCCATTACTAGATTTAATAAATAACGCCTGTTCAAGAGAAGCCACATCCACGACTTCCCAAAGCATTGATGAGGCAATGATCAAATTCAAAGGAATTTCATCTTTGAAACAATATTTGCCGCTAAAACCCATAAAACGCGGCTTCAAAGTTTTGGTAGGAGCTGATAGTGCTACTGGATATGTTTACCAATTTCAAATTTACATGGGAAAATATAGTAACAACAGTCCTGAACTTGGCTTAGGAGCCAACGTGGTAAAATCATTGACAAGCGCTATAATTGAAGAAAAAATTCCTCCACATATTACATTTGACAATTTTTTTCCTCGTATGCTCTGATGCAGTATTTTTACGATCAAGGTATTTACTCAACTGTAACTGTAAATTCCAACAGCGCAGATTTATCTAGGTTAGTCAAAGATAAGAACAAATCTAAGGCTAATCAGAAACAACAGTTTCTGGGGACAGTATAAATGGCGAGTGAAAAAGGACTTTTTGATTTTGATTTTGCGGCCCGGGTCAATCCCGGACAGATTTATTAAGCTTATTGCAAGCAAACATATACTTAAAACTAACATTTTCACTTAAAAACTAAAGGGTGGGAGCGATTAAAGAAAATAAGGACGTGAGGCATAGGTGGAAATAAGTATGTTCTTGAGGGAGAGTTTGCTGAGATGGTATTCGAAGAGAGGCAGTACATCGTTAACTTCGCGAAGCATCCTAGACATTGGCTCCAGGTGTCCGTAATTCGTTCTGTGAAGATTGAGCAGGAAAAGTGGCACAGACCTAAGATTGCGGGGATTGGTGTTAAAAGAAATAATTTGAAGTAAGGAAGGACAGTCGATATTACTCGTACCTACTAAAATTTGATGAATAAAGGCAACTTTTCGGCGTATAGAAAGGGGTTGTAAATTTATAAGTTTCAGCCGGTCAGTGTAAGGTGGTAAGTTTTGGCTATCATCCCAGGGAAGACCACGTAAAGCAAAGCGTAAAAACCTGCGTTGAACAGCTTCTATCCGGAGGATGTAAGTTCTGTAGTACGGTGACCAAACTTGGCTGGCATATTCCAGAAGAGGCCTAACAAAGGTTATGCAAAGTGATTTGGTAACATAAGGATTGGAAAACTCCTTAGACTAGCGCTTGATAAATCCGAGGGCAGAGTTAGCTTTTTTTATTATACTATCAATGTGAGAACGGAAATTGAGTTCCTTGTCGCAGATAACACCTAAATCACGCAACTCATTCACTAAGGGAACAGGCAGATTAAAGATTAGATAGCAACGAGGTGAAGTAGGGAGGCGTTTACGGGTATATGTTATAGCCTGACACTTATTGACGTTAAGCTCAAGAAAATTTTTCTGACACCAAGTACAAAACCTGTCTAGATCTTGCTGCAGAAGTAGGCTGTCTGAGGAAGATGATATATATCTAAATATTTTCATATCATCTGCGTAAACAGATATGTATGAATTTTTAATGATACGAGTACAAGCAACATCATTAATGGTCAGAATAAATAATAAGGGACCAAGGTGGCTACCTTGGGGTACACCAGAGGAGGCTTTAATTGGGTCAGAAACCGTGGACCTAAATAGAACATAGTAAAGTCGTTCATTTAAATAGGATTGAACCCAAGTTATAAAGTTTATCTGGAAACCAAGAGCCTTTAATTTTAGAAGGATTATATCATGAGCAATTCTATCAAAGGCTTTGTTGAAATCGGTGGCAATCATATCAACTTCATTTCCAGATTCCAGTGCACATAAAGTGCTTGATACGAATTCCGTTAAGTTGGTGGTCGTAGATCTGCCTTTGAAAAATCCGTACTGGTTTAGGGAAACAATAGATTTACAATGGAAAAGCATTATGTCATAGATAATGCTCTCAAAAAGCTTAGGTATGCAGGACAACTTTTCCAGGTTAATGGAAATAATCCCTGGGTGATAGAAAGCTGAAAGAGAGCTGTAAGAGGTTGGGCTAGATGCATTTGACATTTCTTTAAAAATATAGGGGAAGGACATAGCATTTCTTGTATGGAAAGACACAAAACTCGTTCTTAGAACGGCTTTTCATATAACTTCAGTTACGACGTGCAATAGGACGATGAAAGACGGAATGAGTAAAGAAATAGAGTGCCCTGAAGCCATCAAACAATATGCTCAACGATTGGGATGAGGTTGGACGAAAAAGCAATAAAATTCATATTTATTATATGAATGTAACTTGAGGGTCCCAAGCCCTAAATCCAACTTGTCATTTCGATTAGCTGTTGCAAGAGGACTGATTAGCAACCGCTCAACACGGAAGAGATAAATTGATTCGCTTCCGAATTTTGCAGCGAAAATGAAAAAGACTCATCGCTCACAGAACTACCAAAAGGCCTTGGGTGTTCCAGATGATGTTAGGTTTACTAATATCGGCGTTGATATGCCCCTTGAAATTGACGGCTACCGCAGGTGTCTCTTGTGTAGTACTTGAGTACAAAATAAACGCAGCAAAATAATGTGTACTCATTGTCAGGTACCCCTATGTAAATATTTTCCCATGTTTTGCTGCATTTCACAACAAGTAATTTTTTTTTTAGAAATAGTTTGTGTTAGAAGTTCCTTATAAAAAGTAATATCTGTAATCATAAGAGAAAATAAATAAGAATAATACGAGTATCTCCGTTTCACATTGAAAAGATAAATAAAAATTAATAAAAAAACAAACCAGTAACATGCAAAACACCGTTTGTTTGTATCTACCGCGGTTTTCTCGGCCCTAAAAAGGGTTAAAGCTGCCTCAGTGCAGCTATCGCCTACCGCACATTTATTCCATGTGCGATTTTTTTTTTTTATAACGGTTTCGCATGCCTTCAACCATACTTCAAGCGACATTTTAAACTACGTTTCACTGCGAAGTTTTGTCTTGTTGTAGTAGTCACTTGTATGTGAAGAATCAGTGTGCGAACAAAAAAAATTCGCATAAAGAAATAAAATACTTCTAATTATTCGAAATATTCGGGAATTTTACAGTAAGTAGATATATTCACGTACATACTTTCATAATAAGAAAACAAATAATACATAAAAATGAAAATGTGATTGAGAAACGAAGTACGAAGGCGGCCTCAGGGCAGCCATAACCGTTTACGCCAACAATTCTTATCCCGCCATTTATAATTGTTTGCATCGTTTCGCCTATGGTTTAGATAAAAATGGGCAATAATGATCGCTATACAAGTAAACGTCTCAAACTATCCGATATGGACGACGAAAATTTGATAGAGTTCATGGAGTCTCTCGACACTGACGAAGACGATGACGGTGATCTCAGCATTGGCGATGAATTCAACGATCCACAGTATATTTCTGATGAAATATCGGCTGAAAATGAGGTATGCATTTCCAGGTCATTAAAGAAATGAATGCAGGAGAAACGAGTGACTGTTTCATTCAAGCTATCAACCTGTCGGCCAACGCTCATTGAAACAGGGGAAGCAGCGGAAATAGTTGAAACTATAAAATCAGTTTCATATACATCACAAGCTATAGAACCATTGGAAATTACAGAACCAAAGGAAATATTAGCATCGACTTCATCTCGTTTCAAACCACAAAAAAGACCCAGGTCTCTTCTTCCTTGAGTTGAGTATAATGGTCTTGATGTTGAGCCTTCTCTGGTGCTTTCACTGGTTCAGGTGTTATTAACAATTCGAATAACGAAATAAAAATTAGATTATTTCTTTTCATTTTTCAGCCGTGAATGAAATCAGAAAAGACTCAACGGAGTTTTCGATTTTATTTTTTTTTTTATAATGAGCGCGCATGGGTTTGTGTATCCTTAAGGTGATAAGCGAGTTGTACGGCTTAGGGACGAATCACGATATTTTAGAGTACGTCCGAAATTGGCTTGAGGGTATACTGATGAGCATTCATAGCGAGACGGTTGTTACGGTTGAAAGTTTGAATGGGCGGAATGCTACTGGCGATTTCAGTGCAGCACTGGTGATGGAAATAGGAGACATTACGTCGGTGTTCGAGGCTGTCAATTGATTGACTGATATTAGTATCATCTATAAGTTTTATCGCACGGTTTTGAATCCTATCTAGCAGGTGCAGAGATGTTTTAGAAGCACCTGGCCAAATGCCCTCATTGTACTCCAATTTTGGGCAGATGAATGCCTTATATATTGAGGCCAGATCAGAGGGGGTAAAATATTTCTTACATCGCTTGAGGAAACCTAGACATTTCGCAGCATTTTTGGTTATATCAAATATGTGGTCATTCCAATGTAAGTTGTCATTGACACACATACCGAGAATGGAAAGTTTATCGGTTTCGACGGTGCAAGTGCCAGTCATGGATAATGGCTGGGTGTTTAAATTTCGTTTTAACGACAGCAGACAGCATTGTATTTTGGAAGCATTAAATACCACTCTGTTGATAGTTCCCCAATTGGTTATGCTGTTGATATCGGAATTTAATGAGCTTAGCATACGCTGCCGTTCTCGTACTACAGCCGAAGAGCAGGGACATGAGCCAGGGAACGAATATGAAAAGCAGAGAGTGCTGTCATCAGCAAAGGAATATATTGGATTAGAGGTAGCAGACAAGAGATCATTAATGAAAATTAAAAATAGTTTCGGAGTCAGAACAGACCCCTCTGGCACACCAGCATTTATTTTGTGAATATCAGACTTGAAACCGTCCAAGACAAGTTGAATTGAACGTTCCGAAAGGTAGTTTCTAATCCATTGAAGAAGAGGTCGATCGTCGATCCCAAATCCCATATCCAAAGTGCAATGAGTATGCATCGGGAGGTATAGTGGTTTTTGTGAAAAATGAATTTAAAGATGATATTGAATGGTTTACCCAAGACATGGAAAGTGCCGATTGCGTTGTCTTAAGGCACCAGACCACGGTCATTTTTTCTTTCATTTTCTGAAAGATGCATTTATTAAAAATGTTCTAACCAAATTTAGTAAAGAAATTCGTAAAGTTGACGGATATACAGCATTTTATGTGAAACCGTTCCAAGTTGGACTGGTTTGCTACCTGTTCATTCTTTTTGACCCCTATGAACCCTTATCCTCCCTAATATTTTCCGGTTAATGTATTGCATTCGCTAGGAGGGAAATTCCCGTTACTGAATTGAATAGACACCCGGTGGCCAAGCGTAGAAAAATCCGACACGAAAGAGTCAGTTGTTTTTCGGCAGTCATACGGTTCGTATCTATCATTCGATTCGTATAGTGTATTCTCGAAACTACGTTTCTCAACCGGGTTGACAACAACAGTCTTAAAATGTTCAAAAATACAGTATTTATGGTACCACGTAGGGATTTTTTTTTATAAACGATGAAAACTTTCTGTGAAAATGGGAAATAAAATTCGTGAGCCGCCATTTTTTGGTTTTTAAATATCGAAATTTCCCTACCTGATGCTATAAGGGTACAGAAATACGCTTAATGCTCATCCTTTTGTTTTAGGGCTTAACATTACTGATCATTCGGCTCCTGGCATAGCTCTTAAAGACGTGAAAAGTGAATCAACTATTGCCTCGAAAATTGATGATAGAAAATCTTGCACGATATTAAAAGCAACGGGCTTTGTACACTGTCTAGGTGGTGTACTCCAAGTTTAACTTCGAAATTTCCGAGTATTATCGTACATATCGAGTTTAGTTTTTATACGCGTCTCAAGCACATTTAAGATGTCAGCGCCATCCATATAAGATCTCTGAAACTCTGTCGAACGCTTTCTATATCGATGAAGAGGATACCCAGATCCTTTGAAACTTAGCGATGTTTTGCCATCTTTATTCGTAAACATTAAATCGTGTCCTATGTAGGCCTGCCTCTTACTAAGCCGCATGCACTACCACGGAGTTTAATAATATTGCGTTATTGACCGTCTAGAACTCTCTCGTGTCTTTTCATAGTATGCGACAGTAGTTACAGCAGTCTGTAGTTGTAATGTCGCCCTTGTGTGTATACAGTCTAATTAGAAAGCTCTACCTTTTGTGGTTAAGCCTTTGGTCGCGTCTCATCATAGAATCGCGAGCTATTTAAACCCACGATTTCCGATTGTCACCCACACTTGGAAGGGTATGCTATTCGATCCGACAGCACACTCGCGACTCATTCTTTTTACTTCGGCTTCCTTAAAATCTGCCTTTAGAAATTCCCCGCTTAGTGAGACGTTAAAGTACTCTTTCCATCTTCATATATATTTATATATTCAATATATTTCGACGATTGGTTTCGATATTTCCGCTGTACTAAGTCCACTTTTCAAAGCCTTTGCCTTTCGTTCACTACCGCCATTTTCGTTGTATGGTTCCTCCACCACCTTTCTTTATTTACATGGAGCTGGCTTTTGAAATACCCAGCAGAATTTCCGCACTGCAGTTTTCTTCGAACTAGTTCCACATACATTGTGCGGTTAGTTCTTCTACTTGGTTTATAGCACTTTGATCTCTTTCCTTGTTTAAATTGTGCCAGTTTGTATTTTCTACTGATGCCGGTCTTCGTTGGTTGTTCCTCAGTTTTCTCACGGATAATTCTACAAAGTTTGATGCTGACTTGCCCATGGTTCGCACAAGATCACTCTAAAATCTTTTACTAGCCGTTTCGCGTCATTCCAGCTTAGATGATAATCTATCGGCATTTGGTGCCCACTGTTGAAATATGTAATCAAGTGCCGTTCTTCCTTAATAGTCAGTATAGTAAGAACGTGTGCTTAACATAGCTTATTATATCTTCTCCCGCTGCGTTTCTCGTTTCAAAATCATTTACTCCATGACGGTCTTCGTATTCGTAGTTTGACTTTGTACCCGATGTACCCGTTTAAAGTTGCGTCGATGAAAAGCATTTCTTCCATTGATATTTCATTTAATAGCCCATCAAAATCGCGACAAAATATATCTTTTCTGATTGCTCACTACCTACTTGCATGGCGTAAAGAGCTATCAATATTCCACGTTTCGTGTTCCATTATCAATTTTATTGCCATAAGTCGGTCAAGATGATGGTAACCTCCTTCTGATTTTTCTCCTCTGTGTAATAATACATTTTGTACGCTTTTGTTTGCAAGTTCAAGTAGCGCACGCTGTTTCCGACATTTCGCCATTGGTTTCTTGAACGCATATTATATAAAGGCTGTCCAGCGGAAAATTTTCAAGTTTAAATTGTAATTACTCGCATGGAATAGGTAAGAGAGCGTGGGGTTGTAAGTATCGTTCGACGCGCGTAATTTGCGACTTCGTGATTCATTGGTTCGTGTGCGTCGCTCGTTTTGTACTCACTTCAATTTCAACATTCGACGAGTAAGTGATGTGCCGAGCACACAGCTTATCTGGTCGTGAGTTCAAAAGTTTGCACAAAAATCTCCAACGGTTAACCAAAATCCTCCGGGACCATCAACGTTAGCAGCGACGGCAAAACATGCGACTCAAGCGCAACGCAAAATTATGCGCAATCTGCGTAAATCGATAAAAAATCAACATTGCATGTTGTTTTGAAAAGGAAACTAAAGTTTCACCCACACCGCTTGCAAATCATACAGTTTTTCAACGAAAATCACTATACTTTACAGGAAACCATAGCAAGAACGATGCTGGAACGTCTTCGAGCAGCACGAACGCTTGGAAATATATTGTTTACTGAAGAAGCACATTTTCATATCGATATCTGTGTTAATAAACAGAACATGAGATACTAATGCCCCGAAAATCCTAGGGATCGCCATCAAAAACGTTTGTATTGTCCCATAACGACAGTGAGGTGTGCAATTTCTGTCCGAGTGATTATTGGCCCTTATTTTTTTTAACCAGCGAGAGGCAGTCACTGTTTCACTGTTCACTGAGTTTCAATGGGGATACCTTAAGTCGAGGGTTTACAGCAACAATCCCCAAAGAATTCAGGACCTACAAGAAAATATCCGCCATGAAGTTGCTGCCAACGCTTTGCTCGCGCGTGTCCACAAATGTAAGAATTTAATTACAAGAGTGTGTTAAGAGGAATGGACGGCATTTAGACGATATTGTTTTTAAAACATAAAACCCGCAATGTCACCTCCATTTTGTATAGATAAAATATGAAAATAACGCTGTAGTTTTTTTTTTTTATTTAATAATAAACTTGAAAATTTTCCGCTGGATATCCTTTTTGTGCCTTTCTAGATATTGAAGGTGCCTTCGATAATACCGGATATGAATCCATTTCGGATTGACCATTCTACTAACCGTTGGGCTAGAGCGATGCTCGTAGATCGGAAAATCTCTGTCTCAGCCGTGCCCAAGGAGCTATACTCTCACCGCTCTTGTGGTCACTGGTGATTAATGATCTATTAGTAAAACTTAGTAATCTGTGCTAACAAACAATAGGATATGCCAACGGCTTAGTCATAATAGTGAAGGGTAAACACTCGACCTTTGCTATATGATGCATGCTGCTCTAAAAATAGTAAATGATTGGTGTGTTCTAGAAAAACTCTTATCCATCCTCAGTAAGATATACTTGTTCCCCTCACCCGTAAAAGAAATCTGACTTTTGACCAGATCTTACTTAACTTAAATATAAATATTTATTTTTATTTTATATATATATTTTTTTTTTTTTCACAGGTACGAATACAAATAAATTTGTATTGTCCGGAATATAACGCCGGGGGTCTGTGCCCATATGGCTGTTACTTAAATGTCGTACTATTTACAATTTCTAAAAATACTTACAATTTTATATTTACACTGACCTTAAGATTCACTATTCTTATACATATATGGATACTAGATTTAGATTTTAGATTTGATTTCAAATTGAATTTAATTTGTGTTTAGTCAATAATGGAAATAATTTAGAATTCTGTGGCGGTAAGGAGGGATCAAGTAGCTGCAATAGGGTTGGAATATTATCAGTAAAGTGGTCTTTAGTAAGTTGGCAGCTTTGAAGCACGTGATGTATGGTTAAATTCTCCTGACAAACGTTGCATAATGGTTGACTATCTCTGTTGTACAAGTGGGACTTATTAAACAGTGCATGTCCCAATCTCAATCTAACGAGTTTAACCGATTGTAGTCGGCTCAAGGACTCATTGTAGAATACAGGTGCTAAAGATGGCTTATGTGTTCTTAAGAAGGAACTTGACAAGGTCCAGCGGTTTTCTGCTTCTATTTGTATTTCTTGCACTTTTTGTCGCCATATTGCATTTGCGAAAGGTGGTATGGAATACACCAAAGGCATATTAATTGCTAGACGGGCACCTGCGTCAGCTTTTTCATTCCCTGGAATGCCTACATGTCCGGGTGTCCATATAACATGGATCCTGGGGGAGTTTGAAGCGATCACGGAGCGTAGAAAATGAAAAATCGGCGTTTTGCTTTTATTGTTTTGGATGCCGTGTATTGCGCTGAGGGAGTCTGTGCATATTGCTGTTTTTCCATGAAGAACTTTTGCGAAGTTGAACGCTTCTACTAGTGCCATTACTTCACCAATGAAAGAGTTTTGGTTGGGTGTAGTAATTTGTTGCGTTATTATTGTGTCAAATTGATTGTCTAGCCTGTAGACACAAAAACCTGTGGTTCCTTCGTGACAAGAAGCGTCGGTATATAAAATACAATCAAAGTTACCCTCTGACAGCAATTCCAGAAAGTTTTTTCGATAGACTACCGGCTGCGTGTGTCCTTTACGTGAAGCGCTGAGCGAGTCGTTTATTAGGTGCCGAGGAAAAAGCCAAGGTGGTGTTGTCTCATAACTCAGTGGTTTCGCAATAGTGATACTTGCTAGATTATTACTACGAATAGAATTGAAGAGTGCACTTTTGTTTTTAGATTTTTTGGCATTAAGACAGCCAATGATGCATATATTGTGGAGTGGGTGTTTCCTATCATTTAGGCTTTTTGCAATAAATTTAACTTGGGTTATGTTTTTTATGTCCACGAAGCGCATGGTGTTAGATTCTGCCAACAAGAAGTCGATGGTAATGCTCCTAAAGCAGTACGTAGTATTGCGTTTATTTTTGTTAGTGTTTGTTGGTCGCATCTTTTCGTCCAGTTTGAAAATAAGGAGAGTCCATGCTGTATAGCGCCTCTTATTAGCCTTTGGGCTATACTGATGGCTGTGTTATGTTGAGGTCCTTTATGTTTATTGCATATTATTTTGAGCAGGTTGTGATCTTTTGCTAGTTTCTCTCTGACGATTTTTGCGTGAGCATGCCATTTCCAAGTTTTGGTACAGATCAGACCAAGAAAAGAGAAAACCAGACATTCTATATTTTTATTGCTGTATTTGTACAGCTGCGTTTGCGGCAGATGTGTAAGGCTTCCATTTTTCAAGAGGCAATTTTGCTCCTGAATTTTGGCACCACATTAATGATTTCGAAACCATCCGCCCTACCGCTACTGTCACTTCCTCTGGTTTACCAGATGCTAAAATAAAGATGTTGTCGGCGTACGTTAAAGTAGACTTGATGTGTTGGTTGCCAGCTTCTATCTCCATGAGTAACGAATTGATATAGGCATTATACAGTGATGTCGAAATTGGAGATCCTTGAGGGACGCCGTTTTCGATTGGTGTTATTGTGGATAGGTAACCATTGACTTGGACAATTATAGCCCTATTAGACATGAATGAGTAAATTATTCTTAGATGGTCCCTGTTAATTTTCCAATTTTCGAGTTGTCTTATTACTCCCCACACCGTGACCCTTTCGAAGGCTTTCTCCAAGTCCATGGAAAGGAGGACGGAATGTTTGCATAAAGCCAACTCTGTGTGGACTGCTTCGTCCAGCTTATGGAGCAGAGTATGTGTCCCTCTGCTTGGCCTGAAGCCATGTTGTCCACAATTAAGATGTTTTTCCAAGATCCATTTAAGCCTGTTCCCAATTATTTTTTTCAAATAATTTCGACAGGACTGAAAGGAGCGAAATCGGTCGGAACCCATCAATAGAGTGATGGTCATGATTTGGCTTAGGGATTGGGATCAAGGTTCCTTTCTTCCATTCGTGTGGAAATATGCCTTTATCCAACATGTTATTATAAAGTCCAACTAATCGCAATATGACTTGTACTGGTAATCGTTTGATCATCTTGAAAGTAATTTTGTCTGACCCCGGCGTTGAACCTTTAAATATAAATAATAAATCCCAAACCGAAAAGTATGGAATTCGAAAAACCCAACCTCAAACTTTGAAGGTATTAAATGGTATACGGATGGAACAAAGATAATTTTTCAAGCGGAAAAACATGCCATTCAGGTATGCGTCGATCTTATATTCGATAAGGGAATGAAGTGTGTGTACATCCATATACTAACGAACAGTCAAGCAACCATTAAAGCACTAGCCTCTTACCTCAACACCTCATTGACTCCATATCAGTCTTGCATTGCTTCAATACACTACAAGGTCTCTCCCGTGTGAACAAAGTAAAATGTTGGTGGGTGCCTGGTCATAAATGCATTGTTGCAAATGAAATAGCCGACGAACCGACTGGAAACAGTTTAGCGGATTCTTTCATCGACCCTGAGCCGTTTTGTAATAATCCAAATAGTGCAATTAACTCAACAATAAATAGTTAGGAGAACAAAATGTGTTTTTTCCCATTGAGAAAACATCCCAGAGCTTCGCCATCATGAGCTTCGATATCACGTACACAACATTGATCTTATTCAGGAAACTGAATGTCGGAACATATTTTATGTGAATGCATGGATCTAAGTGCCTTAAGGAGACGATACTTCCTCAGAGAAGTTTTAATCCCTGGCATATTCTCAAAATCTCCACCAGAAAGATTCTCAATTTCATCAAACGAGTTGAGGATCCCTTGGTTTCATAATACTGATTTTGTAGTACAAAAGATCTTTTAGTCGCAGCGCCACCGCAATTGGCGGATCAGATCCCTTTAAAAAAATATAGATTCTACGTTGTCGTAATAGATTTTCTAGTTCGAAACTTTTACCCGTCCAGATTGCGATTCGTAATTTATTTCTGGAAAGCACCATTTTGCTCGCCTCCGGAAACCGTCGAGCTCTGTCAGAAGGCTTGCCGGGAGGGGTAGTGTATTCATATACGATCACTTCCATGATGCTGTACTTTCATACTAATCTCTTTTCATGCATGTGGCGCAGGTTTGCGTGAATGTATGTACATATATCCGACTTTTCTCTTGCCGCACCGGTAGTCAACAGGCATCGGAATCCGATTTAGTCGCCTTTTAGGACAACCTATAAGCAGAACAAAAATGAAATCTGAAGGATCAAATGCTTCAAAGTCTAGTAACACACATATTTATACAACCTGACCAGATGGTGAATAATCCTCAAATAACATGAGCTCCGAATATGTTGAAGCAGTTTAAGTGATGGTAACGCTGAATAGGCTCACATCGCTCAGTATTCAAACTCTGCATATTACAAAGTGGGCTGTGTTACTATTGTATATTCAACGTTTTCTATACTCTTTTTTCCAGTCGCGCTCGAACACAGTTTTCAAACTAATAAACTTCAAAGGAAGTGGTAATAAAATACTGTGCAGAGTATTTCAATCTCAACAATTAATCTTCTGAAATATAAGACAAATGATTTCAGAGATAAGACAAAGAAAAAAATAACTATCGTTGAGTCATGATAGACTACGACTATATACATATTAACAATGGAAAAGTCACGAAACTGATGAAACCTACGGAAATTAATTGCTGGCTAAACATTAAATTGTTGTTGGTTTGCATATCAAAATTACCCACAAACACGAGTACTTACTCATATCTCCATTACCACATTGTTAAATACTAATATTTGATTGGCCGAGGTTCTACCCAAATTAGACACGCACTGTAATTTTTGTTTTTGTTTTTTATTAGGAAATAGCAGTTTTGTTTAGCTCTAGAAATGAAGATGCAAATTCTAGTTTTCAAGGTCCTCCTCATACAGGTTTATACATTTTAATTAGTTCGCTTGCAGCGACCCTCGTTTCCCGCAATACACAATTTACATACACAATATTATTTAAGTGTCCTTATCCTACAAATGAAATATGTATACTCTAAATACACTATCAAATAAAAACTAAAAGATAAGATTAATTGTCTTTCTTGGAATCAGCTGCAGTTGAAGCAGTCGTCGAAGGATGTGCTTCATCCTTCTCTATTGTACTAGTTGTATCAGCTTCATTTTTCTTTGCAGCGCCAGGATATGGACATACACCTCCTTTACATTGGAATGGGAATTCAGGGGCCGCTTTGATAACATTTCCTTGTGCATCTTTCTTCTCCCATGGGTTCCAGTATTTCAACATTATGGGTTGGATGAATTTATGCCAAATGTACAGCAGTAGGGGAATGATAAAACACGGAACACAAACCATCTTATTCTATTAACAGTTAAGTATAGAAGAATTGCCCTTTGTCTTATTTATCCAACCAAAGGTTACTAATTAAATTTTTGGGTCTAAAAGGTCACAAAAGCAGTCAATCCGGATAGAAGAATAAATAAAATTTCCTAGTTGACACTTTGACAGCAAACATGAAACAGCGGTTCTCTCAATCCGGATAAAGAAATAATGATAGAGATTACTATGCGGGTTTAGCTGATTTGTACTTTAACGTCGTTTCTTATTATTATTTTTGATAAAAAATAATTTTAGAGCGTACCTCTGCAAACTTTTTAGATCAATGAATTTTTTTCTCCCCGTCCTTCTCACGATGACGCAGATATTTTCTTTATTATATAAGAACTGTTGACTAATGAGACAGGTTTCATACCGTTTTTGTTCTTTTTATGCATTGCAACTTGGCATTGCATTGGGCATAAATAAGTCATCATTTTGAATCAAAACCGAATAGTCCATTGGCATATTTCGCACCCTTTTCAAAAACAAATTTCGATTCAATAGAATATAACGCGGAGATGAAAGGTTCTGTTTGACGGAGTCCTAAGTGTATAATTAGAACCGAATTCTTCCTTTATTAGTAATCTCTCCTGTTTCTAAAGAACAATTTTGACATTTAACAAACACTTTTAAAACAAACAAAGTAGAAACAAGTTTGAAATTCAGAGCAGATAGATTTTTAGATTTATAAAATACTTTTATTTTACTTAAAAGGTTAACATAAAGAATAAGTTTCCTAGTCTTGATTAACAGCTGTTTGTATTTTATTTTAAGGTAAGTGGAAAATGGAAATAAAGCTTAAAAATCTTCCTCGATGATACGCCTTCTGTAGCGCAAGGCATTTACAGCATAGCACTATAAAATAACCCAGCCTTGTTGTCCGTTCAAAATATTAATTACTTCGCCAGCAGACAGGACCTCGGATCTGAAATATCTTTTGCAAAACTCCTTTAAAATTGGGCATTCTCCTAGGAAATGTAAGCCTTCCTCTCTGATTACAGAGACTGTACAAAATTGGAAGTTCAGCTTGGTGTGGGTTGAAATTTAAATTCAAAAGCTCCCCTCTCAATTTAAATATAAAGCTTATTTCGTCAATTGAATTTTGATTCAAGAAATAAGACTTATACTGAAGATTGTAGCTCAATTGACTATAGTACAACCGATATTGAGAAGCTCGAGCTTCAGCAGCATATTTTTCGTAAGTTACTAAACTAATTTTCTCCAATAAAGTGTCAAACTGTCTTCTTAATGAAATGGGCTCCTCTGTCGGTGTTAATGAAAGTTCATGTCCGCAGTTAGATGCTAGGTGCCTCCATTCTTGGAAGAGGTTTCCGCCTGTTGTAAGGTTATACGTGAGTACTATCCTGGGCAACCTCTCTTCGTCTATCGCCATCACTTTAACAACATAGTTGAAATGCATCTTCAAAGTTTCTAAAACCAGTGGTGCCGTCCCGGTTTCGGGGTGCAGCATGTAATTGGGTGTACTTATTGGCAACCGAAAAGTGCGCTTAAGAAAGTAACGAAGAAACTTCTCCACTTCATCAAACGAGCGGTATCCCCACAGTTGGGCACCATACAAAAGAATTGATATAGCGGTTGAGCGAAATAAATTTTGCTTGTTGAAACAGCGGCCCCACACACATGAAATTGCTCGCTTAGCATCAGCTAATTTACCTTCAAGACATCTTCTCATGTTTAGGTTGCCCGATATCAGGACTCCCAGTTTCTCCTTGATACGTCCACTCTTCATTTCGAGAATATCTGCCTCCACCTCCTCTAAAAACCATAATTTTTGACTTCTCCAAGTTAACATACATTGAAAACGATGGAATTTGAGTCTAGTCTGTTCATGATAAGTTGCATGCCATTCAGAGTAAGCGATAGGAAACGCCATTAGACTACCCCACTTCGGGAATGTATTTTTGATCCTGTTGAATATCGTATTCTATTCCTATATTTCTGCGCAGTGCGCAATCGTGCCCTGCACTGAAGCAGACACCGAACAAACATACTACTGGTCTTCGCATTTAATATTTGTCCGTGTAGTTTCAAAGTTGACCAAACCAAAAGGCAATAAAAATTCAAAAAAGGTTCATTAACCAAAAAATATCATTAAATCATTCACTTCATAATATTTTGAGCCCAATAACAAAATATTAATCATTTATTTGCAAGTTGTAAGGAACTATCACGATATTGAACGAATATCAAATAGATGATAGGCGTTGGTGAAAAATTGGGACGAAAGTGAGGACTAATTTGAGTTCCCTTTTAAATAATATAGTAAATGAAAATGTGGTTCAAAATATGCCTTTTGTTCGAAAAGAAAATCAATAATATCAAGATACTATAAGAAAAATAAAATATATGAATAAATTGTTGGACCAATAGTATATGCACTCTTACTTCGTCGGTGTCATTATGCGCTCATTCTGGATGACGAGTGAATAAAAGAATTTTTATTTGGCAAAAAGTTTTTCACATTCAGTATTTTGCCAACCAAAAGGGTGGGTGGTGATGACAGAAATTATGTTTCCTGTGGTTTGGTGTATTACTTAGGAATAGAAACTTGACACGTCGGTGTAATAATCGATCAACTTAATCACTTAGCGACTACCTCCGGTGCATTCTATAGCTGAATTTAAAATTTCGAAACCGCTGATGTGTGAGACGGCGCGTTGTCTTGGTGAAACAGGATTTTCTTTTCTGCAAATGTAGCCTTTTTCCGCAATTTCTGCCTTCAGCTTGGCAAGTAATAATGTGTAGTATGCTCCTGTAATGGTTTTTCCTTTTTGAAGATTAACGATTAAGATAACTCCTTTACTATCCCAAAAAACAGTCGCCATCACTTTCCCAGCCGAAAAAACAGTTGGAGCCGGCTCGCCCTTTGTAGTCCACTTTTTTGACTGAATTTTTGTTTCTGGCGTATAATGGTGTATCCAGGTTTCATCTACAGTAATAAATCGGCTCTAAAAATCGGATTTATTGCGCCTAAACTGCGCCATCAGAGCGTTGGAAATGTTCATTCGAACACCTTTTTGGTCTAACGTAAGCAAACGCGGCACCCAACGCGCGGCCAGCTTTCTCATGCCTAAATCTTGATTTAATATGTAACAAACACGTTCTTTAGACATCTTCATAACCTCTACTATCTCTCTCACTTTAATTCGGCGGTTGTCTAACATCATTTGGTGAACTTTAGCAATGTTATATTCAGTGGTTGCAGTTTTTAGACGTCCCGAACGCGTTCATCATCCAGCAAGCTCTTACGTATAAAGGCTTTTCATTTGTTTAAGTCTTCTCTATATTGTCCCGAACAAACATACAAAAAAAAACATGGCTTCTGAAAACTGACAGGTAACTATGTTCAAACAAAAAAATGTATTCATCTACTATACATCAATTTTATACGCTTTAAAATAGGCTGCATTAGATATTACACACTTACGAGTATATCAGCGCTTCCTCAAATCCCTGAAACACTTCAGAAATCCGATCGTTGGGACAGCTTTTAGTTCTTTCAGGGGTACATTTTTATCTCATTTATGTATGCTTGGAAAACGACGGCCTTTTCAGGGTCATTTTAATTTTTGAAAACAAATTTCACTGACTCTAATTTGGTGATCGTCTTTCTTTCGCCTTTTCCATGTCTTCACTGGTTATTGATGTGCGGCGGTATCCAAGGCACTTATCATTTTCAAATTCTTCACTACTACTTACAAACCTTTATACCGCTCTTGCAAACTCTTATTTTATTCAAAGCAATATTTAACGTTTCTAAAACATTGCTGCACTTTATTCCATTCCTATAATTAGAACGGATTATTGACAACGATTGAGCTGTACATCTTAGCATAAATACCGAATATCTGTAACTTCGTTTACAAATATGGACTATCTAATTATGTACTTATATGGAGTTCGGAACACTTTTTTCTATTGAGATAAAACAAAGCCAATGTTGTGTCTAGGTACACCTTTTATTATTTAAGAAAAAAATCGTTTTTTTTCGTTAGATAATGGGAAAATAACGTAACCCACTCAGAAAGGCATCGACCATGCGTTGACAATTCACTCGTAAAATCGTTTTCCATCTACGAGGGTGGATCAAGAAGCCTGTAAGATTTTGAATGAATGAATACTATTTTCGCAAAAGAAGTGTTTCATTTCTCAACGTAATCACTTTGACCTAAATACACTTCGTTCAATGTTTCTTGAAATTTCCGATCCCTTTCAAGTAATACGATTTGTAGAGGTTAGAGTCAAATCGCTTTCACCAGAGCCATTTCTTCAAATTTGGAAACATTACCTAGTCACTAGGGGTTAAATCCTGAGAATATGGCTATGAGGGAATTTGCCTGTGAGACTGGAGTTTTAAAATACTCAACCGCTGCTAGGATCATATATGAAACGTGTTATATAATTAGACACTCGCTGGAGTTCAATTTCAATTTCAATTTATTATTAATAAATTAAGGAAAGTACAAATTAGACTTGGTCTAATTTTTTTGGAGTGCATATAACATTAAAATATAAACCTTAAAACTATAATTGAAAAGATAGAAACAGAAGGGAAACGAGATAGCGAAAGGGGGAAAAAAAAGAAAAATATAAAAATTGGGAAAAATAGAAAGAAAGAAAGATATTATAAATGAGGAAAGAGGGAAGAGGATTGAGGTGAATAGTTGTTGCAGTTGTTACAGATATTGAAGAGCGGTAGTTTTGAATTTATTTGTTCCAATGATTTGTTTTGTCGATGTTGGGAGGCTATTCCAAAGTCTGTTAACATAAATGAAGAAGAGTTTAGGTAGTTAAAATAAGGCATAGTTAATTTGAAAGTCCTGGTAGATTGGAGAAATTGAAGTTTTTCAAACAGGTACATTGGAGATTTTTTATTGACGAGACGGTGCATAAATTGGCAGCATCTAACTTTTAAGAATTGCTTAAACGTACAGCCCAAAATAAGATTGTGATAGTGCGAGATGTGGCTGTATCGCGGTAATCCAAATACATATCTTATTGCATCATTAAAAGCAACAAGTAACTTATGTTCGGATTGAGAATCAAGTTTGCAGTACACAAGTAGAGTAGAGTAGTCAAATATAGGGAGCAACAGAGTTTTAATAATTCTAAGTTTTGTTTCTACTGGTGTAAAACTGGAAGACATCCAGAGCTTTCGTAGATCAGCATAAATTCGCCCAACAACATAGTTAGTATGGTCTTTAGTTGAAAGAGAACGATTAATTTTGAATCCAAGATTTGTTACTTTTTCGACAAATGGAATGGGCTTATTGTTTAGAAGTATTGATGGAAAATCATCAGTTTCAAAATATTTTTTCGAAATTAGAATCGCTTGTGATTTTTCTAGACTAAGATGCAGCCCGTTTAAAATTGACCAGTTGTAGATTCTAGATAAATCTTTGTTCATTCTAACAGTGAGGTCTTCAGCTATTCCGGGTGACCGTGATAAGTATACTTGGGCATCGTCAGCGTAAAGGTGAATGGAGACATTTGAGCAAACTTTAAGCAGGTCATTGATATAGAGACAAAATAGTAATGGAACCCTGCGGAACACCCGTTAATAACGCCCTAAAATCGGAACATTTGCCTCCGTAAATGACCTTTTGGTAACGATTACTCAAATAATTCCCTATGAGACGCACGGACTGTTCACTGGAGCCAAAATATAACCTCAGCTTCTGACACAATACGTTGTGATGCACTCTATCAAAGGCTTTAGAAAAATCAAGCAAACAGAGCACCGTTAGGTTATCCATATCGTATCTAATTCTAATGTCATCGAGAATTTTTATCATAGCGGTAGAACAGTTGTGACCCGCTCTAAAGCCTGATTGAACTGGAGAAAGCAAACTGTGTTGCTCCAAATACCTCGATATTTACATAGCGAGGATGTTTTCCAACACTTTTGATAGACATGACAAAATACTTATAGGGCGGCAGTCAGATAAATTCGATGGCTGAGGTTTTTTAGGAACAGGAATAACTTTGGCCAATTTCCAACTATCAGGAAAATAAGACGAAGCTATGGAAAAATTGATAATATATGTAAGGGAGCTTATGACATGGATCAAAATCATTTTAATAAAGCGAATGGGTACACCCTCCTCACCGACAGCATTAGATTTCACAGAACGAATAACATTAATTACGTCCACTTCTGAAACAGCTTCAAAGTAAAAACTCTACGAAACAAATAATGAATTTTCAGGGGTAAAGCGAAGATTATTGATATATCCTGATAAAAAAGCATCATTAAGTTCATTCACATCTGGAATGATAGCAGCAACCGTTGAATTTTTTCCAACGCCAATAGAACGCAAGTTACTCCATAGTTTTTTAGATGATAAACAACCCGGGTTCAGTTTGGAAAAGAAATAACGTTTTTTGGCCCTTCGTGTTATAAAAGTTGAGTAATTACGAGCTCGACAAAATATTTCCCAATAAGAAATAGATGGCCTCCGTTTCCATTTTATATAAAGTTTGTTTGTTAGTAGCATTACGAACTTCACTTGTGAACCAGGAGCAGTTTTCATTACGAACTTGAACTGTTTTTAGGGGAATATGTCTACTGAAAAGAGAGAAGCACAAGACAAATCAACATTATAAGTACAAAAAATTAGGTCGTGGTCAGATATTCCTGCAAGGGAAAGCTGATCTTGAAGTAAGACATTGGACAGATTAGAAACCATAAAGACGTCCAACAGACTTGGAGGAGCATTTGGAGAAAAACGAGTGGCGTAAGAATTAACTATTGACAGCCCAGAAGCAGCAGCTGAATCCAAAAGCTCGTAAGCTTTGCTATCAACTTTTAAAAGATCAGCGTTGAAATCACCACAGATTTATTTGTCGCCACTAACCGAAAAAAATTTCTGACGACTTTTATGGTGTTTGGTGTTATCATTAAATTGTTCATTTTGCTACGTGTGTTGCAATTTATATTTTTACAACAGCTGACGTCAGAGCGATGGGGGTGTTTCTGCAGAGTCATCCTTTAGGGAAAAATTAATTGCCGGCGATTTACACTTTCCTCCTAGTAGATTGGTTCCAAACTCAAACTACAACTAGAACTAACTTCAACTAGTTGGAGATACGGCGTTTCCATTGAAGCATTATTTAATGCAAAAAAATCATTGGACGACAAAAGGTATTATTTTAACAAGAGGTTATCAAGAGCTCGGCGGGTAATCGGAAACGCTTTTGGGGATAAAACACTGACCAGCAATGCTGAAAAAATTGTGAAAGCCGCTATAGTTGTCATCAAACTAAACGACTCAGCATATTGTCCACCAAATTTGCTGACACAGCTATTTCACCTATATTGCGGCACGTGTGCCTCGTCGGCACTGGTTCCCATGCATTCATTAAGCAGTTCATTTACATCGTGAAGTGGATCATATTCCCTAATGTGAATATAGCTTGGATCGTGTTAACTTATACTCTTCATTCACTTTTTTTTAAAAAGTATACCTGAAGGTGGTTTGTTGATTCCACTGGCATTCCATCCATCCTTTTTGGCAAACCAAACATAAAATGTTCGTTAGTTGGGGAAGGCGTTGAAAGAAACGACCCTGCTGAGACCATACAAAAAATTCTCCATTAAGTAGTCAGGAGTCTTCTTCTGTTTTGGAGGACATTGATGTGCTAAAACCAATACAGCTTTGCCAAAATCGAAAATTCCATAAGCGCTCACAACTTGTCTATAAACAAAAAAATTAATTAAATTTAAATTTAAGTAACAATCTTACCGTATAGTTTGATTTGATGGAATTGGGAATCGTAAAAGTCTCAATCCTTCCATATTACTGTAGCACATCCTGATGGTTGTTCTTTTGAATACCTGGATACAGTTCATTTGAAAACTTATTTAAGGCTCCGGCCCATAGAATCCGTTGCGTCCGTTACGATGCCGGGTAGGTTGACGTTAATGTATTTGACGGAAATGACAGTCCCATAGAATCCGTGGCATACGTTGGCAGAATAACGAACGAAACGAAACAAAAAAAATTTAAATGTCATTTAATCTCAATATTTTCTTTCAAGCTATGACAATTTCTCTTCATTCTCTCAATGTCTCCACCAATGAAAGTGCTTACTCTCAATTTGTTAATGCGTGAACCTCAATATGTGAAAGTATGGTCCTCAATGTGTGAATGTGTGAACTGCCAACGGATTGAAAAGTAGAAATTAAATCTTTAAACTTTATCCGTCCGTTCCGTCATAGCCTTTGTTTATGGGCCTGCTTCCATAACAACGTGTATATTCTATCGAGCTGTCAGTCGACGCAATTCACGCAACGGATTCTATGGGCCTTGGCCTTTAGTCACCTCGTCTACCTAACTCCTTACTAATTTTTAGTTTCTTCCGCATTCCTTCGTAATACATTTTTGTAGGATTTCGTATTGTACAGAAAAACTTGATCTTGATATTCTTAAACAAAATGTAAATGACGTTGATGACTAAATATTGTATATTAACTGGATTTTTAAATATCCTCTAACTCAACGAACGGAATGAAAATGCAACCTTCAAAGCAGCGCAAAAATTTAACATATCCAACATTCTAGACCTTCATTACGAATATGTTTTTTGAAACGTAGCAATATGAACTTTCAAACGTCAGTCAAAGTGAGCTCTAATGCAGTATTGTGTTTTAGCTTTCTGGCGTTTTCCATTGGTTTCTCTCCGGAAGTTGGACAATTTGGACTCCAATGAATTGGTTAGAAGTCATTATTTATGAAATTTGTAATCCGATTTTTGGAAACATTGCTGCCTAAAATCTTCATAACAAATTCATCATCTGATGTTGATGTTTCTGCTGCTTCCATCTTCTTTTATTTTTTGTATATATTTGCTTGCGAATCAATTTGAACAGAAATCTATTGCAGTTTGACACACAATACTATGACGATTATGCATATTTGTTTATGGGTAAGTACATTTTGACATAGAATCCAGGAGAGAAATTTTGCTTCTGAAATAAATACTAGAAGCAGGAGCAGTTTTTCAAAATACATAACTGTTGACATAAATACTTTAACTTCGAAATGTCAGACAAGTATTTAACAACCCTGCGTATTTGGGTGTCAGTGTCATATGGTCGGTCGTCTTCGGTCGACCATTTTGACAGCTATTCAGTTTTGTTTAGTTGGCAGTGGGAGTTGGTGTTGCTGTTTTTAGTTTCGTATCGGGAAGCTCGGGTGGAAATTCCAATTTGATTGCAAAGGGTAGATGTGTTTTGAGAAATTTGCCTTATCAAAGTGAATAATTAGAATCGTCTTGCATTGAAATATAATAAAGTCCACTGCTGCAATGTGGAGTCCAACGCATATCCAAGTAACTGGTGAGTTGTGATGTTTTTTTTTTCTAATTTTTAAAATTTGTGAAGAAAGTTTGCACTTAGGCAGCGGTGATTACGGCATATCCAGTGAGAATTTTTACGATTCTACGACAAAGAAAATCATCGTTTAATTAAAGGGGGAAAAAACGAAAAATTACGCATTTGGAACAGTGCATTGGGGAAACTAATTGCAGCGTAACCAAATTTGTACAGAAATGCAAGTATTCTTCGTTTTCAAGCACAAAGCATTGAGGTTTGAGACTTTAGTTCTACAAAATGTCTAGGCTGACCTACAAAAGAAAATAGAAATAACACGGAAGTTTTTTTTTCTATTTTTCTTTGAAAAAAAAAAGAAGAAAACAACAAAAAACAGCTAAGAAGACCTCTGGGGTAATGGGCTGAGTGTTTAATGATGATGGCAACTGCCACAGAAATGTTATGAGTCCGTCTGCACCATTGTTTCATGAATTGTTCACCTTCTTCTTTTTGCTTTCTATTGTCGAGTCGAGGCAGAGAAATCAAAATCATGTCTCTCGCATTCATTAGTCATATATAAAAATTCCAGTGTGTCGCTAGTCTCTACTACCTTGCAAAATATTTAAACATATTCGCCGATTCACATCAACAACTACCGATGTGTTGTTGTGTTTGGCTTGTTACTCATTCAGGTGGTGTGGCCGTGTTTGTTTTGGAAATAAAAACATTCAAAATACCTTTCGCAGTTCTCATGATAAGGTGCCACTAGCCACAGACACTTTACTTTGCTGTTGTACGTTTTCAGTGGTTTTTCGTCTAATTTTAGAGGAAAACATCATTTCGTATCAAAAGTGCTTCTAACATGCTAATATCTCTTTAAGTGTAAACAAGCTATTTATATTAATTTAATGAACTAGGAATATAGGCTGTGCCTGTGAGCCTCCAATGCTCACCTGATTTGTGTTGATTTATTATAGACAAAAGTTTACTCGTCTCGTACTCGTATGTAGGAAGCGCAATATACTTATGTGGTTATTGAATTTATTTGTTCCTCTCCACAAATTCATACATACTCAATTGTAAAAATTGAGGGTGCTGTATATGTACTCGTATGTATGTTAGGTTTTTCAAGATTATGATTTAGCCACACTCTCTACTTGGGATCTGCTTGATTAATGAATGTGTCATCACCGATTGCTATGAGTAAATTTCATTTCATTGGGTTTTTGAAAGCACTATCAATAATTTTGTTTTGAGAGTACGCCTGTGGAAATAATTTACTTTGAACTTTGATCTTTGAAAAGCTATAGAGCTTTACGCTATTGCTTATTGTTTTGTCTATAAGTCTGCCCATCAAATCACCAAAATCAGTGCATACACGCTTTTGTTTTCAAAAGTGATAAACTAGTTTTGCCGCAGAAAATTTTGTACATTTCATTCAGAGTTAGATTAATTCTATAATTAGTACGTATGATATGAAATTTGCTGATATAAACTGATTACAGCTTGGTTTGCGAATCATGGTTAATGAATTTGAAAATTCAAAGCAAGTGAAGCTGTGCAAAACAAGAGGTGTAGTAGCCCCAATCTTAGCACCTTATCTGCTTTTAATTATTTGTTTTGCTGGCACCGACAAACATGCCTTAACATGGAAACCAGCAAAGTTTTTGTTAAATATCTGGAGTCTGGTGATTTTCTCATCACTGCACCGTTTTCTGACTAATGCCCAGAAATAGTCGTCTCGACTTATGTAAAAAAAAATCGGTAAAGATGCGCCTATCAGACGGATTATAATCTTCTTGTATAATACAAAAGCTCATAGCTAGAACTATGAGACTTGGACAGAAGTTGCTGTCAATTACTTGGGCACATAGTAAGAAGGAATTTTGCAAAATTCAAAAATTTGTGTCAGAAGCATGATTGTTTTCCGAATTTACTTCAAGCTTAGTATAAATACTCCACAACAAAATTACATATCCTTGTAATAGAAGGTAACGAAGACGGAGTTTTTGAATGCATCACGCGAACACGTTGGACGAATATTAATGAAACTTTACATTTCTTCTTCTTTTTTTCATATCCGTTGCAAAATGTTTCTTCTACGTTTCTGCATTGCAACAGCGGCTGGATAAATTTGCGGACCTTACACCAACTCTTCAATATTCTATTTTGTAAGTCAAACAATCATTTTGCTGATGTTTCTACATTTGAGTGATTCCTTCGCCCTCTTTCTTTCTCTATCATACATATTGCGTACAATCCTTATATACGTTTTGGGTACTTTTTAAGATCTTCACGCCGTCCATATAAGATCTCTGAGAACTCCATCAAACTCCTTTTTTTTTTTTAAATCAATGAAGATCTGCATATATTTTGAAGCGTCACGATGTTCCCCTTCCATATATTATCCGTAAACTTTGATTTCCATGCTCGTCTTCGATATACTTCGGCGAGTGAGTTTCTTCCGAGTTTTTTGTTTTCATTTGGCTGTACTTTGACGTTGCACTTCCACTATTGCTTCTCGCCTGCTTATAGGCTGCGACTGTTCGTGTTCTAATTGCAAATAGAATGACTCTACTGCTATCACACGTGCTCACGCTATCGCTTTCTTTATCACTTTTTCGCAATCTAACTCAAGATGTACTTTATCGGTTTCGCTATTTCCGCTGTACTCAGTCTACACTTGAAAAGTTTTTCCCTTACTGGCATTTCTGTCTCATCGTTTCATTACTGCGATATGTATATGAAGCCCGCCTTTGAACCATCGACTAGAATTTTTGATTTAATTTCGAATTTTTCACCGAAATTGTTCCACATATGCATGTGTCTTGCTCTTTAAGTTCGCCCTTTGTTTCTCCGCAAAAAATTCTGTCAACAAAAGTCTCTTACTCGTTGCTTTGCTTTATTCCAGCATAGATGGTCATCTATCTGGGTTTGGTATCCACTGTTCCAATATGTAATCAAATGGTTTCTTTATAAATAGCGTATTTAATATGAGTTTGGAATAACTTCTTCCCCTGAATTTCTCTTTCTGCAGCCGTTTCTTCTTCAGCTAGCGATGCGTAGTCTATTTCGGAGAAACATCATATTGCTCGCCCCCTTAAACCGTCGGGCTCTGACAAGAGTATTTCTATATTCCCATCCGCTATGCAGAAGAAATGCCCCGCCAGGTAGTGTTTTAATATATGATCATTTCCATGACGCATACTTTCGCCCTATTCCCTTTCATTCCGTGGCGCTGGTATGTTGAAATCTATAAATATATACACGACTTTTACTTTGCCCCATCGGTAGTCTAAAGACATTATTTTGCAATCAATGTCATAGCTTTCTGTTGTGACTTTCTGTTTGATGTTTTTCTCGGTAGCATATACCTATAATTACATCGGCCAGAATGTTCTATTTTTAACGCATTTGATCAAAGAACGTAATTATGAGAACTCTGTTTGATGGCGTTGATGCCGGATTAAGCAAAATTCAGCTTTGCTGTCTTGAAAACATAATAATGCGCGACGGAATTCTCGACTACGCCCAGAATAGAGACTTTCAAGGTTCGAATCGGCGTAATTAAAAAAAATGATTTAGGCGCTGCCCCACAAGTACTGATTTGGAAAGGCTAGCAATAACAAAAGCTTGAATGGCTGAGATAAACTATGGGAGTTAGTCAGAGCAGAGACTTACGGACGAAGTTCGTTCGACGAAGAATGCAATACGACAAGAAAAATCTGTTTCGCATGACCGAAATTATTTCGAAACATGAGATTATATGTTGAAGGGAACGCAAAATATTAAAATTTATGCAAAAGAAAAATGAAATTGCACTATGAGGCAGAAGCCAAAAAGCTTGCCTCGTGTAAAAATTCAGCTGACTTTTGGAGATGCGTAACGAAGCTTAATGACAAAAAGTTCATTAACCGTGAAACGTTAATGCCTGATATTTTTCTTCAACACTTAAGCCAACTTTTGAATCTAACAACTGATTAATGCACATTTCACAATGCACAACCATCATTTGTCAGCGAAGAGGAATGCTCAAATAGATGCAGCATTTAAGAGACTGAAAGATGGAAAAGACGGACGTAATCTCTATAGAATTTTACAAGTACGAAACACCTAAGCTAATTAAAACACTAGAAGGCTTATTCAATAATGTCTTGGAGCATGTCATAGTGGCGCAACAGTTCAAAGAAGCTCTGATTTTTCCGATGTTAAAGAAAGTCTGCAGGTCCCAGCCATTCAACTACAATATTTACAAGCATCCTTCAAAAAAGATTAACACCATGGATAAACACTAATGGTCTACTTAATGAATTCCAAGCTGGTTCCAAGCGTTGCAAAAGTATGCCATCTTGATCAAAAAGTTCCCGGGAAAACCACCGTGTTCCGATTTGAGTTCTGTTTTTTTTGTTAAGTTGGTACATCTGTTGTTGAAATTCCCTCTAAATCTTAGCAAAAGACATTTGCAAAAGTTACGTAGCCAAGAGTACATCTATCTCTCTGTGTGTTGGCGATTTTAGAAATGGATGCAACAACGAACTTGTATTAAATTTTGCGTAAAAAACAGATTTAATGGTGCGCGAACGTTGGAAATGTTGTAAAAGTGTTTCGGCAACGATTCTCTAAAGATAACGGTCGTTTACCAGTGACACGAGTTCAAAAGTGGTCGTGAGTCAATCGAAGATGATGAACGCAGTAGCAGACCATCGACATCGAAAACCGACGAAAACATTGATGAAGTAAAAGAAATGTTGGTCAATAACCGCAAATTAACCATCAGAGAGATAGCGGAGGACTTGAACATTGCCTATGGATCCTTTCAAGACATTTTGGTTAATGATTTGGGTTTCTGTAGTGTAGCAGCAAAGTTGGTGCCAAGACCTCAATTTCATGCAAATAAGAGACCGTGTTGACCATCATTATTCGTAATTTTTTGACGAAAAATGCAACAAATACCATCCAACAGCCACCAAATTCACCTACTTTGGCTCCCTGTGACTTCTTTCTGTTCAATCCCACTACGGGGAACTTTTTGATCAAGGTGGTATACAGCGAAACGCAGCTTTTCATTCGATAGATGGATTGCAAAAGGAATGTCTAGAAAGTTTGATAGCGTAATAAAAATCATTTATGAAGAGACCATGGCAGCGGTCTGGAAGAGTGAAAATTCTTCGGATTGGTTTAAAGCGAACAAACAGATTAGACAAGGATGCACTTTAAGTCCACTGTTATTTGGGCTCTTTATAGGTGACATTGTTGAGCAACTTCTGTTGCTCTTTGCAGACAATATTGTTATGATTTCGAATGCCCCGGAGACATTGCAGCGTATGATAAACCGCTTCTACGAGTTCTGTAAAATGTGGAGCCTTATAATAAACCTAGAAAAATCGAAGGTGTTCATTTTTAAAAATGGTGGTGGAAGGATGTGTAGCAATATGAAATAGTTTCTGAATGGAAAACAGATCGAGATCGAAATAGTAAAAGATTACAACTACCTTTATCTGCTTTCCACACAAAATGTAAGCATGAAACGACACTTGAGATGCAAACTACAAAAGGCCACCATAAGGCCAGGCTACAAAATAAACCACATGGTAGTAAGTTTCGTGGTAGCCGAGTTAACTTTGTTGAACGCAGCCAAGGTATGGAGCCGAAGCCAGTTTGAGGAAGTAGAAAAACTATTGAGGTTTTACATCAAATGGATATTTCGTTTACCACCCAGCACCCTTGACTATATCATAATGCTCGAGAATGGACTTTCGCCATTGGATACAAAAACGTTAAAATTACAGGTAGACTATAATAAAAGCATCGAGACATTACCGAGAAAACTGGCACACGAAGCACTACGATGCTAAACGAGCTGGTTGGAAGTATGAAAGCCAAAGTTACATCAGTTAATTGTAGTAGTAGATCTCAATTTCAGACAGCAATTTGAAAGAAAAGCATTGGAGTCACTACATCGATCAATTTATAGTCAGCTGAATTATAATTTGCAAGAGCGGAACTACTTCCACGATAGTAATAACGTCGAGGAAATATCTTTTTTAATAAAATTTCAAGCGGAACTACTCCCACTAAATTATCAACTGCATAGAGTAGATCGAACGATCTTGTGTAATTTATGTAACATGGCAGAGAGTGAGGATATATTTCATTTCGTGGGAAGATGTCCCATCCTCCGGGAAACAAGACGTCACCTTTTTTGGGAAGGATCATATCCACGATGAAGAAATCATGCGCAAACTCAACGAATTAAACGTATTTATTGTAAGGCAGCGCTGTCTTATCGTCAGTCCCTACCAGGACTTCAATCACGGTACTATGGGTGTTAGGAGCCCCCCGGATCTCGATCCGGACCTGATTTGATAGAGGTAGACCCCCTTGTGGGAGAATCATGGTGGCTGTAGTTTAGACCCAAAATCGCGGGAAGGGTCTTCCTGTTGGTTTGACCCACTGTAGACTTGCAATAAGTACTGAGTGCTGTGACCCTAAGAACACACGGTGGCTGTGGTTTAAACCCAAAATCGCGGGAAGGGGCTTCCTGTTGGTTTGACCCACTGTAGACTTGCAATAAGTACTGGGTGCTGTGACCCTAAGAGCAGTAAGAGGTTTTAGGTCGGCCTCGACTCATACCAAGGGTAGAACTTTTGCCTCCAACACAGTTCCGAATTGGTATCAATGGATTGACGGAGAGATATGGTAAGACGTATCCTTGCTCCCATGGATGTATGGGCAAACCGTAAACTTAAGTCTACACGACAGGCGTTTATGATAAAAACTAAGAGACTATGTCCTATTGTCAAAGAATTATAACGGGGAAAAAATGCAAATTGGCAGACGGCTTATTACTAGTGCTGTAGGAAAAAGTACTCACTCGTTACAAAGTACCGAATACATGAAAGTAATCAAGTATCTGATTACTTATTCGAGTATTCCATCACTCAGTGGGTACTTTTCGTATTCAGTACGATTCTTCTGCTTCTTGATTTTTTTTAATCAATCCACACACAAAACGCAACTATCCAAGCAAGTCACAACACGAAAATAACTAATAACCGTTGCGTTGTATTTGTGCGATGTCAACTGATTGTATGGCTATAATAGTAAAAACAAAAACGTAGTGTGTGTCGAATCATGCCTAGGAACTGAGTGTTTGAATGCATAGAAAACTCTAATCGCATTCGAAGTAATGTAATTGATGCACTAGGAGTACTCAGTTAGTTTTCAAAGATGTCAATATCCATTTTTAACGCGCCTAAATGTCTGGATGTTTTCTTAGATAGCAAATTAGTGCACTCAATATGTAAACTTTATCGGCCTGTGAGTTTCGAATAATTACAAAACAGCTCGTCGCCTATTTTTTATATTTGGTGTCATAACCGACCTTTATGGAGCAGCAAGCGTTCTTTATTTTCATCTGCGCAAGCAGATGTGGGTGGCCGTGGCTCAAGTGGTAGTGGACTGGCTTCCAAATCGGAAGGTTCTGTGTTCGAATCCCAGCCTCGCACGAAAGACGTATTCACTTTTTCAGATAACAAAAATCAAGTAAGATGTGTAGTTGATTAGAAATCAACAACAAACCAACCTCCACTCCATTGAGCGAAATAACCACTGAGCCCAAACATCTTTCTTTCTCTCTCTATCCCATTTTCCAAAAAACTTAACACGTGTTCAGGCATTTAAGTGTATTCATACCCACTTGAGTGTTAAGTTTTTTTAAAAAAAAAAAAAAACTGACGTGGTTGGCAGGTATCAAATCTGGCTTGAATCTTGCCTGGACAAGTGGAGGAATTTTCCGGTAGGTGAATATTAGATCTGTGATAAACTTAACAGACCTAATCAATTACTGATAAGGATCTATGAGATTGTTGACATCGGATCTTGTAAACGATGTATTCCTTTGTATTTGACGCAGCTTATAGTACCTTATTTTTTTGGGATTGGGTAAATAATTCTAAGACTATTGATTGGGCATACTTTCATCTTACCATATTTTACAGAAGAGTTGGTTGAGCGTCCTTAGCAGTTTAATTCTAGGTGATTTAAATGGTTTAGTCAAGCGCGTGTCTGCTTCATCAAGCTATTCAGAGCTATTGTCGATAGGATGGACACAAATTCTGTGGTTTCACGTTGAAAGGTTCATTCTGTCCGACAGCGAAATGCTGGTCGTCATCGATGTTTAACAGTTTGTCGAAGTAACGTTTACAGCTGTATCAATTGAGATTTTGTGATAATTACTAATAAATTTTTAATTTAAATTATTAGCTGATCGTTTGCCAAATTGTGCTGGCGGTATCTAGGTTTCTAAGAAGTTTGAAAAATAACACTTTGAGCTGAGCCAATATTAACAACAAATTCAATGGTGTCGTCAAATAAGATGATTCTTACTAAGAGAACCCACCACGATCTTATCTGTCAATTTTCAGCACTTCATCTAAGTTTTTCAAGTGCGATGATTTTCTATGTGCCTGTTTACATTGGCGACGGGATGAAAGTCTCACCATGAACGTCGTGTTCATACGAGTATTTTCATGGGATTGAAAGACTTTTTGACAAGTGGAACACTTGAATCGGAGAATTTTTATTTTTTAAATTGAGCAGTTCGCCTGAAATATACCTTCTTTCCTATTCTTCACACTTCTTCCTCATCAACGATCAAAACTAAAATGAAAAAATATGTCAGAAATGGAACGATATGGAAAAAAACGACGTGCTTCACCCGAAAATCCACTTTAGAAATGTATTTTTGGTGGAAGTAACCCTTCTTCTTCCCACTTAATAAAAAGCGTTCCCTCTCTTTCGGACAATCTTCCTGCCAGCGTCAATGTGCACGAATACCATAGCTATTATCCTTACTGATTTTTTTGTTTAAAGATAGAAGGCACCTAAGTATGAATTACAGCGTCGTTTATCGGTATTGTATAGGGCTTTCCAATAAGGACTTGACAACTTTTTTTTCAAAATAAAACGCAAACCATTTCAGAAGTACAATCAAAACATTTATGAATGGAACTCGACTTCGTTCATATGGGCACCGCGGGCATGTTTGCAGCGGTCGATTTGTTGGACTCAATTTTCAACGACTCGGCCACACATTTCGGCCGAAACGGACGCTATTTCGCGTTCATTGTTGGATCTGAGCTCTTCCAACGTCGTCAGCGTGTTGGCATAAACCAATGACTTAACGTAGCCCCACAGAAAATTGTCAAGCGGCGATAAATCGCACGAACGAGGCGGCCAATCGACTGGCCCATTTCTTGAGATAACACGCTCACCATACTTACTCTTCACGACCACATGTCGTCCAAGTCCATATCTTCCAATTCGGGCCAAAAATAATCGGTGATCATGGCGCGATAACGCTGACCATTCACAGTAACGTGAAGATCGTTATCGTCGACGAAAAAATATGGCCCGATAACGCCGCCGGCATGCAAACCGCACCAAACAGTTATTTTTTGTGGATGAAGTGGTGATTCATGAAGCGCATGTGGATTTTCACCCGACCAATAAACGAATATTTTGCTTATTGACGAACCCATTGAGCCAAAAATGAGCTTCGTCACTGAAGATGATTTTGCGATGAAATTCATCATCTTGGCGCATCTTCTCCAGAACCCAATCGGAGAACGTACGTCACTTCAAATGGTCCATCGGCTTCAATTCTTGAGTCAGCTTGATCTTGTATGGGTGTAAATCAAGATCCTTACGCAAAATACGCCATAATGTAGTCTGAGCGATGTTCAATTCTTTAGAATGCCGTGGAATTGACTGATTTGGATCGTTTGCTACGGACGCCTGAACGGCAGCGATATTTTCGACACTTCGACCAACCCGTTATCTTACTGACACGGCAACATCACACAACGAATATGTAGACTCAAATTTTTGCACTAAACTTGTTATTGCCTGTCTACTAGGGCGAGAATTACGACCGAAAATTGGAGTTAACGCTCTTAAAGTTGCAGTCACCGACTCCGAATTTCGGTAGAAAATTTTTATAATTTGCAGACGTTGCTCGTTCGTGTACATGGTAAAGTAAATGTTAAGTTTACTGAATAAATTGACAGTGACAGTATGATGATTAGTGAAAGAGTGCGTTCACAAATTAAATTCAAAGTTGTCAAGTCCCTATTGGAAAACCCTTTACAAGGTTCTACTGTGTGTTGTAATCCAGAAATGTGTTAAGTTACCACAATGAATATATTGGTTCCATTTCCATTTCGTTTTTGTTGTTTAAAATACATGACTTGGTAAACAATATGCTCAAATTTTGCCGTGAATATCCTGTCACTGTAGCTTTTTATAGCTTGAGACTACACTGGCAGCATTAGTGTAGTGTGACTTGCTCCGTATGATATAATGACATAATGCAGCTGGTTTGACATAGTGGAATTATACGAAACTTGGAATTGGCTTCGTGTACCTACCATGTCTATCTGTAACATGTCTATCTTATACCGCATGTACCTACTTTTGTTCAAATTTGATAAACTTGGTGTTTCGAAGTGATTCTTTCCTATCAGTCAAAGAGGCATTAATTCTTCAGAAACCAATTGTAGTTTGTATTCGTTACCCAAAGCCTTCAATAAATATTGTAATCGATTAATATCCGAAGCGTTGGTCTTCTTTTAACAATTGTTTTTTTGTATCGTTCGCGGGTTGCTAGGCTTTAGGTTTTTATCTTGTTTTACAGCAGCCTTGAAATTCGCCTCTTCACATAGCAATTTACAAATTGTTATTAAATTATGGCGAATGTTGATTGCCTCCTTCCCGTTTTTTGGTCAACCAATGTTATGAATGTTGTTACACTGCCTTTATTTGTGCTCGAAAGATCTTATTGTGTAGAAAAAAGGAGATAATATTCTGCCATGGTAATGGCGTCTTCTTAAATATATGCAAGTGTGTCACTAGAATGTTCAGCGTAGCATATGTGCATCGGCTTCAATCAGGGCGTAGAAAATTGTGTCATGTATTAAGACCACTAAATAGACATGTCACCATTAGTGGAAATTTTTTTCTATCGAATTCAACGCAACGAATTTATAAAACTGTATTTGTCTGGTTGTTACAACCGTGTAAAAGTAGGTTTATTGCCCATCATTAAGAGATGCGCAGAAATGACACAAAAGACTAATTTTAGATGCAGTAAAAAATATTGTTAGACGCATTTTTTGTATGCATACATGAGTATGCATACATGTGTTCATGTTGTTTTGCTGTGTTTAAGATGGGAAATGAACGTTTAAAAACAAATGTCCATAAACTCAATTAAAAACCTTGCTCTGAAGTCCAAATAATTATAAAAGAAGAAGAAAAGAAAATGCAACTATAAAAGCAACAAACAATGTGTGCACTTACTGTGTCAAGGTCGGAAAGTACTCGTAGTGTTTATTGGTAGTTGTTGATGAAGGTAATTAAATTTGTCTACTCGCACTTTATGCTGACCCAGACGTATAATCGAGTATTGCCCCTTTTTATCGTAGCTCTGACACCTTCAGCAGTTACACTTGGAAAATTCTGTAATCAAAACTTCGTTGTTTTAGTCGTAAACTATGAAACGAAGAAAGAAATTTATAAAATTTTCATTACTTCTTACTCGTTTCTAGCGCCACTTAAAAAGGCTGTAGCTGACATCCTAGGAAGTTTATTAATCCTCTGAACTTCATTCTGTCTCTATTGTTATGAAAAGAAGACAGTAAGTATTGGACTTCATAACATACTCGTATATTCAACAGATACGATTATGAAATGACTGTACATACATCCTATTGGAATGCTCATGTGAGACCATAGGTTTGGTAAGAGTGGCTGTTGGCAAAACCAATCCACTTAGGCCTATTGGCCCATTGTGATACCACGTGGATCTGTGACCGCCTACTCCTGGAACCAATTTGAATTTCTGACAAAGCGTAGGAGACTGTTGACGTCTTAAGTTATTGTAGAAGAAAGCTCCTAAGTGGAGTTTCCTTCTTTGGAAGATGGCTGGGCATGTACGGAGTAGGTGGAGGATTTTTTAGGTGGAGCTTCTGCAGCAGTCTTTCTGAAAACGCCAAGCCCTTTTGCATGCTTGCCTATAAGACAATGTCCAGTGATGACTGCTATGATGGCGCTGAAATGTTTCCTATTTTGAAAGATTAAAGATTCAGTTCCAGCTTTGGCCAGATTTGTTTGATTTCTAGACATTTTGACCCAAGAGTCCAATAGTTTGTTATTTTATTAGCACCTAGCTTTATTATTTGTCTGTACGTCGCGATTGGTATATCGATGCTACCTTTTTCCAGTAGAATACGTAGAGTGGTCCCAATTTAGGCGAGGTCGTCGCGACGATGCGTCGTGAATGTCTGTGGCCCGGCACCTAACATAGGTGAAAGTTGAACTGAAAGAAAGATGATCGGCAGGTTTTAGAATTTTGTGAGTTCTAGGGATATCCCTAGCAGATATCACGTTTTTCTTCAGCCAGGACAGGACTTCTTTAATTGCCAAAATTTCCGTCAGAAGGCTAGAGGGAATGTCTGCTGAAAATATCGAGGCTTGTCAAGTGAAACAAAATATCCAGTGCTACGGAGGGAGTAGTAGGTACGTAAGATTCCACTTATGCGGAATGGACTTTGCTTAGTTCGCTGCAGTTGACTGTATTGTCTAAGGCCGTCAACCAGAAATAACCGAGACGTATAGCCAGTGGGTAATGCTAGGTTGTTCCCAATGGCAAGAGACCAGATAAGAACGATAGGGAAAAAAAATTTAAATAAAACAACAACGATCTGAGAAAATTGATGCTGGCTTTATTTTGAAGCTACGTTCATGCCATTATGTGTGGATTAGCACATCATCAAATGGCCGCCTCGGCTTTGCTGGTAGTGCTTCAAGTTGTCTGCTCAATTTCTGATGACTCTGTTCAAGTTGGCTTGTTAGAAAATAATCGAGTGGTGTCAAATCGCACAATCACGGCAGCCAATTTATGAATGCTCGCCGTGAGATGACCCAGTCACCAAATTTGTCCTTCACAACTTCGAGCGTTGCGTCGCTTGTATGGGCACATGTAGTGTCGTCTTGTTAGAACCACAGCTCAGATATATCGATCTAACTTGAGGCCATTGACGGTAACGGTGTCTCCTTCCGTATTTCGAAAGAAATAAGGTCCGATGATGCCGCCATGCCATAAACCGCATTAAACAGTCAATCTTTGTGGATGCACTGATGCTTGGCCGAATACTTGTGGATTGTGTTCGCGCCAATGATAGCAATTTTGCTTGTTTACATAGCCACTGAGGCCAAAATTCGGCCAACATTTCCAGCGTCAGCACAATCTTATATGAAAGCCAAAATTCAACCGCAAAATAAGCCGGGTTGACTCTCTGGCGATGCCCAATTCAGCTGATCGACCCCGAATCGACATTTCTGGGTCTTCTGCTATGTTTTCTGCATTTCGCACCAATCTCTGTCTGGTTGGTGGTTTAAGATCCAAAAGAGTGTGCTCAAGCTCAAATTTTCCACGGTGCGACGAATTGCCTGCACACTGAAGCTTTGATGACGACCGACATTATGACGAAATTCACGTTGCGCATTTACAACTGAGCGGGAATTTCGAAAATATTTTTTAATAATTTCTGCACATCCGGCAAGCGTAAAACGATGCATGATGAAATGGCAAACCTTACTGATGTCAGCTGGATGTCATTGATAACTTTGACAGCTGCTGAAACATAACAATGGGAAAAAACTATCATTGCTACGAGTATCTGTTCACCCTTTATTTCGCTGTATCGGAAACGGTTGTGAGGTAGAGCCACCTATGAGGACTGGTTTCATGTCTTATGTGAGTGTCCCAATTACCCTGACATTAGGGACTTGCAGGCTATGGGCATCACCTTTAATGGTGAGGCCTACGATGTCAGTGGAATTATCACTGATACCGTAAGGTTCGAAAGAAGACGCAGTAGACAGCTAGCGGGTAGAATATAGGAATTTTTAAATTGTAGAAAGGCCGCCAGTCCTGGGCAGTGAGGTGCCCAACTGGAAGTAACCGCAAGGTTGCGAAGCTCGACCGGAAGCTATATTCTGGTACCACGGGAGGTCAGGAGCCCCCGGAACTCTGGTTCCGGCCTGACCTAGGGTGTATCGTGGTGGTTGTAGGTTTGTACCCAAAATCGCGGGGACAGTAGACCGAATGGAGCTCGGACATCTCATTTCTTAGCATATGTTGTAGTGTGCTACGACCTGTGCTCAACCATGGGATTGCTATGGAACCATCTGGTTTGCTCGATGTGGAGTTGCATTGCAACCGGGTGCCATTACCCACAGAATGGCGGAGGTATTAGATAGGCCTCGACCCTTCACCAAAGGGGAAGTTCGTGCCTTACACACGACTGCTAGGTAATGCTAGGTTGTTCCCAATGGCAAGAGACCAGATAAGAACGATAGGGAAAAAAAATTTAAATAAAACAACAACGATCTGAGAAAATTGATGCTGGCTTTATTTTGAAGCTACGTTCATGCCATTATGTGTGGATTAGCACATCATCAAATGGCCGCCTCGGCTTTGCTGGTAGTGCTTCAAGTTGTCTGCTCAATTTCTGATGACTCTGTTCAAGTTGGCTTGTTAGAAAATAATCGAGTGGTGTCAAATCGCACAATCACGGCAGCCAATTTATGAATGCTCGCCGTGAGATGACCCAGTCACCAAATTTGTCCTTCACAACTTCGAGCGTTGCGTCGCTTGTATGGGCACATGTAGTGTCGTCTTGTTAGAACCACAGCTCAGATATATCGATCTAACTTGAGGCCATTGACGGTAACGGTGTCTCCTTCCGTATTTCGAAAGAAATAAGGTCCGATGATGCCGCCATGCCATAAACCGCATTAAACAGTCAATCTTTGTGGATGCACTGATGCTTGGCCGAATACTTGTGGATTGTGTTCGCGCCAATGATAGCAATTTTGCTTGTTTACATAGCCACTGAGGCCAAAATTCGGCCAACATTTCCAGCGTCAGCACAATCTTATATGAAAGCCAAAATTCAACCGCAAAATAAGCCGGGTTGACTCTCTGGCGATGCCCAATTCAGCTGATCGACCCCGAATCGACATTTCTGGGTCTTCTGCTATGTTTTCTGCATTTCGCACCAATCTCTGTCTGGTTGGTGGTTTAAGATCCAAAAGAGTGTGCTCAAGCTCAAATTTTCCACGGTGCGACGAATTGCCTGCACACTGAAGCTTTGATGACGACCGACATTATGACGAAATTCACGTTGCGCATTTACAACTGAGCGGGAATTTCGAAAATATTTTTTAATAATTTCTGCACATCCGGCAAGCGTAAAACGATGCATGATGAAATGGCAAACCTTACTGATGTCAGCTGGATGTCATTGATAACTTTGACAGCTGCTGAAACATAACAATGGGAAAAAACTATCATTGCTACGAGTATCTGTTCACCCTTTATTTCGCTGTATCGGAAACGGTTGTGAGGTAGAGCCACCTATGAGGACTGGTTTCATGTCTTATGTGAGTGTCCCAATTACCCTGACATTAGGGACTTGCAGGCTATGGGCATCACCTTTAATGGTGAGGCCTACGATGTCAGTGGAATTATCACTGATACCGTAAGGTTCGAAAGAAGACGCAGTAGACAGCTAGCGGGTAGAATATAGGAATTTTTAAATTGTAGAAAGGCCGCCAGTCCTGGGCAGTGAGGTGCCCAACTGGAAGTAACCGCAAGGTTGCGAAGCTCGACCGGAAGCTATATTCTGGTACCACGGGAGGTCAGGAGCCCCCGGAACTCTGGTTCCGGCCTGACCTAGGGTGTATCGTGGTGGTTGTAGGTTTGTACCCAAAATCGCGGGGACAGTAGACCGAATGGAGCTCGGACATCTCATTTCTTAGCATATGTTGTAGTGTGCTACGACCTGTGCTCAACCATGGGATTGCTATGGAACCATCTGGTTTGCTCGATGTGGAGTTGCATTGCAACCGGGTGCCATTACCCACAGAATGGCGGAGGTATTAGATAGGCCTCGACCCTTCACCAAAGGGGAAGTTCGTGCCTTACACACGACTTCGAATCTGGTACTGGTGGTAGGACTTGTACTACCTGAAGGGGGCTTATCAACGCGTTGTTTTGATATCTTGTGCGAAGACTCAAGAGACATCTGTATCGGAAACGGCTAAGCTGGTACGGTTGATTGAGGGAGAGTCTATGATTGAGATTTTATATTTTCTGGAAAAGAGGACAACATCAGCTTTATGGGGTTTACAACCACTTCACAATGATCCGCCTAACGGGTTAATCTGTTAAGATTTTGTTGTAGGAGTTCTTTAATGGTATGCAGATTCTTTGCTGAGATAGCTATAGCAACGTCATCCGCATAGGCAACCACTCTGCTACCACCCGCTTCCAGATATGTCAGCAATTCGTTGACCACTAAGTTCCAGTGAAAAGACACTGCCTTGCGGTGCACTTCTTCTGAGACAACTTTTAGCAGAAGCCTCACCCAGTTTGGAGTTGATTATCCTGCTATTTAGCATCATGCGAGACCATACATATGACAAGTTCCAATTTGTATGCAAATCTCGATTTTACTGTGGTGATGTAAATAAATAATTCGTTAGTGCAATTCATCCAGAAGAACCAAGGCAAGAGAGACTACTCTCACTGATTGTGTTGTTCGTCTTTTCATGTTTGTGTACCGTGAGAAAATACCTAAGAGTTTTTCCGACATTGAACACCGGGAGAGTGATGAGAAATACTTTCATGGGAAGAAAATTTCCCAGATTTGAGGTCGGAAAAATAAATTGCTTTTTATACTTTTCGGTATTTGGCGATATTTGAAACTCACGCTCACTAGAAGTTAATAATGTCATCATTGATGTACATACAACTCTGAAGAGAATCTTTTCGCAAGCTTAAGAAAAAAACTCTCGGCGAGCAGTGAAAGTAGTTCCCTCAATCCAATACCATTCCTGCTATTGAGCATTAATACATAGAATTATTGAGATTCATGTGCGTTCTGCTCATCAAAATCTATTAGATGGAACTGAATATGCATGCGACAACAGAGAAGCGGTAAGGAATTTTCATCGACATTGAAACTGTCTTCGGAAACACAAATTTTGGCTGCAATTCGGCCATACAATATTACAACAACAGGTTGTACCATCGGAAGATGGTATAAATTGTGCAAATGGCGTCGTACGTCAATATTTGACATTTGTGAACTAGACAGCTGCAGTATACAAACACAAGCAATGGAAGGCTATACTTCGCAAGAGCGTGGAATAATTGTGTGTTAGCGCAGCGTGAATTTCGACGTCGATTTCCTAATCGTGTCGCGCCAACTGGGCAAACATTCCGGCGCTTTGCTACTCGACTCGAATAGAGTGGAACCACAGGAGACCATGTACGGCGTGGCCGCTACCGGACTGGTCGTTCGGCCGAGAATATCACCGCTGTGGCTACCTATGTCGCTCAAAACGAAGAAACATCAACCAGACGACGGGCCACGCAATTGGGTCTTGATGCACCAGAGCCATTACATCCACTCAAAGCCACTGTGTGGTGCGACATTCACGCAGGAGGAGTGATTGGGCCGTATTTTTTTGAGGAAGCCATCGGCAATACGGTCACTGTTACTGGCGAACGCTACAGGGCCATGATAAACGATTTCCTACTACTGGAATTGGATGAGCGGGGCTTGGTGAACATTGAAACCACAAGACGGTGCAACCGCACCCACAGCACGATCCAAAATGGATATTGTGAAGGAAGTGTTTCCTGGTCGCGTAATCTCCCGTTTTGGCGATTTGTCATGGCCAGAAAGATCGCCCGATTTAACCATCACAGACTTCTTTCTTTGGGGCTACTTGAAGTCGCGGGTTTATGCCAACAAGCCTCACACAATCGTAGCCATAAAAGAGAATATTCGACAGGAATGCGAACAGTTATCACCGGAAATTTTGCGGAAAGTGTGTATCAACACTGGCGGCAACCACTTGGTGGATATCATCTTTTCCACTTAACAGAAACAATTGTAAAGATTTCCATCACTCAAAATCATTTTTTTTTTATTTAGTAAAAAAGTACTTCAAAAACAAAATTGGATGATTAATTTTGCGCCACCTTGTAGTTGTGCAATATCCGTCTTTGTGGCGACAAACAACCTGCGCTCAAGGCTTTATTGAATCTTTCAACCACTTCTATGTATACTAGTTGAAGGAGGCATTTGGAAGGTTGAATTCACTGAGTATTTTCTGTGGCCCAAGTTACAGCCATCCAGATATGAAATCGGTGGTGGTGAAGATTGTAGACTTAGGTCTTTATGAAGAACTATGGTTTTGCCAACCTTAAGCTGCACTTAAGGCCTTAGCTCTTTAACCACTTATTTACTTAACTGAGTATGCCAATCTTCCCTGGACGCATGCGGAGAGATAAATTTAATAAATATTTTCTGGGTCGGAAATATTATTTCCGTTGGTAGATTTTCTCATCGCAGATCTGAATTAATTCGTCCATTAACTCGTAAAACCTGCTAATTTACTGTAGCAAGAAATCATATGATTTCTCGCAATGTGATGTACGAGTACGGTCTCTTGTAGAATAATTATTATAGTAAACGCTTCAGTGATAAAGTGGGTATCAGTACCCACAACGTTAGCGTCAAGTACCTGTTGCCTGATGCTAGTGTATAGCCAGACATTCACAGTGCCTCGTCGTTATCACAGAGTAAGCAGCTGCTGTTGTGAAAACGTTTAATAAAAAATAAAGTAAAAAGTGTTTAATGTTGCTTTACCGAAGTTTGTATCACCAAAGTTTTGCCAAATCCAAATACTGAATTCTGAGCAGCTTTTTACGATAATAGAGACCTTTGGATCGGTTGTCAATATCATAGAGGTGGCGCTCAAGCGTCCAAGTTACTGTCTAACTGCCCTATGATGACCTTACAATGGTCAACGGTCGACAAACCGTTTTCATAAGTACTGGTCTTTTCTCGACGCCAATTACTGCAAAATTACAATTTACACATGTTATCATATATAAACAACTACCAATGGAAATAATAAGTGGAACGCAGGAATTTTTCTTTCCTACCCTCTTACTAGTCTTTCACTATATATCACGTTTCTTATTGAATTCCAATAATTATTATATCATCGGTACGAGCAACTGGTTTGTGTTGTACTGCCCATCCCAGCGTGATGTACGATTTCATGTGAAACTTAAAGAGAAACAGTTACCTACATACGAGTACATTTCATTTAACGTTGCAATAACAAATCCATCGGCAATGGCATCGGAATGTTCTCTTCCAGTGCCCCTTTCGAATCCGAATGCACACAGCTTAATAACGTTGCAAAATTATACTTGCAGCAAAGTGAAACCTTCAGTGAATATACGCACATTCAGGAAAAAAAAAAATATAAAAAATTACTTTCGTCACGGAAATTTTATTTTAGATTAAATTGTTGTCTGTTTTTGAATAGGATGTGACTTCCCGTGCCCAACAAAAGACACAAATTTGATAGGTTCAAGTTACCTTTTTCAGTGCGATGATGTAACTTATAGCGGCTAACTAGCCGCATCGACTATGTATCTGATATACGAGTATGTACCATAGAAAAGCAATCAATTAACGAGAGTATGCATTCATGTGACAACGCAAAACAACTCCCATCAACACAAATGATCTAAACAGCAATACATTTTGCTACTGGGCAACTCGCATTGCCCTCTTAATTAAATTATTTGACCCGAACTTGTAATTGTCACACACTTAAAATGAAGAGCACAAACATCGTTTTAAGTGTCAAGTCACGAGTCTTCTTTCATTTCGAGTTCATTTTTACTTGTCTTCGAATGAGAAAGTGTTTTACAGTCGCTTTCGATTGGTATGCGTTTAAGGTAAAAGCGATTTCCTGAGCCACAAAAGTAAAAACAACAAGTTTTCGATCGTAAACTTATTCTGGTTGACGGTCGAAGACGCTCACCTGTTTTCTAAATGGAAGAGTGACGAAAAGCAACTGATTTTATTCAAATTTTGCATTTTAACTTTTTCATTTCAGTTCTCATCGATGAGTTTTTCTATTCAAGCCATCTTGAGTATGAGTATGATGTCACGTGAGGCTATAACATTATATTTCTTCACCGAAAGGTAAAATGTCAAAAAAATACAAAACAGGTTTTTCACTTTTTAATTGTGACAGAGCCGCCGAGAGTCTACTCGTATCTCATACGAATATGCATATGCAATTAAATCAAATCGTAATTAATGGTGAATTCATCTGAAAATGACGGTCTTTTCATTAAAAAAAAAAGAAAACATCAACCGTCGAGTTGTGCCTTACTTTGATTTTACAAAAATCGCAGTGACTTAATAAACACCTTACATGCACAATTGTAGTTTTTATCTATACAAAATTCAGTAATATGTATTATAGACCCTGTAAATTAGTAGCTGATTTGTTGTTGATATTATAATGTTAGCGGCTTATGATCAAAAAAGAATACCCGTAAAAAAAATAACATCAAATGATTGAGAATGCTAGGTTAGGCAGTCACCAACACTTTTCCAAAGCTATTGATTTTTTTTCCATGATAAAATAAAATTTGTATGATTATATGATTTTTCTTTCATGTGACACTATGTAGTTCCCTTGAGCTAATTTTTTATTTTTAGAAAAAAAGAATTTTTGTTTTTCTTTGACAATACTTTTCTCCTCACTGGAATGCAAGAACTAGTCATTTAGATTTTTTTATTTTCGAGATAACTGGATTAGAATCGAGTTCAATGAAGGGGCAATCCATTTTCTATAATTGCTGCCATCTATTGGGGAGTATAAAAAACTACATAAGCCAAACGGTGGATTAAAATTCAGTGCAAGACCTCTGGTATGACGCCTCCTGTATACGAGTAAATTGGTAATTTATGTAAGTTATAGTCCCCTTTTGATTTCGTAGCGGTAGTGGTTACTTCAGGTTTGCTTTTAATCCAGAGTAACTATCAAGTGACAATGAAGACAATTTCTCATCAACATTAGATGTTGAACAACTAGTTCATGTTCTGGGTTAGAGGTTAATATCAGAAGTCGCCTGAGGGGTGCATCATAAAACTTGAATAGCGATAACGACTTGCATGGTATACAAAAACCATTCTCAAATATTATATCTTCCTAATATGGGAAAAAGAAAAGACAAGACTATACTCGCTGCTGTGATGAAGGCATCTTACGATGTGACATATAGGCTTCCATGTGTATTAGCCATTTTAGAACATGATGACTGATTACTCTCGTCTTTGAGACAAAATCCACACCAACATAGAAAAAGTTTATAAAATGTCAACCACAAGCAATAAATCGGAAAGGCAGTATTCTATTAAACACTGTTCCGCAGTGAGTATATAAAAGAAAAGTTTGCGTCTCCACCAGCAATATTTCATAGAATACCATCTGTCACTTTTCATAGAAAGAAAGAATGATATAATGATAAAAAATTAAGGGTGCACATAGCACACTATTTCAGTCTCAGCCACTTGGCCATCGCGAAAAAAAACGAGCACAAATGTCAAACTACAATGGAAATGACAGCTCGTAGAATGATATCCATAGAATGATATGTGCTAAGCAATCCATAGATTCAATTTTTCATAGCATACTGTGATAACCACTTAAATGTGAGCAGCGACATCTAGATTCACAGAGCAGAAACTGTCGATACTCGAAGACCAGAAGATTTCGATACTGGAATAACAAAGTCTCGACTGGAGAGTGGAATCGAATTTTCTAGCAAATTGGAAATTGTATGGGACGCTGGATGGCGAGGATTGTTCTCGAAGTATGTCATTCAAGTATAAATAAAAGCATCCCCAAGGTATGCAAATGAGTTCTAAAGTGTAATTTGAAGTGTTAATTAGGAGAAGTGATTAAGTGGCTTAAGTAAAAGATAAGAAAAGTATATGTGGTTGAGAAATTGGATTGTACTGAGAGAAAGAATTAAATAGTGAATTGTAACTGTACTGAATAAAGGGATTTGTATTGAAAAGAATAAGTTCTATTATTTGTACCCACACAAACATTCTACATTGGTGTCAGAAGTGGGATAAGATGTGCAGCTACCAAGGGTCCAAAAGTAAAGCCACATGGACGAATGCAACAATACTATGTCGGAGCACCTTTCGAACGAATAGCCATCGACATCGCGGGGCCGTTTCCCGAAACCTTTAATGGAAACCGATATATTCTCGTAGTCATGGATTACTTCAGTAAGTGCCCGGAAGTGTTTGCCATCCCAAATCAAGAGGCTAAGACCGTAGCCGAACAGATAGTCAACAACTGGGTGAGCAGATTTGGGGTCCCAATGCAGCTGCACTCTGATCAAGGGCGAAACTTTGAATCAAAAGTCTTCCAGGAAATATGCCAATATTTGGGAATAAGAAAGACAAGGACAACGCCACTACACCCTCAATCTGATGGAATGGTCGAGCGATTCAATCGGACCTTGAATGAGCATCTATCTAAGGTTGTCAGCAACTGCCAGCGGGATTGGGATCGACACATACCCCTCTTCTTAATGGCCTACCGAAACGTGGTCCAAAGCTCAACAGGGCACACACCATCCGAGATCTTATTTGGTCAAACAATTCGGTTGCCAAGTGAAGCAAAATTCAGATCCCCACCGACAGAGCCCAAAGAGGTGAAGGAGTACGTGAATGACTTACGCAGCAGGATTCGTAAATTGCATGAAGACACCAGAGAAAAGATGAAGCTAGCAAGCAGCCGCATGAAAACTAGGTACGATATCAAGGCGAAATCTTCCGGTTTCAACGAAGAAGATCTGGTTTGGCTGTATAATCCTCAGCGTAAGAAAGGCAAATCACCAAAATTGCAACAGGACTGGGAAGGTCCATACAAGGTGATAACCCGCATTAATGACGTTGTCTACCGGATCCAGCGTGGGGATCGAGGAAAATTGAAAGTGGTCCATTTGGATAGAATGTGTCAGTTCAACGGGATGCTGAATGACGAAGTTGTTCGGGACGAACAACTGTAGGGAGGGAGCAATGTGATAACCACTTAAATGTAAGCAGCGACATCTAGATTCACAGAGCAGAACATGTCGATACTCGAAGACCAGAAGATTTCGATACTGGAATAACAAAGTCTCGAACAAAAGCTGGATGAACAAAAGAAAAATCTAGACGAGCAGAAGAGCAGCATTGAACAAAAATTCAACGAACAAACCAACAATCTGCACGGTCTTCAACAGAAAATGGATGAACAAAAGAATAATCTGGAAGAACAAAAGAACATTCTCCAGCAAAAATTCGAAGAAATCGATGATAAATTTGAAAGAATAGAGAAGAACGTTGATGACAAATTTGATACAATAGAGAAGAATGTTGGCGAAAAATTCGAAGAAATGGACAGCAAAGTTCAGCAACTGGCAAAAGAGCTCGACACAGTGCGAAAACAGTAACTGCGAAAATGTTCTTTAAGCGGTCCAAGGAGAAAAGAGTTGAAGCCTCCCCCATTCGATGGCCAGACCTCATGGTCTACTTATAAGAAGCAGTTTGAAATGGCTGCCTGTGCAAACGACTGGGACAATGAGGAAAAGTGCTTTGCCCTAACAATGGCCTTGCACGGTCCTGCAGCAGAATTGTTGCAAACAGTAGACATCGAAAAGCATAAAGATTATGTGACTTTAGTACAGGCTATAGAGAAACGGTTTGGGGATAGCCACATGCAGGAGGTCTACAAGGTCCAATTGCAAAGCCGAACGCAGCAAAGAGGAGAAACACTGCAGCAGCTCCAAGCAGACGTGAGTAGACTTGCACATCTGTCATACCCCACCGCAGGCCAGGAAATTATCGACGAAATGGCAAAAGATGCATTTATCAGGGGAATTGCAGATTCGAAGCTACAGTCAGCAGTAAGGATGGCCGGGAAAAGAACCCTTGCTGAAGCACTTGCCTTCGCTCTGGCGATGGAAGCAGCCAATCAGGCTTCCAGGGGAACACATTTCGTCAGGGAAGTAACATCTATCGAATGCTCGTGCACAATACTATTAGTAGTCTCCACAGGCAATTTTCATGGAATGATATATGGCATTCTATGAAATATTGCTCGTGCGGAGACGCCGTGTTACTTTAGGAATCAAAATAGGAACTGTCGGTATTGCTATATGGAGGAATTCTAATGAGAATATGACTTCATTCAACGGAAAATTAAAAGAAAGGAATGCTACCCTTGATTCCGCACTGTTTGATGGCATTAAGTGGCACATTACTGTCGACTTGGAAATATTTGGATTCTTCTTTAAGGGGCCATAAAAATAGGCTTTTTTGTAATTTTTTTTCCTAGAGAATATAAAATAAATCGACTTTACAAAGGTAGGAGTTTATTGTACATATGATTGACACTTCAAAGTCAAACTTGAACAACTCTCTTCTTAATAAAATAAAATATAAAAACAAACTCCGTCAAAAATGCTATAGACATCCTATGAATTTTAGGTTAAAAAATAGATATAAACGTATTTGTAAATCAACAAACATGGAAATTCGGATTTGCCGCGATAATTACTACCTCAACCTTATGAGAAAATCCCGAGGAAACCTGAAACAAGAGTGGAAAGCTGTAAACAGCATTATGAATCGCAGTGTTAAAGACCAGCATATTTCTGTAGAACTTAATAGCAGTGATGGTAATATCATTGATCCCCTAGCAGTAGCGAATGAGTTCAATGATCACTTTGTTTCAATTGGAGATAACCATTTTCCCGGAGATTCCACTGTTCATTGTAGCTGTTGCAATACTACTGCTGATATCCATTTGTGTAGAAATAGCTTCTTTTTTGCACCAATTACTGGCCTTGAGATCCTAAAAATTATTAATTCCTTAAGAAATTCATATTCCTGTGGTAGTGATGATGTTTCTAACACTGTGCTGAAAAATATTGCCTTCTACATCGCTGACATTTTAGCACATCTCTTTAATCTGAGTGTTGTGTCCGGAGTTTTCCCCGAAAAACTTAAACGTGCCCTTGTGATACCACTTTTTAAGTATGGGGACAGAAAAGAGAAAAATAATTACAGACCGATTTCACTTCTGTCTTCGATTTCTAAAATTTTTGAAAAGGCGGTCAAGAACAGGGTTTTGGAATATTTAGGTAAAACCAATTTCTTTAGTCCAATGCAGTTTGGGTTTAGGACTGGCCTTTCCACTGAGGATGCTCTTTTGGACTTTTGCTCCTTTATACAGAAAGGTTTGGATGACAAAAAATCTTGCGCTGGGTTCTTTGTTGATATAACTAAAGCGTTTGATATGGTTGATTACAGCATCCTTTTGTATAAATTAGATAATGCAGGATTTCGCGGATTTATGCATAATTGGTTTGCGTCGTATCTCAAAGACAGGATCCAACAGGTTAAAGTCGGGACGAGTATTAGTCTCCCTAAGACTCTTCATCTTGGAGTTCCTCAAGGGTCCGTCCTTGGACCTATCTTGTTTCTGATTTACATCAATTCCATATTTGCACTGCCTTTTAATGGAAAAGTTAAAGCTTATGCTGATGATCTGGGAATCGCATATAGCATTTATTGAGAACCTGGTTCGCTGAACATAAACTCATAGTTAGCAACAAGACAAAGCTCATGTTTTTTAGCCTAAGTCCACAGGAATGTCCCGACATAGATGTCATATTTCACGCCCCTAACTGCCGGAGGTATATATTGTCGACGTGCTCTGCTCTAAATGTTGAGAAAATTTTTGATGTTAATGTCTCTTGTCATACCACTTGCTTTAAAGTTGAAACTGTAAATCACTTTAAATATCTTGGAGTGACAATTGATCGAAATTTGAATTGGTCCGAACACATTTCAATCTTAAAGCAATATCTCCTTTCTACCATTCGTTGCTTCTATCGCCTCAACAAGTTTTGCTCCAGCGATATTTTAAAAACCATTTATTTTGCGATTTTCCACTCAAAGCTGCAATATGGCATAAGCTGTTGGGGGGGTGCCTACTTAAATAAAATGCAGCAGTTGAACATCCTGCAAAAGTGTGCCATTAGGAAAATCTGCAAGTGCACTCGTAGAGTTCATTCTTTTGAACTTTTTAGGCTATTGGGAATTCTACCAGTGAGGCACTTGTATTATTATAGGGTGCTAAAAATTTTCTATATGAGATGCGGCTACATGCAGAGTCCAATCTCTGATGTTTATAGCTTGCGTAGGAATCTACTTTCTATAATTCGTATCCCTGCCTTTCGTACCACTAACTTCAGGAACTCGTACAGTGTTTTATCATGTAAATTGTTTAACAGTCTCCCTGCAGAAATACGATCCATTAGATCTTTATTCGCCTTCTTAAACGAAGTAAAACTGTGGCTTCTTGATTTCGATCATGATGAAATTGAAATTTTGGTTCGCTATACTGTGTAATATTTATGTAAATTGTTCAAATCTTTTATTTTTCTATGCATTCGCTTGTTTTTGCATCCTATAGTAATTTTTCTTTTTTTGGTCCTTTGGTTTGAATTTTAGTTTTCTTTTTTAATATGTCCACCCCACAACATAAATAACTATTTGAAGTGGCATTATCACTATTCTTTTATAATATCGAATGCCACTAACTATTCTTTATATTATTGTTAGCTTACGTTTATATCTGGAATTACTAATACCATTGTGATAGAGAATAATGAATAAAAATAAATAAATAAAACTTGCAAAATTCGCAGAAAAATTATGGGTGCGGCTAACTTGAAAAATGCAATTTTAAGAAAAACGCGTTTAAAATTTTAAGAAGCTCGCTGCTTACCTGGCGGCCTTACACTATACCTTGAAAAACAATTACTTTGAGATATTTGCCCGCCATAGTCTTTTGGGATATCATTTTTGAGGTCCTAAGGGACCACGGAAAGTAATAAAAAAAAAATAGATTTTTTGAATATTTTAGAGTGGTTAACCTCTTAAATGTTGAAACCATACACAGAATGTAACAAGAATATTGCAAAGAAGAGTAGCGGCCATTCTCCAAACTGTCGATATTCCAAGAAATATTTAACATTTCAATCTTGCTTTTCATATACTCGTACATAGTTTATATGACAGCTTAATGCGCATTGACGCAATGGGCATTGGTTCAATACGCTCATATAAGCACCACTTCAAACCGCATTGCATTATTCAACATGCATTCATTCATTCCTGTTTATAAAACGCATTGGAAATTTGTAACCGCTTTGAAATATCATATAAACACTTTCAAATCGCATTGAAACATTTTACTCTCTCGCACTGTCCTCATTCTTTCATCATCGGGTAGCTAATTAGTTGTGTATTTAAAATGTGGGATTGCAAACAAAATATTTGGAAAGACAAAGAAAGAAGAACAATGTATCAGTGTCAGTATCAAGTGTCAGTTCAATCAGCTGTTTGTTAAACTCTCTCAATTTTATCTCGCTCATTTTGGATTTGGTTTTGGATAATTTCATATAAACACCACCATTTCTACGGGTATTGCACCAATGCGGATTGACTAAATGCACATTGAGCTGTCATATAAACTGAATAATAGACTGAAGGAAGATCAATTTCGACTGTGTGTTGCCTTTGAAATCAAATGTGAGTGAGTGTGATGTCCACCTGTAAAAAAAGACGCCCGAAACATAAGAAACAACGAAGACAACGAAGAAACAGCAGCAACTGAGAGGAAAATTGTCAATAACATCTTTGATTTGTCCCTGTGACTCGACGAATAAGGCACTTTTTTATAAGCGCAGATTGGCAACATATAATTTTAAAGTGTTTGACCTGATACCAAAACAAGGAGACTGATAGATACCACGTCTGTCATAAAGGACAAGGTGGTAGAGGAAGCTGTGAGCTGGCGATTCATTATTTTAAATCCATTCCAGAATGGGTTGTGGAAGTGAGGTGCTTTACCGATCGCTGGTGAATTTAAATCAATTTGTTTTTGCATTTGCAAATTTAAAAACCAAAAGTTAGCTACTTACATACATATGCATTACGAGATCTTACATTGATCTAGATATAACTCGTACACATATAGGTATTGTATATAAGCCAAGAGGAAGACCTAACCGTATGTATGTGGAGCAACTTGGTTGAAAAATGTAAGAGTAGCGCCAAAAATCCTCGGTGTTTTACAATTCAGGCTTCACATAAAAAAGGGCCGCGAGGGTGGAACGATTAGACAGAAACGGCAGTAAGAAACAAAACAAAAGCCTTTCAAGTGTAGACTAAGTCTTGAGTTAAACTACGAACGTTCTAAAAAAGAGGCAAAGAGCACAAGCGGAAGCAGTAGAGGCATGGTGTCGGGACATCATCTGCATCGTAAATCAGAACTGGCTTTAGGATTGTTATGATCTTTAACATAACCACCTTGGTCGCTTACGATAAGAAAAAGTTAAGAAAAACACTTCGCGTGATTACCGTACTTATTGTACATAAATTTAAGGTAATGGACGCTTTTGCGAATTCAACTTCAAATGTGTATTTGTCGATGATGATATTTTGTCCAAGATGTCAATTTTGTATTTTAATAGTTATCGACCTGAAACTGTTTGGCTTTCTCAAAGATCTTTCGTGAAGTGAGGATTAAGTTGGGACTTTTTTTTGGCCTGGAATAGTTTTTTATTCATCTACAAGCATTATTACATAGCTAACAGACGTTACAAATTTAGAGTATCTACATAATAATAGGAATCACATTTTTTTAGATTATAGATTTAAATTTATCTCTAGGTAAAGATACATCTATGTCGCTATAAACACTGTTGAAAGCTAGTATGGCTCTGGATATGGGTTCATTTTGACCAGACCTGTTAAGTACTTAAGTATTTCAGGGTTTCAGTCCTCTCAAGTACAAGTACTAGGTATTGGTACTTGAAAAAAGGCAAGTACCAGTATTGTTCAAGTACTTGTGTACAAGTACCAAGTATCACGTACTTAAGTACCAAAGTACTTGAGCAGTACTTCCAAGTACTTGACCAGTACTTCAAGTACTTGACCAGTAATTAAAGTACTTCCTAGCATATTGAATAAGATTTGTAACAACGTCAATTTATAAAGGAAAATTATTATATATTTCATCAGGAGAAAGAGTTTCTTTGATCAGCAGCCTAGAAACTGTAAGTCCAGTTATTGTTTAGCAATCACAAGCGAGCGGACTGCAAAAAAATAATGTATTCGAAATTTTAAAACCGTTGAGCCGGCGGGCGAAGAGAAGATTACCCAATTTCTGATTCCAATCACTTTTTCTGGTGATTGATTAATTGATTGATTGATTAATTTCTACCCATTTATGTATGTATAAATGCATTTATTTACTATTACTACAAGATTAATAAAGAAAAATTGAAAACAGTATGATTGTGTCCAACAATGTTTTATCCTGAATTCGTCAAAAAATGTTAACAAGTACTTGAAAGTACTGGTCAAGTACTTGTAAATACTGGTCAAGTACTTGGAAGTACTGCTCAAGTACTTTGGTACTTAAGTACGTGATACTTGGTACTTGCGAGGAAGTACTTGAAAAACATTGGTACTTGGCTTTTTCAAGTACCAGTATCCAAGTACTGAATTTTTTAATTTAATTTTGGTGGGGGCGAATGCCCCCATTTATTCGGCTTAATACAAGCTATAACTTAAAAAATAAACTTAAACTAAAACTTAAAACTAAGTTTGGTTGGAGTGGTGAAGGAGAGCAGATTTGAGGTAGGAAGTGGTGCAGTGAAAGTCAAAGACGGTAGGGTTTGAGTTGATTAGACGTAGCATACGGGAGATTGGTTCGTTCGCGCCATAGGAGGTGTGGTGGGTTGGTAGATAGAAGAGTCGAGGGGTACGTAGATTACGAGGGTTAGTGTTGAGGAAAATGGAGTTGTGAAGGGACGCGCATTCAACGTGACCTGAAAGGAGTCGATGAATGAAGAGAAAGTCTGCTGCATCTCTGCGATCTTCGAGGGTGTTTAAGTTGATAAGGTTGAGACGATTTTGATAGGGGGGCAGATTAAAAGGATCGTCCCAGGGCATACCTCGAAGAGCAAATCGAAGAAAACGACGCTGAATGCTTTCAATTCTCGAGATATGAACACGATGATATGGGGACCATACTTGACTGGCGTACTCTAGGAGGGGGCGAACAAAGGTAATATAGAGGGACCTGGTCACGTATGGGTTGGTGAATTCTTTGGACCACCGTTTTACAAAATCTAGTGCAGAGTTGGCTTTGAGGATTATCTCATCCATATGTAAACGGAAGTTGAGCTCGCTGTCACACAAAATGCCGAGGTCGCGAAGAGACTGTACGCAGGAGATAGGTTGGTTATGGAGAAGATAGAGTCGGGGAGGAGATTGGTTCCGCTTATGTGAGAAGGTGATGGATTGGCATTTGGCGATGTTAAGTTCCAAAGAATTTTTGAGGCACCAGATCGAGAAACTATCAAGATCTTGTTGAAGGAGGAAAGAGTCATGGGGAGAGGAAATGGTTTTGAAAAATTTGGTATCGTCGGCGTAAAGGGAGACAGACGAGTGTTTGATGTTCATATCGAGATCATTTATGGTTAATATAAAAAGAAGGGAAGCGAGATGGCTGCCTTGTGGAACTCCAGAGGTGGCCAAAAATGGAGCGGACTGGGCTGACCTAAAACGAACACTGTAAAAACGGTTTTCGAGGTAAGAGGATATCCATTTTAACAATATGGGTTCAAAGCCGAGGGCAGACAATTTAAAGATAATTAACCGATGAGAGATTTTATCGAAGGCTTTGCTAAAATCGGTTGCAACTACATCGACTTCATTGCCATCCTCTAGGGCAGAGAGGGCAAAGGATACGAATTCAATGAGATTTGTGGTGGTTGACCTACCCTTTAAGAAGCCATGTTGTCTAGGGGAAATAAGTGATTTGCATTGGAAGCTTAGAGCTTCATACAAAATACTTTCGAAGAGTTTGGGTATATGGGAGAGTTTAGCGATGGGACGATAGTTGGTTATTTCATTCTTTGATCCTTTCTTGTGGATCGGGGTTATGAAGGAGGTTTTCCAAACCTGAGGAAATTCTCCTTGTGAAAGGGATAGACAGAAGAGATTAGAAAGGGCAAGGGAAAGAAAGGAAGAACATTTTTTAAGAAATATGGCAGGGAGGTCATCTGGGCCGGGTGTGAATTCGTGATTGAGTTGGTGTAATTTATGTTCGATATAAGACGGATCAAAAATATGAGAGAGAAGTGGGCCATTGGAGAAGTTCAGTAGGTAACTAAAATAGGATGGATCTGGTACAAAGGAGTCGTTGGTGAAGGATTGCTTAAAAAAGGTGGCAAATAGGTTGGCAATGGTGAGTGGATCGGTTGATGACCTGTTGTTGAAAGAGAGGGAAGGAGGGTAACCATCGGACTTTCTTTTGTAGTTAACAAATTGGAAAAAGGACTTAGGGTGGTTTATAAGGTTGACTTGCGCATTGTTAAGGTAGCGCTGGTAAAGGGAATCGTAAAGTTCTGTGAAATGAAGATAAGCACCAAGATAGTTGGAATAGTCGGTAAAGGATCTGGTACGCAGGAAAACAGCCCATAACTTATTTCTCTTATTTCGTAAGGAACGAAGCTTGCGATTATACCAGGGAGGACTAGTAGATGATGTTTTAAGGCGGGAAAACGGAACGTAAAGGGAAAAAGAATTAAATATTTCTTTAAAAAAATGGATAAGGCATCATTTATACTTAAGTTGTGAAAGTTAAAGAGGGATCTGCTGAGATATTCACTGATTTTGTGAAAGTTTGCTTTATGAAAGTCGTGGGATGAGAGAGTTGTGGGGGAGTGGACTGGAATGAAGAGTTATGAAAAAATGAAAGTAGAAGGGGGGGATGGTAGTTATCGATTGTTGAGAGAGATAGGGGACAAAGTGAGACTGAGGAGTTAATTGGATCTGTTGTGAAAATAAGGTCTAATTGCCTGCCCATATAATTGGGTATACCACTGACTTGGCATAGACTTGAGTCTGTTAAGCGATCTAAGAAGAGACATTCCTTAGCTGAGATGGCATTTGAAGCGATGAAAAACGATTGATCATCTGATGGAGTCCACTGTAGCTGAGGAAGATTAAAGTCGCCGAAAATAAGGATATCATCAGTGGGGTCTGACAGGTCAATTAAATGATCGATCGCATCAATAACAAATTGGTAAGATTCGATAGGTTGAGCTGGTAGGATGTAGCAACATATAACGTAAAGGGAAGTACAAGTACAAGTCCCGGTACTGGTACTTGTACTTGAAAGTTTACAGGCTTGATTTTGACCGTAATAAGTTCTATGACTTTGCTGAAAAAGAAGATGCCTTATTCTTAAGGGTCTAGATGGAGCATAAATGGGTACCATCGAGAGAAGAGAAAGGCATCTTGTATGGAGCAGAGTAAGTCTCTCACAAACATTACATCATGAATCTTTCGTCGGGATTTCAGGGATTTGATTCCAAGTAGTAGGCATCTTGCTTTGTAATTTGGCGAAGGGACCCAATGCATTTTGTAAAAAATATATTTTGTATAACACCTCTGAACTTTTTAAAGACGATTTGAGTAGGTTGAATATGCAGAATTCCAAATGACATCGGCATATTCAAGAAGAGATCGAACCAACTCAGCAGTGAAAAGCGATAATAAGGCAAATGGATCGTTAAAGTCCTTTCCGTTTCGTTTTATAAAACCAACAACTGAATTAGCTTTTGCAACGATTTATTCAATATGGGCTTTAAAAGAAAATGAAGAGTCCAGGAAAACACTTAAGTCCTTAATCTTTTGTACTCTGTTTAAACGAGTTGAATTAATTGAGTAATTAAACTCAATAGATGACGAAACTCTGGTGAAGGAAATGGCATTGCATTTACTTATGTTGAGAGTCAAGCCATTGGGGTTACACCATTCAGTAATGCGGTTTAGACGGGTTCTCGAAAGCGAAGCTCCAATTTTTACTCCTTGAGTGCGACCAATGAGAAAAGATGAAATCCGGCGAAGAATTTCAGAGTGAAACCCAAAGGATTCTAGTTTCTCGAGAAGAATTGAATTTTGAACGGAATCGGAAGCTTTACTAAGGTATATACGACGTCGACCTGACTTTTGTTATCCATCTCATTGACTATGTAAGAAGAAAAAAAAAGGCAAGTTCGTAACAGTGTACCGTCCAGATAGGAACGCATGCTGGACTTCAGATAAACATTTGATGGAGACCAGTTAGTTGGTTTTATAGCTTAAAGTTCGAATTCGAATACGAGAGCTCTCGCATTCAGACATCGGACGTCTGTTTACAATGATGCGTCAAAACACCACTCACAAATAACAATCTCAAAATGAAAACAACAACAATTTAGCTGTCACGCATTGCGAGATGCAAGAGTTTTCCAGATTTTCGAAATTGACTGCGATGCTCGCTGCGAGACTAGCATTATTGTAAACAAACGCATTGAATTACATAACGCATTGAATTACATGTTACGGAAATATTTTTGACAGTTCATGCGCTCTCGTTTTCGAACACCGTATCGCATCTCGCAGTATTGTAAATGGGACTTAAGTTATATTGTATTCACTTATAGATGAGTCTTAAAATATCATTGCCTATATAGTTGGCACATCTCAATTTCCACTTACCAAAGTATGCTTTCATCCGGCCGTTATGAATGGATGACCCGTATCTGGTTATTACCTGCGACTTCGAGTTGAGTTCTTTGTTGCTTTTGAATTTGGTTATGACTATTTTCATGGTTGGCTTGTTTTTTTTTTTTTTAAAGAACTAAACACTCAAGTGGGTATGGCGTCAGCATGTGTTAAGTTTTTTTTGGAAAATGGGATAGAGAGAGAAAGAAAGATGTTTGGGTTCAGTGGTTATTTCGCTCCATGGGTGGCATCCAACATTTAATGGGGAGACTAAATTTATAGTGGAAGTTGGCTTGTTGTTGATTTCTAGTCAACTACACATCTCACTTGGTTTTCGTTAACTGAAAAAATGAATGTCTTTCGGGCGAGGCTGACCTTCCGATTTGGAAGCCAGTCCACTACCACTTGGCCGATCAGAAGCACATTAGGGACTTGATCTTTGAGCCACTTAAACAGTGTGGCTCTTCGTTGGAACCTTAATGGGAATATATTGACATGCACGAGGACCTTTAGAATGAGGCGCGGCAGCAGCGGGTAAATTTGGTCCATATGCATAGCCTGTTCTTGCATCTGAAGTTGTAGCTGAGCCATATTCCTCTGGGTAGAGAGCAATAGAGCTGTAAAAGAATGCAATCATTTTGGCATTTAATTCACTGAATTCACGCGGATTTGTTTCGATTCAATGACTTCAACTTAAAATAAATAAATCAGCATTCATTTTGAAGTCAATCATTTTCTGTAATCAATATCTTGAAGTTAAAATGAATGCAATCATTTGGATTGCTCTAAATTGTTCGAAGTCACTTTGAAGTCTAACATTCGTTGCATTCACTTGAAGTCATTGAAATCATCTGAGATCAGTACTAATGTTGGAACCGATGAACAACAAGAAAATTTCCATTCAAAATATGTGCAAGGGGGTACGTATGCATATACATACTTATTTATCAATTTATTTATATACCTATAGGGATTCTGAGGTCGAAACTATAGCAGCGACAATATACGAGTACAATGAATTAAATTGATCTTAAATTAATTAAGTTGAACTGAATTATTGCATTTACACCAGGGCGAAAAAAGCCATTTGTAATCATTTATAATATGGTATTATTTTTAGATTGGTACAGATCAGTTTTATTGAGTTAAATCAATCATGTACGAGTATTTACTGTATATAAGAGTACACTACGGTTCACTAGAATAAAGGCAACAGTTTTATTGACCTAAACGGAGAATTATGTCCCGATAATTCGGAACTGCGGCATGGAACGTATTGCATAATGCTAAAAAATTAAAAGGTTCGAAGATCAGCATTCATAAGGACATACCTTTTAATATGCGTCAAAGAAGAGCCAAACTGATCCCGATAATGAAGGCACTCCGCGCAAAAGGCTCAAAGATGAGAATTACGCTAAAAGACGATAACCTTCATATTGCTGATAAAGTTTTTACTTGGGATATGTCAGAAGGCTTAAGATATGGCGAAGAAAACGGATTAAATGCACTAAAAGATATCTTTGGAGACATTTCAGAATTGCAACATTTGTTAAACGAATATGCAAATGTAAACAAACTTTCAACAAGTGTCAAACCTGTCATTGCTGCCAAAAGTATGACAGGCGCTGCAACCAATTTGGCTGGACACACAAGTTCTAGTTTACATGATGCATAAGGAACGTCCGTCTACCAGACTGAAAACACTAGTAATTTAAGAATTTTAAGTTATAATATCGCTGGCTTAAAAAATAAGCTAATGTTTGTGAATTTTTTTAATTATGTTAAGAATTTTGATATATTCCTGCTTTTTGAAACGCATGTACTTGAAAATGAAGAGGAAATCTTTAAAAAAAAGTTTCTGAATTTTGAACTAAAATGGATACCTGCAATCAAATCGGCAAATTTTGGTAGGGGTAGTGGAGGAGAACTATTCGGTTATCGTAAAAATCTTAATGACGTGAGAGTAAATTTTAGAAGCTCGGAAGAATATGTAATATACGTTAAAATTAACAACAGCGCCCTCGCCATAATACCTGTTTACATTAATAGCAGTCACTGGCAACGCGATTACGACAAGCTTAATGAAACGTTACACAATATAGACGTAGTAAATCTTATGCTTATAGGGGATTTCAATGGACGGATTGGTGTGTCTCAGAACAACTTTGTAAGCGGATATAATGCTCCAATCATACATGTGAGTCGTAGATCGAAAGACGAAGTTTGTGACAATAAGGGTACAAAACTACTTGAGCTGGTTGATGCCTTCGATTGTAACGTTTTGAATGGATGCTGCGAAGGTGACTGTGATGGCGAGTATACTTTTATTCGGGGAACAGCCGCATCTGTAATTGACTACTGTTTTATCTCCGGAACTTGGAAACAACTTGTGGCCGATTTCCGAGTAGGTGTGGAACACTTTTCGGATCACATGCCCCTCGAAATTAAATGCATCGTAACCGGTTCATCAAATGAAACCAACACCACCCAACTAAAATTATTACCAAAACTGGTTTGGAACGAAAAAATGCGTAGTAGCTTCCAGAATAAAATAAATCTCCACCTAGAGCGTTTATACGACTCAAACACTCCGTTAAATATTGAGGCCTTGACGAATGTTATTAAAACTGCAGTCCCACCGTTCAAACCGCAGGATATTAAAAGCCCCTACAAGCAAAGATGGTTCGACATAGAGTGTAATAATGCTAGATGCAGGTCTTTTGGCTTTTTAAAATTGTACCGAGAACAGAACACCGAAATTTTTAGAGCTATGTACAACGAAGCAAACAAGGACTTTAAACACTTGTGTTACTCAAAAAAGGTAGCTTATGAACAACAAAAGATTGCTGTTGTAAATAACTCAAGATCATCCTCTGAGTTTTGGAGAGCGGTAAAATACGTAAATGGACAAACAAATACAATCGCTACCACAATACAAAAGCCTCACTTTTGAGAGAACACTTTTGCAGCCTTCTCAACACCACACAAAGTTCCGCTTTATTCCAGTATGCAGCTCCTCTCTTTACAAACGATTTTCTGGATGCACCATTTTCAATCGATAACTCAAAAAGTAAAAAAGCGCCAGGAGAAGACTGTATTCCCTATGAGTTTTATCAAAACTGTACTCCTGAATTCGTATATGCGCTCACGTCAGAATACAATCGAATATATGAGTCGGCAAATATACCGGAAAGTTTTAAAAAAGCAATAATATATCCACTACATAAAAAAGGAGACTTCAACGATCCAAATAATTATAGAGGAATATCTTTTTTGAACACGTCAGCTAAGCGTTTTGCTGCCCTAGTATATAAAAGACTAGCTCAGTGGGTTAAAAGTAACGACATTTTGTCAGAATTTCAGGCAGGTTTCAGAGAAAGCTATTCCAGTGTCGACCAAATATTTGTTCTTACTAATATTGCAGAAATTTATAAAAAGAACGATAAAAAGTTGTACGCGTTCTTTGTTGACTTCCGAGCGGCATTTGACTCCATACCACGTGAAGCACAATTTTACAAACTGTACAAAATTGGGATCTCGAGTAAAGTCATTCATACTCTAAGAGCAATGTATGAAAACAATGTTGCGTTTGTGTGGGATGGAGAATCCATATCTGAAGAATTTACATCAACAATGGGTGTGAGGCAAGGGTGTATTTTGAGCGCATTACTTTTTATATTGTTCATCAACGACATAACAGATGCTGTAGGCGGAGGAATTAATTTTTGCCAAACGAAGATCCCGGCGCTGATGTATGCGGATGACATTGTCTTCTTTGCTGACACGGCAAATTGTATGCAACTCATGATGAATAGGCTCAGCGAATACTGTAAATGCTGGAACTTGCTTGTTAATCTAGAGAAGTCCAAGACAATGGTATTCAGAAATGGAGGCGGTAGATATTCCAGATATGAAAGATGGACGTACTGCGGCGAGATAATTGAAAATGTGCGCTGGTATAAATACCTTGGGGTTCTGGTAACAAGCAATTTAAATCTAAACAAATACTTGGAGGCAAAGTTATCAGATGCTAAACGAGCAATTTCTTCCGTCTGGGGGCGGTGCATTTCGAATAACTATGTGTCTCATAGTTCAAAATATAAACTGTTTCGTGCAACCGCTACTGTTATATGGAGCTCAAGTTTGGGGATACCGTCCTTTTCCAGCAGTAGAGATCTTCTTTCGATACTTCTTGAAGCGAATATTTCGCTTACCGTGTAATACACCAAACTATATGCTATATTTGGAGACTGGAATGCCCCCTTTATTCTTAGAGACTCTTAAATTACACTTTGACTATGTAGTCAAAGTAATGTCAATGGATGGAAATAGGTTGCCGAAAATCGTCCTTACACACATTATTGCAACAGGAGCTATTTTCGTGAATGAGTGGCGGAATCTAGCGTCAGAGTGTGGCCTTAGCCTTGAAATTACAAAAAATTTGGAGCCTAATTTAATAAGAACTCAATTTTCATCCTTACTTAAAGAAAATGCTAAATACTTGTATGACAAATTTGCGAATGAAGCCCAATCATCTCAGCACAGGATGTATTATAGTAAATTAAAGTATCATCTGCAAGAAAATACATATTTTTTAAATTCCTACTCAGCAGATAAAATAAGCACAATATTTAAATTGAGAGGAGAGCTGATAAGTCTAAACTTTATACCACACCGCCCAGAACTACCAATCCTATGCAATATGTGCAACCTAAAAGTAAGAGAAGATATTTTTCATTTTCTTGCCATCTGCCCCATTTTAAGGGAATTCCGTTTACAATTCCTTGGTGCAAGCATCATAGATGAAGAAGAAGCAATCCGCATTTTGAATGGACAGCAAGGATGGGATTTATTGTACAATTTTGCACTGAATGCCCTTCGCTATAGAAGACGTATTATCGAGGAGGACTTTTAAATTATATTTACATAATGTAGTTTATTTTTTGTTTATGTTTTTATTTTTGTACTAATTTTATATATCCGGTCTATTGATATACGAGTACAAATAATTGTCAATCTGGTAGACGGCTATCAGCCATGCCAAAAAGTATAAAGTAACGTTACTTTATCGAAGCTCGTAAACAGAGTCAGAAATGCAAGCAATACAATTGGTTTCTAATTCTATACACTCGATATTGAAAATCAAATACGACGCGGGAGTAAATGCGGGAGTAAATGAACCTCGTCTTAACGATCTCCGTAAATAGCTTCAACTACAGTTCAGTTTGCAAAATATCACATGGTTTGGACTATAGGACAGAGTCAAATTAAGAACGACTGAAGAATGGTTGCCTTCACGGATGAAAAGAGGTTTAACTTAGATGGACCGGATGGCAAAACTTCTACATACTTTAATGATCTACGGAAAGGGCAAACGTTTTTAACACGTCATCACAGTCGAGAGGGTGAAGTAATGGTCTGGGAAGCCCTCTGGAGCCCTTGAGCTAAATTTTTAGAGCACTAGAGGAATGCTGGAGTCAGCATTTTCTAAATTTAAAGAGTTATTTGGATCTCTACCTTGGATTCTGCAACAGGATAATGCACCAATCCATACTTCTCGCATAGTAAAATCATTTGTTGCCAGCCAAAATGTGGAATTTAATTTAAACATTACATAAAATGTTTGGGGATGGCTAAACCGTAAAGTATACAAAAGAGGAAGGCAGTACGACAGTAAGGAATCATTTCTTAGGGGTATTAAGTCAGCTTGGGCCGAAATTCCCCTTAATCATTGTACGACTAGTGATGGGCACCGTTTTTTTACCTACCCGGTAGGTATTTATCATGGGGTAAATACCGGGTATATACCGAAAATCGTATTTACCCACACGAAATCGGGAAGACCTAAAAAGACTAAAATGGGAAGACTATTTGGAAGTATTTTGATAAAACGGAAAAAACTGCCAAATGCAAATTTTGCGGAAAAAACTACTTCCCTAATATAAATAAAATAGCTAAGCATTTAGTCAATTGCTTTAAGTGTCCATCGGATATAAAAGTCCTTATAAATAGTGAAAAGGATGTGGAAAAACATTCTGCCAAAGCAATATCAAGCGATTCCGAAAGTACGAGTAGTGATATCTTTAATACGCTGCTTGAGAGCAATCAAGGTGATTAGGAAAATGTGTGTTTAAGTTCATCATCAATATCAAAAACTAAAAAGGTAAGTATCATCCTCTTATTTTTATTATTATTAAGATATTTTATTTAGATAATAATATAGCTTTACTAATTATTTAATTTAAGGAATCCTTAAACAAGATGCTAGCAAGAACTATTTACGTAAGCGGTTCACCTTTATCGTTAGTTGAGCATTCATTCTGGAAGTAATTTTTTGAAGAATTGCAGCCATCATTCAAAACTCCATCCAGGAAGCAGTTGGCAACAACTTATTTGGAGTAAGAATACAAGGAGGTTAAAAGCAAAATTGCAAATCAACTAGATAGTGCACAACATTTACACCTGCAATGTGATGGTTGGATGAAGGCATTATTAACTTCATCCTATCAAAACCGGATCCAATTTTTGTGGATTTCTTAATTACGGAAGATAATAAGCACACTCCAAAATACCTACAGGAACAGATGCAGACAATAATTGAAAAATATGGGCCAGAAAAATGTTTTGTTGTCATAGGAGACAATGCTGCAAATATGCAAAAATATGCGTTGCAGCTGCTAAAGAAAAACTAGAGTCATCTAATTACCCTAGGGTGCATAGCACATACATTACATTTGCCTTGCAATGATATCATCAAATGCAATCCAGCTCAAAAAATTATGGAAAAAGCAGTAACCATCGTGAAGGCAATTAAAAGCAGGCACGTTCTAAGTGCCTTCCTCAACAAAATCAACAAAGAAAAAGGCGTATCCATTTCACTGAAACTTCCGTGTAAAACTCGATGGGGAGCTTGTCAGCAACAAAGTCAGTCTTCAAACATTAGCGGTTAATAAGACTTCTTCTCTTTCAAAGGAAATAAAAAAAAAAACTCTAATAAATGAAGAACCAATCTGGAAGGAAATTCAGCAATTAATAGAATTAATCAAACCAGTTGTTCTCTGCATTACAAAATTTGAGCCAGATAAGTGCTTGATTCACAAGGTCCATCAAGTTCTTGAGGAATTACAATCAATTTGTTAGAAACAGGGAAAACGACAATTCTAAATGCTTTGGAAAGAGATCAACTTTTAGAAAAAAATAAGAAAGAATTCTATTTGCAAGATCGCCAATATACTTCGCCACTGCAGTTTTTGACCCATCAAATCAAGGTTGCTTTTTAAATGATTCTGATCAAGTCACGTCGATGGAATTTATTTATGAGCATCGAAAAGTATGGGACTGGATGTTATGTCTGATTTGGCTATGTATCTATCCAATGAAGGCATTTGGGCAAACGAATTCCTTTGGTCAAGTGCTTCGTCAATAGAACCCTTAATATGGTGGAAAGGTCTTTGTGCAAGCAAACATATAAGCAAAATTGCAGCACGAATTTTATCAGCACCTGTAACTTCAGCAGCCACGGAAAGATCGTTTAGTAAATTTAGTTGGATACATAGGAAAAAACGAAACCGTCTTACTGTATATCTCATAACTGGATTATTGAAATATCACAAAAGACAAATCTTGAACGAAAGACAGAAAAATAAGAAGAACAGCGAAGTTGCAGTTATAATATCAACATACCTAGCACATAAAAAAAACTGAATCGGAAAAACCCATCGCTTTGGATTGGACAAAAGCTGACAGGAAAATTAGAATCGGTGGTGGCGTTGCTATTTATGTTCGTGATAGTTTAACTGTAAATCCTCTGTTTGAGTCATCGCCCGATAGTGATTTTCAGTATTACTTTATAGAAATTGAAAAAAGGAAATGCCTGTTTGGTGTCGTTTATAGACCCTACAATAATATTGAAATGTCACCCCTCTTTGACTTATTAGAAAATTATTCGTCGTTATACTTGCGAACTATTGTGTGTGGTGATTTTAATTGTAATATACTTGAATATATGAGATCGTCACTTTTTATTGATTCCATTAAAATGCTTGGTCTTGATGTTGTAAATTCGACTATTCCCACGCACTTTACTGGTTCCAACAGCACAATCTTGGACATCTTTATTACTAGTGACTGTCAAGAAGTGTTCTTTATCCAGGTTTCCGCACCTGTTTTTTCTAAACATGACCTCATCTTTGCCACTTTTAATTTAGTCACCAGTAACAAACAATCGATTTATACATTCAGGGACTTTAAAAATCTAAATGTGTAGCAACTTGAACAAGACCTTATTTGCCTTGATTGGCATAACGTATTTTTTGAAACATCGGTTGATGCCCAAGTTGAATTTCTCCATCACGTAGTTTTACAGCTCTTCGATAAACATGTTCCTCTAAAAAGGAAAGCTGTCAAATATAATAACATCAAGTGGTTTACCTCTGAAATTGTTGAGCTAAGAAACAAGCGTGATGCTGAATTCAAAAAATGGAAACGATTTCGAATTCCTGAATACTATGACAGCTATCGGTTGTTACGTAACATAGTTAACTCGAAGATTAAAGAAGCCAAACGTCGCGATTATGCTAAGCACTTCGATCATAAACTTCCAACCAAAACACTTTGGATAGACTTACGTGAATTAGGTGTAGGTAGTAACTTGAAGTCCATGGTAGACCAGGTCGATCCTAACGAACTAAACAAAGAATTCGCTAAAGTTCAATCAAAATTGCGCCCAAATGGAAACAATATTCAAACGCCACACGCTGGCTTATTCGAATTTGGCCGAGTAGAACAAATCGACGTTGCTAGAGCTGTGCTAAAAATTAAATCTAACGCTGTTGGTGTCGATAACATCCACCCAACTTTTATTAAATTAATATTACCCTATATACTTCCAGCTTTAACATATATTTTCAATAATATAATAACAAGATCCACTTTTTCGTGTGCTTGGAAGAAAGCTAAGATTATACCAATCCCAAAAAGGAAAGCAGTAGGCAACTCGTCAACTGAATATAGACCTATCGCTATACTTCCATATTTGTCAAAAGTATTTGAAAAAGTAATACACCATGAAATATCAATTATTCTTCAACAAGAACAAGTTCTTTGCGCCTACCAGTCTGGATTTCGGAAACACCACAGCTGCACATCAGCGCTTCTAAAAGTATCCGACGACATAAGAGTTGCAATAGACAAAAAACAAATCACCCTTATCGCTCTCCTAGATTTTTCTAAGGCCTTTGACACCGTTGATCATGAACTACTTGTATCAAAATTGATGAACTTCTATAATTTCTCTGCATCAGCCGCTAATCTCATACGGTCCTATCTGGTTGAAAGAAAACAAGCAGTTTATGTAAGCAATGCTGTGTCAGATTACATTGCAATTTCAGTTGGTGTTCCACAAGGATTCATTTTGGGTCCCCTACTTTTCGCAATTTTTATTAACGACCTTTAATGATGACCTAAAACGTATCCATTGCTGGGCAGATGAAAACCTTCTGCAGCTTAACCCAAGAAAAACGAAGTGTCTTCTCATAAATAGAAACCCCTTATCTTTTATCAACGTTCCTTCAGTATACCTTGGTAATGAACCTATCGAATTTGTAAACAAAGCCAAAAATCTTGGTATTTGGTTCAATACAATATTAACCTGGGACGACCACGTTTGCTCAGTTGTGGGAAAGATATACGGATGCCTTAGAAATCTCTCCCAAACTCAAAGCTTCACACCAGTAAATACGAAGCTCATGTTGGTCAAGGCCGTGCCCGTTCCTCTGATAACGTATGGCTGCGAAATTTTTTTTTGTACCGGCGCCTTTGCCAAACGTAAGCTCAACATTGCTTTTAACAATGTTGTGCGATACGTATACGGCCTAAATCGTTTTGCTCATGTGTCGGCTTATACCAAAAATATTCTTGGTTGCACACTTGACCGATATTTTGACTACTGCACAATCAAATATCTACACAGGATCATAATCAACCAACAGCCCCAATACTTATATGATAAACTAAGGTTTTCGCATTCAAGTAGATCTTTAAGTTTAATTGTACCTCGTGTTGCTTATCAAGTTACCGAACGACAGTTTTTCGTTCACGCCATTCGCCTTTGGAATTCACTCCCCCTTAATATAAGACGACTCTATAATACAAATAGCTTTAGTGAAACTCTCTTTCGACATATAGCAGACAACTAGCAGGAATACTGAACATAATTTCACATCATACAAATATTTTATTTAAATTGTTCAAGAAAGCTTATAAATTTTCTTCTTTTTTTTCTCTTTCTTTGTACTCAAATTTATTAATTAATATTTTTAAGTTTACCTTATTGAGAAAGAATTATAATTTTAGTTTAATCTTAAATCACTTATTAATTGTATCACATTTATAGCTTAAAGATCTGAATGGTCTATTATAAATGTCGTTGTTATACTGTAATAAAAATACTGAAATACTGAAATATTGTATTTTTTTTTGTTCACTTAAATAAAGGCTAAGAATAAATAAAGGGGTTTCCCATAGGGACTTGACAAGTTTGAATTTAATTTGTGAACGCACTCTTTCACTAATCTTCAAACTGTCACTGACAATTTATTCAGCAAACTCAACATTTTCATGATGGTAAAGTAACGAACGAGCAACGTCTGCAAATTATAAAAATTTTCTACCGAAATTCGGAGTCGGTGACTGCAACTTTAAGAGCGTTAACTCCAATTTTCGGTCGTAATTCTCGCCCTAGTAGACAGGCAATAACAAGTTTAGTGCAAAAATTTGAGTCTACATATTCGTTGTGTGATTGTGCCGTGTCAGTGAGACAACGGGTTGGTCGAAGTGTCGAAAATATCGCTGCCGTTCAGGCGGCCGTAGCAAACGATCCAAATCAGTCAATTCCACGGCGTTCTCAAGAATTGGGCATCGCTCAGACCACATTATGGCGTGTTTTGCGTAAGGATATTTGTTTACACCCATACAAGATCAAGCTGACTCTAGAATTGAAGCCGATGGACCATTTGAAGCGACGTACGTTCTCCGATTGGGTTCTGGAGAAGATGCGCCAAGATGATGAATTTTATCGCAAAATTATCTTCAGTGACGAAGCTCATTTTTGGCTCAATGGGTTCGTGAGTAAGCAAAATATTCGTTTATTGGTCGGGTGAAAATCCACATGTTCTTCATGAATCACCACTTCATCCACAAAAAATAACTGTTTGGTGCGGTTTGCATGCCGGCGGCGTTATTGGGCCATATTTTTTCGTCGACGATAATGATCGTCAAGTTACTGTGAATGGTCAGCGTTATCGCGCCATGATCACCGATTATTTTTGGCCCGAATTGGAAGATATGGACTTGGACGACATGCGATTTCAACAGGATGATCCCACAGGCCACACAGCACACACTACACTCGATTTATTGAAGAGTAAGTATGGTGAGCTTGAGATAATCTCAAGAAATGGGCCAGTCGATTGGCCGCCTCGTTCGTGCGATCTATCGCCGCTTGACTATTTTCTGTGGGGCTACGTTAAGTCATTGGTTTATGCCAACACGCTGACAACAATGAACGAACGCCGTTTCAAGTGAAATGTGTGGCCGAGTCGTTTAAAATTGGGTCCAACGAATCGACCGCTGCAAACGTGCCCGCGGTGGCCATATGAACGAAGTCGAGTTCCATTCATAAATGTTTTGATTGTACTTCAAGCCGATAATAAAGTTTTTGAAATATCTTAAATGGTTTGCGTTTTATTTAAAAAAAAAATTGTCAAGTCCTTATTGGAATGGGAGATACATGGATTTTCCAAGTCCAATCCGCAAATGGACATTGTTTGGCCTTGAGACTTGTTTATAGTCATAGCGAAAGTTAAACGAATAGGGAATTGAAGACTTTTGAATGATATTGGAGATTCTGACGGTATCATTGGAATACGTGGCAACAGGACGATTTCTCCTTTAAATTTTCCAGCCAAAATTGTTACTTCAATGACATTTCTGGTGATCCTGTTGATAACCAAACGTGTGTCGTTGCATAATCGGCGAATCAATCTTCAACCGAAGATTGTGTGGTGGCATTCCTGGTATATCCAGAGAATTTAAAAATTCAGTTGGATAATTTACAGCCTCGTTTTCATCAAAAATGGCGTCGATTGATTTAAAAGACATCAGACCACCTGGAATTTAATTTCGTCAACATCGACATTTTTTGCTGCCAAAATAGCACGATTACTGAACCAATTATGATCCAAGTAATTATTGAATATATCCGGGAAGACACTCTCAATTAGTTCATTTTTTGTGTGAAATCGTCTGGCAATTTGAAACATTGCGTATTTGGATGCAGTTCTATTTCAAAGTTTCCAATAGGCAGTTCAGAAAATATTTGTGCCGGTAAATCATTTTGCAATTGTACTGGGTTAATCGAAGTGTTTCGACATTTCGCCATATAAAAGATTGTTTTAAGCATGCGTTAATCTCATCGGCAAAAGTACAGCGAGGAATGACCAAAAAGTTTATCGTTCCCGTTCAAATCTTGCATAGTTCTATGAAATGCTTCGAGTGAATGTTTATGAGCCATCCCAGATTATTATGGAACTCCTTTGCAACACTGCAGCTTGTTTTTCTAATATTACATATTGCTTTTGGATTGTTATGAATGTGTAATGGCAGCTTGAATGCGGGCCCCACCATCTAACAAAGTGGCAGTTCCCAATGCAATTTTTTTGTTGCGACTGTATCTTTGCAAGGATCAACGATATTAAAAATGTCTTACAGGTTCCACATGGTGCGTCCATGAGAAAAAATCCGCCTTAATCAGCATCGACAGTTAGCATAATCCGATTATAAATATTTTTTTGTTCAGCTGTCAGTAATGGCTCACTATTCGTAATAACGGTAGCTAAGTCAACGTCGTTATACTGTTTTTCTCGTTGCAAAACACTGTTAACTAAGTCGGTGGCCGGGCAATTAAGTGATGGCATACCATAATGAGTAAGCAGTAGATCAGCACTAAAGCTTCATTGTACATCTCTGGCGTGTAATGTATATTTGGACATTGGTCTGTTTGTTTAACTCGGTGCAATATGTCTTCAGTCATATGATGCTTGTACTTTTCCCACAAAGTGGACGACTGTGTAGTTGACGAATGTTATTCGGCGTGGATCTCAACGCTGCAACAGCAAGTGTCAGACCCCAATGATTGTCGTCTTTCAGCAATTGCAACTTTCGACATGCATCTTGATATGTATTGAACACTCGGCCATAAATTAATCGCAAAAATTCGAAATACGTTGGTCCGGGAACATTCACCAACAACAAACGCAAAAAAAAGCTCACGTTGTTTTGGATGTACTGCGTAAAGTCGTCCCAATGTCTTGGCTTTGAATATACCTGCGATTGAAGGATGTTTTACCTGATTTGTTCCATGTAAAATAGCGTGGAACATCGGTATATAATAAAGTTTTTGCAAATTGGCCGAAAACATCAGGTTTTTGGCACAATGTGAAAAATTCAGTCAATGTAGTTTTTGGTGGCTCAAGTGCTCTTTGGACACCATTTTCTTCCGTGAAATATACACGTTGACCGTTTTCAAGATGTACTGCTAGATGTTGGGGAGAAGGTGCTGCTTATATATCTACCCATTTGGTATCGTGCTATTTCGTCATTTTTATTGATGTCATGTACTTTAAATATTGTGAAAGTTTGGCCACCTTTCTCAGCGTTTCTGCGGTCATACAATGGATAACCTTCGATGTCCGTGATAGTATCATTAATACATTGCTTTGGGAAACACTTCTTGCATTTTCCATTTTCCATGCATAATAGTTTGCGTTTTATTTAAAAAAAAAAAGTTGTCCAGTCCTTATTGGAAAACCCTATAAAATAAATTCTTTATCTGTTTGGTAAAAATACCAGGTATTTGCCCATCACTATGTACGACTCACTTCCAGAGCGCGTCTTTGAGGTAATTTTAGAAAATGGTGGCCATACACATCATTAACTTCTTTTTTAATTAACTATTTATAATGATTACCAACAAAAATGGATAAATAAAAACAAAAAGTACATACGAGGGTTGTATGATAAGTACCTGTGTTAGGGAAGAAAACGCATAGAAAATTTTTTTTTATTTATTTCTCAATATAGTCTCCTTTCAGCTCGTCACATGTAGTCCAGCGATATTCTAACTTTTTCAAGCCATTCAAAAAATATGATTTGTCGTACTCCGCAAAATAGGCCTCTGTTTCGGCGATGATTTCCTCGTTTGACGAGAATCGCTTTTCGCGAAGCCATTTTTTCATGTTTGGAAACAAAAAGAGATCACATGGGGCCAAATCTTGGGAATAGGGTGGGTGAGGCAGCAATTCGTAGGGTAATTCGACCAGTTTTCCTGTGGCTCCGAAGCTGTCATGCGATTTCGTTTTTGCTCCACTGTTAGCAAACGCGGCATCCATCTCGCCGATAGCTTTCTCATGCCCAATTTTTCGTGTAGGATATTTTGTATGCGTTCAGTTGAGATGTGTACAATGTCAGCAATCTCTCTGACCTTCACCCGACGATCTTCTAACACGATATCATGGATTTTATTAACCATATCCTCCGTAGTCACCTCAATCGGACGGCCTGGGCGCTCTTCATCAAAAACGGATGTTCGGCCACGCTTGATTTCATTAAACCAATATCTGATGGTAGTCATCGAAGGTGCATGGTCCCTATAAACGGCATGCAACTTCACTTTGATTTCCTCACACGACTTCCCATCCAAAAAAAAAAGAGAAATCGAATCACTGATCGATATTGCTCTCTCTCCATGATTTCAAATAAACACGAACTTGATGACTTTCAACATTTTTTGGGCCATTTTTCTAAATAACTTGCCTAATAAATTTGGAAATTTGTGACCATAGAACCTAAAAATGTGGCCTGGGGTATCGATTTTCATTATTTTTTCTAAATATCGCTATTATCACTTAACCAAGCGAGATGGATTTTTTTCCTTATTTTTCCCAGCACGGATTTGACCACCCTGTATATCACGCGGTTCCCTCTTCACCTTGAGTTTTGGGACACCCTGTATATGCATGTTATATGCAAAACAAAAGCTGTTAATAAGTCCACATTAAAAGTTTTGCCAGATTATCTCATTAAGCAATCCGATTCTAAAATACGGTTGAATAAATATGCTGCATAATACGATAATATTTTCTCCACTTCTTTTCTCTTTATTACGATTTCACTGATTTTATATGATCTCATTTAATTTATGTAAAACATGTACAATACGTCGTTCGTATGCCCACATAATACAATAAAACAGTTTGACTTTTTTTATTTGAATTTGCGAATTGTTAGTGAAAATTTGAATTAAGCCAAGCAATGCATCAGTGATTTAAATTAGAAAAGAGAAGGAAGCTACGAGATATTCATTATCCGTATTCCGCATTCCACAATTGTTTATTTAAATTAATTGTCTATAATGCCTTACCATGGTAATATAAAATAAATAAAATGTTTTTGTTTTTTATTGATTTCAGTTCAGAGAGCCAAGGGACTGCTGACCAAGGGTAAAAATGGCACAAACAACTGTTTTGTCACAATCGGTCTGGGTAAAGAAAAGTATCAAACATCGGTTAAAGACAAAGCCACGGATAGTGTGGACTGGCACGAAGAATGTGAATTGTAAGTACTTGCCTAATGTAAAACCTTTAAAATGTTTCATTTGTACAAATTTAATAGGAAAATTCCGGATCATGGTAATCGTGCTGAGTTAGTTCTTACCTGTTTGCATCGTAATAATTTGAGTTTGGATGAGTTTTTGGGTCAAGTTACACTTCCTCTCAATGAAATGGATGTGTATGACCGTCCTAGATCGAAATGGTTCAAGTTGGAAAGCAAACCGGGCAAGGAGAAAAAAAAGGAAAGAGGAGAATTAGAAGTTAGAATATCTTTCATTGTAAAGTCAGGATCTTTAACTGATCTAAGCAAAAAGGAAAAGCATAAATCTTCTATAGGACAGCTAGCAAATTCCGTTGGTGGAAGTCTTCTTAGCATCGGAACCATCGAGAAGAGAAAAGGTATCAAAAAGTTTGCAAAGTCTTTGGGATCTAAAATGCATTTGAATGGAAAAAAGAAAAAGGACGGACGTGAAGGGGATGGTGATTCGATAAATGGTAGTTTTGCAAGTATTGGAACTCCAAACAGTAATCCAGGATCCAGACGCTATGGCCAACGTGTGGGTGATTCGGATCCCGGAGTTATTAGTGAAGATGAAGATGAGTTTGTTTTTGATAATCTATCGCATAAGAGTTCTGGCAGTTCTCTTAATATTCGCGGTGTACAATCACATCAACCAATTCCTCCATCACCTTTGTTAGAAAATGATGATATTAACTTCCGTGCTCGCACATTACCGCCCCCAACAAAACCTCCTCGTAATCAAACAGAACCAAAGCTTGATGAATGGGAGACCAAACTTTATGGGAAACATCTTGATGCAGGTAGTACTGATTCCTTAAAACGTCGTTCATGGGAAAATTCCAGAGTTCCACTGCCAACAAATGATGAGGAGTCGATTAAAGAAAACGGTGTAGTCGAAAAAGCTAAAAAAGAAACAAAACCAAATCAAATTCAAAAATCTGAAGAGGTTTCTCCAGTATTAGGAACATCAACTCCAGAATTTCAAATGGATGAAAATACACATCCATCAACTGCACCAACCACACCTGTATTTAAGTCAAAGTCTAAAGAAAATCTTATGGAAAGCAATTCAAATACTCCTGAAAACAATACACCATCTCCATTTCCACGCAGTGCGACTATGACATGCTTAAGCGAAAACAATTCTTCGCCAGTACAAATGAGAGAACATGATACTGGCAAGGAAAAGACTGAAAAGAAAAGATTTAGCAAATTTAAATACTTTAAGAGGGGTAAGTCTGAAGAAAATCGATAAGAAATTCTTTCTTCATTGATGTTTTCGTTTTTCTCTTCGTAATTGCAGATAAACACGATTCCCAAGATGAGCTTTCGAGCAGTCCAAAAGTAAGCGAACGAATTATAATAGGTCATGAAAAGTCACATATACCTAGACTTGAAGTTTCGGCCGCTTTGGCCAAGAAGTACGAAGGAAAATCGAGAGAGGTAAATGCGGGGTATTACATTACGAGTATAATAAGAATGCCATTAAGATTTAAGCTTATTTGATGAGTGGGGGGCCTTTGAAATTATTATTCTCAACACGCATTGCAGATTTAATTATTTATTTTCTTCTGTCACGATGGTTTGTTTCAATTTATTTAGTATATATATGATAACTCTTTGTAAATTTCAAAAGAAATTATTTTTACGAGTATATCACCGACATATGCTTATTCAGGTTGCTCTTCTAGAGTTGACTATGTACTCGTAGTCTCAATGCTCGAACGTGGGAAATCTTTTTGGATATCAAATCGGGAGTTGTTCATCTTTATTCTACATAGGCTTACGAATCTCACTGAAATGCGAAAACATGGCATGACCTTGTAAGAAGGTCGGTTGTAAAAGAAACCTTTTCGATTCTTTAAAATCAGTAAATTGACACTCAACGTCGATTTGAATTATTTATTATTTATTTATTTATTGCAATTTAGCTTTCGAAGGTTAATGTATTTGCTATGTAGGTTATTATTAGGACATACGAGGGACGTTCAATATATTCTCGGTATCGATATGAAGGAAAATGCGAATTCAATTTAAATTGTTTTTATTTTTCAATATAATCTCCCCTAACATCAATGCATTTGTTACATCTTGAGATAAGCTTTTTTAAACCCTCAAAAAAATAAATTTCCTCTTTCTCTGCAAAATACCCATTTATTGCCGACTTGAGTTCTTCATCATCCGAAAATCTTTTTCCACGAGGACTTTTTTTCAAATCCGGAAACAGGAAATAATCACTAGGGGCAAGGTCTGGACTATAGGGTGGGTGTTGGATTTCTTCGAAACCACAATCTCGCGCAGCAGCCTTGGAAACTCGCGCCGTGTGAACAGGAGCGTTGTCATGAAGAAGCAATAAACCCGCTGCGAGTTTACCCCGTCTTTTCTTTTTAATTTCCTCCCGCAAATGATGCAAAGTGGAAGCGTAGGATGTGGCGTTTATGGTTTCACGTTTTTTTTGGTACTCAATGAGCAAGATTCCCTTTGAGTCCCAAAAAACTGTGGCCATGAGCTTCCCGGCAGACGGAGTGACTTTGAACTTCTTCGGGGGGTCTGTTCCTTTTTTATGCCACTGCATGGACTCTTGTTTGCTTTCAGGGTCATAGTGGTGGACCCATGTTTCGTCCCCAGTAACAATTCGATCCATAACACCGTCCGCGTTCTCACTACACATCTCCAAAAGCTCTCTACAGCATGCGATTCTCACTTTTTTCTGAGGCGCTGTGAGCATTCGTGGCACCCACCTTGCACTGACCTTTGAAAGGTTAAGATGGTCATGAAGAATGGTGTGAATGGTACCAATTGAAAGCTTGGTGATCTCTGCCATCATTTTCACCTTTATTCGGGCATCCTCAAGAACAAGTTTTTCGACTTCTTTGATGCTTTCTCCCGTCTTCAATGCTCTCTCTGCCTCTCTTGAACTCACTTGACCACTTTTGCACAGTTGATAATGAAGGAGCGGAACCCTGGTAAACAGCCACCATCTCTTCATGAATAGTTTTTTGACTTTTTCCTTGCTTAGTGAGAAATTTAATTACAGCGCGATGCTCAATTTTCACCATCATCGTCTCAGTTGCCATTATGATTCTGTTTAACTAGAGATAAAACGCGAATTAATAATCACATTTATATGAAATTTTACATGAATGCACTAAAATAATAGTATTACTTGATAAATAAGTCAATTTATATATACAATCACAGCTTCACCCCGATACCGAGAATATGTTGAACGCCCCTCGTAAGTTATAGTCCCCTTTTGATTTCGTAGCTGTAGTGGTTACTTCAGGTTTGCTTTTAATCCAGAGTAACCATCAAGTGACAATGAAGACTATTTCTCATCAACATTAGATGTTGAACAACTAGTTCATGTTCTGGGTTAGAGGCAGATGACCTCTCTTTTTTGGACGGGTCTACCAAAAAAGTACCAACAGCTCCTGTAAATTTTGAATTATGATAAGTCACTAAATTTGTTTTTGTTGTACATAACAACAGCTAGAGAAGTACGTAGGATTTTTTTTGATATACTCGTACCATATTGCTTTTTGGCCGAATGACGCACTTCTAAAGTCAAACTTACAAAATTCGCAGAAAAATTATGGGTGCGGCCAACTCGAAAAATGCAGTTTTGAGACAAACGCGTTTAAAATTTTAAGAGGCTCGCTGCTTACCTGGCGGCCTTGTACTATACCTCTAAAAACAATTACTTTGAGATATTTGCCCGCCATAGTCTTTTGGGATATCATTTTTGAGGTCCTAAGGGACCATGGAAAGTAATAAAAAAAAAAAGATTTTTTGAATATTCTAGAGTGGTTAACCTCTTAACCTTCTAACCGTCCTTGCATTTTATACCTTAATCCCGTCCCACGGGCACTCAGTGCCCTTGGATGCATTGTTGACTGCAAATAGCTACATTTCAAAGAAAATCAATGATTAATATTTAAGTAAAATATATAAAAGTAATATAAAAATCAGAAATCAATGTCCGAAGGACGGCGACGTTTCACCGATAGTCCTCTCGAAGTACTCGTAGATGGATGGGAGAGATTTTCTGCAAACTCGTCTTCTTCGTTATCGCCATCATCTTCACTCGCTTCTGTAGAGTCCGGCTCCTTGAATTTTCGCCGATAACAAGCACCACATGAACGCACGTAGTGCTTGGAGCAAGTGGGTTTGAGACATAGACTACACACTGCTGTTGTTTTGTTGTCTTTCTTACCTTTTTCGCCTTTACATGCTTCGCACCGACGTTTCAAATTGTTCACCTGAAAACAAGAGCAGAAAGTATACATAATTGAAAATTCAAATGGCTAAACATTCAGTTTTTTACCTGTATTACGGGCATTTTTTGTGGTATACTGATGTTTGCTTTGAAGTCAATCAAATTCATTGCGATTTTAACTGATTTTCGCAATAGTTTATTAGTGTTGACACGATTTTGCATCTGATTTTTGGACAGCTCGAATGCAAGCTCTTTCAAAAATGTTTTTCGTTTTTCGCTTTTATTTGTGTTCCATGCCGGATGGCATAATTCAAACAAACGGTACGAAGCAAGTGCTGCAACATCAACCATGTTGTGAAAAAGGACCATAGGCCAGCGGTTACTCTTTCGTATGCAACTATATCAGCGCAATATCTTACCAAATGTATCTACACCACCTTTATGCGCATTATAATCATGGATTACAAGCGGTTTTCCAGTTTGCTCATCTAGTTCTTCGGTGGCATGGGCGGTTGACAATAAACAAACATTTTTCTTTGTGTTGGTGGTATAGCTGACTAGTTAACATACACCCGAGAAGCAGAAAACAGACGAAGCCCTGAAGCCCTTTTTCTTGCTTCTTTAACTGACGAAAAGACCTTCGGCAATTCTCGTTTGTTCAGGCGGATAGTGCCGACTAGAGTTGTGTTGTTTTTGGCCAAATCAATTGCAAGTGGATAGCTGGTGAAGAAATTATCCATTGTGATGTTAGCGCCAATATTTATATATTTCTTGCAAAGACGCAACACCAGATCATGTGCAATACCAGTTGATCGGTTTTCATTCGGCTGTGTGCCCACATAAACTTCCGCTGCCACTGGGTAGTTAGTTTTTGAATCCACAAGACAAAATATTTTAATTCCATACTTTCCTGGCTTGGAAGGAATATACTGCCGAAAGCTGCATCTATTTCGCATTACCAAGAGTTGTTCGTCTATGCACAGCTCCAACGATGGAACGAAAACCATGGTTAGATTCTTGATAAAGAGATTCCAGATATGACGAATTGGTGCCAATTTATCTTCACCCGTGATAATCGTATTCTGGAATCATCGAAACGTAGAAAACGAGTTAATTGTTCAAAGCGTTTCAATGTCATAACTGCCCGATAAAATGGAAAATATCTTTGACTTGAACATTATTGGATTTTTCTACACCGGAATGAAGCAAAATGGCAATGTATGCATAGATTTCATCAGCATCAGTATTCTTCCAAGGCCGCATATTTTTCGGACTGCCGCTCCTTCGGTTTGCTTCGTACTCTCTTTTTGCTTTTCTGTTCGTTTCAAGCACGATTTCTTCAACAATAGCAGTGGGAAAAAGGCGTTTGAACGCGTCCTGCTTTTGAACAAAATCTTCCGTGGAATGTACACAGGAATTGACTCTTTCTGGTTTCAAAGATTCAAATCTCGATTTTTCATTTTCTAGTGGCATTAACCACCAAACAGTTTTGTCGTTGTTGCCTTGATTAACGTATTTTTGACCGCGATTTGCCGGCACTGCCTCGTAAATTTGTATATTTCGAGATGACTGTTTCGCATCCGGAGATGAGGTGGCTGATGGATAGAGATGCGTTTTTCTGACAAAGATGGCAAAGTGGTGGTCTATCGTAGTTCATTAGGTAGCTGTGGGTTAAGTAAGTGTGCCCGAGTCGAAGTCTTCTAAATATTTTTAACTCTAAGGCTTAAGGAAATTATTTGGATATCGAGCTCTTTCAGCGTTGGGGGTTATAGTATGATAATGATGAACGTAGTTATCCCATATTGTTTTTTTACTTTCGTGCATATTACCCTATGAGATGGTTGTTGAGGTCTTTTTTATTAAAGGTGTGGAGTAAGTGCAGTGGTTCACGTAGCGCAGCTTTTGCTTCTTAGTCAGCTGTTACATTGCCTTTAATGCCGATATGTCCAGGAATCCAAACTAGCATGATATGCTTTTTTGATATAATTTTGTCACGAATATTTTCTATAAGCTCGGTTTTATTGTTTATATTATATATAGCAGTAACAGTTGATAGAGAATCAGTAAATATTGCTGTTTTCCTATTCATAGCGGCCTGTGTGGCTTTTAGGACTGCAGTTGGCTCAGCGGTGAAACTTGACGCCAAGTTTGATAACAGACCCTTGGTGACGACATTTCCATATTCATCAACACCAAAATACACTCCAGCAGTAGATTTAGAGCCATCTGTAAAAAGGAGTTTCTATTTCTAATCTTTAAGATTTTCTGCTATTTTACTGTAGTAAGCAACATATACTTCTGCATTTATCGAATTTTTTTGTACTGCGACAGATCGGTATTTATGTTTTCATTTGGTAGGTACCACGGAGGGAAATGTGGCCCATTACTTGGTTTTATGGCTATAGAAATATCCAGGCTTTTTAAGATCGGAAGAGCACTGAACAATGTTGAAGGATATTTCCTTGTTTTGTGGGTATTAAGTAGATTTTTGACAATTTGGTGAATTGGAGTTCTTTTTGATGAGTTGATTTTGGTAATAAGGAGAGCTGTAAGGTGTTTAGTTCTTTCTTGTATTGAAGGCAAACCTGCTTCAACCAAAAAATATTTCGGATTGGCGTAGTCCTAAATGCTCTCAGATAGGTTCTTATTGCCAAATGGTACTGAGATGATACAAGTTGAATGGAGGAAGCAGATGTTTTGCCATAGATAGCAAGACCATAGTCTATTTTAGAAAGAATGTTTGATCTGGCAGATGCTTCTTTTTGAAGACAAATATTTGATGATGTTTACTCTTGTTAATAGATTTTTTTCAGTGCGATGCAATGGTAATTAAAGGTGAATTTAGCATCGAACGTTGTGCCAAGTATTTTTAAGTAGTTCACGTTTTCGATGAAACAGTTCTTATGATGTACTTTAATGATTTTAGCACAGGAGGTTATTTTTGCAAACATGTAGGATTTTACTTTTTTTTTGTAGATATCTTAGCTCCAGCATGTTTTCCCCATTTAAATAAGTCCTTAAAAATGTTTTGGAAGTCTTTTTCTACAATTGATAACTCATTGCATTTGGTAATCAGGATTAAATCGTCATCATACATGGTGTAGTTAATGCGCCTGTATTCGTCAATCAGATGGTTGGTATCACTAAAAGGAGATCCTTGGGGGATGCCATTATTAAGAGGTCGAATTGAAGAAAGAGCCCAATTAATTTTTACTCTAAATTTTCTCCAACATGGGCTCCAACAAGATCGAAAGCTTTCTCAAAATCAATAGCAAGAATTGAAGCATGATTTTGTCGATAAAGCTGCTGAAATAATATCATCAATGTAAATGGTTGAATTCATAGTGCTTCGGCCCCGCTTAAAGGCAACCTCATTTATGATGGATAAGTTATTAGATTCTATGAACCAGGATAATCGGTTGGAAATAATTTTTTCAAGCGTTTTACCCAAGCAAGGGAGCAGCGATATGGGGCGATAACTATATAGTATATATAGTTGATATTTTATTGGGTTTTTGTATTGGAATAACACTTGCAACTTTCCACGAATGAGAGATAACACCTTGGTTGAATACATTTAAAAGGCGCTTACCTAATGTTACTGGACGATTTTTAAACATACCACATGGTATTCGGTCCATGGCGGGTATTTTACCTTTCGCAGAGTTTAAGCAGGTTGTAAGTTCTAATTCATTTATTGCGGTTTCTATTAACTTGGCTGAGGGATGAATAGCATAAGTTTGTTGTTGTATGGTTGCTAAGGCTAATTTGTTGGTAATAAATTCTGCGTGAAAATTATAATCATCCGATGCTTGAGACCAAATTGCGGCAAAAGCTTCACTTATTTCTTGTAGGACAGTCAAGGGAATGCGTTTCGGTTTTTAATAAATTGATATTTGGTGCTCTGTAGCTTCCGGTGAGGCTTTTAACTTGTGACCAGAGTGTTTTGGAGGTAGAACCAGGATTTATGTTGGCTGTAAACTTTTCAAATGAAATGCTATTTTCTTCTCGATTTGAATTACTCCTTTTATCAATTGTGCATATTCCTGACCAGCAGCGTTACAAAAGATTGTTGGCGTATGTCAGGAATACGCACAACACGGCATGTAAGATTTTGAAGACTAGACTTTATGACTTTAGCTAGTGCTTGAGATTCTCATTTGTTGTAGATCGTGCAAGCGGTTTAAAATTTGCAAATATTTAAACACTGTCTTTGAACCCTTCTTTGTGATAAATTAGTATTAGATTTGGTGAATATACCGACGATTGTCCTGAGCAATTTTAACGTCAAGTAATTGGTAGTGCCTCTTTAGTGGTGGTGTTAGGCTAGCCGACTTCACCCCGAATCGAAATGTTTTCATACCTAGTACACGTTTCCCATATCAGGCCTGGATCTAGAGACCTGACAGTCGCTAATAATCACATAGCCATCAATGGAGAGTTGGGAAACAAACGTGATAATAGAATAACAGTGAGTACTCCTATGGAAGAATTGTAAGTTATTTAATAGCAAGGAAGACCGATATTGCATTCCAAGCCGGAATAAATCATTCACCTCCACAATACGATAGACAACAAATTCGTTCATCATAAGATTGGTTATGATATCACCAAGACTTTTGATGTCGAAGGTTGTCGAGCGGCAAAAAATTACTAATGGCAAGTTATAGCTTTGGAGTAGCAGAGTGGTTTTCCGTCTTTAATTCTAATTCTGTGCGAGTTTTGTTTGATACATTATTTTTACCTTAGATCGCAAACTTTTATCTGATATTTTTCTTTTTAAATTATTTTAGAGAGCTAGCAGCTCTCATAGATCGGGTACCTCTGGTTTTGCCGCAGTAACTTGCATTACTCTCGTTATAAAACCAGAGTTTTCGTATGATTAGGGAGTGGCACACACGACGTTAATTATAATCAATGGATGTTCACAGAGTAATCGGGTTTTGAGAATATGTCGAAATTTCGACATTATATTGGCACTGTTTCAGTCGGGTCATTTTAGCTGAAATCAGTTGTTTACAAGATCCGACCCAACTTACTGAAACGGGTAAAATATTAAATTACAACTTGTATGCACGCTAGACGTCATCTTTGAAAGGCTCCATTCCATTCTTTCCGTTATTCTCTCCGTTCCATTATGTTCACACTTCCGCAGCTGCCTCGTCAATCGTATGGTTCAAGTCGTTCAATGTTATTATTTCTGATGAGTAAACAATATTCTACATCCATCCCCATAAACGAAAGTCTATTGGGCTTAAGTCCGGAGACTTTGGAGGCCACAGAATGGGCCCATTCCGTCCTATCCACGAATTTTCATATACGCGATCTAACTACTCTCTAACTACAATTCATGGCCACAGAGTGCGGGGGCGCCGTCCTGTTGGACACAATGGCTGTTATTATTTGCTGCGATATATATCCTAATAGTTCTGGTGACTCCTTTCGCAAAAATTCCAGGCAGGCCGAACCGGTCACGCTATATGCCTGCCCACACATTGACTTTAAACTTATGTTGAAAAGCTCTGTGTTTCATGGAGTGGGTGGGGGTTGTTTTCTGCACATAAGCAAATTCTGTACATATGTAAATTATGGAAATTAGTGATTCCGTCTCTGGTGAATTGGGACTCATTCATCCATAGAATCCAGTCGGTATTGTTGTCTTTCCAGAATGTAATCGCAACAGATTTCCAAACGCTTCTCTGTGCCCTCGGTTGTAGCTCCTATACTGGTATATGATGGAATGCATGCATTCCACGTCGAGAAATAATGCTGGAGATGGCGTCTCAGCAATAGTGAATAGATGATTCACTTCACGGTTGATTATATGAATAAAAAGGGAAATAAAATACGGCGACGTTTATTGAACGTTATAAATTTAGCTTTATTTGAATTGAAAGGTCTCAATTCGAATAAGCTCAAATTGTTTTACTCCTTGCACGAAACCTCAGTGGTATAATGTATATACCACCTCAGCTGTAAATCATATGGTCATTGACATTGACCGTGGAAATGTTATTATATAAACGTGGTTATATAAACTTGATATTCTTACAACTACTACATATTTATTTATACCATTCAGGTGGCTCACACTGTGCGACAGTAAGCACGCCTATGTTGCGATTTGGCTACAATTTGCCCGATTTCCATCGTAATTAGTGCGACTGGTTAGGACAGTGCCCTTGATTGTCAAGCGATCATCCTCGTGTGATTGAAAAGAACCCGATGGTGCATCCCCAATGTGTCATCGGGCGCATTTGACATTTCGTTTAAGGTTTTGTTCTTCTATATCCTCAGTCGACTGTTTATGGCGTTGCAATCGATGGTAATCTTTATATTTTTGTGTTGGGAAACCAACAGCTTCTGAATGTAGAAATCTCCAGATGTAAGTCCTGCTTGGATTAAAAAGTCTGCTTAGTTGCTTAACACCGGTATTTGAATGATTTCTGACGTAATGTAAAACGTTTTCGTATCTGCGAATGCCTTTCTGCTAAAGTGGGTTTCTTGCCGATTTCCGAGTTGCTCTTGCATTGCTCTACCCGCAAAATGTCATGCAATTTGGAGCAGTCCTATCGTCGTGGTATCGTCTCAGATACTCCAATCTTGCCCGTTAACCGTTACAGTTGCAGAAACCATAGACATAAACCATGTCTCCGTATTCTTGTGTTGAAAAGTTCTTCATCGAGGATATTATGAATTAAGCGTAAATATCTCGGTTAAAATCTACAAACTGGTTATGCAAATAATTTTGCATTCTAATAATATTAATATTTTAAAAGAGATCTGCTTGATTTTATTCAAAAAAGGGCCTGTTATTTCTTTTTTGTTCGATCTGAAAAAATGGGCGTTATCTACTCGAGGTGGTCCTTTTTCCCCCCTTTAAGGGTTATAAAGTGAACTTTAGACCTGAATTTATATTGCGAGAAAAAAATGTCAAAACAGTTGTTAGCTAGTTAAATTTATACGGCTGTTTGAACAAGTTGGGTCGTATGTTGAAAACTACTGACTTGAGATGAAAAGACCTCACTTGAAGTGTTTTTTAAACAAACACAAGATTTACTTTAAGACAATTAAGTATTCATAATTACGAGTTCAACGATGCCAATTTTTGTTACCACACACGCTCAAATTTGAAAGATGTAATTTTCAAAGGGCGTACGCTGACCTGTACCTAAGGCTGTATCTCTGTATCGCCACATTTTTTTCTCAAGGAATCTCCTCTTAAAGTTTTCGACACATTATCCGGAATACCCTGTATATGCCGATTTATGTATTGTAAAATGTTTGTGTGGGTACGAATGATAGAACTTATTCTTTTCAATACAAATCCCTTTATTCAATACAGTTACAATTCACTATTTAATTGTTTCTCTCAGTACAATCCAATTTCTCAACCGCTTATACTTTTCTTATCTTTTACTTAAACCACTTAATCACTTCTCCTAATTAACACTTCAAATTCAACTGATGAACTCACTTGCATACCTTGGGGATGCTGGTATTTATACTCGAATGACACACTTCGAGAACAATCCTCGCCATCCAGCGTCCCATACAATTTCCAATTTGCAAGAAAATTCGATTCCACTCTCCAGCCATCAATGGTCGAGACTTTGTCATTCAAGTATCGAAATCTTCTGGTCATCGAGTATCGACATCTTCTGCTCTGTAAATCTAGATGTCGCTGTGGTTATCACAGTATCATGCTCAAATATTACGATATTTGAAAATGGCTCCTTGGCGACTTTCTTTCTATCGGAACAGAGCAGTGATAAAGTACCACCAGCACCCACCACGTCAACGCCGAGTACCTGCAGCCTTATGCGAGCGTAAGCCGGACATACAAGAGATAGTGCTGCTTCACGGTGTAGTCATAAATTATGCCCATCACATTTAAGCGCTTAGTAAAAGTGTAGTGCCCCGTCAAGACGCTAGTAAGCAGCCTGAAGACTTTCTGCTGAGGTACAGCATGTAGGCCGCTGACTTCTTCGAGACGTCAAAAAGCATTCGTTTGGTCTGCTTGTAACCTGGGGCTAATGTCATCTGCAGTTGTGCTCATATAAAACCCAACTGTCAATGGAAGCTTTAACCGAGGACGCAGGCAGTCCTAACGTAGGTTCGGGTACTGAAAAGCTCTCATTTGAGCATTGCCTTGCAAATTCAACGAGGATTTCATTTCCTGTAGTCCATTGTGACAAGACTCAGTGAATTTGGCTACAGATGCAAATGCTTCGCCACTTTTACCGGTTCTTCACAATATAATTCGTTGCTACCAGGATTGCGTATATCTCCGTTTGGAAGACAGACGCAAGTTTCCCTAACGAGGAGTGAACTCTGACGTTGCTCTCCTCCAGAAAGACTGCATCCCTTTCCTGGCTTAGATTGTGGCCGAAACCAGTCTTGGGCACAGGGAAAGTCGATTTTGTATTTTTTCCGCAACAGGAGTTCTGGTGCCTTTGCATCAGATAACATGTGGATAATACCAGAGTCATAAGAGGCCGTTTTCGAAAACGTCATTTGATCGTCATTTGCAATACTTAAGGGTTGCGAACATCAAACTGCAAACGTCATTTGGTATCGTTGATCTGTGTCATCTACATGATTTTCTTCTTGCAAGAGCATTTGACGTTTTCGAACAGAGCAATCATCCTTGAATGCATGTTATTACGCAGTGCAAATTTCTGGTTGCTTTTTTGCAGCACGTATGACGTTTATGAACATCTGTCCTGCAAACACTGCATTATCGAACATGATGCAAAGCCAGTTTGATTTCCAATGTCGTTTTCGAACAAATGACTTTTGTAGCTTGCGTTTAAGAACATTTTGCAAAAGCAATTTGATGCAGATGACGTTTACGAAAATGGCCAGACAGTCGGCGTGAAAGGTCATCAAAGCTCTAGTGCGTGTTGTACCAAAGATCACCACATCGGAATATGGCTTTGAGACTGCAGAAGGGCGACAGCGCCTTAGAGGCTTTTGACATAACATGTTTAGTCCATAGAAGTTTGTTATCCAGGATGACACCCAAATAATTAGTCAGACCGGAGAGCTTCCTCCTTCTCGTAAAGAGAACAGATTCAGTTTTAAGAGGATTGACTGGAAGCCCATTTCTAGTGCATTAATCGTCGATCACGTTTAGAGCTGCTTGCGCTTTAGAGCAGACAGTCGCTAAACACGATACAACAGGCAGTGCAGTTACATTATCCGCATATATTTTCCAGCCGATAATCCTCTTAGCATGCATGTTGGATAACAGGCGGCCACTCCATTACCCTGAACCATTGCTTTGCTGCCTTCGAAGTGTGTGTTTTGGTCATTGTCTTGTTGGAAAGTCCAACTTAACAGCATTTCCCACTCAGCATACGGCAGCATGATGTTTGTTAAAATAGTTCCATATACTGTAATATCCATTGTAACATCTATGCGGTGAATAGGTCCGACTCCGCTATGTGAGAAATACCATAATATTGCCTCCAAATTTTACAGATTTGCAATAGGGGTTACTAAATCTTTTGCCAGGGGTCTTCTCACTGTTACCATTCCGTTCTTTATTGATTTTAAAGGTGCTTTTGATTATTTGAGCTGGGATAGGGTTTTTGAAAGATTGAGGGAAGTTGGCTGTCAAGAAATTAACTTGTGGAAAAGTTATTTCTCTGACAGAAAAGCTAGGGTAACAGGTGTGTGTGATAGTGTGTGTGTCGATGTAGTGCGTGGCTGTCCACAGGGATCTATCTGTGGTCCATTTATATGGAACATAATGATGGATCCACTGTTACAGCAATTAAACACGCATTGCAAATGCTGTGCCTATGCAGATGATCTGCTCATTCTTCTTGAAAGTCAGTCTCGTGCTGAACTTAAAAGAAAGGCCGAGCTAGTGATGCCAATGGTGCATGATTGGGGCGTGCGTGTGGGGGTGGGTGTGTCTGAGGAGAAGTCTGTCACCATGTTACTGAAAGGTAACCTGTCTGTCAGGCGGCCTCCTACGGTGCGCTTGAACGGGGTGAGCCTTAGATATGTGACTGAAGTCAAATATCTGGGAATTACCATGAGCGAGCGCATGAAATTCATGCCCCATCTGAAACGCATGAATGAACGAATGTGCAGTGTGGTTGGTCAGGTTAGGCGCATTCTCAGATCTGATTGGGGTCTTAGCAGGCGTGCTGTTCGCATCATATATGATGGCCTATTTGTTGCTTGTGCAACTTTTGGTGCATCAGTATGGTATGATACGGTTATGACTGTAGCAGGCCGTAATCAGATTTTGAAATGCCAGAGAAGGGCGATTATGGGATGTTTGCCAGTGTGCCGCACGGTTTCTACTGATGCCATGCAGGTATTACTTGGTGTTCCGCCACTTGATTTGGAAGTCATACGTCGGGGTGTGGCTTTCAAAATCAAAAGAGGGTTGCATGTTAGTGGTGTTGATTGGTTTTCTGATAGGGATATTGAGGGATTGTCGTTTAATGAATGTAAGGCCCTTCTCAAAGATTGCGTCATGTCTAGATGGCAATCTAGATGGGACGCATCTGAAAACGGAAGGGTTACTTACAAATTTATTAGGGATGTTGGCTTTATGGGCGCTAATCCTGAGCTAAGTTTTGGTCTTAGCTTAGGATATTTTTTAACTGGGCATGGGTCATTAAATGCTTTTTTGCACAAAAGGGGGTTGAGCGAAAGCGCTGGGTGTAATTGCGGTTCGCCGTACGAAGACTGGGTGCATGTTTTGTGCGTGTGCCCATCTTATTCAGATGTTAGGGATTTAGAATCGATGGGTATCATTTTTAATGATGACGGCTGTGACGTTAGTGAGGTGTTCTCATCTATCTCAAACGTTGACAGCCTGAGTAGGTTCGCTAAGCTGGTTTTTAATAGGCGTCGTAATTTGGTGGAATAGTAGAATTTTAGTAGAATTATTTTAGTTGGAAAATTGAAGTCAATGTCTTCGGGGTTTTGAGCATTGAAATTCGATGCTTAAAATTTTGAATAGTTAATTTCGAAGTTTTGAGTTTTGAGTTTTGATGCTCTGAATTTTTGAAGATTTTGAACTTTTTAGGCTGAAACGTTCTTTTCCCCCTTCCTCGTTTCAGCTCCACCCTCTCCACTTCCTATTTCCTACCCCTCCCTCTGCCCCCTCCCCCTTTCTTAGGCCGCCAGTCCGGGGTTATAAGGAACCCAACTGGAAGTGACCTTCACGGTTGCGAAGCTCGACTGGAAGCTATATTCTAGTACCACGGGAGACAGGGTGCCCGTTGGCTGGAATAGCTTTGCTATCCGGTCAACCCCTGTCGTTGAGGTAGGCCCCCTTGTGGGAGTATCGTGGTGGCTGTGGTTGTTCCCAAATTCGCGGGAGACGTAGGGTTGTTTTTCAACTCAAGAGGTGTTAGATAGGCCTCGACCCCCCACCAAGGAGTAAGCTCATGTCCTTATGCATGACTTAAAATATGGTACTGGTGATGGCACTTCGTGTCCATCCGAAGGGCGCTAGTCGACGCATGGTATTGACTTCAATGTGGGATGACCCACCGTGACCTAAGGCCTTCACGGCAGGTGGTCACGCTAAACACAGGATAAGGAATCTGTTACCATTCCGTGAGATCCAAAAAGGTTAAATTTCGACTCATCACTGAATAAAACTGTTTTCCACTTATCTACACTCCAGTTTAAATGCTCTTTAGTGAACTTAAGTCGTTTGAGGTGGTTTATTTTTGATATGAATGGTTTTTTAGCGGGCCCTGAATTCAGCTTCTACTGGTCTCTGCCTCACGGTACGAGATGCTATTAGTAGATTGTGTTTTCTAACTGCTTTGAAGACAGAAAAAGGTTCCTTTTCTATGGTACTTAGAAGTAATGTATCCTGCCTTGCTGTCTTTTTACGTTTTCTTACACCTTTGTGAACTACTGCAACACATCCACTTGAATTAAATTGTTTAATGGTTCTTGAAATCGTCGACTTATGCACCATGTACTTCGTAGAAATGGCTTTTTGCAACATTCCACCACAAAATTCGGGCAATAATTCGAGCCCTTAACGAAGCACCAAACTTATCTTGAGCCATTATTGCAACTTATTCAGTTTTGTTAAATTTTAGAAAGAACTCCGATTTTTGTTTTGCAAATACTCGAACTGTCAATACAATAACGGTTTCTTGATATTTCAAGCAATCCCGTGTGAAGTTGCATATGTTTCAGCCAGGGTTCTTACGGTGGGTTTGCATTTAAGAGTGTCAGGTGGCCATTTATTTTTTAAATAAGGCATACGAGTATAATTTTTACATATTTTAGAAGAACACATCCGTTTGACATACCGAATTGGGTGTAATTTATTTGTGGTACGCTATTCACTTAGGATTGCAGTTGGGTTGCATATGTTTCTGCCAATATTGTATTTGAAATCAAGGAAATGATTACCTCTTACGTTGCATTTGCTACTGCCACGAAAAGTATTAGCATCGCAGCATATGATAAGACCCATCTTCCTAGAATCTTCTGTAGTGGTGGTAATAACGAGTCATACGAATTTGTACCATTCTGCATTCGCTTCATAACCTATGTCTGCAGCATCAAAATCTTAGTTGCTAAGCTGCCCAAGATTAAGTGGGGAGAGTGAGTTTGGCACATAAAGACAAGTTTTCGGTCTTACCGATCGCTTGTCATAGAGTGGTGTGAAACCTCTTGAACATTCGAAACTACCTAAGATTGCAGTATCAGACTTAAAATGTTGAAGGTTGATGTGAGTACACAAAATAGATGAGTACTGTGCTGGTTTTCTTACCTGCACACATTTGGAAACAAAGTGGAAATTAACCCTTCCAACGGTCTCGACTGATACTTTGTCTATGCCCACAATAAGACTTCTCTTGTTTTCCCAATTCTTTCTCTCCTTATGAGAGTAGATTTTCCACTTTTCAGTGTCGAATCCAGGGTTTTTGGTATGAAGACCCATCAACACATCCCCCGTTTTCCTGATTTGCCCAGGAACCTAGAAGATGGCGCGCATCTGTTTGGGTTGGTTGAAAACGTCGAAAGTCTTAGTTTCCAATGGTTGGATTTTCGGCACAGACTTTCTGAACCAATCAAAAGATTGCTGTGTGGAGCACTTCACTATAAGAGTGCCTCTCTTTAATGCAAACATTATCTGCTTTGCTACCTTGCACGCAGCGTCGTACAGACTATTGTCATTGCGGGCGGCAACCTTATAGATTACTACTGGCATCTTAAGAAACAATCATGGAATATTCAGTTTCCTGATCTCATTGTTTTAGGGATACTGTGACCAGAGACATAGGTTAGGTTAGGTAAGAGTGGCTTCCTCGTCCATGCAGCTTCTACAGAAATCGTTAGTAAAAGCGCCAAGCCTTCTTGCGTGCTTGCCTATGAGGCAGTGTCCGGTAATGACACCTATTATGGCGCTGAGATGTTTCCTATCTAAAAGGATCAGACACTTAGATCGACTCAGATCCAGCCTTGGCCAGATCTGTTTGGTCGCTAGACATGTTTGTCCAGCAGTCCACCTAAGGTCCGTTCTTTTATTGGCATCTAGCTTTAGTGTTAGCTTGCACGTAACGATTGGTATACCTATACTACCTTTGTCCGGTAGGATAGGTAGAGTGGTTCCAATTTTGGCGAGTTCATCGGCTCTGCACTTCCCTGGAATGTCTCTCTGGCCCGGCACCCAACAGAGGTGAATGTTGAACTGCTCTGCCATCTCCATGAGAGATGATCGGCATTCAAGGGCAGTTTTAGAACACAATGAGACCGAGTCCAGGGACTTGATGGCGGCCTGACAGTCCGAAAATATGCGGATATCCTTTGCAGATATCACGTTTTTCTTCAGCCAGGACAGAGCTTCTTTAATGGCCAAAATTTCCGCCTGGAACACGCTACAGTGATTTGGAAGGCGGAAAGAGAGGCTTAAATTTAGCTTATCTGAGAAAACACCGCCACCAACTCCGCTATCGGTTTTAGATCCATCTGTGTAGAGATGGCTTGACATCCTCCTTCCAGAATGATCTAGAGGGGAAGCTTACATGGAAGTTTTTGTCAAACTAAAGTTCAGGTATGGTGTAATCGATGTTCTCTGTTAGGATTCCTAATGTATTAAGAATATTGGCGTGGCCAGATGAATTATTTGTCCACTGTTTAGTCGCTTTAAGGCGAATAGCTGCAGTCGCAGCTACTTGCTTGCTAAAAATGTCGAGGGGTGTCAAGTGAAGCAGAATATCTAATGCCGCAGAGGGGGTAGACCGCAAGGCTCCGCTTGTGCATAGACATGCTGTTCTTTGGACTCTGCTTAGTTTAATGCGGTTGACTGCATTTTCCAAGGCCGTCCACCAAACAACCACCCCGTAAGTAAGTATCGGTCTTATGACCGAGATGTATAGCCAGTGGGTTATGCGAGGTTGAAGGCCCCATTTGTTTCCAATGGCTTTTTTGCAAGAGAATAAAGCTATTGTAGCTCTTTGACTCTTTCTTGAATGTTAGGTTTCCAGTTTAGTTTCCTATCAAAAATGAGACCCAGATATTTTGCTCTATCGGAGAAAACTAAACTGGTACCGTTTATTGATGGAGGGTCTATGATTGGAATTTTATATTTCCTAGAAAAGAGGACAAGATCAGTTTTATGGGGGTTTATTCCCAATCCACAGCGATCTGCCCAGCGGGTTAATCTGTTGAGATTTACTTGGAGGAGTTCTTTAACGGTATTCATATGTTTTCCTGAGACGGCTATAGCAACGTCATCCGCATAGGCAATCACTCTGCTACCACCCGCTTCCAGATATATCAGTAGTTCGTTAACTACTAAGTTCCAGAGAAGGGGAGAGAGGACACCGCCTTGCGGCGTACCCCTACTGACATATCTTTTAGCAGAAGTCTCACCCAGTTTGGAGTTGATTATCCTGCTTGTTAGCATTAGATTAATCAGCTCCCCAAGTGAGCCGTCTACCTGCAGAGTTGACAGCGCAGTCGTGATTGCGGATGTGTTGACGTTGTTAAAGGCGCCCTCTATGTCTAGGAAAGCAACCATTGTGTACTCCTTATATTGTAGGGATCGTTCGATGTGACTAGTCAGAGAGTGCAAAGCCGTTTCCACCGACTTTCCTTTACAGTAGGCATGTTGAGCCGTAGACAGAAGTCTTGGATCAACTTTAGCTCGAATATGGATATCAATCAGTCGTTCTAAAGTTTTCAGAAGGAATGATGATAGACTTATAGGTCTGAGGTCCTTTGGGACTACATGAGAACATTTTCCAGCTTAGGGAATGAATACTACATTGACTTCTCGCCATAACAGTGGAATGTGGATAAGTTCTACACAGCTCCTCATAATATTTTCTAACACTGGTAGAATAATATCTGAGGACCTCTGTACCGTTCGGACCAGCAGACTTGTATGGTTTGAAGCCATGCAGCGCCCAGAGCAGTTTGTCTCTCGTAATCAGACCATGAATTTTGGTCACGGTTGCAGTAGGCCTGTTTGGGCTGCTACTGGCCGCGAGTTGGGAGCTACCTGGAAAGTGGGTGTCCAGATGCAGGTTGAGTGATTCATCACTTGAGGTTGTCCAAGAGCCATCGGTTTATTTCAAACAGCTGGGCATCATAGGATTTGTGGAGAGGATTTTTCTTAGCCGCGATGCCTCAGAGGTTTCTGTAATTTTGTCGCAGAATGACCTCCAGGGTTGTCGCTTTGCCTTCCTCAGTTCTTTTTTGTATAATTTGAGGGATTCTTTATATGAGTCCCAGTCGGTCACTTTTCTTGTGCTTTTTGCTGCGTTGAAAAGTTTTCTGCAGGTGTTTCTGAGCAGTCCCAGTGCCGATGTCCACCAATGTGGCTTTTTCTTGCCTCTTGGTTGAATAAGAGGGCAGGAAGCGGCCATAGCCTTATTGAGAGTCAGAGTAAATTCCCTGACTTTCATGTCGAGCTCATTGGTGTCACGCGGGGGACTTGATAGTTTAGAGGATATCGTTGCCGACAGTATTCCTCTATATTTTGTCCAATCAGTTTTCCGGTAGTTCCGGAAAGCTGGTTGGCTGGGGGGAGCATCACTCAGACTGAATTGGATGTATCTATGGTCTGAAAAGGAGTGTTCAGACGATACCATCCAGTTTGTTAGCCTTTGGGTGATGCTGTTGGAGACAAGAGTAATATCTAATACTTCTTGTCGGTTTTTTGTTATAAAAGTGGGCTCATTGCCAATACTGAAAATTAAGAGGTTAGTACTTAAAATATAGTCTAAAAGTGACTCACCTCTATCATTGATGTCGGTATTGCCCCACACCGTATGATGTGCGTTAGCGTCGCATCCGATTATGAGGGCAGTTTTTTGCCTTCCCGCTACCAGTACCACCCTTTCTAGGTTATCACCAGAGACATAGGTAATTCCAAATGTTTACACTAATTAAACACTATTCACTTTATTTCTGAAATTATGAAAAACTTTTTTTTAAATATTTAATAACCGTGATATTTAATTGTTTCATTTTAGGAATTAATGCTTTTAGCCAACGGTATGGAGCACGAAGCTCTAATTCAACGCCAAAAAGTCAAGGAGCTTGAGGACTATTTAGATAATTTATTGTTAAGAGTGATGGAAACTCATCCTAAAATTTTGCAAAATCCATACTCACGCACTACTTCAAGCAAAAGGTACGTTTTAACAAAGATTAAACAATTTGTTTAGGGGTCGGCTAATTAAGCATTGGTTTCATGTTTTGAATTGCAATTGTGATACACGAATTTAAAATTAAAAAAACGAAATGCAAGAACGTTATCTTACTCGTATGTGTATAAACAATGTTAATATCTGCAGTTATAATATACTCATCCTCTCATCTTAAACATGCATAATTGGTTTAACCACACTATATAATAGTTTATATCACAATTCTTTAAATTTTTATATAAATTGTAATTTAAACTAACAATTGGTGTTCTCAATAGTTTTAAAAGTTTCATCAGCATGAATGGTTATTAAATATAAATAAACGCCGACTACGGAACTAAAGAAGAATTGTCTTTAAGCGCACGTCAAGTAAGACCTAATTTGAAATTTGTTTTTGTGCGGTGTCGGTTGTTCTCAGAAAAAAAAAACTTTAACACTTTTGGGATATAAAAAGCGTAATTTATAAATAAAATTCTACAAAAAAAACTTTTCTTTTTCTTTTCAGTGGATAATAAACCGATCTGCATAGGTATACTCGTATAAACATCGGATAACTAAAGTGTCCTTCACAAAGTGCTTTTATAGAATTTAAAAAAATAATGTATTCATTCACAAAAATACCACAGGAACAATACCATAGTTATTAGCAAATAAAACTCTTTTAAAAAAATACAAATAAAAAAATTAATATATTATTCATGTTATTATTTAATCACAAATGTCTTTATGTATTTATTTTAACTTGCATTTTACTGAAGATCATAGAATAAGTAAAAAGATTTTATTTTTCCATTCATAACTCTTGTTTGTTTTTTTCCCCACAATCTTTGCTATCGATAAAAAAAGGTGGTTTCCGGGCAAGAACAACAAAAACAAATAAAAGCTTGTACGTATAGGTTTTAAATTAACATTTTATTTATATACTAAGAGATTTATAAGGAAAAATTGTTCTGTATTTATGTTTATTATTAATAAAAGAAAATGTAAATTTACCAATATCAATTTGATTGTGTTCCCCTTTTTTTTTAAAAATACGAGGGCATTCCCAGAAGTACCCGACCCAACAAAGAAAACACAAAAATTCGGGAAAAAATTTTATTTATTTATTTATTTATTAGTGTATCAATTATACAATTCAAAATTGCAATTAATAAAAAGGAAGAGCAAACAGCAGCAAAGGCTTTCAGCTCTAGGAATAAAATAAATTAGTTAAATAGTTATTTTTAGGATTTTAGTAATTTCTATAACTTTCAAAATATTGCTTTTGTTTGGTCCTTTCAGTAGATCCATGAGATTACAGTTGATAGTGAGCGCTTGGAGTTGTGGGTGTCCAGATAAGAAGCATGGGTTTAGAATGTGGGTTACAGTAATGGGATTCATGCAATTCGGACAGGTAGGTGAAGGTTCTTTTTTGAGTAGGTGTTGGTGGGTGAGTGTGGTATGGCCAAGGCGTAGTCGGATAAAGGTTCTGAGGTCAGTTTTTGTGATGTCTGTTGGATATTTAGGCTGAATTTTTAAGGGGTTAATAGAACTGTAATGGTGTCTATAGTGTTCCCAGTCCAGTAAAGAATTTCTGTGACACTCCAGATTGATGTGTCTCTTTAAGTCAATATGAGAGAAAGAATTGAAAGTATAGGTGGGGGCTTTAAGTGTTGCACTTGCGGCTGCGTCAGCTAGTTCATTGCATTTTATTCCTACATGACTCGGGGTCCAAATTAGCTTGATTTTTTTCTTAGCTTTTGAGAGAGTGTCCCGGATTTTGGCTATGGTATTTGTGTCATTTCTTGGATTAACAATGGCCTTTAGTACTGACAGACTATCTGAGCATATGGCCCATTTCCCTTTATTTAAGGTACATTTCTTTGAGGCTTCAAGGATAGCTAATGCTTCAGTTGTGTAGATGGAGGCAATGTTTGGTAGGATGCCTTGCGTGACGATTGAACCATCTTGGTCTATGACTGCAAAGGCAGTGTTCGTATCCGTTTTAGAGCTGTCTGTGTACATAAAGTTCCAACCTTTATCCGTCAAATCAGTGAAGATTTCCAGGAATCGAGCTTTAAAAATGGTGTTGCAAGTCTTGTCTTTTTGCAATTCCTGTAGATCGAGAATGACTTATTCCTTGGGAAGTGACCATGGTGCTTGTGTTGGTGTGAATTTTGCTGTTCTGGTTAAGGATAATTGCAATTTGTTTCGAGACTCAAGAACCTGATGTACACTCAGTCCTTTTTTTACGCGATTTCACTTTAACGCGGTTATTTTTGCAGCGCAAATTCCTTTTTTTACGCGAATTTCTCACTTTAACGCGATTGCTTTTTTTCGTTTTTTGCTTGTTTACATATTTTTACGCGTAATAATTTTCGAATATAATACGGGGAAGTCCCAACAAAAAAATTTTACTCTATGTGTATCAATTATTGCAAATCTAGTTATAATGTATTTAGTTAGCGGCCGGTGCAGTTGTTTTGGTAAGACTTTAAAATATATCTATAATTTTGTAATAAAAATAATAAAAATTTTTAATAAAGAATTTCAATTTTTGCTAGCTTTACAATGGAAGCTAATTCAGAAAAAAATAAAAAACGCAAAGGCATTTCTTTAGAAACAAAAATAAAAGTTTTGTACTATCTAGAGCAGGGAGCTGGCCCAACAAATGTGGGAAAGAGGCTTGGATTCAGTGAATCTACAGTGCGAACAATAAAAAAAAATGAAAATGCAATTAGAAAATCTGTAGTTTCCGGTAAAAATGTAAATGCGAAGAAAACTTCATACTCAAGAAATGTTTTTATTGAAGAAATGGAAAACCTATTAACAATTTGGATTGAGGATCTCAACCAGAAACGAATCCCAGTTGATACTACAACAATAAAACAAAAAGCTCTACGTATTTTTAATCGATTAACATCGAACCAAGAAAACAAAAACGAATTTTCAGCTAGTGGTGGATGGTTTTCAAAGTTTATTGAAAGACATAATTTTCATAATTTAAAAACTAAGGGTGAAATTGCTTCAGCTGATAGTAAAGCTGCGCATGACTATCCACCAAAGTTATTAAAAATTATTCAAGAAGGTGGTTACACGCCAGACCAAGTTTTCAATGCAGACGAAACCGGCCTATTTTGGAAGAGGTTACCAAAACGAACATGTGTGTCTAAGGCCCAAAAATCATTAGGTGGTTTCAAAGCTGCAAAGGACCGTGTGACGTTTTTATTATGTAGCAATGCTTCTGGTGACCGCATGATTAAACCGCTGTTAGTAAACAAAAGTCTCAGGCCGCGAGCACTAAAGGGCAAAGATTTAAAACATTTACGTGTTCACTGGATGGCCAATAAAAAAGCCTGGGTAACTGGAAATATATTCCAAGAATGGTTTGCTAAATGCTTTGTACCAGAAGTTAAAAGTTATTTGGAGAAGAAAAAACAGCCCTTTAAAGCTCTTTTAATAATTGACAATGCACCAGGCCATCCGTTGATTGAACATCCTAATGTAAATATCATTTTCCTCCCGCCGAATACTACATCAATTATCCAACCGATGGATCAAGGCATTATTGCGACTTTTAAAATGTACTACCTCAAAAAAACTTTTCAGTGCATTATGGACAAACTGGAGGAAAATCATGAATTGGACTTCACCGATGCTTGGAAAAATTTTTCTATCAAGGATTGCATCTTGTACGCGTCAAAAGCAATTTCTGAAATAAGGCAACATACGTTAAACGCATGCTGGAAATCTCTTTGGCCAGAATGTGTTAAAAGTGGTATTTCCGTGCCAAGCAATTCAACTAATTATTTTGATATCATTGATTTAGCACGTTCCGCGGGAGGAGAAATTCTTGCAGATATAACGAGAGAAGATATTAACGAGATTCTTCTAGACCGAGAGCTCGATGATGACGATTTGATTGAAATAGCTACGGAAGTAATCGAATCGGAAAATGGCAGCGACACCGAGATAGACGAGCATCCAATTAAAGCAGAGACGATTAAGCAAGGTCTTAAACTTGCAGCAGAATTGGAAAATTATTTTGTAGCAAATGATACTGATGCCGAACGTGTACGAATTTTTCAAAAAGAATTGAGTCTCTGCATGTTAAGATATAAAGAACTACATCGGAATTTATTGGGTCCAAAAAGAAGCATTCAAACTAAATTAACTGAATTTATGGTGCAAACTCAGTCGGAGATGCTAAGTCAATCAGAGCATCAATCCATAGTTCTTACTATTGATTCTGATACAAATTCTAGTGATATCAGTGCAGGTCATCAAAATAAGCGGCTAAGAATAATTTCCACTACGGATAATGACAGTGATTAAACAGCATTCAACGGTTTTTTCAATAAATCTACCTATTTTCTTCTCTTTTATATATGGTTTTTGTTTTGTATTTTTTAGTTAGTTATGAATGATTGTATTGTTTTTGAATATTTTTTTGCGTGTATATTTTGTTATACGCGATATTTTTTATATTCGGAACCAATTCGTCAGTTAATATTGGAAAACTAACTATTTTTACGCGATTTTTTTTTTACGCGATTAGTGGCAGAACCAATAATCGCGTAAAAAAAGGACTGAGTGTATTGCAGATGGGATCCTTCTCCTGCGTGTGTACGAAATTGCTTTCGAAATATCCTTGTCTATCACTGAACCTGTTTGAAAAACGAATTTTACGTTGAGTTTAGCAATGATTTCAACATATCGCTCATCAATAGTTGGAAGTCCAGCTTCAGTTAAAATGTTTCTGATTGGTGTAGTTGGAAAAGCACCAAGGCTTTTCCTAGCATCTTGATGGTATGTTGGTGCGATGATATTTTTGGTTGATTTTGGACATGAACCGTAGATGGACAAAGCATAATCTATTTTACTCAAAACTAGCATTTTAGAAATATTGCAAAGAGAATTTACATGTGCATTGCTTTTATTAGATGAAAGGTACTTTATAATATTAAGCCTTGCTGCTAATGCTTTCTTAAGATACTCGTAAGTACAATGAGGTTTCCAGTTATATTTGTTGTTTATGACAAGACCTAGGACATTTAGATTAGTAACTACTTCTATTTTCGTATTATTTATAATTATTTCTAAGTTAGTACAGTTTTGTTTTCTGCAGATGTGAATTAATTTGCATTTTTCTAAAGAGAGATTTGAGCCAGAGGTAGAAGACCATTGATTTATTTCATTTAGCAAAGTAGAGAATGCAGATTTAGTTTTATCTAGGTCATTGTATTTACATAATATATACACGTCATCTGCATAGATACAGTGATCTAGATCTTTATGTTTGAAAATCAAATTACTTATTTGGTTAAAAGCGATTGTGAAGCAAATAACAGATAAAGGTGATCCTTGTGGAATACCATTATCAAGTGGCTTCGTTTTAGAAAACATGTTTCGAATTTGAATGCAACATTTTCTGTTCGTTAGAAAAGATTTAATATATTGAAAGACTTTGGGTCCAATACCCCAATCTCTTAATGTGTTAAGGATGAGATGAATTCCAATGCGATCGAAAGCCTTTTCAAAGTCAAGAGCTAGGATCGTGATATGTGACTGTAAAGTCGATATGGAAGAGTGCATCAATGCACCCTCTTTTTGGTTTGAAAGCAACTTGGTTAGGACTTAAGACTTTTTTGAATTCCTTGTACCATAATATCCTATTCGCAATTATTTTTTCTAAAACCTTTGATAAACAGGGTAGTAGAGAGATTGGACGGTAGCTATTTACACATGCGATATCTTTTTTGGGCTTATGTATGGGAATAATGGTAGCAGTTTTCCAGCTTTGAGGTATGATACCTTTATTGAAGATGTTATTAGACAAGCAACTTTCGTATTCAATTGTAGTGATATCAGTCTCGATGCGAAGAGCAGCTGCGTTCTTTGCAGGTTGTGGGAAAATGTTGAGTGAAGCTGTTTTTTCCGTGTTAAAAGCTGTTGGAAAGTTTGAGTCATTAGAATTACTTGACCAAATTTGTGCGAAAAAATTGCAGATTTCGTAAGGATTTGTAATAGAGCCTGTTGGAGTGTTGATGTTTAAAATGGTTTTTAAAGTTGAGTTGCCTGTGAGAGTTCTGATGTGTTGCCAAGCTGTGCTTGTGGATGTTTTGGGGTTAATTGTGCTTGTGAAATCGTTAAAGCTTTTTAATTTACTGCTTTTTAGATTTCATCTAAAAAGAGCGTTAGCTTTTTTATAGGCTAAGAGGTTACCTTGAGTAGGGCTTTTCATAAAAGTCCTCCAAGTTTTAAATTTTATAGTTCTAAGCCTAGAGAGTTTAAGGTTCCACCATGGCACAATTCGATTATGAGTAATTGGGGATGTTTGAGGAATGGAGTCGTTTGCCGCGCTGCGAATGCTCTTAAGAATAATTGAAGCTTCCTTGTTTATACAATTGTTCGAAGGTGATTTTGCGATGTTTAATTCAATTCTATTTTTGAATAAATCCCAGTTGGCCTGTTCCGTTTTATACCTTGGGATATGTTTGGCAGTATCTGATTTTGGAGATAGACGCAATGAGATATGAATTGGAAAATGATCGCTGTTGTGCAGATCATTTGATACGTGCCACTTAATTTTTGGGAAGAGGATAGATGAACAACATGACACATCAACGTGAGTAAGTGTGCCATGAGTAGAGAGGTGCGTTGGGGAACCGTCATTTAGAATTGTTAGGTCAGATTTTGTTATAAAATCTTCAATGATTGACCCTCTATTGTTAGTTTTTGGGGAACCCCACAACTGACTCCAGGAGTTTATTACACCAGTAAATATATAAGGAGGGTGTACTTGCCTAATTATGTTTTCTAGGTCTGATTGGGTAAAAGCTTGACCAGGTAGAATGTAAATGCAAACAATAGTAATTTTAATACCAACATCTACTTGTACGGCAGTACACAGAATGTTTGAAATAATTTGCTTTTGTACGTGAGGAATATTATTTTTTATAAGTACGCCAATACCTTGTACCGATGTTAAATTGTACGAATGATTGATGAAGTATCCGAGATAAGACTTAGGTTTAATTGGGTCAGCTTTATAAGCCAGGTGTGTTTCTTGGAGCGAGATAATGTCATATTTACGTTCTTTGATTAATAGGGTAAGTTCATCGTAATTGTTCATGAAACCATTAAGGTTCCATTGTAAAATATTGAGGGAGTTAAATTTTTTGTGTTGTCTGTTGTTTTGGCGTTCAATTATTAAGTGTCGATGGCCACACTTGCGGAGGCGACCGCAGTTTCTACCACTCGTGGTGGGTAACTCTGCGCTCCCCACCGCAAGCAGGGCCGTCGACGTTGAGGTTTCCGTAGTTATGTTATTATGAGTTTCCATTTTTATTAAGAGAGTTGGGTAAGTAAGAGTTAGTGTTTAGAGGATAAGTAAGAGGTTTGTCTGTTTGAGAAAGAGATAAATTATTATTTCTGTTAGAGAGCGAGGTGAGATAATTCGTGTTTGTTGTGGTAGATTTTTTATCAAGATCGATACAGGTTGGTTTAGTTTGTAATGAGTCTATGGTTTTTTTTTTTGGTTTACTGAGAGAGAGAGCATTGAATATGATGTGGATGGTAGTGATGGGTCAGAGGTTGTTTTTGTAGGTGGACAGATGGTGTTGGGCGATGGTGTTTGTTTATTATCGGTAGGCTTAGTTTGGGAAGAGGCAAATTGTGAGATTGCGGATTATTATTATTATTAGCAATTGACTTTTTAACTCGTTCGGCGAGAGAAATAGTTTTAGAAATATGCTCTGGATGTTGGGAGTTGTATATGGATCTAGCTGCAGCCATACTACACTTTTTTTGTTTTTATAATTAGTATTTCTTTATTTTGAATGAATTTAGAACATTCTTTTGAGGATGAAGAGTGCTTATCTAAGCAATTTGCACACATTAGTCTTGTACAGGTTTCGGGTTCGTGTGGTGGTAGACTGCAATTGACGCAAACTTTTGGTCTGGTGCATCTCTTTGTAGTATGCCCGAGTAGTTGGCAATTACGGCATCTCATTGGTGAAGGAACATATTCCTTAACCTTAGCCTTGTACCATCCAATTTCTACGGTCTCGGGAACATGGTATAGATCAAAGGAAAATACTAATAGACCGGAAGGTCCAACTTTATCATTGACTTTCTTTGTGAACTTATACACTTCGGTTACTCCCTGTGATTTCATTTCTGAAATAATTTCTGTTTCCTTGACGTTATTCAACCTAGGCGCAAATACGATGCCCTTAGAGGAATTTAGTTGTTTGTGGAGAGTAACTGTCACGGTGACTTGAGCTAAATTGTTTGTTTTTAAGAATTTATCGGCAATTCGTTGGTTTCTTGCTAATAGGAGAATGCTACCGTCGTTTAATACTGATATTTTGTCGTATTCAGTGCTGATAGCATCAATTGATTTGCTTAATACAAAAATACTTACGGACGAAAGTTTTTTATCATCACTTTTTGCCGATATCACTACAAATTTAGGATTTTTTATATTCCACACAACGGGTAACTCTGGGTATTCAACCGGAGAGCGAGCACGTTTATTTTTTTTTGCCTTTTGGGATTCAGATGACAAATCAGAAAGAATGTTAAACTGATTCCCGGCAATTAGTCTTGGCCCTGGTGGTCCCATGCCGTTAATAAACTATGGGAGAGTAATTAATTAATCAAGCACGAGGTAGATGAAAAAAAAGTTTTGGGGAAAGTGAAAGGGGGGACAGTACTCTGTCGAAAAGAATCAAGAACTGAGAGTGAGCAGATAACACAATTTACGTATTTTTCAACATAATCGCCTTTCAGCTCTATACACTTTTCCCAACTGTTTTAAATTATCCCACCTGTTTTAAATCTACGAACAACCCCTCGCTACTTGACATGTTTCTAACTAATTGTGCTTCGAGTGTATTATGTTTTTACCAAGTTAAACTGACCAGTGAATTCATCCATGATAGGATTTTTTGTTCTTTTGTATTTAATATAGATAGATCAAACTGTGATAACACTTTCAGCTTTAGATCATTCAAAGACATCAATCTAATAGAAGTCACATATGCACTTTACAGTTTAAATTGGCATGATATATACCTAACTCCCAATATTAACCACAAGGTTGAAATCTTTAATAATCTAGTCAATTCCCTGTTTAATAGTTGTGTCCCCGTTGTAATTAAGCGTGTTAGGTCTTGTTCTTGTCCCTGGTACAGTAACGAAATTCAACGTAAAATTACTGAGCGTGAGCGCCTTTATAAGAAATTCAAACGTCATAACACACAGAATAGGAAAATAGATTAAACTACTGCATTTTACGTAACGAAGTTACTACCCTTATCCGGAACTCCAAAAGATCTTACTTTAAAAAAAAGCTTGATCCTAAATTAGGATTTAAGTAATTGTGGAAGAATCTTAAAGGTCTGGGTGTAGTAACAGATAGTAAAATGTCCAAGTGTTCGATATCTCCAGCTGTCAGCTCTTTGGATAAGGTCAATCTGCTTGCTGCACACTTTGCGGCCAGCTCAACACTCCCAGATTGTGCTTTGTCTCCGCCTACACTTGAGTGCGTCGAATCTTCAATGGGACGAATCTACTTTCGCACTCGTGTAGTAGCAAGAGTACTTAAAGATCTCAACATACATAAATCCGCTGGTCCAGATGGTATATCTCCCCTTCTTCTGAAGAGGTGTTCTTCCTCGCTGGCAAAACCACTGCGTAAGCTTTTTCATCAATCCTACACTTTAGGACTCTTCCCGAGCAGATGGAAAACAGCATATGTTCAGCCCGTCCCTAAAAAAGGCGAATCATCTTCTCTCTCCTCCTACAGACCCATTGCACTTACGTCCCTTCTTTCCAAGGTCATGGAAACACTGATAAATCGTCAGCTCATGAAATATCTCGAAAGACGAAAACTTCTCAACGACCGGCAATACCGTTTTCGTAGCACGAGGTCCACTGGTGATTTGATGGCATGTCTCACCGAAAAGTGGAACCAAAGCGTACATCAATCTGGCGAAAGCAAGATAGTTGCACTGGATATTTCTAAGGCATTTGGCAGAGTTTGGTATCAGGCTCTTTTGTCGAAAACGCGTGCATTTGGGATCGACGACTCTCTTCTTCAATGGATTAGAAATTACCTTTCGGAACGTTCAATTCAAGTTATCTTGGACGGTTTCAAGTCTTCACAAAATAAATGCTGGTGTGCACCAGGGCTCTGTTCTGTCACCGACACTCTTTTTAATTTTCATTAACGATCTCTTGTCTACTACTTCTAATCCAATATATTCCTTTGCTGATGACAGTACTCTCTACTTTTCATATTCGTTTCCGGACTCACGGCCCTGCTCTTCGGCTGTAGAACGAGAACGGCAGCGTATGCTAAGCTCATTAAATTCCGATATCAACAGCATAGCCAATTGGGGAACTATCAACAGAGTGGAATTTAATGCTTCCAAAATACAATGCTGTCTGCTGTCTTTAAAGCGAAATTTAAACACCCAGCCATTATCTATGAATGGCACTTGCATCGTCGAAACCGAAAAACTTTCCATTCTCGGTATGTGTGTCAATGACAACTTACGTTGGAATGACCACATATTTGATGTCGCCAAAAATGCTGCGAAATGTCTAGGTTTCCTCAAGCGAAGTAAGAAATATTTTACCCCCTCTGATCTGGCCTCAATATATAAGGCATTCATCCGCCCAAAATTGGAGTACAACTCCCACATCTGGTCAGGTGCTCCTAAAACATCTCTGCACCTGCTAGATAGGATTCAAAACCGTGCGATAAAACTTATTGACGATACTAACATCAGTCAATCAATGGACACCCTCGAACACCGACGAAATGTCTCGTGTCTCACTTTGTTCTATCGCTATTTCCACCACCAGTGCTTCACGGAAATCGCCAGAAGCATTCCGCCCATTCAAACTTTCAACCGTAACACCCGTCTCGCTATGAATGCTCATCAGTATACCCTCACATTTTCGGACGTACTCTAAAATATCGTGATTCGTTCCTAAGCCGTACAACTCGCTTATGGAATGCCCTGCCGATCTCTGTATTTCCTGGTCGTTATAACTTGCAAACATTTAAAAACAATGTACATCGGTACCTCTCTTTTCTTCCTCCCTAAATTTCCTTTGCCCGCGCTGTGTAAGGGTACTCAAACCCCTTGAGCGCGCGCTCATTATAAAAAAAATGAGTGCGTTTTTTTCCCCGGATCCTTCTCAACCGTTATCTCTTAACCTTGATCCGAGTGATTCTGAATTGTTTCCAAATTTCTGTTTTCAGTGTATTGATGAATTCGATGTATTCAAAGCTATTAACTCAGTAAAATCCAATGCCAACGGATGGTATTTCGCCTCGATTTCTCAAGCTAATACTACCCCATATCATTTGTCACAATACATCATATATAAATGGATTTACTTTTTCCGACTCATCCACCAAGCTTCTAAGCTGTTATCTAAGAGATAGAGTACAGTCGGTCGTTATAGAACTTGGTTATTCAAATTCTAAAACCATCCACGCAGGCGTTCCGCAAGGCTCCGTACTAGGACCACTTCTGTTCTCTCTTTTTAACAATGAAATCCCAAGTATTGTTAAGAATTGCAAAATTCACATGTACGCTGATGATGTGATTATATACATATTTCTCGCGCCCTATTGGTCTTGTAGAAGATTGTGTTGCTAGGGTGAATGAAGATCTTGATAATATATCCAATTGGTCAAAAAGTAACAGATTGAAGTTAAACCCAGTCAAGACAGTTTGTATTGTTTTTTCAAATAATGAGGTGTGTCCAAATGATTTTTCACCTGTTGTACTTGATGCCAACCCCATATAAAGGGTTCGCCATCTAACGTTTTTTTTTCAACTAGTGCTTATTTTGTGAATCGTAAGACTTAGCTCATGTCTGATTTGACAGATAATTAGTTTTATCCTTCCGCTGAACGAATATGTGTTCAACTTGAACAACGCTGGGAAATATTACCTGCGATCGACTTAGAGAAGATGCCGATTTTGCCAAAAAAATCATCTTTTCAGATGAAGCTCATTTTGATCTTGGCGGGTATGTAAACAAGCAAAATTGTCGCATTTGGGGCACAGAAAACCCGCACGTATACACTGAAAAGCCGATACACCCAAAACGAGTCACTGTTTGGTGCGGATTTTGGTCCAGAGGCATTTTTGGGCCATTTTTCTTCAAAAATGGTCAAGGAGTGGCCGTTACAGTCAATGGCGATCGTTATCGGGCCATGTTGAACGAATTTTTGTTCACAAAAATTGAAGAGGAGGATATTGGCAACTCCTTCTAACATTTTTTGGGTAACTAGTTGTTTTTCCAACATCCTGTGATTCCATAAGGGACACCCTGAAAAAAGTTTATTGTGGACTGCGAATATTACGATACTCTGCGAACTACTTGCATCACCTGGTGAAAATACGATTAATCAAAACACTTGTAATGCCATACTTTTAGTTTAATTGTTCCGTATTTCCCTATCTTGACAGTGTTTGTAAGCATCGACTTAATGTTGCATTTAATGACTGTGTCCGTTTTATTTATAATATCCCTAGGTCCATTAGTGTATCCCGATTTGCATCGTCAATTTACGGTCTCAATCTAAATCTGTATTTTAACTTCGGCAATATATTAAAACTATTTAAAATTATACAAAGTAATAGCAAACAACTTATTATTCCTTCATTCACACATTGCATTGGAGAGCGATCCTTTCTTGTATCTGCAATTCGTTTCTGGAACTATCTTCCACATGAATTGCAGGTTATCAGCTCATATGCCATCTTTCAGAAAAAGCTTTTCCTTTATCTGTCCGATAACCACATCATAACTTAGATATGACTCAATCTATGTATAATTTTTATTTATTATAATTCTTATTTTTCTTTATTATGATTTGTATCGTCTGGAAAACTGTGCTTTTAAAAGATATCTTATCTTGTAGTACTGATGCAATTTTAATTTAAATACAATTACAAATACAAATTTCAAATTACAAACGATGTTCAAAAAGTTCGATACCCTTTTTATAATAAGAACTGTCTTACTCCTCAAAATAGCCATTAACTGCCGACATCACTTCTTCATCGTTGGAAAATCTTTGACCACTGAGCCATTTTTTCAAGTTTGGGAACAGAAAACAATCCGAGGGGGCTAAATCTGGCGAATAGGGTGCATGGGGTAGCAATTCAAACTTTAATTCATTAATTTTTGCCATTGCAATAATGGATTTGTGAGCTGGTGCATTTTCTTGATGAAACAACACTTTCTTCTTAGGCAAATTCGGCCATTTTTGCTTGATTTCTTCGCTCAAACGTTGCAATAAGTTCGCATAATACTGGCCGTTGATAGTTTTTTCCTTTTTCAGGATAGTCAATGAAAATTATCCCACGAGCATCCCAAAAAATCGACGCCATGATTCTCCCTTTTGAATCCATTAGCTCATATGAATAAAAAGTAGTAAAGCTAAGTTTACTACAATTTTTGTAGTAAATACTACATTTGTAGTATGTTGATATGAATAAAGACGTCTTTACTACACTACAGTTGTCAATTGTTTTCGAACATGCTAGTTTAGAGCCACTTCGTATGAATAAAAGTAGCATGTACTACACTTTTGATGTAGTAAAGTGAAAAGCAGACTACAAACAAGTTTACTACAAGAAAAATGTCTTATTTGCGTAAACATTGGTAGAATCAGTTTGAGGTTTTAGGAATTGAAATGGTTTGCGTGATCATGGCTATGTTTATGAATACTACCGAACGGCAACATAAATCATATAAAAGAAGACGTGACGCTGACATCGATAATTTTAAAGCGATGTATAGATTTACGGAAGAAAACGTCGATTGGTTGGCATAAAATTTTTTAGGCCCGGACAGTGGGGAAACAAGAGGTGGCGCGCTTACGAATTCGCAGAAAATGCGAACGTTTTTGCGGTATGTTGGTGATCCAGGTTTCCAGGTAAAAAATCTGTGAATTTTTCATGACATGATAGTAATTAATTTGGTTGCTTCAGGTTGGCGTGGGAGAGGATATCGGGATATATCAAACGACAGCCAACAAAATCATTTGGTTTGTATGCCAAAAAATTGTTGCTAGAGCTGGCGAATGGATTCGTTTTCCCTCCAGTGAGAATGAAATGAATGAAGCCAAAAATGTATGGCTGATCAATAACTTAATTCCAAATGCAATAGGAGCGGTCGACTGTACACATATTTTAATAATTCGTCCTCATGAACACGGCGATGAATTCGTTAACCACAAAGGATTGAATTTGTTTAATGTACAGGCGACCTGCGATGGAAAGTATATGTTTACAAGTGTTGATTGTTCTTGGCCTGGTTCGGTTCACGATGCGCGAATCTGGCGCAACTCAAACGTAATGCAAAGTATGTACGAGAATGCTTCACTTTTGGCTGATGATGGTTACGGAATCGCACCATGGCTAATTACGCCATATCGCGAAACAGCAACACCGGCCCAACGTTTGTTCAGCAAAATTCATGCTAAGGAGCGTGTTGCAATTGAATGTGTATTCGGCCAGGTGAAATAGAGGTTTCCCATATTGCAGTCTAAAATACGAATGACAACAAGCCGAGTGCCATCAATGATTTTGGCTTGCTTTGTTTTACATAATATCGCAAAAACTTTGCATGATGAAGATTTTGAATATTTTGAGCATAAAATAGAAGTAGTCAACATGCCTTTACGGGAAAACACAGGCAATAATAATGACAAATCAAGAGGTATTCAGCGCCGTGATGCCATTGCTGCGTTTTTGTCAGGTTAGATTGAGGGTAATCCTCGTAAAAAAACGTTTTCATCAAGTGCCTTATTTGAAATTTCATTTAAATTACTAAACTAAAAGTATTCCTCTTAACCAAACACATTTGCAATTTGTTATTTAATTTATTAAAAAAAAAGAATTTTCTTGTTAAATGAAATGTAGAAATGTGTATAAAAGATATAGTTCAAAAATTAAAAAAAAATAATGAGTCAAACCTTTTTCTGCAGTTCTTGCTCATAAAATTTGATCTGTATTTGAATTAGATATTCCGCTTTTGTTAAAATTCCTGCACATCTATCGTAAAAGCCTTTCTGAACATCAAATACCTCCAATTGTTTCATCAAGACCAGGCGCTGCAAATCGCTCAAGCTTAACCTTTTTTCCCTACTGTCAATCTCATCCTTTCAGAATAAACAAAATGTATATTGGCACACGCCTACATTAGTTAAAATCCTTAATAACAAACGAACCTTATATTCTGATGATTTCATTTCAGAATTCACAGTGCTTATGCCCTTGGATGCTGATTTGCTGCAGTGTGTGCTTGTGGAAGGTAAAAATTCTTCATCTACCTCAGTCTTGGACACAGTCTTAGGAATGTAAGTTTCATCTAAGTTCTTCCTTTTCTTAGACGAAGGCGTTTTCCATGCAAACATGGATTGTGAAACCTAAAGTTTGCCCTGATCATCATCGGAACTGCATAATTAAATTTTTTCTTGTCCAGGAGTTTGAGGTACACTAACTGAAACTCCATCTAATTCAATTGTAAATATCTGTAACAGAACGCCAACACCAAATGTCAAAAGGAACAGATCCATGAGAAAATTATAGTTATCTGTCAAACCGCATGTTGTGTCTCTTTCCCGCGATGACATCCCGCCAAAAATTCCCCTTTTGCGCGTTGTTTTTTCGTTTTAATTCATTTTGAAAAAGTCCGTCATAGCGAGCACACGGGTAAGAGACACAAACTGCGGTAAGTTTTACACATTATATCCTTTAAATTTATATTAAATTTTAATTTCCTAGAAATAAACTGAATTTCACACCATTTGGTTTGGACTGTTAATTTCCTGTCTCTGCTGCTCGCTTGTGGCGGAACAAATTTTTATTTCGCAATTTTCAATGCGTAGCGGTGTACATCGTGAAGCCATCACATCAAGCCAAACTGAGACTCCCCTAGCCGCCGCAGAGTACAAATCTCAGTGCAAGCCAATGCAACGTACACCGCCACGGAAAAGTCCACGTTTAAATCAGCCACAAGCCACAACTACCAACGTTCTAATGGAACAAAAATCTGAAGCTGTTGCCCATACATCTACCACTGCTTCCACGGTCGGTGCTCCTATAGCTCAGCCGCTTATTTCACCAAACGTTTCCATTTCAGTGTCGTCCGCACCACCCCAAGATAACCCTTTGGAGATAATGCAAAAGCAAGTAAACGCTTTGGAATGCCAGCTTAAAAACACACAAGAAAAGCTTAAGGAGCGTGATCTACAGTGTCAGACATTAAGTCAGGTTCTGCAAGCCAACGCTGTTCAATTGAATATGCCGGACACATTGTTGCCGTTATCCACCTCATACACGCGCACAACTGTAACAGCCTCACAGTTATCAATCACGCCATCCACCACACCACAGATAAGTACCGCCATGCTATCGTATTTATCGCCGTTTTCTATGCGCCCAGCCACGCCGTCTCCCGTTGTCAGTTGTTCATCGACAAACGAAATTCTTCTTCACAACTACAGTACAGTACCGCCCAGTACATCTGTGCCAACAACCATTCCGTTATGGTCGTCAGGATACCATGTACCGTACAGAAGCACAAGTAACTGCAGGTGAAAATGAAGTAGTTCTGAGCTGTTCTACCAGCTCCCCATCGAACTCGTTGCTGTTTCGGATTTTGCCTGTCATTCTGTTTGGACCCACGAAGCAAGTGGAGACTTATGCGCTGTTGGATGAAGGTTCCTCTATAACGATGATGGATAGTGCTTTGGTCAACGAACTTGGACTAAAGGGTCATCAAAGTCAGTTGAATGTTCAGTGGTTCGGAGGTAGAGCTGCACAGGAGACCGCAACATTGGTCGACGTGCTCGTCAGTGGGGCAAACAGAAAAAGGAGACATCTACTACGTAACGTTTACTGTGTACAAAACTTGCGCTTACCAAAACAAACTTTGAACAGCCGTGATATTCGAAACGAAAAATTCAAGTTCTTGCCAACTCAGCCTTACTCAAATGTTACACCAAAATTGCTCATAGGACTAGACCATTGTCGCCTGGGACTGCCAAAGGAAACGGTTCATCTGAGATATGGAGGCCCTTACGCTGCTAATACCGAATTAGGATGGGTTGTTTTCGGCACGACGAAGATGGTTAATCAAGAAGTGAGGAGGGAATCATGTCTGATGATGAAAGCGACAAACAGTGATGCTCTTTATACATTAGTTAAGGACTATTTTGAGACGGAGAACTTCGGGGTGCGGCCAGCACCTATATTGGAGAGTGAAGCCGACGTGCGTGCGAGAAAAATACTTGAAGCGACAACGATTAAAGTTAATGGCCGATTCCAGACTGGACTACTGTGGAACAACGACAAAATAGAACTGCCAGATAGCTATGTCATGGCTATGAGAAGATTGTTGGGTATCGAACGTAAAATGAAGAAAGATAATTCGTTCGCCACTGCCTACAACGAAATTATTCAAAGCTATGTTACGAAAGGGTATGCGCGAAAGTTGCAACCTTCCGAAGCCACAATCGTAAAGCCAAGAACGTGGTACCTTTCACATTTTGCCGTCACAAATCCCAACAAGCCAGGGAAGCTACGTTTAGTGTTTGATGCCGTCGCCACCGTGAAAGGGATTTCATTAAACTCGTGCCTTCTAAAAGGACCCCAACTATACCAACCAATGCCTTCAATTTTGTTCAATTTCCGTAAAGAGGCTATTGCTGTATGTGGGGACATAAGAGAGATGTTCCACCAAGTACTAATCCAACCTGAAGACAGATGTTCGCAGCGATTTCTCTGGCGTGACGGAAGTGATACCCGACCACCAGATGTATACGAGATGCTTGTAATGACATTTGGGGCCGCTTGTTCACCGTGTGCCGCTGAATATGTCAAGACCGTAAATGCCAAGGAGCACCGTAATTATGACGCAAGGGCTATCGAAGCTATTCTCCACCATCACTACGTCGACGACTACGTGGATAGCTTCGACTCCATTGATAAAGCTGTCAGAATCACTAGACAGGTGTGTGAAATTCACAAGGATGCTGGATTCGGGATGCATAGCTTCACCTCCAACTCGTTTGAAGTTCTGCAAGCTTTATCAAATGGTGTGGATCGCGATATATCAGACATGCGGAGATCCATGGAAGATAGCCTGGGCACAGAAAAGATCCTTGGGATGTACTGGCAGCCATCCAGTGATACTTTCAGGTATGAACTAAAATTTCATCGTGTCGATGCAAGCATCATTGATGGAAAGGTAACCCCTACCAAAAGAGAATTACTGAGTATCATCATGTCAGTGTACGATCCGTTGGGATTATTATGTAACTTTTTAATTACTGCGGAGTTGTTGATGCGCGAAGTTTGGAAACGTGAAATCCGTTGGGATGAGCAACTAACTGGTGACGTAGAAGTAGCTTGGAAGAAATGGTGGCGGCTTATAAATAATGTACCCGAGTTCCAGATACCACGTCACTATTTCTCCTGCACTGTTCCAAAGCAACTTCAGCTACACGTTTTCTCGGATGCCAGCGAAGACGCCTTTGCCGCCGTAGCATACTGGAGGGCCATTTACTCCAATGGAAGAATTGCTGTTGCGTTGGTGTGTGCCAAAACTAAGTGTGCGCCTTTGAAACCAATGACCATCCCGCGGCTCGAACTGCAAGCCGCAACCCTAGCGAATCGCCTTATGAAGACAATCATAGATGAACACTCACTGAAAGTCAAGCAAATTTTCCTTTGGAGTGATTCTACAACAGTTCTCAAATGGATTGGGTCAGGAACTCGTCGCTTTAAACCGTTCGTAGCACACCGTATTGCCGAAATTCTTGCTGTCACTGACGTAGCCAACTGGAGGTGGGTGCCAACGCAATATAATGTCGCCGATGAAGCCACTCGGCCAAACAGTCGAATAGATTTTAGTAGTTCATCTCGGTGGTCAAGAGGTCCAGAGTTTCTTTGGGAAAATGAAGAGAAATGGCCACCTGACAGCGTTAACATCAACCACCACGAAGACGATGAGGAACTTCGCCCGAAATTTGCTCTTTTATCAGTGAGTACCACCTTTATAGAATTCAATCGATTTTCCTCCTTTACTAGACTGAAACGGACGGTTGCATGGATCATTCGCTTTATCCAGCTATGTCGTAAAATAAGCTCCGAGACCTCCAGTTTGACTATAGACGAACTGAAGGCATCTGAGGTCGTGCTATGTCGTCAGGTCCAGTCTGAAGTTTATGCTGCCGAGTTACAACGAATTGAAGCAGGCAATTATCTGGATAAAGGAAGCGGCCTCTACAAGCTTTCACCGTACAAGGACAAAGATGGGGTTCTACGCGTCAATGGTCGAATTGACGCAGCTAGTTGGCTTCCGTACAACGCAAGACGACCTATTATACTGCCTCCGGATCATATGTTTTCTACCTTGATCGTCCGGCACTACCATCAGCGGATGAAACACCAAAACGTCGAATCAGTGATATGCGAGGTACGAAGCAGTTATTGGATACCAAAGTTGCGGCGAGTGATGCGTAAAGTAAAGGCAAGCTGCAACGTATGTAAAATAGCTCGCGCCTCACCCGTCACCCCAATAATGGGACCGCTGCCAGAGGACCGCGTGACACCTTATATGCGGCCCTTTACATTCACGGGGATAGACTACTTTGGCCCGATCACAGTCTCAATAGGCCGTAGGACGGAGAAAAGGTGGATAGCATTGTTTACATGTTTGGTGGTGCGAGCCATTCACCTGGAAATTGCTTGCGATCTCTCAACGGACGCCTGTATTGTGGTAATACGGAATTTCATCAACCGTCGTAGAGTACCGATAAGAATTCGTACTGACAACGGCAAGAACTTCGTCGGTGCAGATAGAGAGGCAAAACGTTTTTCAGATGTGTTTGATTGTGGACGTATCCAGGACGAACTTTCTACGCGAGGAGTAGAGTGGGTGTTCAATTGCCCGAATAACCCTTCTGAAGGCGGCGCGTGGGAGAGAATGGTGCAGTGTGTGAAAAAGGTATTGCGTCACACTTTGAAGGAAGTGAAACCCCGTGAGCATACGCTACAGTGTCTCATCGTCGAAGCGGAGAACGTTGTAAACTCCCGCCCTCTGACACATCTACCAATCTCTGTAGACCAAGAAGAGCCATTGACTCCGAACCATTTCCTTCTCGGCGCTGCCAATACAGCCCAAACTCCAGGCTTGCAAGAACCAGATGAAAAATTATATTTCGTGCGTAAGCAATGGCGAATTGCACGGCAACTGAGGGATCGATTCTGGAAGCGTTGCATTACGGAGTATTTACCTACGCTGACGAGACGTGTTAAGTGGTGTCGAAGGACAAAACCTTTAAAGGAGGGAGACCTGGTTTTCATTTGTGACCCGAATTTGCCAAGGACGCAGTGGTGTCGTGGAAGAGTGGTGCGTGTATATTACGGAGCGGATGGTGAAATAAGACGAGCAGACGTATCAACCAAATCAGGAGTATTGCGACGACCTGTATCCAAGTTGGCTGTTCTTAATTTGGATAATAGTGAATTGGACTAATTCACGGAGGTGGGGATGTAACAGAACGCCAACACCAAATGTCAAAAGGAACAGATCCATGAGAAAATTATAGTTATCTGTCAAACCGCATGTTGTGTCTCTTTCCCGCGATGACATCCCGCCAAAAATTTCCCTTTTGCGCGTTGTTTTTTCGTTTTAATTCATTTTGAAAAAGTCCGTCATAGCGAGCACACGGGTAAGAGACACAAACTGCGGTAAGTTTTACACATTATATCCTTTAAATTTATATTCAATTTTAATTTCCTAGAAATAAACTGAATTTCACACCATTTGGTTTGGACTGTTAATTTCCTGTCTCTGCTGCTCGCTTGTGGCGGAACAATATCAAATTAATTGTTTATTAAAATGTTGAAATACGTACAATTCAATTTAACCACAGTTGGGTTTTCTTCAGCTCCCATGAGTTCAAAGAAAATTGGCTCACCGGCATTTAAAACATATTTCCGATTGCCAGTTTTGTTATTGTCGGTCTTTGTCTTGACGCGCGTCTTCATGCTGTTCAGTTTTTTGTAAATTTGCTGCTCACTGATTAGAATGCCCTTTTGCAACAATATGAAATCGATGATGTCCTTCACGGCCAATTTCTTTTTAGATTTCATATTTGGTGTTTGACCCTTCTTCAGCAAAACAGCTCCACATTTTTGCACGGCTGTGCCAAACAAAAAGTCGCTTACGCGATTCATCATGATCTAGAAGATATTGCGTTTCCATGTCAGACTCTTGCGATTCAATTATATCCATCTTTTTATTTATTTAAGTAACTATTTGGGAATAATCGACTAGCTCAAACAAAATCAAAAACTCAAAGGCAACCACAACAATTCATTTTGACAGATGTTAAATTGTAGCATATGCTACATTTCCCAATTTCGAAAGTAGTACCTTTTTTTTATTCATACCAATTGAAGAGTTTTGGGGCAGAGTTTACTTTTCAGTAGATGCTACAAATTTTTGTGTTTACTACTTTTTATTCATATGAGCTATTGTTCTGATTGTTCTTTTGTCTCGGGTGTAAAGTAATGGACCCACGTTACATCTATTGTTATGAAACGTCGCTAAAATTCTGCTTTGTTGCTGTGAAACTTCGCTAAACACTCAATTGAAACATCTTCACGACACTGTTTTTGCTCGAGTGTGAGCAAACGCGGCACCCATCTTGCACACAGCTTTCTCATATCCAAATTCTCAAATAATATGCGATGTACTCGTACCACACTTTTTGAAATGCCTACAATGTCTGCTAGCTCGCACACTTTCAGTCGACGATCATCCAGTACCGCTTTGTGGATTTTCTTCAACATTTCTGGAGTCGTCACCTCATTTGGTCGACCACTGCGATGCTCGTCTTGGCAGCCTGTTGTAAACGAATGAGCAGAATCCAGTTCAGCTTTTATATTGGTTGGGCTGAGGCCTATCAAATAAAAGTATTGTATCACATAACGATGACCAATTTTCTCCATTTTCACAAATTCACTGACAACGTTCACTATTGATGGCTGCCAAACAAATAATAAACAACGTGGCGCTTTCAACCTTGATTGCATACTTTCCAATACAGTGATATTTTCAAACAACTACCGCCATGCCTTGGTCGGGCCGGGTACTTCTGGAACCGCCCGCGTATTACATATACAGTGGCGTACAAAAGAATCGGGCCAAACACCGTTGAATGACAATCGCATTAAATGAAAAATCTTTTCAAATTTTGATTAGCATAAAATAAAGTTTATTTCATATAAATAAAAAAAAAAACAAAAGTTTTCAGTTTTATTGCAAAAATTCAATATTTGCGGTGTGGAAAACTATCGGGCCATTTTGATCGTACTTGAAACTAGCTATGAAAAGAAATATTTTAATAAAATAGAATTAAAACTTTATACCTAGGAGATTTAGTACTTTGTTGTCATTCCCTTCGCAGCACACCGACGCACAGTGGTTCCGCTTCCTAAGAAAGGCGGTCATAGGAGTTTCGTATGAACGTTTCATAAAATAACAATTGTTCTTAGACCTACAGACAATTAATTAGCAATTACAGAGTTGCCAACATTGCAATAAAAAAAGGTTTTTTAGAATGATTAACAGCCATAAAGTTAGAATCATATTTTGTTTCGTTTTGAAACGGAAGCACTGAACCTTTGTTGATATTTTACTGACATTTTTTTGACTTTAGAATTATTTTTTTTGTTTCGTGTGAAGGGCCGATTTTTGTGGAAATACTCATCTAGAAAATAAAATTTAAATATCGAGCTAATTCAAAATTAAATGTTATCGTAACTATAACTAATCTACTACTCTGACCATGAGTAACTCCTGCAAATAAACACGTGACGCGACTTGAGCTAATTAGCCCTTGGTGATAACAATGTTGACACTAATCCGATGTGTTCACTTCCGATGCAGAAAAAAGAATGTTTTAAACAATGGATTCCCAAACCTTTTGTATCATCAGGTAGTGTGACATTTAAAGGGTAATTGAGCGACTAAGCAGGGCTTACTTCAATCACAGAAATCTGCGGCCTATGACCTACAATGGCACCACTGTGTGACGGGGTATTGACTCTATAAAGTGAGTCGGGTACTCAACATTAATTTTTCTCCATTCTTCACATAGAGATGCAAAGAGATCAGTTTTATTTGATTGCGTTTTTGCATACAGATTATTTCCCAACTCGTCCCATAAATGTTCGATGGTGTTTAGGTTCGGGGATTACGCTGGCCAAGGCAAAACTCTTATGTTTTTCGTAGCAACCCATTCGCGGACAAGTTTGGCGGTATGTTTGCGGTCGTTATCGTGTTGGAAGATCCACCCGTCTAACAAATTGTTTTCAGCATAAGGTAGGATAACATTCTCCAGAATATTTTTGTAATATGCAGCGTTCATTATGCCATTGATGTTGTATAATGGTCCAACACCTTTTGCTGAAAATGCACCCCAAACGATAACGCTCCCCCCCCCCACCGTGTTTTACAGTTGGGATTTGGTATCTGTGACTGTACCTCTCTCTAGTGGGACTTCTTACGTACTGCCTGCCATCACTTCCAAATAAATTTGTGACCATTGCGTTATAGTCCAGTTCTGGTGTTCGCGAGCCAACCGTATTCTTTCCTTCTGGTTCTTTTTGAATATTAATGGCTTTCTAGCGTCGATACGTCCAAACAATCCCACGCTATTTAGCCTTCTGGAAATGGTACTCCGACTTACAATTGCAAGATTTTCGGCTTTTAGTTCTTCGTAATGTCTACAGCGGTCTTTCTGACATTAGCCAAAGATTTTCTGTTAATAATCCTGTCTATGCGGGATGTTGTTTTCCGAGGTCTTCAAGACTTGGGTTGATTATCTAGACCTAAACCAGTCTTAAATTTCGCGGTAATGTTATTCACCGTTGTCTTTCCGATCGATAATAACGTTGCGATTTCTCAGGATGATTTCCCATTTTCTGACAGTTCTATAACTCTTTGCTTTATTTGGATACCAGTGTAGGGTGCCAGTTATTAAACTAATATCAACTTACACTGAGAACTGATCAAAAACGAAAGACTGAAATTTCTGGAAAATAGTATGGCCTGATACTTTTGCACACAAAATTTTGGGAGGCAAAATCACCTCCATTTACTTTTTGCAAAAAAAAACCAGATGAATTCAGTACATTAGATCGTAATATATTTATAACAAAAAAAAAAATAGTTCGATTTGCTTTAATAAAATGAGTAAATACCAATTCGATTTGATTCTTTTGAACGCGACTGTATGTAAATAGAAATGGCTTCGCTTTTAGTAAGATAATATCAAAGATCTTTTCTGACAATTGGTTTGAATAAGGTATTTGGCTTCAGTCTGGTAGATTGATTGGTAACAAGGTTGACAGATGTACGACAAGTTAACAAACTTATAAAATTAAACCACAAATATAAAAGATTGTCTCAGATTGTCTCTTTTTCAGATTTTTTATACACTGGCGATCACTATGATATGCCATACATTTTGCAATCGATTTTCACTCTTTATACCTGTTTGAAATTTAGTTCCCGGAAACTTTTACTACCTGTGAACAGGTACATATTTTCTCAACAGGAAGTCATAAAATTAAAGGGTAAATAAGAAACGACAGTTGGAATTTCCCATGACCAATCAATGAACTACTCGAAAAGCGTATAAAAAGATGCGCCACTAGGATGAGGCCATTGCGAATATTTCGTTGCAGGAGTTCACATCAGCGATTTTTTTCAAAGTTTTGTTAAGAATATTTAAAAAAGCATTGAAAAGAACTGCTTTTATTTTATTATTAAATGGGTTCCGGAAAGACTTTGACAGTGACAGAAAGAGCTTTGAATGAGTTAGGACTCTCTGGCCGAGAAATTGCAAGGAGGCTTAATAGAAGTAAGACTATTGTAAACAGTTATCTTGCGGATCCACAATACTATTGGAAAAACCAAAAAGGACGCATGGCAAAAGCAACAACATTGTGAGAAAAGCGGTTAATTCTACAGCGTGCCTCAAACTCTACTCTACCAGCGACTAAGGGCCAACAGCGGAGTATCAGCCAGCATAGCAACGCTCCGAAGGATAATCCGAAAAAGTGGTACTGTACAGAGAAGAAAACTTAAAAAGAAACCTGTTTTGAGGCAAGTACACAAGGAGCATGAATTTTGCAGGAGAACATGTCGCTTGGAGCAGTGAATGGAAACGCGTTGTCTTTTCGGATGAAAAAAAGTTTAACCTTGACGGCCCCGATGGTTACAACATTTATTTCCATGATCTAAGAAAGAAGGAGCTTATTTTGGCAAGACATCACAGCCGCACATCAGGTGTAATGGTGAGCTATTACTTACTATGGCACAATCGAGTTTGAGTTTTTGTCCACAACAATGAACGGAAACAACTACAAATGTTTGCTGGAACGGTCATTTCTAAAAGTGAAAAACATTTTCAGACCCCTGCCTTGAATATTCCAACAAGACAATGCCCCCATAAACACTTCCAGGGTTGTTAGAAGTTGGATTTAATCAGAAGAGGTGGAACTTTTGACATGGCCGCCCTACATAATCAGATTTAAACATAATCGGAAATGTTTGGGCTGGGTTATCTCGTAAAATGTATGAAAGCGGCTGACAATTTGAAGACAAGGACACTTTAATCGAAGCTATTCGTGATGCCTTTGCCCAAATTTCTCTTGATAATTTAAAAAAAAAACTGTATGATTCTATTCCAAACGGTCTTACAAATTCCAAATATGTACCTGTTCCCGGGCAGTAAAGGTTTCCGGGTACAAAATTTCTGTATAAAAAGTGAAAATGGATTGCAAAATGTATGGCCTCATCCTAGTGATCGCCAGTGTATCTCGTTCAGTTTTTGAATTAATGCTCTTTTAAAGGGTACAGCCACTTGTGGCGAGCGAAAGGACAAGATTTCCTCGATTTTTTTGGCAGCATAATAAATATTTATTTGAAATTGATTAACACTGTCGATTAGTACATGTTTTCATGTACTTGTACAATTTATTTCATTAAAAAAAATATTTCAAGATGGCGCCTTTTTTTGAGCATCAGTGGCGGTGGACATGATAACTAGGGAACAGCTCATCTAAAATCAAAATTTCAAAATGATTTGGTTAGCATATACTATTGGCTTGGGCTTAAACGAAGGATTTGTCAAAATTATGATTTTTGGAGAAATGGCGGCAGTTTTTAAAAAAAAGTTACATTCTCGAAGATCTCAATTTTCGGTTTTTTCGGTCTAAAACAGAACATTTCCCACAAAAAATTAAAGTCCTTCGTTCAAGCACAAGCTATTGTCATAACAAACAAGTAGAAAAAAAAATTGGTGACGATCGATGTCTAGATTTTGAGAAATCGTGTCCACCGCAAAGGTGTTTTTTGAAAAGCGCGATTCTGAGAAAATCGTGTTTAAAGTTTTGATTGTAGATTTTTCATATGTAACATTAATTTTTGTACACTCACACCGAGTCATCGATTCCAGGCCCATAAAGTAGTCCTTCTGCATCTTATGAGAGTGTCGATTTGCTGTACAGCCGAAGTCGCACCGCGGCGGCGAGGCCTCGCACTAGAATGCTTATAGTTCCGCTTCTAAAACTCCGATCATTATAAAATTTTGTGAGGATATTTTTGAAGGTTTTTCGACAGTGACAACTGGCGATTCAGCGTGATGCCTTTTCCCGTACGTTGTGGTAATAATTAGTTTGCCATACCTGGTACAAAGTGGAAGAATAAAAAGACCTTTAATATCAACTGATGATACAATACTTAGATTCAGACAATCAAAAAATTGCTGTGTCCCAACAAGCGTCTGGTCTGACTGTAAGGAAATTTTTAGAAGGAGCTGGAATATCAAATAAGCCATTCAATTTGTATCTCATTAGAATCTTATGACACGGTTTTGATAGATAAGTTGAACATCCACCGAGTTGTAGTAAAGTTTGTTCATCGTTTAATGACCGAAGCGTAGGAAGAGCATCGAAGGAATTTTTGTCAGCAACTTATAAAGTCAGAATAATTTCATCTCCATCTTAGGGGGGCTACTCACCAAATTAAATCTTAGTTCGGTTCTTATTTATCTAATAGAGGGCAAAGAGTTAAAATTAGTGGTCAATTAAGTTCTACTAAAAATATTTCTATAGGAGTTCCTCAGGGTTCAGGGCTCGGTTCTCTACTCTTCCTAATTTTCATCAATTCGCTATTTTCACAAAATTATCGTAGCAAAGTCAACGCATTTGCTAATGACATGGCATGTGCTTTCCAAAGTAACTCCGCGTTAAATCTAATTTCTAACATAAACCATGACCTGGAAATCTTGGGCCACTGGTTCTAGCAACATACGTTAGTTAAACTAACACAGCAAACCAATGGCACCACAGAAAGTCGATATGCTCTCTCTAGGCTCAGAGAACGAAAGATATATGAAAACATTCGTCTCTTACTTGCCTATTTACATGACAAATCTGACTCGGTCCGCTACGAAGGGAAAACCAAAACCAGCGTCATGGTTTCCATCCAGCAGGAAGACCTCCCTACCGACCCTATCAGTCTCAAGAACCTTTATGTCAGGTACCACGAGATTTTTAACATGTCCCCTCAGAAAGTAGCAGACGACCTCGCTGCATTCGGCAACTATGTTCACTCTAAACGAGTATCACACCTACAACGAAGACGAGCCGACCACGACAAATTTTTTCGTCCATAACGTGCCTCCCTTGCCAGCGCTTAAACCATCCTGCCTCACACCTCCACCCCACAACATCCCTCTTACATTTTACTACCAGAATGTAAGAGGTCTTCGCTCTAAAACCAATGCTGTCCTACGTCAATCGCATGCTCTTCCCTTTGATATCTACGCCTTGACCGAAACCAATTTGATTCCCGACATAAAGAACCAGGAATTGTTCCCTCCTACTTTTAATGTTTTCCACGACGACGATCCTACCCGCACAAATAAAGATTCCCCCTGTCGAGGCGTCCTACTGGCGATGGACAACAGCCTTAACTCTTCCCCCATTACAATTTCTTCATCCTCTAAAGCCGACTTTGTCGCAATAAAAATATCACTGCCTCTCAAGTCCCTTTACGTTATATGTTGCTACATCCTACCAGCTCAGCCTATCGAATCCTACCAATTTATTATTGATGCGATCGATCATTTAATTGACCTGTCAGACCCTACTGACGATATCCTTATTTTCGGCGACTTTAATCTTCCTCAGCTACAGTGGACTCCATCAGATGATCAATCGTTTTTCATCGCTTCAAATGCCATCTCAGCTAAGGACTGTCTCTTCTTAGGTCGCTTAACAGACTCAAGTCTATGCCAAGTCAGTGGTATATCCAATTTTATGGGCAGGCAATTAGACCTTATTTTCACAACAGATCCAATTAACTCCTCAGTCTCACTTTGTCCCCTATCTCTCTCAACAATCGATAACTACCATCCCCCCCTTCTACTTTCATTTTTTCATAACTCTTCATTCCAGTCCACTCCCCCCACAACTCTCTCATCCTACGACTTTCATAAAGCAAACTTTCACAAAATCAGTGAATATCTCAGCAGATCCCTCTTTAACTTTCACAACCTAAGTATAAATGATGCCTTATCCATTTTTTATAAAGAAATATTTAATTCTTTTTCCCTTTACGTTCCGTTTTCCCGCCTTAAAACATCATCTACTAGTCCTCCCTGGTATAATCGCAAGCTTCGTTCCTTACGAAATCAGAGAAATAAGTTATGGGCTCTTTTATTGCGTACCAGATCCTTTACCGACTATTCCAACTATCTTGGTGCTTATCTTCATTTCACCGAACTTTACCATTCCCTTGCGCAAGTCAACCTTATAAACCACCCTAAGTCCTTTTTCCAATTTGTTAACTACAAAAGAAAGTCCGATGGTTACCCTCCTTCCCTCTCTTTCAACAACAGGTCATCAACCGATCCACTCACCATTGCCAACCTATTTGCCACATTTTTTAAACAATCCTTCACCAACGACTCCTTTGTACCAGATCCATCCTATTTTAGTTACCTACTGAACTTCTCTAATGGCCCACTTCTCTCTCATATTTTTGATCCGTTTTATATCGAACATAAATTACACCAACTCAATGACGAATTCACACCCGGACCAGATGGCCTCCCTGCCATATTTCTTAAAAAATGTTCTTTCTCTCTTTCCCTTGCCCTTTCTAATCTCTTCCGTCTATCCCTTTCACAAGGAGAATTTCCTGAGGCTTGGAAATCCTCCTTCATAACCCCGATCCACAAGAAAGGATCAAAGAATGAAATAACCAACTATCGCCCCATCGCTAAACTCTCTCATATACCCAAACTCTTCGAAAGTATTTTGTATGAAGCTCTAAGCTTCCAATGCAAATCACTTATTTCTCCTAGACAACATGGCTTCCTAAAGGGTAGGTCAACCACCACAAATCTCGTTGAATTCGTATCCTTTGCCCTCTCTGCCCTAGAAAATGGCAATGAAGTCGATGTAGTTGCAACCGATTTTAGCAAAGCCTTCGATAAAATCTCTCATCGGTTAATCATCTTTAAATTGTCTGCCCTCGGCTTTGAACCCATATTGTTGAAATGGATATCCTCTTACCTCAAAAACCGTTTTTACATGGTTCGTTTTAGGTCAGCCCAGTCCGCTCCATTTTTGGCCACATCTGGAGTTCCACAAAGCAGCCATCTCGGTCCCCTTCTTTTTATATTAACCATAAATGATCTCGATATGATCATCAAACACTCGTCTGTCTCCCTTTACGCCGACGATACCAAATTTTTCAAAACCATTTCCTCTCCCCATGACTCTTTCCTCCTTCAACAAGATCTTGATAGTTTCTCGATCTGGTGCCTCAAAAATTCTTTGGAACTTAACATCGCCAAATGCCAATCCATCACCTTCTCACATAAGCGGAACCAATCTCCTCCCCGACTCTATCTTCTCCATAACCAACCTATCTCCTCCGTACAGTCTCTTCGCGACCTCGGCATTTTGTGTGACAGCGAGCTCAACTTCCGTTTACATATGGATGAGATAATCCTCAACGCCAACTCTGCACTAGGTTTTGTAAAATGGGGGTCCAAAGAATTCACCAACCCATACGTGACCAGGTCCCTCTATATTACCTTAGTTCGCCCGCTCCTAGAGTACGCCAGTCAAGTATGGTCCCCATATCATCGTGTTCATATCTCGAGAATTGAAAGCATTCAGCGTCGTTTTCTTCGATTTGCTCTTCGAGGTATGCCCTGGGACGATCCTTTTAATCTGCCCCCCTATCAAAACCGTCTCAACCTTATCAACTTAAACACCTTTGAAGATCGCAGAGATGCAGCAGACTTTCTCTTCATTCATCGACTCCTTTCAGGTCACGTTGAATGCGCGTCCCTTCACAACTCCATTTTCCGCAACACTAACCCTCGTAATCTACGTACCCCTCGACTCTTCTATCTACCAACCCACCACACCTCCTATGGCGCGAACGAACCAATCTCCCGTATGCTACGTCAAATCAACTCAAACCCTACCGTCTTTGACTTTCACCGCACCACTTCCTACCTCAAATCTGTTCTCCTTCACCACTCCAACCAACCTTAGTTTTAAGCTTTAGTTTAAGTTTATTTTGTAAGTTATAGCTTGTATTAAGCCGAATAAATGGGGGCATTCGCCCCCACCAAAATTAAAATTAAATTAAAAATAGGGTTTTCCAATAAGGACTTGACAACTTTTTTTAAATAAAACGCAAACCATTTGAAATATTTCAAAAGCTTTATTATCGGCTTGAAGCACAATCAAAACATTTATGAATGGAACTCGACTTCGTTCATATGGCCACTGCGGGCACGTTTGCAGCGGTCGATTCGTTGGACCCAATTTTCAACGACTCGGCCACACATTTCGGCCGAAACGGACGCTATTTCGCGTTCAATGTTGGCTCTGAGCTCTTCCAACGTCGTCAGCGTGTTGGCATAAACCAATGACTTAACGTAGCCCCACAGAAAATAGTCAAGTGGCGTTAAATCGCACGAACGAGGCGGCCAATCGACTGGCCCATTTCTTGAGATAACACGCTCACCATACTTACTCTTCAATAAATCGATTGTAGCGTGTGCTGTGTGGCTTGTGGCATCATCCTGTTGAAACCATGTCTTCCAAGTCAATATCTTCCAATTCGGGCCAAAAATAATCGGTGATCATGGCGCGATAACGCTGACCATTCACAGTAACGTGGCGATCATTATCGTCGACGAAAAAATATGGCCCAATAACGCCGCCGGCATGCAAACCGTTCCAAACAGTTATTTTTTGTGGATGAAGTGGTGATTCATGTGGATTTTCACCCGACCATTAAACGCATATTTTGCTTATTGACGAACCCATTGAGCCAAAAATGAGCTTCGTCACTGAAGATGATTTTGCGATGAAATTCAACACCTTGGCGCATCTTCTCCAGAACCCAATCGGAGAACGTACGTCGCTTCAAATGGTTCATTGGCTTCAATTCTTGAGTCAGCTTGATCTTGTATGGGTGTAAACCAAGATCCTTACGCAAAATACGTCATAATGTGGTCTGAGCGATGCCCAATTCTTGAGAACGCCGTAGAATTGACTGATTTGGATCGTTTGCTACGGACGCATGAACGGCAGCGATATTTTCGACACTTTGACCAACCCGTTGTCTCACTGACACGGCAACATCACACAATGAATATGTAGACTCAAATTTTTGCACTAAACTTGTTATTGCCTGTTTACTAGGGTGAGAATTACGACCGAAAATTAGAGTTAACGCTCTTAAAGTTGCAGTCACCGACTCCGAAATTCGGTAGAAAATTTTCATAATATGCAGACATTGCTCGTTCGTGTACTTTACCATGATGAAAATGTTGAGTTTACTGAATAAATTGACAGTGACAGTATGATGATTAGTGAAAGAGTGCGTTCACAAATTAAATTCAAAGTTGTCAAGTCCCTATTGGAAACCCCTTTCTATAGTCACCTACCACGGAATCAACTTAAGACTCTAAACTATCATAGAATTGCTTACTTATCCGATGCACCAACCAGGTGTTCTTTATTAAGAGAAGAGAATAAGCAAAAACAATATGCGAATCGTTTATACTGGATCAGGAAAAGGAAGAAAAGTATGAACGATAGTTCTTTAAAAGTACTTGTAAGGGAGCTGTATTTTAATCATTCCGTTTTCCCCCATATAGCATTAACCGTTTTTTTTTTATAACGATTTTCCATGAGCCTACCGTGAATAAATTCAAGAGAGTCTGAACGATCGTCGACTGATGGCTCTACTCGTATCGAAATTAAATTAAAGAGAATTGAGTTATTTTAAGAGTCGACATGGAGGCAAACGTTTAAGTATACGCCAACAAATTCGGAGATCTTCATTCGGAATGAGGTGTTGTTAGCATGTAGTTTAATTCCTAACGTCAGTTTTACAATACATGTCAACGAATAAAGGTTCGCGACGCCACGCAACGAAAAACGTTTTAAAATTTTTTTAATTCAATTTATTTACTTATTGTTTTTTTGTTTTTGTTTTTTTAAATTGTAAGTTCCTTCGTTAAACAGATTTATTTATGTTCAGACTGTATCATACATAAATGGGGTGGAAGGAACAAGTGATGTGCGTTTGATAGAGAACCAGTGAAATATTTTGTGTTCGCCCTTTTTTTTATTTTTTTTTGAAAACCATTAAATGAATGACTGCCATTGTTTGTCGGTTATGGAAGTAAAGTGAAAATAAAAAAATCAAAAAAAAAAAAAAAAATCTTAATTTATGTATCTAATAGATCATCGGTGTGTAAACAGAGCTTTCTATTGATTGGAATTGTGATGAATCTAAGTTACATAATGAAGGAATCAACCAAAATCAATTTGTATACATTGCCTGTTGATCTATTATGAAAAGTACAATACCATATACTACGAGTATATACACATAAAGCGACAAAGACTATTAGAATGAGCAGAAAGAAGAAAAATTAACTAATTCGGTACGGATTCTACTTAGTTAATTCATTATTGGAAAATTCTCGATTCGACATTCCTAACTAGTCTGTTCTATCTATTTATCTATTTATCTATTTATAATCGGCAAACTCTTTTGCTTTCCCGCATTCTTATACGAGTTGTTCGTCTTGTCTTTTCCCCAACCCCCATCAATCATTTGATGGCTTATGTGTAATGTGAAGAGCATCGCTTGGACTTAAAGTTTAAACGTATTGTTATTTTGTTTTTTGTTTTAATTTCATTTCTGTTTATAGAGTTTATAAGATATTATATCTTTTGATTGGGCTCAATGCACAACAAGCTAACCTACTCGTATGTTGTTTTTATACATTTAGCATGAATGTATAAACAACTTCCCGCTGTTTTCCTTCCTTTCTGTGTCTCTCAATCTACTACACTAAAACGAAGAAAGAAAATAAAAGAAATTAAAACGAATGACAAAAGAACAAGTAATAAAAATGCATAAACCATAAGTAAAAGCAACAAAAATACACTTCTCGGCTAAAATACGACAGCAAATTCAAAGGGAAACGAGGAAGTTCTTTAGATTGAAGATCCATGCATTCGGATAAGATTGATGATGCTGTACCAACCTACTACCAAAAGACACAAAAAGGTTCGTATGCCATTTACATATATGACTTTATGTATATTTCTACATACGAGTGTATCAAATGCATGTGTTGAGATTATGTATACATTTATTTTATTACGTTTTCTACATTTGTGGGCAGTTAAAATGGTTTGATAAACCAAGCAAGCTCTGGCTCTTGTAGTACCACATTTACCTGCATCTATAGGGATTCAATTATTTCTGTAATTTTTATTTACATCCATACAACTTTGATTATGTATCATATAATGCCAGGTTATTGTACCTACTTGTACCTATGCAATAATTTGTTTTTGCAATGAGAACAGGTTTTATAGGGATACCACAATTCTTCAAGTGTGCACATTAATACATTTGTAGGAAGGTAGGAAGGATGGTAGAAAACGCTCTAATGGCGGGTATTACAATAGATATTAGATGCTCATTTATTCAAATGTGCGCTTTAATTGGATTATTGTTGCTTTGGATAAATGCTTATGGAAAGAATCAGGAATCAAAAAAAAAAAAAACTTTTATTTATTAAATTAATTTCCTACCATGAAATTCGTTTTAATGCCTATTACGTCTTTTATTGTCTCAGTTTAGCATAATCTTAAATATTAAGCTGCGTTCACCAATTTTCTTTTCGCCTTAAAATACCATCTAAGACTTCGCCTGCTACATAAAGTGTTGCTATTCAATCGTTGAACTCGTTTAAGCCTACAAATTAGGATCCTTTTGATTAAATCAACGTCTCTCGCACTTGTCTTCACCTTCAAAATCGACTTAAACAAATGGGGCCTAAGCAACAAAAGACATTTTCATTCGCTTTCGATAAAGTGGGTTCCGCATAGCAGTAGGGATAGGACGCTAAGGGTCCCATAGAGAGTTTTCCTAATTGTTTTTACTTGCCTGCTGAATTACGGCCGGGTAAGTGTGGTACTCTATTTTAGTCCTGCAGTGGTTTAAGAGTTTGCAGTGGAGTAAATGTTACGATTACGACTTGTACGATTATATATACAGTGTTGGCCAAAACTAAAGCAACTAAAATCGCAAATACGTGTTTTGCTATACATTTCATACATTTCATAGCTTGGAATATTGTTAGTTAATTTATCAAATCAATGAACAGTAATTTTATGGTTTAAAAAAAAAAATACAAGCATTCATTTCATTTTCATTTCATTTCTTTATTCATTGAAAGCTTACACATTAAGATAACAATAATCTTATAAACTAGTGCAAGGCTTAAATATAATTTATTTAGAAAAGCGCTAACATCATCGACCGATTATTAGGCAAAAACATCGATACAATTATTTCACGCTCTTGCGGAGTATAGCGCTCCATTGCTTGTCTGTTTGTATATTGCGGCTGTCTAGTTCACAAATGTCAAATATGATTGACGTACGACGCCTTTTGCAAAAATTATTAAATAAATAATAAATAAATATATAAATAAATAATAATAATAATTTTAAATAAAATCGAACAACACTGTCATTAAATTCCATACAAAACAGGGAGAATTCAAAAAGTGAATCAAGGAGTCTGAACCTTCATTGTCTACTCTTAAAAGGTGGGCCAGCGAATTCAAAATGAATTGATTACGACCCTCGCTCAAACGGTCTGATTATTATTACCTCTACGGAATTCAATGTTGAAAAATTCAGAAACACTTACTGGAAGATAGTGAAACTATAAACACAGCATCTTACGCAAGTACTCTGCGCAATTTGAGAGAAGCAATCAAATCAATAAGGCGGCAGAAATTGACCACAGACATGTTGCTACTTCACGACAATGCAGGGGTTCACACGCTGATCTAAGAGGGCGATGAATAAACATTTTTTTCAGCAAGATTGTTGCAACATTCTTTCAGGGCATTGTAAAATTAATTTCCCGATGTAATAAGTGTAATGATGTGAAGAGGGATTAAGTATATTGAAAAACAAAAGGTATTTCAAATTTGTTTTCACGCCAATACCGAGAATACCTACATTGAATGTCCCCCGTACAGAGGTATTATTGTAGCCCCCCACTTCACTTGAATTCCTTTAACACAAAGTACTGCTTATAATTACAACCACATCTTTGCCGCATCATTTCGAATGAGAAGTGAAAACAAAATACCTCACATAGGTACATGAAAACTATTACAATTGTATGCAAACCAAGCGATCATTAACTAATTACAGCTACATAATCAGATTTGTTTACATACGTACAAACTTATGTACAGTGTTGGCCAAAACTAAATCAACTTTTACATAAACACAAGCCTCTGGAGTAAAACTGATTAAATTATGTTTTATTAAGTTTTTCTTTACAGAAGAAGTAAATCTATTTGAAAGCAAAATAAAAGGAACAAAAATAATTTTTAATAAATAGAAAAAATAAAAAAATGAAAATACTCTAACCATGGCGATTTCAAGCTGTCCGAAGCTAAAGCAACTTCATATTTAATAATAATCATCGCAACTAAACCGCAATATTTTGTGGCGAAACCTTTGTTTTTATTACTGCACTACACCTTCTTGGCACATTCTCGATCAGATTGGAAATTATAGAGCGTGGGATGGTTTTTCAAGCCTCCTGGACCTAAATATAAAGCTCGTTCCTATTCCTGAATTTTGAGAATCATAGCATTGATTTTCTGATCCCGTAACCACTCTTGAACTATTTTTGAACCATGTTTCGGATCTTTATCCTGCTGAAATATCCATTTCCTTTTCAGATTGTGGCAGCATAGTGTTTTCAAGTGTACTTTTGTAAATAAACTGGTCAATAGTCCCATCTTCTTTTTTTTTAAAAGAGTGCGCGCTCAAGGGGTTTGTGTACCCTTAAAGTGATTGTACACAGCGCGGGCAAAGGAAATTTAGGGAGGAAGAAAAGAGAGGTACCGATGTACATTGTTTTTAAATGTTTGCAAGTTATAACGACCAGGAAATACAGAGATCTGCCGGGCATTCCTTAAGCGAGTTTTGCGGCTTAGGAACGAATCACGATATTTTAGAGTACGTCCGAAAATGGGCTTGAGGGTATACTGATGAGCATTCATAGCGAGACGGGTGCTACGATTGAAAGTTTGAATGGGTATAATGCTACTGGCAATTTCAGTGGGGGAAATAGCGATAGAACAAAGTGAGACAGGAGACATTACGTCGATGTTCGAGGATGTCAATTTATTGACTGATATTAGTATCATCTATAAGTTTTGTCGCACGGGATGTTTTAGGAGCACCTGACCAAATGTGGGCATTGTACTCCAATTTTGGGCGGATGAATGCCTTATATATTGAGGCTAGATCAGAGGGGGTAAGATATTTCTTACATCGCTTGAGGAAACCTAGACATTTCGCAGCATTTTTGGCGACATCAAATATGTGGTCATTCCAACGTAAGTTGTCATTGACACACATACCGAGAATGGAAAGTTTCTCGGTTTCGACGATGCAAGTGCCATTCATAGATAATGGCTGGGTGTTTAAATTTCGCTTTAACGACAGCAGACAGCATTGTGTTTTGGAAGTATAAAATTATACTCTGTTAATAGTTCCCCAATTGGTTATGCTGTCAATATCGGAATTTTATGAGCTTAACATAAGCTGCCGTTCCCGTTCTATATACTGTAGTCATCAAAAGAATATATTGGATTAGAAGTGGCAGACAAGAGATCATTGATAAAAATTAAAAAGAGTGTCGGAAACAGAACGGAACCCTGGGGAACACCAGCATTTATTTTGTGAATATCAGACTTGAAACCATCCAAGTCAACTTGAATTGAACGTTCTGAAAGGTAGTTTCTCATCCATTGAAGAAGAGATCGATCGTCGATCGCAAATGCACGCATTTTCGACAAAAGAGCCTGATGCCAAACTCTGTCAAATGTCTTAGAAATATCAAGTGGAACTATCTTGCTTTCGCCAGATTGATGTACGCCTTGGTTCCACTTTTCGGTGAGACATGCCAGTGGTAGTGTGTTGGCTTCCAAATCGGAAGGTTCGGTGTTCGAATCCCAGCCTCGTCCGAAAGACATTCTCTTTTTCAGGCATCTTAATTCTCGTAAGACGAATGGTTGCCTCTAATACAATAACAAGTCCAATTACACTAATAATTTAGTCTCCCCATTAAATGTTGGATGCCAGCCATGGAGCGAAATAACCACTTAGCCCAAAAATCTTTCTTTCTCTCTCTGTCCTATTTTCCTAAAAACTTAACACGTGGTTCGTGCTCAGGCATTTTAAGTGTATTAATACCCACTTGAGTGTTAAGTTCTTAAAAAAAAAAAAAAAAAAACATGCCATCAAATCATCAGTGGACCTCGTGCTACGAAAACGGTATTGCCGGTCGTTGAGAAGTTTTCGTCTTTCGAGATATTTCATGAGCTGAAGATTTATCAGCGTTTCCATGACCTTGGAAAGAAATGACGTGAGTGCAATGGGCCTGTAGGAGGAGAGAGAAGAAGATTCGCCTTTTTTAGGGACGGGCTGGACAAATGCTGTTTTCCCTCTGCTCGGAAACTGTCCTAAAGAATAGGTCGATGGAAAAGAAGAACATCTCTTCAGAAGAAGGGGAGATATACCATCTGGACCAGTGGGTTTATGTATGTTGAGATTCTTAAGTACTCTTGCTACTACACGAGTGCGAAAGTGGATTCGTCCCATTGAAGATTCGATGCACTCAAGTGTAGGCGGAGAAATAGCATAATCTGGAAGTGTAGAGCTAGCCGCAAAGTGTGCAGTAAGCAGATTGGCCTTGCCCAAAGAGCTGACAGCTGGAATGTCATTGTAAATGAGCATTGAGATGGAGGATGAAGCAGAATTTCTAATGTTTTTGGCAAACGACCAAACATTTTTACTGCCTTTGGGACATTGTAGTAGTTTTTGCCTCAGTTTTTGGTCGTATTGGAATCTTATACGCTTAAGAAAGGCGTTGTAGTCATTTCTGGCTCGTTTAAACTTTTTTCGGTTTGCCTCAACTGGAAACCCTAACCCTGACGGCCTCTTTACAGCTCGAGTCGTACCATGCCTTTTCTTTTGGTTTGATACTCTTCATCCGATAAGGAATAAAGGATCTCATTCCAAAGAGAATGGTGTCTGTAATCATATCAGCAGCGGCATCCACATCGTTATCGAGGAAACATAACGACCAGTTAAAATTCCTAAGGAAGCTATTAAGACCGCTTCAATTGGCTTTCTCGTATTGCCATACGGTTCGTTTATGACACAATGGTTCGACGAGGTTAGAGGGGAGAACAGATTAACGGTATACTTATCAGGATGAGAAATTAAGAACAAGTCCAGGGTGTTGGCGGTTGACTATCAACGTCTGGTATTCGCGTGGGCTCATTTACAAGCTGCGTTAACGGGTTACATACGTTTCTCCGCTCAAAAACGGAGCGTTTTTCAAGATTTTTTTCGCTACGATATTAAATTAATATAAAAAAAGTAAAATATACATTGTGTAAAGTATTCCTTGACGAATACAAAACTTTATTGACAATTGAAGAAAAACAATTATAAAGTATACATTTCGCCCATCTCCGGAAGCCCCTCTTCAATAACGTCGGTACCAGGAATATCTCTGGTAGGTTTCATTTGAAACAAAAAAAAAAACAAAACCTGTTAAAGTAGATGGATAAAACTAGTCTCTATCATAGCCGTTTTCAAAAATTTTCATTTTTAACAAAATGGCAGCTTTTTGAACGTACGAGGCTATTTTTGACTAAAAAACGAGTCACATTTTTATTTAAAACAAATCTAAAAATTAAGATATCAAAAAAATCCTACGTAGGAGACTAGATAATGGTATTAAGAATATCCGTGCGAAATGGCATGCAAATCGGTCGAATGGTTCAAGAGATATTTCTGGTACCGATTCGGAAAACACTGTTGAAAATGTGCTCGAGTAGTGCCTTCTGGAATATTCTGAATTCTAATATTCTTATACAAGGTTTAAACCTATTGCTAAGCAGGTATAAATATTTGCGGGTGCACTGACCTGTCATTAGAGAAGGTAGCAAGGCAGAGCATGCACGCAGCTACTCATGTCCCTAATGAGCGCTCCGCCCGGTCCGATGTCTAACGGTCTTAACTTTCTTAATTATTGGAATTTTTGAAAAATTATTGCGGCATTTGAATTGCAAAAGAATATAAAATTTTTTCATGCAAAAACAAAATCGATTTTTTTAAGCGGAGAAACGTATGTAACCCCTTAAGTTGTTCTCCGCAGCGAAGATCTCAACACATCGTCCTTCGGGTGTTGTCTGTCCAGAATGTCGAAGCCACCCAAAATTGTGTATATTGAAATCGCCCGTAATAAAGATTTCAGTATGACGATACAGGGATACAATTCTTTGAACGGAGTCAGACAGCGCTTCAAACTCGTTAAAGGTCGAATTGCTGTCCAGTTTGGGGCTTCTGTAAATAAAGCAGTAGTGGATAATTTTCTTACGGAGATGGAATTTTAACCACATGAAGTTGAATTCCGGATTGGAACATGAATCACATTGTGGTGGAGTTCGGTAAGTTAATACATCACTACGCACGTAAATGGCGAGACCGCGGTAAGAGAAGAATAATGACACTAGTTCGTAGCCCCGGTAGCTTCAGATCAGAATGATCTGAGAGGTGTGGGCGGGGATCTACCTGTGTTACACTAAGTGCCAAAATAACAGGTCTGTACTTATAGACGTAGACGTACGCAGAAAAGTGATTACTGCGAAGTGAAAATTCAGACCGAATCAAATTGCTGTAAGTGTTATGCCCTTACAACAATATGAAACAGTGCACCAACAAAATTTCCACTCACAACCCGCTATCCATCAGTTGTTATATATACTCAGCCACTGCCCGTACCGTATGGTAAATACAGTAATGGCAGTGATTGATGAGTATGTATGAGACCAATTCAATGTCCAGAGAAACGTCCCCAAACCATAATGTTTCCTTCTTCATGCTTCACTTCAAGTATCGAGGATTCAGTGCTTCATTGATTAGCCGGCGGATACGGCGAAAGCTATTCGCTCTTCTGTTTTTAGCTGAAATAAATGGTTCCTTTACGATCCTGAAAGACTACTATAAACAGCTTTCCGGAGAAGTGTCCTGGTGCTAGCTTTTGTACTAAACTAGTTTTGTAATTCCCTAGATGACATTAAGGGATTACTCTTTATAGTCTTTATCATCGCTTTGTCTTACCGGTATGTGGTAACTCATGGCCTGCCACGTCGGTGAATCGTTTTGACGGAATTGTACAAATTTTATCAAACGGCTTATAACCAATTTTGAGTTGGAATACTTTTTGGATTACTCAGATTCGCTAATAATTTTTTCTTCTTCTAAAGATCTTGCTGCAGCAGACTGATACACGCGAATGAGTCAATTTTTTCTTTGAATGTTGACAAATTCAATATGAGTAGATTAGCTCAAAGTAACGGGTTTTCTATTTCTTCCGTAACAAAAAATTAGGAAGCAAATTGAGTTGCTTTTGTTTCGACCAGCTGAAAAGTAAATTCAATTGAATGATTGTATTTTTTTTTAAACCATAAAATTACTGTTCATTGATTTGATAAATTAACTAACAATATTACAAGCTATTTTGAACATTTCTTTTAACTTTGGGCTTAATTTGTATGAAATGTATGGAAAAACACGGATTTGCGATTTTAGTTGCTTTAGTTTTGGCCAACACTGTATATATAATCGTAACATTTACTCCACTGCAAACTTTTAAACCACTGCAGGACTAAAATAGAGTACCACACTTACCCGGCCGTAATTCAGCAGGCAAGTAAAAACAATTAGGAAAACTCTCTATGGGACCCTTAGCGTCTTATCCCTACTGCTATGCGGAACCCACTTTATCCAAAGCGAATGAAAATGACTTTGGTTGCCTAGACCCCATTTGTTTAAGACGATTTTGAAGGTGAAGGCAAGTGCGAGAGACGTTGATTTAATCAAAAGGATCCTAATTTGTAGGCTTAAACGAGTTCAACGATTTAATTTAATTTAATTTAATTTATTTAAATTCAATTGTTCACATAAGAATAATACATCTTTTGAGAAAAGAACAAGCTTTACATAATTTCAATATTTTAACAATTAATTAATTAAAATTTAACAAATAATTATTATTAATAAAAAAAAGAAGTTCTTAGAGTAGGAAGTACAAAGAAAAAGAAGAAGAAGAAAAACGAAAGAATTGAAGAAAAAAAAAGGGAAAATAGATGATACAAAGGAGAATGAAGTTTAGGGATACAAGAGGAAATTCATTAAAAATTTTCTGAACAATATTTAAATACTTCTTTATTGAAACTGTTTGTGTTGCTCATACGTTTTATCCTTAAGGGCAACCGATTCCATAGCTGAATCCCGTGTACGAAAAATTGTCGAGACGTGTTTAAATACTTGCACCTAGGTGCTATCAGTTGCCAAGTTCTTTGATTTGTTGGAAATTTTACTATCTCAAGTAAATATTCTGGTACTTTCTTGGTTAAAATTTTGTGAAAATACAGCATGGTTCGATATTTCATAAGAGCAATCAGAGAGCAGCCGGCAATTTGTTTGGTATAGGCGGAAATGTGTTCGTGTCTTTTGATATTAAAAATGTATCTCGCGCAGGAATTGTATGCAACTGTTAACTTTCTGGCGGACTCTTGATCCATGTTTGCAAATATTTCACAACCATATAGTATGATGGGAAGGATAAATGCATTAACAAGTTTTAATTTTGTTTTGGTTGGAAGGTAACTTGTAGTGGGACAAAGTCCTCGGAGAGCTCCGTAAATTTTAGATACAGTTTTGCTAACATGTACATTCCAATTTAAGTTAGAATTAAAATAAACTCCAAGATTCTTTATGTTTACCACGTACTCTATAGGGGATGCGTTAAGACTCAGTGGTGGGAAAACATCTGTACTTCGTCCTGCATTTATAATCAGTGCCTTTGTTTTATTTGGATTAAGCTTTAGACCGTTATCTGATGACCACTTATGGATTTCATTTAATTCTTGGTTTAGAATGTCAAGCGCTTGGAGTTTGTTTGCTTTCGGAAAGAGCGTATATATTTGTACATCGTCTGCGTATATATGGTAATTACAAACGTGAAAGCATTGTGTTATGTCATTTATAAAACAAGTGAACAGGAGGGGTCCTAAGACAGATCCCTGTGGTACACCTGCGAGGACGGGCAGGCAAGCTGAGCGCTCATTCCTATGACAGACGTACTGAGACCTATTGAAAAGATAGGAAGACAACAACTTACATAAAGTGTCATCAAACAGGAATTGATGTTTCAGTTTTTTTAATAAGAGCACATGATTAACGCAGTCAAAAGCCTTCGAAAAATCTAAAAAAAACAATTAATCCCAGCATACCATTGTCACAACCGGCACGTAAATCTTCACTGATTTTTAAGAGGGCTGAGGTACAACTATAATTTTTACGAAAGCCAGACTGGTATTTTGATATCATATTCTTAGCGCTTAGATATGTTTTTATTTGACCACTTACTATAATTTCAAAGACTTTACTTAAAAACGGTAAAATCGCAATAGGCCGGTATTCTACGGAGGCTCCGTTTGGTGCTTTTGGTAGGGGTACTACAACCTTCGCAGTTTTCCAGTTATCCGGAAAAACTGAAGTTGTTAAAATTGTATATAAAATGTGGGTGATTTGGTGCAAAATAACAGGAAGCAGAATTTTTACAAACTTAGGAGCAATGTTATCCGAACCTACGGCATTTGACTTGACACTTAATATAATATTACCTACCGTAGTTTCGTCTACACATGTAAGTGAAAAAGTTGATTCGGAATAGGTGACACTGTTGTTCAAAAACGGGGAACTTAGATTATTTGACTCTTTGTAGACAGACACAAAGTTAACATTTAGTCCTTCTACATCCACACTGTTGGGAACCGATGTTTTTTGTGAATTCAGTCCTATCTGACGAACACTCTTCCAAAAGTCAGAACTAGATGAACATGAGTCAAATTTATTTTTATAAAAAGCGAATTTATTTTTTCTAATGAGACGGGTTACAGAGTTACGAACAAATTTAAATTCCCTATAAATTTCCAAGCATTTGTAACGCCTCCATCTAGCATAGAGTAAGTTCCGAGCTGCGATTAAGTTACATACTTCCTGTGTGAACCATGGTGATTTTATTTTGGTGTTTTTTATTCCACGAGTGGGCACATGTTTATTTAGAAGGAATTTAATATTTTTGTTAAGGAAGTCTACTTGATAATTGGCGTTATTTGAGTTTTAAATTGGAGACCAATTCAAAGTCAGGCAGTCATTAAAAAGGTTTTCTAAATTAATTCGAGAGTATTGGTATAATCTGAAATTCGTCTCAGTTTCAAGTGATGGAAATATATCCACTGTCAGAAAGATTATATCATGATGAGAGAACCCGGGTGTGAAAATCTGGTCATAATGCATAATCAAGTCGGGGTCGGAAACTATGGCAACATCAAGTAGTGTTGGTATGCGATCTGGCACAAAATGTGTAGGTTGGGTAATGTTAGCAAAACTTAAGTGTAGTGAATCAATCATTTCCTTGAAAGCTGTATTTTTGTTTCCTAAAATATTAAGGTTGAGGTCACCACATATGACGATTTTCGAGTATTTGGGTGCAAAGTCTTCAAGTAGGTCACTTATCAGTCTATAATTTGCTATATCAGGGGCCATGTATATGCAACCAATCAGACATTTTTCAGTACTATTCTTCACCTCAATGAAAACGTATTCCACAAGATCAGTGGGCGCTGATGTCTTCAGAAATTGGAAATTATAACACTTTTTCATATAAATTGCAACACCCCCCCCTTCTTTACGACGCCTATCGCTCCGAAAAATCCTCCTACAAGTTAAGTTAAATAAATTATCACACATTTCCATTTCTAACCAAGTTTCCGAGACACATAACACATCAACCATCCCATCATTAAACACATATCTTAAGTCGTCAATTTTGTTTCTCAAACTTTGAGCATTTAAATGACAAATATTAAAGCCTTTTTTCTTCGAGGTGGAAAATTGTCTTCGCCTCACTTTGTCGTTCCAGTTAAAAACAAATTGGCATATGTTTAGTCTAAGCAAATTATTGATATCCATGTGTACGAGGGGCGTTCAATATATTCTCGGTATCGATATGAAGGAAAATGCGAATTCAATTTAAATTGTTTTTATTTTTCAATATAATCTCTCCTAACATCAATGCATTTGTTACATCTTGAGATAAGCTTTTTTAAACCCTGAAAAAAATAAATAAATAAATTTCCTCTTTCTCTGCAAAATACCCATTTATTGCCGACTTGAGTTCTTCATCATCCGAAAATCTTTTTCCACGAAGACATTTTTTCAAATCCGGAAACAGGAAATAATCGCTAGGGGCAAGGTCTGGACTATAGGGTGGGTGTTGGATTTCTTCGAAACAACAATCTCGCGCAGCAGCCTTGGAAACTCGCGCCGTGTGAACAGGAGCGTTGTCATGAGGAAGCAACACACCCGCTGCGAGTTTACCCCGTCTTTTCTTTTTAATTTCCTCCCGCAAATTATGCAAAGTGGAAGCGTAGGATGTGGCGTTGATGGTTTCACCTTTTTTTTTGTACTCAATGAGCAAGATTCCCTTTGAGTCCCAAAAAACTGTGGCCATGAGCTTCCCGGCAGACGGAGTGACTTTGAACTTCTTCGGGGGGTCTGTTCCTTTTTTATGCCACTGCATGGACTCTTGTTTGCTTTCAGGGTCATAGTGGTGGATCCATGTTTCGTCCCCAATAACAATTCGATCCATAACACCGTCCGCGTTCTCACTACACATCTCCAAAAGCTCTCTACAGCATGCGATTCTCACTTTTTTCTGAGGCGCTGTGAGCATTCGTGGCACCCACCTTGCACTGACCTTTGAAAGGTTAAGATGGTCATGAAGAATGGTGTGAATGGTACCAATTGAAAGCTTGGTGATCTCTGCCATCATTTTCACCTTTATTCGGGCATCCTCAAGAACAAGTTTTTCGACTTCTTTGATGCTTTCTCCCGTACAAGCAGTAGCCGGGGCGCCGGAGCGGGGGTCGTCTTCAATGCTCTCTCTGCCTCTCTTGAACTCACTTGACCACTTTTGCACAGTTGATAATGAAGCTGTGGAACTCTGGTAAACAGCCACCATCTCTTCATGAATAGTTTTTTGACTTTTTCCTTGCTTAGTGAGAAATTTAATTACAGCGCGATGCTCAATTTTCACCATCATCGGCTCAGTTGCCATTATGATTCTGTTTAACTAGAGATAAAATGCGAATTAATAATCACATTTATATGAAATTTTACATGAATGCACTAAAATGATAGCATTACTTGATAAATAAGTCAATTTATATATACAACCACAGCTTCACCCCGATACCGAGAATATGTTGAACGCCCCTCGTATCGTACTTATATCATCTGACCAGTAATCGAATGGACTTTATTAAATAGATAAATATATTGTACACAATAAAAAACATTTTCTTCCTCTATATTTTATTTCTATATAAACAAAAAATCAAATCATTCACGTCAATCCCAGAAGCAGCGCAGTAGCAATGCAGATACGCCAGAGAAACATGTTGCATCAGATGTGATCACAGGAGTTAAATATTTTACGTTTAATAAAATCAATTGTCTGAATAGTTGTAAAGAGGAAGACAAATTATATCGTCGACGGTCCACGTGGAACTCTGACCAAATACGTACCTTATCATTTTGTACAGAACTCAGAGCTTAGTTGTCTCTTTTCGGTGTAAGCACCCTGAAGTTGCACCCATGCCTACCACAACAAGGGAAAAATGCTTATCGTAATATTAATCCGGATCAGCTTCGATTGTTAATACCTACTTAAGGTGGAGCTACAGTCCAGGATGGACCTGGACCTCAACCAACGAGCGTCTCCACCCAGCTCGATCTTTAGCTAGCTGCCTCCAGTTTCGCACGCTAAGTTGGTTGAGGTCCCCTTCCACTTGGGTGCGACACTTAAGTCGCGGTCCTCCTCTACTGTGCTGTCTCTCGGGGGTGGATTGGACGATTTTCCGGACCGGAGCATTAGTGTTCATCCGCTCTACATGACCCACTCGTTTGGCTAAGATGATGTTGTTGTACAGCATGTACAGTTCGTCACTGTATCTTCTTTTCCAATCACTCGAAGAGTTTTCCTCTCAAGCAGCCAAGAGCAGCAATTGGCAAGAGTTATTCTTCGTTGCGTTTTTTTTTTTTTTTTTTTTATAATTTACGCGCGCCTAAGGGGTTGATACCCTTTTACTGTTGCCAGGGCGCGGGCGGAAAGATAGAAGGAAGAGAAAGGAAAATTGTTTTGTAGTGGTTTGAAACTCAGGTGTGTTTGGTTGCACTATTCTTTCAAGAATGATGTTAAAGAAATCGCATGACGGCGCGTCGCTGTGTCTAAATCCTTTTCTGACATCAAACGAGTCGGTGAGGGCTTTACTGACCTTGTTGGAACAGCGTGCAAGTTTGGCAGGGAAGTCAAAACGAGACATTGCTCTGTAGGGGAAAGTCATGTACCTTGGAACGATTGTACCTCGGAACGATAGCTGTTTTTTTAATTTTTATCTTATTCTAAGAAAAAGGTTCCACAACGTCTGAAGAGCATTAATGTTGCAGCTTGTTTCGTTCTGTCATCATACTCGGTTAGCGACGGACGTGCAAAAAAACAAGAAAATCCGGTTTTCGCACACTAAAAGTTTTTTTTCAACCATTTTTGGGAAACGTGTAGTACAGCTGAGAGCAGCTGGAATCGAATTATTGCGCTTTTAGTGAATAAGGCATAGTATTGTGTTGGTGAATAAGAAACGGCAAGCCCGATTTAGGGCGAATTTAAAAGATTACAGTGATTAAAGAAGAAATATCGGTGTTTTGTACCTTGGAACGGCACTTGAATTGTACCTTGGACCGTTCCAAGGTACAATCACATTACTAAAAACAAAATGAGATTTTATTTCGCCATGACTCATCTACGTTTTTTTTTTTCATTGCCGCAGTCTGAATATGCCTCGCAGCAAGGAAGGTGTTAAAAGAACTCCTTTGGATGAAAATGCCTTACAGGAAGCTATCAACGATGTTCTCTACAATAAGGAAACAATCGGCAGAGCTGCAAAAGACCACGGTATTTCCAAAACAACTTTGTTTCGTCATCTTCAAATGCATCGGAAATCTGGCGATGCAACGTTCAAATACCATTCAGAAATTGCACACAAAAAAGTGCTTAATGATGAAGAAGAACTTGCCTTGGTTGAATACCTTACCACAGCAGCAAAGCTGCAGTATGGATTATCGAAAATTGATACAACCAAATTGGCCTTTAGTTTTGCAAAAGCAAATGGAAAAATTCTTCCGGAGTCGTGGATAAAGAACGAAGCAGCTGGCAAAGAGTGGATGATTGGCTTTCTTAAACGGCACCAAACTTTATCACTCAGAAAGCCAGAGTCGACCAGTCTTTCCAGATCAACCAGTTTTAACCGCTGCAATGTGGGACAATTTTTTACCAATTTGGAAGATTGCTATTCCCGTTTGAAATTTTACCCAAGTAGAATTTACAATCTTGACGAAACTGGAAATTCAACGGTTCACGTCCCACCGAAAGTTTTAGCTGCCAAAGGTGAAAAACAAATAGGAAGCATGACCTCGGGAGAAAGAGGAATAAATGTCACTATGGTCGCGGCTATTAATGCAATAGGAAATCATGTTCCGCCGATGTTGATATTCCCCAGAGTTCATTTCAAGGAACATATGCTTAAGGGTGCTCCAGCAGGGTGTATTGGTGGTGCTAATCTTTCCGGCTGGTCAAACGAGCAACTGTTTATTGAGCTCTTCGTACATTTTATAGCACATTCAAAGCCAACACCAGATGAAAAAGTTTTGCGTATAATGGACAACCATGATAGCCACATATCTCTGCAGGCCATTGATCTCGCCAGAAAACATGGAGTTGTTCTTTTGACTCTGCCGTCACATACTTCCCACAAAATGCAGCCTCTGGATAGAACGGTATTTGGACCGTATAAAACTTACTACAACAAAGCGGCAAGTGAATGGATGCTGAACAACCCAGGAAAACCAATGTCAATTTACAATGTAGCACAAATTGTCGGCCAGGCTTATCCGAAAGCATTCAATCAGCAAAACATCGTTAAAGGATTTGAAGTAACAGGAATATATCCCTTCAATCACGATATTTTCAACGAAGATGAATTCCTTAGTAGCTTCGTAACGGATCGACCATGTCCTGAAAAACCAGCTGCTATGCCCACCGAAAATGCAAATGACCTTATAATTGCAGATGAACAAAGACCAGGAACATCCACAGCGACCTCTGCAGTATTGGTTCCTTCGATAAATTTCGTATCACCAGAGCAAATAAGGCCATTTCCAAAAGCTGCACCAAGAAAGGATCCTATTGCACGTGGAAGAAAGAGGGGAAGAACTAGGATTCTTACGGATACTCCTGAGAAGGAAGAAATTGCTACAGGAAGCTCGAAAGTCAAGACCACTAAAAAGCCAAATTCAGCGAAGAAAAAAGTTTTGAACGAGTCCTCAGACGATGATGAAACTTTTGAGCTGCCGGTGATTCCACGAATTCCTAAATTCAGACATGCGAAAGCAAACACCACGCCAATAGAAAATAGGAGCGACGAGGACTTCAGCGGTGATGATGAAATGGCCATCGAAGAAATTTTCCAGTTAGCAAGAGGCAAGAAGGTTTAAGAACGAAATTTTCTTGTGTAAGTCAACCTGAATTTCTACAATTTATTTTTACTAATTTTTTATTTTTTGTTGTTTTGTTTTTAACTTAATTTTAAATAATAAAGCTGGAGTTATGTTTGTTTTCTAAAGATCTGAGACTTTTATCTCAACCGTACCAAGGTACACACCTACCTAAGTGTACCTTGGAACGATGGCAAACTTAATTAATTTTAGTTTTTTACTTAAAAACTATGCACTTCAACAATAAGTTCAAACCTTTTTTAGGGAGATAATATGTTTTTGTTGCTGCGTGAATTCTTTTTTTTAGCACAGGTTAAGAAGTAAAAGAGAAAAATGCTAGATTATTGAAATCGTTCCGAGGTACACGACCTTCCCCTATACGTCGTCTCTATAGATGCTGTCATACGCGGCCTTAAAATCGATGAATAGGTGTATATCGATTTGAAGCTCATGGGTTTTTTCCATGTTCTGCCGTAGTGTGAATATTTGGTCGATGGTGGTCTTTGCTCGCTTAAAGTCAGATTGTTGGAGAACAACTTCGTGCATTCACATAATACGGCAGATGCGTAGTTGACGCAGTTCAGAGGGTCTCCTTTTTTTGTTCCGTGTTTGCTAATACTCGTAAGTAAATACGCCGCAAAATATGGTATTGTGGTTATTTTCTCAAGGAAAACATTCAGCTACCCGTAGTTAAGGTTAACAAATGTTTGCTTTGTCTTTCACTGTGTTCATATCAATTTCCATTGCTGTGATGTGAGTCGAATACTGTTGATTCAAGTTAATTTGAAAAAGATGTAGGTTTTGACAAAAACCGGAAAGTGGCTTAGACACCACAACCCACGTGAGTCGCTCGAATCCTAGTCATTGGTAAATAAAAGAATTTCTGCATTTTGTTTACCTTTGATTAAAACTCAAATTTTTAATTATAGCACCGCACCTTACCTTTTGTTCTTTATCAAATTTGTATTAGGGCATCAGAAAAATTACACACCATCGAATCTATGGATTCGGCTGAGCGGATTTTTTGATCAAAGTTCATAAACTAATAAAGATCTGAAGATTGATGTCTTAGACAAACAATGTGCGCCGACTGAATTCAGAATACATTTTTGTGGGGTGTTCAGAAAATGTTTATTCAAACTTTGATTGGATAAGTCACGTTCAATTTCAAACGGATCATGGCCACACAATACGGCAAGAGTAAACGATCAAGTCAATTTATTTACGTACACTCATTTAATTGACTTCAAATTCATAATTCAGAATTGGAAATACTACTTCTGCATATTAGGAATGAATTCTAGAATAGTTGTACATTTTCATAGCCTTGGTTTTTCTATGAGGCTTTTCACATTGAAAACAAGTTCATAGTTGGTCACCGCGTACTAAATATGACCTGGACCTTGCGTACAATAATGAAGTAACCAAGTGATTTCATATAACAACAATAGAGAGAAAAAAATAGTTTTAATATTTTTAATACTTTATAAAGATTTTTATAAATAAATTGTTCCTATAAATATTTCTGCATTTTCAACCAATGTGAGTGATTAGCGTTTTGATATTTATCGATTCTTGAAGTGGAGATGAACTTTTCCCAATTACAAATAAACAAGGTAGACATGTTATACAATAACACCAGGTAAAAAATTACTGCACCATGACATAGAGTTAATCTTCGAGTCGTTATAACTGACGAATTAATTAACTAGAAGTTTTCACCTTCTGCTTTAATTAACCGTTCAAATATGTAGCCCGTATAGTAACATCTAACTTCTGCTACGTATTTGAACTGCTTCTGCGCTGTTATAGTATACTACAAGCTCCATTTTGGATCACCTCGTTAGTAAGCCAGAGAGTTTGATAATGCTTGTACATTTGAGTGATCCAGGTTTTTGCCTTCGGCATTTCTTTAAACTTTTTTGGTCCGATCTTGGGTCTCTATTGTTTTTTTTTTTGGACAGGGTGACCACCTTGATTAAACATAGCAAAAACAGCTAATTGGCTCAGCCAGAGGTTTCTTAATTTGGAAACTTCAGCGAATTCGCGTACTTCTTGTCACACCCGCTGCGATTCGTAACATTTTCATTTCGGTCGGTGTTATTTTTCCTTTGCACAAGTCGATGCTTATGTCACTCGTAATCTGAAAATTGTGCAAAGCACTTCGGTACGACGCTTCCATCTAAGAAGATATCGATCTTAGTACGACTAGTTGGAAAGCAGTTATCTTCTAGTTCTTTTATGCAATTATTAAGAGTTACGTGAAGGTCTTCTACGTCGTTACTTATGATAACGCTGTTACTATATAGGCATATTCATAGGCAATAAGGTGTTCTAGACTGTCGTCTAATAGAAAATCCTGCAATTGACTTTGAACACATTGAACACCGCATTGCCCTACTCCGACTTTAACTTGAACTCTTCGGTTATCCAGTCTGTGCATTTGACCAACGTCATCATGCATGTTGCAAGATTCTTTTCTATACGTCTCAGGTATATTAAGAGATCTTAATGCAGTCCATATAAGATTTAAGGAAACTCTGTCGAAAGCTTTTCCCAAATCGATGAACCGATGTTTCTCTCTCATTATCAGTAAACTTTAAGTAGCGTCGTATGTCGACCTACTTTCCACAGAGCTGCATTGACTGCATACAACTAGTTCGTATAGAATGCGACATTTTTTTAATTTGTTTATTTCATTTTATTCTATTCATTTCATCTACAAGTATACTTACGTACTAACATGTTGGAAGCTCATAATTAATGTTATACTAATATAGGAAATAAATTAATTAATAAAACATTAATTTTTCCTTGGCATACGCTAATATAGCTCTTGAAATTGACTCATTTTGGCCGTAGTTAGTTCGACGACAATCTTGAAATAGCAGATTTTTATTCTCAAGCTTATAGCCATAGAGAGAAGAACCGGACATTTTATTTGATAGCACAGAAATTTACTCACAAACATGATTTCATGCATCAGGATCTTAAGGAGTTTATTCTAAGTAGCAGGCATCTTGTCTGGTACTTCGGAGAAAAGTTCCAGTTCATTTTGTAAAAAATATATTTTGTAAAATGCCTTTGAACCTTGTCAAGACGATCGGTTTGAGTAGAGCCCGCTGGATTCCAAATCACATCTGCATATTCCAGGACTGATCGAGCTAATGCCCCATAAAGGGGATACAAGTGCAAATGAATCCTTTAAGTCTTTTGAATTCCGTTTTGTAACCCCAACACTGGAGTTTGCTTTTATAAACAATATATTCAATGTCGGATTTAAAGAAAGTGCAATGTCAAATATTACACCCAAGTCTTTAATTTCTCTAACGCCTTTCAGGCGAATCGAATCATTAATAGAGTAACTAAATTCTATAGAAGTTGAACTACACGATCTAGAAAACGAAATTGTATTACACTTTCAGGCCGTTGGAACTGCATCAATCCATTACATTTTCTAAATCCTATTTTCTAAATACATTGATAAAAATAATAAAAAGTAATGAGCCTAAACGGCTTCCTTGAGGTACACCTGAAAGTAGTACACCTCATTTCCAATTTTACCTCGTTGAGTGCCTACGACCACTGAGAAAAGACGATATCCAACGTAGGATTTCGGAATGAAACCCTAGCGATTCCAGTTTTTCTAAAAGCTTTACTGAAGTCGGTATAAATAGCATCAACTTGACTTTTTCGTCAATATCATTATATGTTGTGATCGGTTGTTCACTACAGTAAACCTAGCGCAAACTTCGGAGTTTGGTTTAGTGATCACAGTCATGAGAAATCGGAAATTGTTACCAAATCTTGATGGCCCAAAGTTACAAAAGGGTGAGTACGTTTTCAAATTTAACAAGAATGGATGGCAAGACACCAAAGAAGTCGTACTGATCAGCAATTGCCACGCTGACACCGTTGCATCTGTACAAAGAACCAGTAAAATAAGAGCCGCTATGGAAGATAAATGTCCTGAGGCTATTGCATTTTCAACAAATTTATGGATGCAGTGACATGTGGTACATGTGTCCCAATATCATTTATTGATTGGATATAGTTGTCTCAGGGTAGTTTCTCTGTCCTTAGATACAATTTTTTGAAATGTGCAATGAGACATGCAGACACATATTGAACAAATATATGTACGCTAACAAATAACGTATTATTATCTGCCTAGCGAAAACACACATCGTCGCTGTTGAAGAAGCTATTGCATATTCCTCCTAAGTTCCAGCATTCACTCTCCACCGTTGTCTCTTTTCAAGTATGGGTGGAGCTGTACTCAGGCGTCAAACACCGCAACCGCGCGACACGCGGTTTATCCTATTTAAGTTTAATAATGAGTTCAGCTTCAAATAAGAGTGGCAAAGGAGATAAGGATGCTTAAAACAGAGAGAAAAGGAGGAATTTTACATCTTCATCAAGTTCAGGTTAGTTACTTATCGAGTTGTATGGGTATGAGTATGTTTGTTCCACAGGGCATTGATATGGGACACATAGATATGAACATTAATCGGCCCAGTATATGCGCAGAAAGTTTCTTACAAAACCCAGATGTCTCTAACAAAACATTAGATCTGTGCCAGTTGCACACGGAGTGTGACTCAAAAAGCATAAATCTTGCAAAAGCATAAAGACCACCTTGATGTTCTCATCAGGTTGCAACATTTTGGACTACCGACTTGGAAGAATGTCCGATATTCAAAAGCAATGAAGGCTTTAGAAGCCACACCAGGTTTCGTGGAACTAAAAGTTAATAATGAGCTTTGTACTCTTAGTAAGAGTAAAGATTACTTAGCCTCCACTGAGCAGGTGATGGCGGCTCTATCAAATGGATTGTTAGAGCAAAAATTGCTTGCTTTTAAAAGTTGGTTTACAGTCCATCATTGATTGGGCGTTTAGGTCCCCGGATGACTTTACTCCCAATGCAATCTTCAAGAGATGTGATGCCATCTTCGGATCATAGTAGGAATTCTACTAATGACACTAAAAACAACTTCAGACGACAACCGTATCAGAGTAATTACAAGGAGAGGCAGGGAGGTAAAAAACATGTTAAGAAATTTAGTTCTTCTTTTCGTGCCAGAGAAGATCCGAGAGACAACAAATCACACAAAGTTCATATTCAAGGGGGTCAGTTGGCGGACTTCAGAAGAAGTTGGCAAGATGTGGGTGCCGACTCCTTCATTTTAAAGACCATTTCAGCTGCAAGAATACCATTCATTGATTGGAAGACAAAGATAGATATTTCACAGGCATATTTCCATGTCCCAATATCAGAAAGTTATCGTCCATTTCTGAGAATATCCTACAGAGGCGAACTATGGTATTTTAAGGAACATGCCTTCCATTCGGCCTGTCATCTGCATCCAGGATGTTCTCAGCTCTAACTTGCGGATATTCTGCGGGGCAGAGGTATTCGAGTACTAGTCTATCTAGACGATTAACTTTTAGTCAGTCAGGATCAGTCCAAATTAAAAATTCAGGTGGCGGAGACCGTGAAATTCTTGGAAACATTAGGCTGGACTATCAACAGCAAAAAGTCTGTCTGGGCATAAGGTGGGATACACAAGACAACATCATGTCACTCCCGGAAGTGGAGTTGGATAACGTTCGGCTCTCGCTCAGGAAAATGTACGAAAAGCAATTTTGCTCTCTTCGGCAGTTACAAACACTTCTGGGACAGCTAAACTTCGCCAATTTCGTTGTCCCCAGAGGCAGACTACACTGACGACATCTTCAGATATTCTTGAGAAAGTATGGTCACCGTGTGAGGTAGATATTTACAATTCCACCAGGTTCTTTGGAGGAGATAGACTGGTGGCTAAGAACAAAACACACATCAGTAGTTATCCACAAGAAGGACGTGACGAATTTCCTAGTGACCGATGCAGCGGATACGTGTTGAGGTGCACAGAGAGACAACATAGCGATGTCCGGTCAATGGTCGAAGGAACAGTCAAAATGGCACTCGAATCTAAAGAAGATGTATGCCGTTTACATGGCCATAAGCAAGCATGCTCACTTTCTGAAAGACGCACATATTCTGCTTCAGTCGGACAACAGAAGCTTAGTTGCCTATATTCGGAAAGAGGCGGGAACAAGATCCATAAGCTTGCTGAACCTCACATATCGGTTGCTTACCCTAGTCGATCTAGTATCTTCCGGGAAGACAGAATGGCATCTCCTTCCAAGTGCAACAAGAAAAACCAGAAATCGATCTTTTTGCATCAAAAGAAACTGTCGTAGTCAGCAGATATGTTTCAATAGATTGAAAAGACAGGTGTGGAACATTTTCAGATGCCTTCAGCTGAGAATGGAATTATCGCCTAGGCTGGCTTTTTCCACCACCCAATCTAATGCCAAAAGTTCTCACTCACTTGAACAAGTCTCAGGAGACGTACCTCATTGTAGCCCCGGAATGGAATCAGACATTTTGCATGACAGACCTGAGGGGTCATGCCTTGCAACCACCGCTGGAAATAACTAACCTGGAGAAGGTACTGAGAGACGTCACAACAGGTCAACCACCTCCACAGGTGGAACATTTGATCCTGAGGGTATGGAAGGTTGGGGGTGGAGTCATCAAATAGAGAGCTGGTCCAGAGACGAGAAGAATTTATTAAGAAAGGGATGAAGGACATCAAGCTTAAGAACTTACTCACTAGCTATCAGAAGATGGATTTCTTGGTGCACATAGAACAACATCAGTTCTCAGAATCCAGAGGGATCGAATATAGCTAGATATCTAGCTAATTTGTTTTTGAAAGAAAATTTCTTACCCAGCACGATTCTTGTGCATAAATCGGCGATTTCTACATTTTGCGAATCGAATGCGACAGAAAATATATCATCCAACTTTTTAGTCCTTAAAGTCATTTCCACATCGAGACCAGCTGCCACAAAACGACCAATATGGGATCCAAGAACTGTGTTTGTTTGGCTTGCTTCACAAGCTGGAAGGGAGACACTATTTGAAGCTTCAAGAAGGACGGCAACCATCTTACTACTGGCATTGAGAAGTAGAATTCATGACCTGACGCTGCTTAGAGTCTGCACGGACAGTTTTGAGGACGGCGAACATGAGATAGGCTGGAATAGAAACTACCCCAGGCAGCGTTCGAGCAGCTGTGGCTTCATTAGGTTGGATGGAAGGCCAAAACATAGAAGAAAACTTCAGCCTTCCATCCTCTATGATCCAGGGCACGCTGCTTCCAGTTATCCAGACCAAGCGCTCTGGCATCCGCGATAGCTTGGCCTCTGAAACGTAGGTTCGGTCTTCCTTGTCGTCTCGAACCTGAGGGCTGAGATTCGAAGATTCTCTTAGCTGGAGTATTGTTGTCCATTCGCTCGATGTGGCCGAGCCAATGTAGTCGACGTATTTTGGCTTTTTGGACTACATCCACATCTTGGTACAGCTCATAGAGTTCGCGGTTGTATACCAAAAATCCGTCGAAGAATTTTTTTTTTTCGAAGAAGCCCAGAATTAGCTCTACCTTCCTGCTTATGGTCCAGCACGCGGCGCCATACAGTAGAACTGGCAGGATAAGGATTTCGTCGTACATTTCGTCCTTCGAGTAAGGAGTTTTGAACCCAATTGCTTTGCCAAACCGAAGTAGCAGCGGTTTCCTATGGTAATTCTTCGACGGATCTCCACTAGGGTGTCACTCGTGGAATTCATGTTTACTCCGAGGTAGATGAACTCTTTAACTACCTCGAAATTGTTACTATCAATAGTGACGTTTTGTCCTAGGCGGTGGCCAGATGATTCTTTGTTTGTTGTTGGCATGTCCTTGGTCTTGTCCTCGTTTACTTCCAGGCCAACGAATTTAATTTCGCCTCTTCTTCAATCACCGTGAAAGCCTCTACCACGGAACCCTGCGAGCGCCCGATGATATCAATATCGTCCGCATATCTCAGGAGCTGGTGTAGAACAAATAGTCCAGTCGTCGGGCATGCTTTCTTCCACCCATACTTGGATGATGATTTGATGCATGTGGACTACCAAAACATCGCCACCTCGGCTGGCTGGTAAACCGTCAGAGCCTGCAGCCTTGTTGTTCTTAAGTTTTTTTTTGTAGCTAAGGCAACTTCTTCTATACTGGGTGGTGGAACTGGTTCTTCATTGACTGGGCGTGGGTTCTCTTTTTGCCCTATCACTCTCTCTACATGATGCCCATTTAGCAGCTGCTGGATATGCTGCTAAAACACATCTACTATTCCCTGTGCTTCGGTGGCTAGGTTTCCTTCGGTGTTTCGAAGAGCTTGTGTTCCGGTTTTGAAGCGAGCAGCCAGTTGCTTGACTTTCTTATAAAACCTCCAGATGTTGTTTCGATCACGAGACTCTTCGATCCCCCTGAGTTGGGATGCTGCGTAGGTCCTCTTTTTTCTATGCAGTATCTTCTTCTCTTCCCTCCTCCTAGCTCGATACTCTTCCCTTGCTGCCCTTGTTTTGCTCTGCAGCATTTTCTTGTGTGCATTGTCTGCCACCTTTTCCCTGTAAACGCATTCATCATCATACCACAGGCTCTTTCTCTGGGGTGGCTGGTACCCTAAGGTGGTTTCGGCTACCTCCTTGATGATGTTGCGATATTGTCACCACTGATGGTTGGCGTCTGTGGTAGGTGAGTCCACAGTGGAGAGTTTTTCACTCAGGCGCTCTCTGTAGTCTCTAGCTACTCCAGGTGTGCTAAGGCGTCCAACATTGAATTTCTTTTTCTGGTCGGTTTGTAGCTTCTTCTCGTTGGACAGTCGAGCTCTGAATTTAGCCGCAACAAGAAAGTGGTCAGAGTCAACATTTGCTCCTTGGAATGTGACGCTGTGTGTTTTCGCCAGGTAAATAATAGGACGGTTTTACATTACAATAAAACCGATATTATTTGCCGATAGAAAACACACTGCGTCGCAGTAGTTACTTACTGGTGAAGCCGCTATGACAGTGTTTGACGTGTGGGAATTTCTTCACAATAAAATAATAAAAAAATGAACTAATTGCGCGTTTACAAATTTATTCTAGAAAAATTTAAACTCTAACAACTTTTCTTTTATCTTCTTTTTTGAACTACTGCTCCCGATGATGTCACTGGCAGAAAAGAACAAGGAATAAGGAATAAGGAAGTGTTTGACTTTTGCTCGTTCTTCGTTTTCCTTACTCGCTCCTGGGCCGCTAGTGCTGGTCCGCCACAGACGTCTGAGTACAGCTCCATCTATACGTGAAAAGGGACTACGGTGGAGAGTGAATGCTGGAACTTAGGGCGAATATGCAATAGCTTCTTCAACAGCGACGCTGTGTATTTTCGCCAGGCAAATAATATCGGTTTTATTGTAATGTAAAACCGTCCTATTATACATAACTCAGTCCGGCCTCGCTTATAAATAGACGATAGTTTGCGACATACATACTAAAGAAAGCAAACACTTTATTTAAGGTAATATGGCGAAGACATTTCCATAATGAGAATGCGAACATTGAAAGAAATATGCCAGAAAAAAGCATCGCTTACCATTTTTTTTGTTTTTGTTTTACCAAAAAGATACATTGTATATAATATATAAGTAGTTTACATCAATCACATTCCAAGGATTTTTTTTACAACTCATTTGGCCTGTCAGCAATCAGTTGTTATTTAGATTCATAACCCCACGCGACATGAATACTGATGAACGACTTACCTACGTATGTATGTATGTAGTGGGTTTGAATGGTACTTACGTAAAAACGTCAATCCGAACGTTTTCCATAAGCTCTCAAACTTCCTCTAAGTGCTTTCAACCTTACCCAAAGCGTAAAATAAAAAAAATAAAAAGAAAGAATAAATAATTAATTTACAAAAAAACAAATATGACAAAAGTTCATATATACATTACGAGTACATACACACATCTATGGTTTTATATAGAAAAAACAAAAAATTGCCGGTGAAAGTATCATCCATGTAGGAATTTCTTTTAACAGCAGCACATACCCGTTGAGGGCAGTGAAAATTAAGATAATTTGTACTCGTACCTAAGAACAAACATCTTAATTGGAGTACTCGTGCTCATAACATGTACTTGTATCAGCACACGTATGACTATCCATATTCAAAGTAGCAAGGCGTAATCTCAGAAGTGCGTTCCTCCCGCTAATTAATTTTATAAAGGCGGATAGACACAATTAATTTATTAACTTATGCAAGTTTACGTACTCGTCGTATCTACACGATATGATAAAACTTCGGAAAATGCCAGCGAAATTAACTGATAGGAATAATATCCAAATTTACGAAAGTGTAAATACCCGTACGAGTATACCAAATACATACTCGTATGTGTAGGAAATAGTATCTGTGCATTTACCAGCTACTAAATAGTTAGCTGACTGGCTACATGAATCCCAATGAATGACATTGCACTCATGAGGGTCATAAATCTAAAAAGCAGCTCAAAATTCAGTGCTCTTACTTGCTTAGTGGTTAAAACTGATTCCCCGTTTAGTGTGTGTTATTCAATTGAATTTCATTTGGGTGATGCTCTACGTCATGGCAGGCTGAAAATATGTAGAATGTTAGATACAACAACCCTAATTTCATTGTTCCCGTCATTTTCAGACGCAGAGGTCAAAAATTTACCAAATTACGCACGTAACTTGCAACAACATTTGCTCTTCACCGATACAATACAGCAATCAAAAAAAAAAGAAGGAAAAAACTTACCTCAATCGTTGGCACACCATAGGAAAGTTGAGTACTTGTACGAGTACACAAGTAGTTTTGCTAATAACACAACGATAATTATCATAAAATATTTGAACGCAACATACTTCCGTTTTAGTGGTTGTATAGTACAGCAGCGGCAGCGGCAGCGGCAGCGGCAGCGGCAGCGGCGTGGTCTACCATTCGATACGGGTATATGATCGCCATTCTAGCCAATTTGCCTTTAGGTGACTCCAATTGGACATCACTTGCATGCACCTCATAATGTCGCCATATACGAGCAGAGAACGACGACGACCACGACTATCAAGACTACGACGACACTTAAAAAGGGGGAACTTGCTCAAATAGAAGCGGGAAATCAACAGGAAGAAATATTTAATTAAAATTACCGCGCGTGTTCCATAAAGTAAGCTGAAAAGAGGGATAGCAATACGAGTGTGTATCTAGCCGTAATGTGTGCGATAAGTGCGATCGGTCGTCCCGATTGCCATCTATCATCAAGTTGTGCTTTGCGCGCAGCTACTTAAAGTGTACTCGTATGTATGGCTAGTACCGTAGTTTGGTTTCGAATTCCGTATTCTCCTGTATTGCATACGTTCGATGTCGAATGAACTTTTCAATTAATTCAGTTGGAAATGGTTTTATGACCGTGTCTTTGAATTTTATTTTCTTTTACTTCCACTCCATATACGCAAGTCCAACTACGACTATCAACTGCCATTAGGGTTGCGTATTGTTTGCGCAATTTCTCTCCTAATATGGAAAATCCTTAAGACCTGCCTTTAGTTGCAGTACTTTCTAATAGGCTTTCAGCTACTAAGAGAATTATTGATTTATGTATTTTGTTTGGGTTTTTTTTTATCATTATGAATAGATTATGTTACAACATACGTTAAGTGGAGGCCGTAGAGTGACATCAGCACCGGCCACAGCCTATTTGGCGGCTGTGGTGGTGATATTCTTAACGACAACATGTTCCTCATGCGAAGGATCGCCTTGCCAATCGTTTCACTGGTGGGATCCATTTCAAGATAAATGCATTCCATGCACAGAATGTTCGGGTCAAAAAATTGTCCTAAGACCCTGTCAACTACATAGAGATACAATATGCGGTTCAATATATGATTTAGAAATTGACTGGATGCTTTTGGCGAAAACTGAACCAAATTGGAAAGAGGTTAGTAGAATTTTTGGTATTTCATTTGTTTATGTATTTGAACACTAATCTCTACAAATATTGATGGAATATTTTATTTTGAATTTTCAGCGTCGGAAGGAGAAACTTTTACTTGTTGAGAATGAGCGTAATAAACAGGAAGAACTTCAAATTGACTGGCAGCTTACGTCTCTAATCCTGGCAGTTATAGCTTGTCTGTTATTTTTCATTGCAGCCGCTTGTATTCTTATACAGCACTTGCGACAGTGGCGGCAGATGGAACGCCGGTTGGATAAAGGTAAGATATTCATTTTCTCTTTGGGTGTTGGGTTTTTTTTTTTTTTTACATAATTTCATAAACTTCCGGTGGCCAAGAACCCAGAACCCTAAAAGAAAAAGGGAACGGACACAAAACAATAACCGCTACCGGAATGAAAGTATACATATGAGTACGAGTACACTAGTGACAATTTCAATTTACCTGTTCTCAGGCTTTCAGGATTCTAGCTTATTGATTGAAGTTCATGTTGCCGTCTAGGCGGCTTACCATTTACCTTTTCTTTTTCAAGTGGAAACGAGCACCTGGGAAAGTGGAAATCGTTGTCATGCGTACAGTGTATAGATTTAGATACGATCTGTCCGATGTGAAATTGAAGTCTATTCAAAAATGTTGTCAAAGATCTGCGCATGATCGCAAGCAATGTATCAACATTGTAAACGTGGGGAAGGTACAATTGTTATTTATTGTAATTAGATTGGTTGCATTGCCTTTGTATGAAGAAATTGAATGTAAAAATGTAGAATCGATTCCATGGATTGAATTAAAACAACGACATGCTTAGATGTATTATCAAACACATGATGGAGTGATAGTGATTTTTTTGTTCCACAATGGCCTCAGGGCCAAAAGTGAAGTCAAAAAATAGGTTCAGTGCCCTTTCTGAGGTCGCACTTTCTGAACCCCCCCAGCCTAAAAGAAGTAAAATGTCTTCTAACCTACTTGATAGGTTTCCCGAACTTCCGAAAAAACATCAATCAAAAAAACCCAAAATTTATTATTATCGCCCCACAAAACGAGAAGCAACCTCTTTCTTCTGTGAGCATTTTTGCTCTGAGAAAAGCTATCGATGCTATAAGCACCGAATATATGCAGATCTCCCAACTTAGAGATGGTAAAATCTTAATCCTCACGAAAAATCAAACGGTTGCGGACAGATTCATTTCCACAAAAAACCTTTCTAACCTCTGCCCTGTCACGATCACTCTACACACTCAACTTAATTCATCTAAAGGCATAGTTTACACTCCCTGTCTAATTAGTGTTCCTGAGGAAGAAATTATATCAGAAATGAAAAATCAAAAAGTAACAGAAGTCTACAAATTTACGAAGCAAGTAGATAACAAGCGGATTCCAACAGGTTTGATGCTGTTTACTTTTGACACATTTCAAGTGCCAAATTCCGTCGAAATCGGATGGTATAATGCCAAAGTCACTGAGTATATTCCCAATCCCATGCGGTGCCGGAACTGCCAGCTATTTGGTCACAGCACTAAACGGTGCAACGGTACCATCATGTGTCATAATTGCAATCTTCCACCACACATAAACTCTGAATGTTCCCGAACTTTGTGTGCAAACTGCTTGGGCCCCCATGCCGCCTCATCTAAAGACTGTCCAAAATTCATTCAAATAAAAGAAATCCTTAAAATAAAAACCCAGAAAAAGTGCAGTATGACTGATGCCAAACGCATATATAAAAACCAGTTCCCCTCCCCGGTGAATACAACTCCCACTGAATTCACACATACTTTTAGCACAATTACAAACATTAACAAATCAGCAGCTATATTTCAAAAATCCCTCCGAAATGCAGCTAATAAAACTATTCCACAAACATTTAACAATCACCGCAAATTTTTTGCTCCCTGGTGGAACGAAGAGCTTACAAATTTAAGAGACAAAAAAGTGTCAGCCTGGAAAAAATTTAAAAAAAATTCTATTGCTGAAAACCTTATTTCGTTTAAGAAAGCCAATGCATTATTTAGAAGAACGTTAAAAGCAAATAAAACTAAGAGTCTTAATGACATCACTTCATCTATTAATCCCCGCACCTCTGTAACCAATATCTGGAACAGAATCAAGCGCTTCAGTGGCTCAGCTATTTCCCAGACTATTAGATGTATCGACACCAACTCGGGACCTCTTATCACCTCGTCAGAAATAAGTAATCATTTCGCAACCACTTGGTCGAATTACTCCAATGACACTAATTTCCATAACAACTTTAGACAAGAAAAAAATAGTCTACGCAACATAACCCTTCCCCCTACTAATTCTACCAGTATTCACCTCGAGCAACCCATTTCTCTCTCTGAATTAGAATCGTGCCTAAGTAAACTGAAAGGTAAGACACCCGGTAGAGATAGACTTTCGTATCCTATGTTCGAAAATCTATCAACCAAAGCGAAGATCGTTCTTATTAGTCTATATAACACAATATTTGATGCAAGTCTCATACCGCAATATTGGAAGGTTGCTACAGTCATACCCATTCCCAAACCCAATAAGGAGATACACAAAGTAAACGGATATAGACCCATCTCACTGTTACCATGCATATCCAAGATTTTAGAAAAGATTGTAGCAAAGCGTCTTTTCTGGTATACCGAATCCAAAAAACTAATTTCTCCATCTCAAGTAGCTTTTAAGCCCAAAAGAGGATGCCAAGATGCTTTGCTCCATATCGATAGTTATATATCAAACGCTATCTCAACCAAAAATCATGTTTTAGTACTTTCCCTCGATTTCGAGAAAGCCTTCGACAGAATAGGCATCCATCTAGTTCTAAAAAAGCTGAGAGAATGGCGAATAGGTCCTAAAATATATGGTTACATCAAGGCTTTTCTTTCTAATAGAAAATTTTGTGTAAGAGTTAATAATACGTACTCTCCTTGCTTTCCTCTCCACAATGGCATACCACAGGGATCCCCCCTTTCAGTAATGCTTTTCTCTATTGCATTCAATGAAATCAGCCTTATTATATCCAAGTATAAAATTCTAGATCACTGTTGTTATGCTGATGATGTATACATACTTTGTAAGAACAATGATTTAGAATTAATAAAAACAACTTTTTCGTACTTAATAAAAGATATTGCAGACTGGTCGACTTACTCAGGTGCAAATATAGCATTACAGAAGTGTAAAACATTCCACATTTGTAAAAAAAAAATGTTGCCCTAGCTTAAAATTAAGTATAAATGAAGTTGAAATGCAATCTGTTAGCAAATTGAGTATTTTAGGATTAATTTTTAACAGTAAATTTAAATGGACAGATCATTGTATAGAACTTAAAAAAACACTTGCTTCTAGGCTTAATTTTATTAAATACCTTTCTTCAAAAAAATGTAAAGTTCACACTAAGTTACATAACAAAAAATGTTAATTCTAAATAAAATAGACTATGGCCTCGGCATTTACGGAAACTGTCCAAAATCAACATTCAACATAATAAAATCTACATACCATCAAGCTGCAAGGCGATCAATATATGCATTTCAAACTACGCCAATAAAAAATATACTAGCTGAATCCGGCCTGCCCACTCTTACCGAAAGATATGAAGAAATAATTTCAAAACTTGCAAAAAAACTCTTGTTTCCCTCAAGACCGGTAATAAACAAAGATGTAACCTCTGCCCTTCGATCCAGACGCCAAAAAAGAATTCCATCAGCAATTTCATGCATATGGAGTCACATAACATCATTCAACCTGTCCACTAAAATCAGCTACTTTCAAGCTCCATCGTACCCCCTTTGGTTGTGTAGACTGGAATCTTTTGAGCTGTCAATGTCAAATTTCTCAAAAGATACGAGTATAACCCCAAAAAACGTATACCAACAAATTTTCAATACCATAGAAAATGACCTCAAGACCAAGAACTGGAAGTTCATCTTCTCTGACGGGTCTAAAACGGAAAACCACACAACTTTTGCGGTTACCACCCAAAATGGTAAGCTCATTAAAGTTGGCCTCCTGCCGGAAGATGCTTCAATTTTCACCGCTGAAGCTTTAGCAGTCTACGAAGCCTTAAAATACGCCGTTTCTAACAAAGGCCACTTTGTCATTTGCACAGATAGTCTCTCGGTCATCCATGCTATCACGAACCTTAACAACTGTTCTCCAGCAATTATGATTCTCAGAGACATTATTATAAAAGCTCCACAAAAGATCAAAATTATGTGGGTCCCTGCTCACCAAGGCATAATGGGTAACGAATACGCGGACAAAGCCGCTAACTCTGCCGGTTGATATATCTTACGCTAGTAATAACCGAGTCAAGATTCCGCTTAAGACTGCTTTATTCTTTATCTTGATTACATATACTCGTACATTATATATTCTCTGCTTATGACTAACGGGTTAGTTTAGTTTAAGTGAGAGAGGGAGAGAAGGTGGAATGAATATACCTAATACATACACTTAGCAGAAAAAGTCTGCGTTCACCTACTGGAACAATTGTTTGTTAAATAAAAACAAAAAAAAATATGAGTGGATTTGATTTTTAATAATATCAGTTTAAAAGTAACAATAAAGGCAACGAATTACTGTAATTTCATCGAATTCCCATTAACGTTTGTTGAGTTAACGGAACTTTTTTTTCTGAAACACCTAAAAGAGAGGCAGAAAAAGTCTGCGTTCACTTCGCACATCTGCCGTTTACTGTTTTGTTTATCACAATTAAAGTGACATTCATCCAATTTCACATCATTATTGAGTAGTTACTGTGATTAAACAGAGTGTTTTGGAAAATTTTGAAACAGTTTCTTTTAATTTTTATATTTTTCGTGCTATGGCGAGTAAAAGAAAGGAAATAGTGTTGCAGAGCGAAAAATTATAATAAAATTCTGGAAAGAAGGAAAAAGCTTTAGAAATATAGCTAGAGATGTTGATCGACAGTATTCATCGGTGCAAAGGGTAATAAATAATTTTAAATCAACAGGTATTTACACATCCAAGCCCCGCTGCGGTCGACCACCAAAGCTGTCGTGTAGAGAAAGAAGAGATTTAATAAGGCAAGTGAAGGTAAATCCGCGAATAACTGCTTCTCAACTATCGAAAAACATCATGGTAAAATTTGACAAAAAAACTTTGCCCCGACGCTGTTAGAAAAATCCTTAAATGCGAAGGGTACCATGGTAGAGTTGCCCGAAGAAAACCACTGATTTCCAGAGTGAACCGCTTGAAGCGCATAGCATTCGCTAAAGAACACGTTAATGAGCCGCCTGAATTCTGGAAAAAAATAATTTTTTTCCGACGAGAGCAAATTTTGCATATTTGGGATAAAAGGACGCAAGATCGTGTGGCGAAAGCAAGGCACAGCTTTCGATAAGCAAAATTTGTTTCCTACAGTTAAGCACGGTGGTGGAGGTGTGATGGTGTGGGGGTGTATGGCAAGTGGTGGAGTTGGAGAACTGGAGTTTATCGAGTCAACAATGGACAAATATGCATACCTTAACATACTTAAGGCAAATCTCTTTAAAAGTGTTGATAAACTTCATTTGAACTCCGAGTTTTGGTTTCAACAGGATAATGATCCAAAACATACGGCTGAGATCGTTCGCCATTGGTTACTTTATCATGTGCGTAGACAGCTGCGTACACCCCCACAGTCTCCAGATTTAAATCTGCTAAGTGTAACACTCCCCCCCCCACTTAAATGAAAGTATCTAAAACTAGGTTTAATTTAAAAGTAGTATACTTAGACTAATAAATATAATTCCATTTTATGTAAAATTAAGCTCTCCACTGATAAAATGAATAATTTATTTATTAAATAAAGGACTTGAATTAACTTTAGACGAATGATATCTATTGCTTAACCTTCTTAGTTTGTTTAAGGCGGTTTGATCTTCGAACTAAAAATTCTGTGAACTCCGTATCGCAGGATCTCTTTCTTTTCCTAGCAGGTTTAACTACAGGTACAGGTTTTTCTCCTTGATTCCTATTTAAAATAATATTGCTAGGTGCGAAGTCTAACATTTTAACATTATCCCTACCACTCAATTGGTTAATATGCGCCGAACGTACATACCCATCGATATTTACTAAATATATGACATTTCCCACTCTACTTATTATAATGCCTGGCACCCACTTATAACTGAATTTACGCTTTTGTTTATAATAAACATTTTCTCCTTTACTAAACCTAAACGAATCTCGGAAAACTGCTGTGCCGGTACGCTTGTAAATGTTTATTTTATTTTGAATATTATTTTCTTTAATCCTACGATTGATATCATCTAAAAGTGTTTTCGTTTTGTGTTTAAATATCAAATCATTTGGGGATACTGACTTAGTGGTACTTGGCGTGGTACGATATTTGAGTAAAAATCGATCGACTATCTTTTGCAACGGAACTGTGTTGCTCGAGGTGCTCTCATGTAACATCTTCTTCAAGAAATTTTTGACTGTCTGTACTGCTCTTTCAGCTAACCCATTTGACTGAGGGTGGTACGCAGGACTTTTAAGACATTTCACATTATTAGAGTCGCAAAAGTTCAGGAACGCTTCAGAAGTGAAAGGCGGCCCATTATCTGACAATAACGTTTTTGGTAGCCCATAATACGAAAATAAAGTCCTCAACGTGATTATTAGACAAACCGCCGACGTGTTCCTCATTAGTTTAACATCGATCCATTTGCTATAGCTATCCACTAAAATTAGGAAATGCTTTTCTTTAAAGAAAAAAAAATCTAAATGGATCCTTTCAAAAAAGAATTTCGATTTCGGCCAGGGCCTTTTATAAGTCGAACATGTTTTGTTGTTGGAAAAAGAGCAGACCCCACATCTATTTACGTAATCTTCAATGTCGTTTTCTATGCCATCCCACCAAAAATACTGACGTGCTAGGATCTTCATTCGAACTATGCCGATGTGAGATTCATGCAAAATTTCTAAAACCCTGAAAACTAAAACGGACGGAATAATGAGTCTATTCGCATAATAAAGGCATCCGTTCTCAAAATTTATTTCATTACGCCTACGAAAATAGGACTTTAAATGCATAGGAGCCTTTCTTGACCACCCAGTTTTACTTAATTGTTTAACTTCCTGGAGCGTTGTGTCCTTTACTGTTTCTTGCTCAACGATTTCCATGTTTATGTGATCCCTCACAAATGGCTGCAATCCATTTACGGTTATATTCTCTAACCCCGTAGGACTAGGACAATCTAGACATAGCGTCCGCATTTGTCATCAATATCCCCTTACGATATTTTAGGGTGTATTGATACATACTTAGGAATATAGCCCATCTGTGTATTCTAGCCGCTGCAACGGGGGGAAATGACTTCAAGGGACTAAACATTTCCTTCAATGGCTGAGCATCCGAATAAATCGTAAACTTTTTCCCATATATGTACGAGGGTGGGTCAATAAGTCCGTGACTTTTGGAATAAAACACAGATTTTTTGATAAAAAAATAATTTTATTTTTCAACGTAGTCTCCCTTGAGCTCTATACACTTTGTCCAACACTTCTCCAATTTTTTTATCCCTTCCAAAAAAAATGATTTGTCGAGGTCCTCAAAATAGGCCTTTGTTTGCGAGATGACTTCATCATTGGAGTCAAATCTTTTTCCACCAAGCCATTTCTTCAGGTTTGGGAACAAGAAGTAGTCGCTCGGAGCCAAATCAGGAGAATAGGGTAGATGAGGGAGCAATTCATAGCCCAATTCATGGATTTTTGCCATGGCAACTGCACATGTGTGCACCCTTGCATTGTCTTGGTGGAAAAGAACTTTTTTCTTGGCCAAATGAGGTCGGTTTTTTTTCAAATCGTCATTGAATCGGTCCAATAAGTTGGCATAATATTCTCCATTGATTGTTCTTCCCTTTTGAAGGTAGTCAATGTGGATTATCCCGCGTGCATCCCAAAAAACAGTCGCCATAACTTTATTGGCTGACAAACCCACCTTGGCCTTCTTTGGCGCCGATTCACCCTTAGAAACCCACTGTTTTGACTGTTGTTTGTTCTCTGGTGTGTGTGATGGATCCATGTTTCGTCCACGGTTACAAAACGGCGCAAAAACTCCTCCATATTGCGATTAAACAACGCCAAACCTTCCTGTGAAGTGAAGCACACGAAATTCACTTTTTTCCATTTTCTCCTCAAATTAGTGAGTAGTCTGATAAAAATAGCTGTCAAACACAAACTAACTGACGCAGCAAGTTTAAATTTTGACAGGAGTCAACTGACAGATGCCTGTTGACAGGAGCAGTGTTGCTGTTTCAGTAAAGAGGTCAGAAATTCAAAAAATCACGGACTTATTGACCCGCCCTCGTATTTGTGAAACTTTTTGACACTGAACACAATCGCTAAAGCTTCTCTTTGAAGCTGTACATAATTTTGTTCTGCAGGACTTAGGTTGCTCGATACAAACATGACCGGACGGTCAACCCCATCTATCACATGCGATAGTATACCTCCCACCCCGTATGGGCTGGCATCACAGTGAAGGACAATCTCTTTATTTGGATCGTAGTGAACAAGTAAATTATTTTCTAATAAAAGCTCCTTACTACGCTTAAAAGCAATATCACACTTATTTGACCACACAAATCTGACATTTTTCTTCGTAAGGTCATATAATACCTTGAGTTCCGACGATAAATTAGGAATGAATTTGGAATAGTAATTAATAAGCCCCAAGTATGATCTTAACTGCTCCAAATCTAGGGGAGTAGGAGCATTCTTGATAGCGTCTACCTTTTCGGGATTGGGCTTAATACCCTCTTTATAAATACTGAATTTCCTCTTTAAGGAACTGACATTTTTTAAAATTGACTGTAACATTATATTTAGCTAATCGTTCCAAAACCGTTTCTAAGATTTCTAGACACTCCTTTAAATCCCTACCACCTATCAGAATATCATCAATAAACACTTTAGTTTTCCGAATTCCTCTTAAAATTTCATCCATAGTGGTTTGAAAATTAGTCTTCGGTGCCTAAATAATCCTTTGTGAGTATTTATAGTCAAGAGTTCTTGACAATCTTTTTCTACTTCTAGCTGCTGAAAAGCCCCCTGCAAATCAAGCACACAAAAACATCCGCAACCTGACAGATCAGCAAAAATATCCTCAGGTTTGTTCAATGGGTAGTGATCGTCTTTCACATACCGGTTGATCGACACCTTACAGTCGGCGCAGATTCATATACCACCGTCTGGTTGTTTAACTACCACAATCGGGGAGGCCCACATGCTGTGACGTACGGGATAAATAATTCCTTCGGAAACCAACCTATCTAGTTCCTTTTCTACAACCTCTGTCATACCAAAGGCCATACCATAGGGCTTACAAAAAATAGGAGTACTATTTTCCTCACAGACAATACGGGCCTTAAACTTTTGAATCGGTGTGGTTTTTTTGTTAAACACGTGTTTATATTTATCTAGTAATGATGTACAAGGGTTTTCTTGCTTCAAGCTTTCTTCCATACTATTCACAAAATGATTTCTCCACCCAACGAAGAGATTGTCTAACCGCGAGCGCCCTAAAAGAGGAGTAAAATATTTCTTGCTTTCTATAATTGTCAATTTTAGCTCAACATCCGTATCATTATTCGCGGTTCTTACTAAAATCGAGATGTACCCAATAATATCGATCTAGTCAGATGGTAAATAAATCAAATGTAATGATTGTTCTAGTTTTAGTATCTCGCGACCCTTGAAAAACCTGTTATATGTATCTTTATGGGTCACCGACGTACATGCTCCCGTATCAACCTCAAAACTCAGCAGTTTTCCGTCACAAAATAATTCTATGTGCAAAGGAATATTTCCCAACTTGAAAGACCTAACCTCATTCATGTACTATATTCCATAATTTTTATTATCATTTCCAAACTTAAGATTATTTATATAATTAACTTCATCGGTGTTATCCTCACTTCCTGAATCATAATTTTCGTCTAAGTGACGTATATTTGTGTTAGTAGGTCTATTATTTTTACCAAATTTTGAAGTTTTCCTTTTAAAAAGAACTTTTCTACTAAAACAATCTCTAGCAAAATGCCCAAATTTTTGACAACAAAAACATTGAATATTCATTTTTCTACCGTAATTGCTATAATTACTGTGTTGATTGCTGTTGTGCTGCGGCTGCTTCTGCTGTTGACGCTCTACTCTGCTACTCTGAGAAGTATCTTCCTTGCGGTCCATGTAAGCTCTTTGTGAGTGGAATGTACTATTTACCATCTGACTAGCGGTTGCCGTCGTCCCCATAACATTCAGCTCTTGCTGAATCATCTCCATGTTAAGTGCCATTTCACAACTCTCTTCAAATGATTTAGGTGTTGCATCGATTAGTTTTGACTGCATTTTTTTGTTGTGAATTCCCATTAGGAAACGGTCTTTTAGCGCTTCGTCCAAAAAATTTCCATATGCACATGAATCAGCTAATTACTTCAGCACTACTATATAATCGGAAATGGTCTCGTCATTATCTTGATTTCGATTCAGAAATTTGAATCTCTCAGCTGTAATATTCTTATTTATTTATTTATTTATTTCAAAGGATACAATATAAATGAATTTACATTGCCCGGGATATTACGCCGGGGAGCAACGCCCATATGGCGATAACATTTTATGGAGCTTATGTTCAATGCTTAATACTTTAAGATTAGAAATGTAAAGTTTATACTAAACAGAATCGTTGATTATTTATAGTTCTAGTTATGTACATCTATATCTACATAATATAGTAATAATAATAATAATTGTTCAATAGATTTTAAATCTTAATTTTATGCTTTGCTAGTAAAGAAAAGAATTTTGAGTTACTGGGTGCTACTGATGGATCTAATAATGCTTGTAGACTGGGAACGTTCCCTCTGAAGTGTTCTTTAGTTATTCTACAGCATTGCAAAACATGATTTATTGTTAGTGGCTCTCGGCAATGAACACATAATGGTGGTTCTTCCTTATTATAAAGATGAGACTTGTTCCATAACGTATGTCCCAGTCTTGTGCGCGAGATCTGTACTGCTTGCGATCGACTCAGATCTTTGTTGTAGGAGACGGGCAACAAGTTGTGCTTATGAGTTCTCAGGAAAGTCTTTGATAGATCCCATCGAAGTTGTGATTGCTCTCGTAGAATTCTTAGAGATTGCTTCCATAACGATTCTGCAAAGGGCGGTACCTTGTACTCCAGGGGCATTTTGATTGCCTCCCGTGCACCAGTGTCCGCTTTTTCATTCCCTGGTATACCAACGTGTCCTGGTGACCATATTATTTGAATACGTGGACAATTTGACCATAGAACAGCTCTCAAAGTTTTAATAATCGGCGTGTTATTTTTAAGGTTTTTAATAGCGAGTATTGCACTTAGGGAGTCGCTGCAGATTGCTGTTTTAACGTTTGAAGATACTGCATAGTTAAACGCTTCGACTAGTGCCATAACTTCTCCAATATATGCGCTTTGAAAGGGAATTGTAAGTTGTTGACAAACCACTTTATTGTTATTACTGTCAAACCTATAGACGCAGTAACCAGTACTTCCGTCTTTGCAGGAAGCATCTGTGTATAGAACACAGCCGAAATTGTTGGTTTTTAGGATTTCATCGAACTTTTTTCTTAGCACCTCATTTGGGGTGTTTTCCTTAGAGGTTTCTCTTAAGGAAGTATGTATTATATGAACCGGAAGCAGCCAAGGTGGCATTTGGCTATTATGATGAGAAGGTTCTGGAATGTATATCTTTAAGAGTTTGATGTTACGAATTGTGTTGAAGATAGCGCTTTTACTTTTTGCCGTGTTCGATATAGTCCAACTTGTTTCGCAAATGTTATAAAGAGCGTGTTACTTTTTGAAAAAACCTTAATTTGAGCTATAGCTTTCATGTCTTTAAAAAACAATATATTAGTTTCTGCTAATAAGGCTTCTATTGGCGTCGAAGGTAATGCACCTAATGCGGTTCTTAGCAAAGCATTTATTTTAATTTGCACATTTTGGTCGTTTTGCTTGGTCCAATGAGAGTATATAGTCATGCCATGTTGCATAGCTCCTCTTATAAGCGTCTTAGCTATATCTATTGCTGTATTCATATGCGGGCCCTTGTTTTTACTGCAGATCATTTTAAGCAAGTTATTTGCTTTTGCTAACTTTTGCGT